>JARBWK010000001.1:23948838-24548838 GCA_030556195.1 Anolis apletophallus
AGCAACTATTTCATATCAGTGTAGCAGCAAGCTGTTAAAGAAAAAAAATCTGGCCTTCTACTCAACTCCACAGGTCTCTAGTAATATACCTGCTCTGTTCTAAGCGCCACTCTCCACCGGATACCATTTTTCTTTGCAGAGGAATGAAAAGGAATGAACTATTCATTTCCATTCTCATCTTGGCATATAGAAATCTGATTAAACCTCTTGACCTATTGAGCTAGTAATTCACACCTTGAATAAGTGGATATATAAAATTCTTTAGAAATAAGTCTAGATTTACAAAAGGCTCATTTTTCTATCACTCACTGGAATATATCATCTCAAGCACATCACCTCAAGCATTGACTATAAGCTGTCAAACGAATTAGCAGAAAGTGCAAATAGTAAAGGGCATGATTAAAAGCAATCCCAGGTGAATTCAAGGCTGGGGAGAAGTGTAAAGTGTTCGACTACTGCATCATGGCTCACTTGTTAGCCAGGGGCTTATACAATAGAGAACGATCCACTTCCTTAAAATTCAGATTTAACTACATTTTACACAGATAAGAAAGATTGAGACACATCAAGTCTTGCATTCTGGAGAAGAGGAATAAATATAATATCATATAAGGATTGGAATCTGAAGGAAAATCATTCCCAGCTGTATGCATACTTGGCAATTCATATATCAGATCTCAAAAATTTGATTTGTCTTAATTTGATGGAATGTGAATTTATGCAGAGCTCCATATCTTTTCCATCACATGCTATGTTAACTTCATTAAGACCTACTTATGGGGGAGAACTGCTTAAGAACTGTTTTGGCAGCAGTATAATTGCATCATAACTTTTTTGATAGGGAAGATGTTTCAAGAAAAAACAACCAGAACTCTATTTTCCCATGATTTTGTGTAGGGACAAGACAGGGTATAGGACCCTAAGTGTGCATGTCAACAACACCCAAAATGTCCATGAGCATCTACAGATAAATTAGACCTTAACAAATTGATAATGATTACCTCCGTGTATCTCCATAGTCATGGTTGGACAAACACTATGGAGGCTGTATTTCTCCATACAAGAGCTTTGTAGCTGCATTCTGCCAAAAGTAGATACAAAAGTCTTTCTGTGTTTTTGCGAACAGTATGGGGGTTGGAATTTAACCCTACACTGTTCAAGTCTTTAGTCCTCAATGAAAAGCAGATAGACAGAATTAAGCTAGGCTGGGGGCATCCCTTCCCCCTCATTCTTGAATGCCTGTTGTTCTGTTTTCTCTCACTCTCTATTATTTCTCTCATATCCTTTTTCAGGATGCATGTTTCTTTTGTTTTAGGATGTTGTGATCATTTCTTCATTCACCTTTTCATCCTGAGTCACTCTAGTTGTGCATGAATGGAAAAATGTACTCTTTAGACATTTTTCCATTTGTTTGAATTTAGAAGTAATGGAGTTGGAGAGAAAGGCTTTGGGGTCCTTCTGGAGTCTAAGGAACTGATCTCTCCACTTGTGGCTTGTTTTTAAGGACATGTGTTTGACCATGTTCTTAATTTGGGGGGGTAGAGCCTTGGTTTTGTGTTTGAGAGGAGGAGCTTTTACTGTGTGTGCAAGAGGTGAAGCTTCAGCTAGGTCACTGGGCCTTTCTTGGGGCAGAGCCCCCAGAAAACATATTGAACAGGGAGAACTGAGGGATTTTGAGAAGGGGAACCAGAATTCAGTAAAACATTCTTGTTTGGTAACCCGAGTCACCTAGATATGGAGCGGGGACAAGCTATTCCTGTCACATGCAGCAGCTGTGAGATGTACATCCTCTTGTCAGAATATCTAGTGAGCTAAATTGGCAGCAAATGCAAACAGCTTGCTTTAATGGACGAGAGGATACAGCAACTCAAGGCCCATATTGAGACACTTAAGAGCCTGAAGGAACTCGAGTTTTTCTTAGATAGCCCAGTAGACTATTCTAGATACACAACTGACATCAGATGAATATTCAGAGCAAGGCTATATGGAGGTCACTTCAAATGTGGAGAATGCTCATGCTTGGAAAATGTTGCATTTAGAAAGATGAAAAGGACCAGGCATCATTCTGTGAATCCTTCTATTAATCTGGAGTTTCACAATCAATTTTAAGTTCTGTCACCGGTAACAGTTAACGAGGACATACAATACCTTGGAGAGGATGAGAGGTTCTTAGATAGAACTGAGTGGATAGTTCTTGATCAATGCATGGGGGATTTCTCTGGGGAGGAGGACCATTCCCAAACATGGAATTTGCAGTCACAGAATGAAAAAGAGGCTCTTTCCCCAATTGTAGATGAGGCAGAACAAAAACATACTAGGGAGAATGAGAGGGTCTTGGATATAATGAGAGGGTTTGTGAAGTTCCCCAAGGGACCATTCTCTCCCCCTGCTCTTTAACATCTATATGCAGTGTAACTGACATAGGAATTAGAACAATTGACTTTGAGATCGGACTATGATTTTATCTTGGAGACGTATTGATGTTTTAATTGTTATGATTTTAATTAATGTGTTATGTTTTTAATTTGTTCTAAATGCTGTTTTTTATTATGCTGTTGTAAACCACCCCGAGTTGCCCTTGGGCTGAGAGGGGCTGGCTGCGTGCTAGCAGGTTGAGGGTGAACCCGGCTAAGATGGAGATCTTGTGGCTGGGTCATCCTGGTAGAGGGGCTGTTCAGTTGCCTATCCTAGGCGGCATCCTCTGTGAAGAACTTGGGAGTCTTGCTGGACCCTCTACTATCAATGGAGGCTCAGATTTCCAATTTCAGCAGAGTGGCTTTTTTCCATCTCCGGCAGGCTAGGCGACTGGCTCCTTATCTGACCAGGGAGGATCTGGCCATGGTGATCCAGGCCACAGTCACCTCGAGAATTGATTATTGCAATGCCCTCTACATTGGCCTACCTATGTCAGCGATCCGGAGGCTCACGCTGGTGCAAAATGCAGCTGCTAGGATTCTCACCGGTATGCCAGTGAGAGCTCATATAACACCAATATTGCAGCAGCTGCATTGGCTACCAGTGGAGCACCAGATCTCCTTCAAAGTGTTGGTTATCACCTTCAAGGCCTTATATGGTCAGGGGCCGATGTACCTGAGGGACTGTCTCACCTCATATCACCCCCAGAGGTCACTGTGTTCTATTGATCAAAATCTTTTGATGATTCTTAGTTGCCACTCATATCAACATCAACAAGACTGTGAGCCTTTACTATCATCGCTCTAACTCTTTGGAACGCTCTGCCAAAAGATGTGCGAGCTTTGAGAGATCTAACAAAGTTCCGCAGAGCGTGCAATACGTTTTTATTCCAAAAGGTTTTTGGGGTCTGAATCTGGCCAATCACCTGTAAATAGTTTTATAGTTTTTAGTTTAAGAGTTTAATTTTTTTTCTGTTGTTTAAAAGTGTGTTTTTTATATTCTCTGTGAGCCACCCTGAGCCCTCGGGGAAGGACAGCATTCAAAACTAAATAAATAAATAAATAAAATATATCTGAATGGATTAACCTGGATTAATGCAAGGGATTGGGGTGTGTCTGTCGAGGCCAGTTTAAGGCTGTACAATCCAGTACAGCAACAGGGTCAGTTTTCAGGAGATCTGCAGAAAACCTTACAGGAAAGGGATCTTGTCAATCCTCAAAGGGGATGGGTGTTGGTCGTAAGTGACTCCCTCCTGAGAGTGATTCACAAGCCTGATAGGATGCCTAGAGAAATACGCTGCCTTCCTGGGGCAAAAATCCACAACATAACTCAGCAGCTGACAAGACACTTCAAGCCCACTGATTTTATGCTTTCATTTTGGTTCGTGTAGGAACCAACGATACTCCAAGTCAGAGACTTCAAAAGATCAGAAAGGATTTTGAAGTTTTTGAAAGAAAGCTAAAAAGATCTTAATGTACAGATGGTCTTTTCATCTCTTCTCCCCACTATACAAAGAGTGAGAAAAATAGTAGAGGTGAATAACTGGCTCCATAGATGGTGTCAAAGATAACAATTTGGCTTCCTGGACCATGGTTTGGTCTTCCAGGACGATGGCCATCTGGCATGGGATGGACTGCTCCTCACAGAAGTTTAATCAGAGACTGGAAATCCTGAGTATATGGACTTTATATTAGGTTGGATGGGGGAGGATAGCATTATCCTTGGGAATAGTAGTTAATCAAGGATTGGAGTGAAGAGACAAAAGGCTAAAGAGAGGTTTGGCCAAACAGAACAAGTACCAAGCAACGAGGCGACAAAAATCTCAAATAAACAGCTAAGGGGAAATGTCCCACGAGCTTAGATGTGTTTACATGAATGTCCAGAGCATGGGAAATAAACAAGATGATCTGAAACTGTTAGCATGATAAAACAGTTATGATTTAAGAGGAATAACAGAAACCTGGTGGGAGGAGTCCTATAACCGGAATGTAGCAATGGAGGGGTATTACCTATGTCAGAGTAACTGACCAAACAGGAGAGGGGTGGAACAGAATTATATGCCAAAAATATTTACACATGTGAAGAGGTGGAAGACTTCAATCCTGGAAACTAGCATCTGGATAAGGATCGAGGGAATCAGGACTGAAAAACATGTAGTTGTGGGGATCTACTACAGATCTCCAAACCAGAAGGAAGAACTGGATAAAGTCATCCTTAACCAGATGAACAAACATGCTGAAAGAAGAGATATAGTAATAATGGGGGATTTCAACTGCTCTGATATTTGTTGGAAAACAAAACTTTGCAGAGAGTACAAAGTCCAACAAATTTCTCACTTGTCTTCCAGACAGTTTTATTGAAGAGGCAACAAGGGGATCAGCTATTCTGGATCTGTTCCTAACCAAAACTGAGGACCTGGTCAATGGAGTGGAAGTGGTAGGATCCTTAGGTGGGAATGACCATGTGCTCCCAGAGTTTGTGATGCAAAGGAAGAATTAAACTAAGAGAAGTCAAACACACAGCACTTTAGAAGAGCCGACTTCAGGAAATTTAAGGAAATACTGAGAATGGACAGGAGTACAAAAAGAGAAGGGAGTTAATGATGGATGGGAATTTCTTAAAAGTGAGATACTGAAAACACAATTGTGAACAATGTCAGCAAGGAGAAAAAAATAGAAGTGCAAAACAACCAGAATGGATGTTAAAAGAACTTTTAGCAGAGCTTAGATTCAAAAGAGACATACACAAGAAATGGAAAAGGAGGAAACCACCAAAGAGGAATTCAAACAAATAACCAACATATGTAAGGAAAAGGTTCATAATGCTAAGGCACAATAAGAAAGGATTATTTGTTGATCTCAGTAGAAAAAATAAGGGGTGGGGGAAGAAATGATATGGCCTCTACATTGAGAAAGTGGTGAAATGCTAACAGGGGATAGGGAAAAGACAAAGCTGCTCAATACCTTCTTTTCCTGAGTCTTCTCCCAAAAAGAGATTGGTGTGCAACCTGATTAATACAGAGCAGACAAGGTAATTGGGGAAATGCAACCCAAAAATAGTAAAGAAGCAATCCAGGAATACTTGGCTGGTTTAAATGAATTCAAATCTTCAGGGCCATCCAAGAGTATTGAAGGAAGTAGCAGAACACATTTCAGAACCATTGGCAATAATCTTTGAGAATTTTGGGAGAACAGGAGAAGTCCCAGAAGACTGGAGGAGAGCAAATGTTGTCCCTATCTTCAAGAAGGGAAGAAAGAGGACCCAAACAATTACCATCCAGTCACCCTGAAATTAATACCAGGAAAGATTCTGGAGCAGATCATTATGGAGGCAGTGACATAACTCAAATGATGCTCACCAATGGTTCCTCTTCAACCTGGAAAGAAGTGACTAGTGGAGTGCTGCAGGGTTACGTCCTAGGCCCAGTGCTGTTCAAAATCTGTATTACAGGCTTGGATGAAGGTTTAGAGGGCATGGTTATTGAGTTTGCAGTTGAAAAGTCTGTAACAGGAGATTGTATTTCTAAGACCTTGTACCTCATGACTCTTAAGAAACTGAACAAGTAAACTAAACATTTATAGTTTCTTTCTAAATACTTGGATATTTTGATGCTGACAGGAGCACAAATTTATACGAATAAGTAGGTTTTAATAAAAGCAGTTCTGCACATCTTAGTTATATATAATAAAATTAATACATCTTGATGCACATATTTCTCTGAAAGCCTCCTGCATTGTGTTTAGCATTAATTAATATTTTATGGCAGCTGACATTTGAAAAATAGAGATATGCTAAATAGGTCCTATCGAATTTGAATAGCTAGTGCCAGCACCGTGCATGGCAATTTATTCACACAGCAGGCAAGTTACAATTCACAACACAGTTTTCCATGCTAATAGCAATTTCAAGTTCCTCTAATTGGAATATGTCATAGATAGGCATATATGGTGTGAAGGTGAAAATCTGTACAAGTTGTTTGATTTTTTATTTTAAAAACCCAAAACAATGACACAATTTTTAATATTCTAAAGTCTGTTAGGCGTAAGATCAAAAATGCTGTTTGCTGAGTGCTATATTATTAGCTTCTAATTTATATAATTCATCATCTGAAAGGGTATTGCTTGTCTTTCTTGATCTACTGCAGAGTAAAGCTAGATATGATATGGGATCAGAATGCAGAAATAAAACCTTGACTGTACAAATGACAGAACATGTGGTCAAACTTTTCATAGACACTATAAGCAGCAAGGAGGTTCAGTTTGATATGCTTTTCCATGGCTTCAGGCACAATTTCTCCATTTATGCTTTTCAAAAGTTAGCATGCTAGTGGTAAAGACCATGGCCCAATGTTATATCCAACCAGAATAGCCCCTTTGACTTCCTGGAATTTGATTCTTGTTGACCTAGCAGTTTTCCTTTGATTCAAAAGGTTTACTGACTCAATATTTCCACAAGATATTTAATGAACTGGCAGAACACCGCGGCGTTCGACACGGTGGACCATGACTTGCTGTTGCGGCGACTATCAGCCATTGGGATTCAAGGCACAGCTTTGGCCTGGTTTGATTCCTTCCTGCGGGGCCGTTCGCAGCGTGTTGAGTGGCGAGGCCAAGCGTCCAAGAAATCCACCCTGGACTGTGGAGTCCCCCAAGGCGCCATTTTGTCACCAACGCTTTTTAACATCTACGTCCAACCCTTGGCAAGCATAGCCAGAAGTTTTGGATTGGGGTGCTACCAATATGCAGATGACACCCAGCTTCTGCTGAAGCTTGAGCCAGGTGTAACATCGGTGCCTGAGAACTTCAGACAAGGACTAGAGGCAGTGACCAGATGGCTCCGCTCATACAAACTCAAGATCAATCCATCAAAGACTGAGATTCTATGGCCGGGACGCCCAGAGCCACCCATTCCGCTGCCTCTCTTTGAGGGAGAGCCGCTGATCCCGGCCCCGTCGGTGAAGAGTCTCGGTGTGATACTAGACTCGAGACTCTCACTGGAGGCCCAGGTTGCTGCGACAAGTAAGGGAGCTTTTTTCCACCTACGCCAGGCACGTCAACTGGCACCTTACCTTCCATCAGATGCGCTGGCTACTGTGGTCCATGCCACAGTGACATCACGGCTGGACTACTGTAATGCCTTGTACGTGGGGTTGCCGCAGTCAACCACTCGTAAAATCCAGCTGGTGCAGAATGCAGCCGCCAGACTCCTCACCGGGACACCACTGAGATGCCATATCGCGCCATCTCTGCAGCGCCTGCACTGGCTGCCAGTCGAGCTCAGAGCCATCCACAAGATCCTGTCGCTTACCTTTAAGGCCCTCCATGGTGCCGGCCCAGCTTATTTAAAAGACCGCTTGTCCGAACCAGCTCATTTAAGGTCGCCGCGCTCAGGAAACAGGGACCTTCTCCGCATCCCAGGTGTGAGTGAGGCCCGCCTCGACACCACGAGACGGAGAGCTTTTTCCATCGCGGCCCCTGTCCTTTGGAACTTGATGCCGGCGGATCAGAGAGCTATCCGGGACATGCCCCAGTTCCTGACCGCACTGAAGACCTGGCTCTTCCGAAAGGCTTATGGCTAAGGACACCTCCCAGACTTAGCCTGAGCTACTGGAACTATTTTAATTAATCTTTTTATTCTTTTAGCTTTTAACTATTGAATTCTTTTATGTGTTTTTGTGTGTAAGTCGCCCGGAGCACTGACGTGGAGGGCGACTCATAAATAATAAAATCAATCAATCAATCAATCAATCAATATATTCTCAGAACTACTGCAATAATCTTTGAGAATTGCTGGAGAATAATACTAATAATAACAATAACAACAACAACTTTATTTTTTAATCCGCTTCCATCTCCTCAAAGGTACTTGGGGTGGCTTACATGGGGCCAAGCCCAGTCAATAGTTAAAACATAACGTGTACAAAATGCATTCATCAGTATAAAAAGAAGCTTCAGAATCAACAACCAATAGTATAATTGGTTAAGAGAAGACCTAGCAGATGGGAGAGAGGAATTGTTCCCATCTACAAGTAAGTGGAGGAGGGATGTAGCATGTTTTGATTTCACTAAGATCTTTGACAAGATTTCTCATGATATTCTTGCAAACAAGTTAGTAAAATCTGTGTGAGACAAGGTTGCTTTTAGGTGAATTGGTAATTGGTGATCAACCAATTCTGAAGAATACCAAGTACTCTTTTCATCCTGGAGATTGGTGGGGTGCCACAGGGTTCTCTCCTGAACCTAGTGCTATTTAACATCTTTCTCAATTACTTGGATTATGTAGTAGGGATCATGATTATAACATTTGATGACAAATTATGAGGAATTACTAATATTTCAATCAAGAATAGGTGCACCACTCTATTCTGCTTTGGTCAGACCTCATTTGGAAAGTCCATTTCTGGGCAATACAATTCAAGGAGGACATTATAATATCTTTGTCCTTAGTATATTCTTTGTTGTCCGAGCAGATGATATATTGCTTTTGTTTCATTTCCCCAATTCTTCTTGGGAGCCAAGGGCCTGTTTTGTTGGCGTTCTGGACATGATATTGTTTTGCAAATTTTAATTCCTTAGCCATGTCTTCTAATTCAAGTGTGATCCTTTGCTTGTGCAGATGTTCTAAGCCATAAGTTAATTTGGTATCATCCAGGTGTTTAAGATCATCTGGAGAGGCCCTGCTCTCGGTCCCACCTTCTTTGCAGACCTGATTGGTGGGGATGAGAGACGGCCTTTTCAGCAGTGGCTCCTCAGCTATGGAACGCCCTACCTAGGGACATTAGATCAGCCTCCTCCCTCCTAACATTTCAAAAGAAAGTTAAGAACTGGCTGTTTGAGTAGGCTTTTGCATATGAAATATAACTATTTAACTGTGATTACGGAATGATTTGATGATGCAATGGAAAATGATTTTAATGATGAGACTCTGGGAACTGTATTTTTTATGTTAATTGCTAAATTGTTTATTGTTTTTATCTGTTAATATATAACTGTTTTAATTGTATTTTATATTGTGGGCACTGGTTGCCATGTGTAAACCGCAGTATGAAATATAGTAAATAATAAATAAATACTACCCTCACAAAATATGTATACTCCCTTTCACAATTCAAGGACTTTGAAAAGATGAAATGTGTCCATGGGCTAGCAAGCAAAATGGTAAAGCGCCTAGAAGCCATGCCCTATGTGAAGCATCTTAGGGAGTTGGCTGTATTTAGTCTGAGATAGCTAAGAGGAAACATGATAGTTATGTTGAAATATTTGAAAGTAATAGACTTTGTGAGCCATCCAGTCCAACCCTCTGCTAAGAAGCAGGAAAATTGCCTTCAAAACACCCCTGACAGATGGCCATCCAGCCAAAGAAGGAGCCTTCGACACACTATGGGGCAGAGAGTTCCACTGCTGAACAGCTCTCACAGGACATTTCCTTTCCTTTAGTTTGAAGCCATTGCTTCATGTCCTAATCTCTAGGGCAGTAAAAAACATGGCATATAAATAAGAATAAAGCAGCTAGCTTGTTTTTTTCTGCTGTTCCAGAAAATAGGAGAGCAGTGGCTTCAACCTATAGGAAAATGGATTCTACATAAACTTTAGGAAGAACCTCTTGATCATAATAGTTGTACAACAGTGGACTATGCCGCCTTGGAGTTTGAAGGGTCCTTTTCCAGATATTTTTAAACAGAGACTAGTGTGTTGCCAACAATGATTGCCATCGATAAGGCACATATATTTAGATGTATACTTGGGCAGTCCTCCAAAGTTTACCAGGAAGTGTATCAGGAAAGTCTAAAGAAGTGAGGTTTTTGCCTAAAAGCTGATTACCTATCAAGCAGTGCTTCATCGTGTTACATGAGTTCTGACATAATTGATAGTGTTGCATTTCCATCAAGAATTTTATGAATGCCTGTATTTAGCAACTTCACCTGCTTCTTTCCATATTAAACATTTTTAATTTATGATTCAGTGTGTATGTAAGACTCTTATTCTTGATTTAAACATGATAATTTTTAATCAGGAATTTTCCTTGATTAATTGTCATTACTAGGAGAAAAAAGATCCCTCTTCTCACATTGATGATACCAGCCCTTGAAAACAATTTACTCTCTAATCAAACTAATGTTGTTTTTCTTAAGAGCACTCTTTTCAGCAGCACCCTATAGATATCTTGGTTTGTTTTTTTCCCCTGTGCTACAGCTCAACCACAGATTAAAGAAAGCCTGGCTGATCAGCAACCAAGCAGACAATTGTGTAAGGGAGAGAAAGAATGAAATACAACCCAAATAATGCCTTAATGTTTAAATGGGATGCAAGGCCTGGATCTAATGGGGCATTAGACTCATGTAACTACTTAGTTATATAAGACCAGAGGTGGGAATAATGTAACCCACTAGATGTCATTGACTGCAGTTCCTCCTGTTTTGGAGGGCCATGTTATTCCTATCCCTGGTTTGGTATTTTCAAACCCTTTGCACAAGTGTAGGTGTAGCAGTGTCCCAATAGTAGTAGTAGTAGTAGTAATAGTAATAATAATAAACTTTATTTGTACTCTGCCCCCATCTCTCCAATGGGGACTCAGGGCGGCTCACATGACGCCAAGCCCAGGCAACAAATTACAATAAAATAAAATCAAAAACATCATCAATAAATGCAATAAAATACATACATATAAATAGAAAACAATATACAACTAAATATCTAAAATCACAATGGCAGGGTGGGCTGCAGGCCCACATATAAAGTGTTAAAAATTCAGGATGAGATAAGCGGAATAGCATCTTTTACCGGGGGTGGGGGTGGGGGATGGACTCCAAGAATGGGAACATTGAGGAGAGCAATAATGGAAATTAAATAGCTACTCTCCAAAGGCACAGCGGAAAAACCAGGTTTTCAGGTGTTTTTTAATGGTCTCCAATGTGAGGGTTTTCCTAATCTCTCCGGGCAAGGAATTCCAGAGTCGGGGGGTCACAGAGGAGAAGGCCCTCTCCCTTGTGCCCACCAGATGAGTCTGTGAGACTGGAAGTGGCGACAGGAGCGCCTCCCCCGAGGAGCGGAGGGTTCGAGGTTGTTTATGGAGGAAGATAATAATAATAACAATAATTATCTTTATTTTTAACCCACCCTCTCTCCCCAAAGGGACTCTGGGTGGCATCTAAGGACAAAATGGCAAATATTCAATGCCATGTTCTATGACAAAAATATAAAAAGACAAGCTCAAACAAGCTGTCTTCACTTCCCTCCCACCACGCACCCCACAAGAAGCTTGGGTTACAGACTCTAATTTTCCAGGCCATAGTTTTCCGAGGCTAACTCAATAGGAACATGTGTGAATCAACCATAGCCATACCAAGAAGCCTTGTAACAGGTAACTGGCCTGTCATTGGTAGTAGATAGAAGAACAGTTAAAGTGGGCCAGTTGAAGAAAAGTTGAAGTAGACCAAGAGGAAGCTTTCATCCCAATCACTACTGCTGTTGCTAATACTACCAGCATTGTTCTATGCTATGGGAGACCAATGAGGGCACTCCCTGAAGCTCCAAGGTAGGAAAATTAGGACTAATAAAGGGAAATATTTCTTCACCCAGAGGGTCATTGGGTTATGGAATTTACTTCCAGAAGAGGTTGTGACAGCTGTCAGCCTGAACAACTTCAAGGAAGGGTTAGACAGATTCATGGATACCAAGTGTATCGGTAGTTACTGAAAAGAACATTCAAGTGCCACCTCGGAGTGGTTGAGGTAGGCAGGATTTCCCTGGGTACTGGTTGTGGGGGGTCAGGAGCAGGTTAGGGTTTTGCCCTCCCTTCTGCTCGAGATCCCCGTGTACAACTGGGGGCCACTGTGTGATACAGAATGCCGGACTAGATGGGCTGAGGTCCGATTCAGCATGGCTCTTCTTATGTTCTTATGTTCTTAATGAAGCATATCAGCTGGCACCTGCTGTTCCTTCACCTGGAAGCACACTACAGAAAAAAGAAAAAGGGGTTACACATATACTAAAATTTGCATTCTGTTAGTGGCATATGCAAACATAAGTTAACCTTACACCTATGTAAGTCTATTTTTTTGTCCCTGGAAAAAAGTCAGTGTTCTCTCTCCCTCCCTCCATAGCATCCACTTTGGATCTACTGCAAAGTGATTGAACTTGTCCCCACTCCATGATCATGCCTGATACAGAGCAGGGGAGGTCACAGAAGCATCTAGTTACTTCCTCATAACTAGATAGAATATGATTACATCAGCACTAGGACTTCTGGAGAACCCTGACAGACTTCAGCAGATATTATAATGGCTTTATGCCTGGCTTTGTGAATGTTGCAGAAACTTTTGCATTCCCCTCTGCTCTTGACCAGGCATGGAATGGGTGGGATGGAATGGGGTGGGACAGCTCAGCAGGCCTACGAAAGGTCCAAGGAATGGTAAATGACTTGGCATAGCATTATTCCACTTCCGGAACTCCTAAACAATGCAAGATTTCTGCCTATAGATGGAAATCCTCAATTATTTCATCATTGTATTTAAAACCCTGCTGTTCTGTTCGGGTCCAGAATGTCCGTTTTGGAAATTGCTAATATTTGACTCATTAATTTTTTGATTTTGAAACTTTTGGTTCCTTCTATTTTCCTAATTTACGGGGTTCATACTAAGGGTCCTTTTTTTTTTCTTTTCGGTGCCTTACTTTTTGTGCTACAGTTTTTTATACACTTGTCATGTTCGGGTCAAAAATGACCCGTAAACATAACAAGTGTATAAAAAAACTGTAGCACAAAATTTTACGGGTCAAAAATGACCCGTAAACATAACAAGTGTATAAAAAACTGTAGCACAAAATGTTACGGGTCAAAAATGACCCGTAAACATAACAAGTGTATAAAAAACTGTAGCACAAAAAGTAAAGCACCGAAAAGAAGAAAAAAAAGGACCCTTAGTATGAATCCCGTAAATTAGGAAAATAGAAGGAACCAAAAGTTTCAAAATCAAAAATGACCCGTAAGCCTGTTATACTAATCTAATACCATATTTTGAGTAAAACAAAGGATTAGACTAGGTAATGTGAATTTTTTCTGTTGTATGTTTTCATAGCCTGCCTGGCTGCATTACCAGGTGTGACTCCTCCCTGCCCTCAGAATAGTTATGCAAAACAGTAACAGGGGAGAAGAAAGGCAGATTGGGGTGGGAAGGGGGAAACTGGAGAAGGGGGAAAGATTTAGGTGGGAAAGGGTGTGGAAAAAGTGCTTTTCTTTCTTTGCCTTTGAATAAATAGATTAGCAGAAACCTTTTTGGGGGAAAACTGAATTTTTATTTCTTTCTGATTATTTTTTACTAATTTTTTTCAAAATGCTTTTATACTGTTAAAATTTATTTTAGTTTTAAGTTAGTTGTACTAATAGTTACCTGAAGTTGTTGTTGATGTTGTTGTAAAAGATATAGCTGATTATTCACGCACAAGTTTGTTACTTTGGTGTAACATGCAAATTAGGCTGTTTTACATTAATCAACACAAAAAAATTAAAAAAGTTTTTATTCAATTTTCTTTGATAATGAACAACTATGATCACACACAGTATAATAATGCAACAGGTATTCAAAAAGAACTTTTCAGTGGCTCAAAATAACATTTTAATAGGTTGGGGTCATTTTGATCCGAACATAACAAGTGTATAGTAAACCCGAATGGAACAGCAGGGTTAAGTTGATTAATCACTGTAGGGTTCTCCTTTCTGCATAGGAAAAAAACCAAATATTTTAAGAGGCAGGAGTAAATACATATGTTACAGAGCAGTCATGCTTGGACATAATAGTACTTACTTAAATAAACATGCATCAAAGTTCATTACATCTGTTGATTTTGGCCTTGTGGGACTTCAGCTCAATTCTGCTCAGGCATGAAATCTATTGAATTCATTTAATTGAATTCATTTAAAATGGTACATATACTTGAAAAATGTGAGAGCTGGACCATAAGGAAGGCTGAGCGAAGGAAGATAGGTACTTTTGAACAGTGGTTCTGAAGGAAAATTCTGAGAGTGCCTTGGACTGCAGGAAGATCAAACTAGTCCATAATCCAGGAAATAAAGCCCGACTGCTCACTGGAGGGATATTATTGGCAAAAATGAAGTACTTTGGCCACATCATGAGAAGACAGGAAAGCTTGGAGAAGACAATGATGCTGGGGAAAATGGAAGGAAAGGGGAAGAGGGACTGATGAAGAGCAAGATGGATGGATGGTATCCCTGAAATGACTGGCTTGACTTTGAAGGAACTGGGGGTGGTGACAGCTGACAGGGAGCTCTGGTGTGGTTGGTACGAAGAGTCAGAAGTGACTGAACAAATAAACAACAACCAAAAATTCAAGTAAAATCTGGGATAGTATGCAATTGGAGATGTAATCTCCTTCCTCATTCCTTTATCATTTTTTCTCTCTCCCTCCTTCCATGGTCCTTGCTCATTCAGCCATTGTGCCTCCTCAGTTTCTTCGTCTTACACTTCAGATAGCTGATATTTTCTCCTTTGGTGCACATATACTTATTTATTTATTTATTTATTAGTCAATTTTATATTCCGCTCCTCCCTGCAGGCTCGGGGCGGATCACAACAAGAGTAAAATGTACAATACAAATGTACAACGAAGTTCCATAAGACAGTAAAAACACAATCAATAGCCAACTAATTACAGATCCTCGATCTTAGGTTCAGACAGTAGTAAACCTCTTCAATCATTTAGCCGAACACTGTTCTGAAGAGGACAGTCTTACAGGCTCTTCCAAAAGGGCCGAGTTCGTGCATTGCCCGGACATGATTGGGTAGCGAGTTCCAAGTCGTGGGAGCCACAGATGAAAAGGCCCGTTGTCTCGTGCTGGACAGGTAGCAGGAGCTACTTAAGCAAGCTTTATTGGGCTGCTGGCTGATAAAGGTATATGGCCTGTGATGCTCCGGCACTAAGAAAGGCCAGAAGGTTAAATGACATGGTCCTCTGGGGGAACATCTAAGATCAACTGAAAGCATTTGGACTTAACTTCAAGGCTTTGAGTCATGAGAAGCCAGATGTCTGTGTGGCTCAACAGCTCAATACCGCAGAATCATTCAATATGGCATTGCAGGCTATGGCCATATTAACTCATTAAAATAATTAATTCATTTGAAAAACAAGCCACAAGAAGTGCACCTTTAAAGAACCCTGAATATGTTTCAGTTATCTGAGGTCCATGGTTTTGGACCTTTCCCTCCCTCATACATGCATATGCTATTATGATTAAGGTTTAAATTAAAACTTTGCAAACTATGAAAGTGCACAAAGTACTGTCATATGTTTGTGAATGGAAAAAAATCTTCGAAACTAATTTTGTAAATTAAATACATTCAGTATGATCTTTGTTGGGCTGTTCGAAAATATGCTACGTACTGGATAGGCATTTTCTCCATTACTTTGATGTGAGAAAAGTACATGTCAATTTTTTCCATATGACATTGATGTCCAGAGAATGTTCATGTCCCAGCCTTTAAAAACTGACATGAAATGGAAGCTGAGCTCTGTCCTGGAAAAATATCTTTCCTTAAACCACTTAAAAAGCAAAGTATTGGGCAAAAACATTTTTATTTGGGATATGCCTGTTTCTGGGCTCTGGTTTTTTCCTGTCTAAAGAAATGAGCAGGCTGGTAATCAAATACCATGCAAACAGCAGTGTGTGAATACCCAATGGTGTTCAGACTGCATCAACTAGATGTCTGTAATGAACAACACAACCCCGAATTATGCAAAATATATCAATCTAATATTGCAGTAAACAGTCAGGAGAACGCAATAATGACAATATCACATGTTTGTGAATCCAACCCACCCTTCGGAGAACCCACCATCCCCTTCCGTGTTTTGATTCCTGGGATTGCCACCTGTGGTCTCCACTTTACACGGAGCTCCGTCTGTCCTTCAGACGGAGGCGCGAAACTTGCCTATTCTCACGAGAGGACGCCGGGGATTCCCTTTGGAGGTCTCAATTGGTGATTTCCCCACTCGATCACTCTACTCCTCCGGAATTTCCCCACCCCCACCCCTTTACGTGCTGCCGTCACTCCTGCATCATCCATCTGAGACGACGTCCACCCTTGGCGCCGCGACACGTCATCATCCAGCGCACCTCTGTCCGTGCCGGCCCACGCTGGGCCCGGACTGGCTGCCTTGCATTGCTACCTGCTGCAAGGAGCGGACACTATTCCCAGCACTTCTATCACCATTGGGCAAGTGCTTTGGGGTCTAGCTTTCGCCTCTACCTCGAATAGATGTATTGCACTCTCGATATTGTCATTATTGCGTTCTCCTGACTGTTTACTGCAATACTCTGGTTTTTTCCCCCAGGTACTATGTGTTTAGAACTGAGTTTGGAAATATATGAACCTCTAGACTTACTTCCCGTATAGATTACTGCAACTCTTTCTATGTGGGGCTGCCTTTGAAGACTGTTTAGAAGCTTTAATTGGTCCAACGGACACCAGCCAGGTTGATAACAGGAGCGGCACTCAGAGAGCGCACAACTCCTCTGTTGCGCCAGCTCCACTGGCTGCCAGTTTGCTACCGGGCATAATTCAAAGTGCTGGCTTTAGCCTTTAAAACCCTAAACGGTTCTGGCCCAGCTTACTTGTCCGAATGCCTCTCTCCCTATGAACCATCCAGGTGTTTAAGATCATCTGGAGAGGCCCTGCTCTCGGTCCTGCCTTCTTCGCAGACCTGATTGGCGGGGATGAGAGACAGGGCCTTCTCAGTGGTGGCCCCTTGGCTATGGAATGCCCTACTTAGGGACATTAGATCAGCCTCCTCCCTCCTAACATTTTGAAAGAAAGTTAAGACCTGGCTGTTTGAGTAGGCTTTTGCATATGAAATATAACGATTTAATTGTGATCACGGAATGATTTAACGATGCGATGGAAAATGATTTTAATGATGAGACGCTGGGAACTGTATTTTTTAAATTTTAATTGCTAAATTGTTTATTGTTTTTATCTGTTAGTATATAACTGTTTTAATTGTATTTTATATTGTGGGCACTGGTAGCCATGTGTAAATTGCCTCGAGTCACCTTCGGGCTGAGAGGGGCAGTATAGAAATATAGTAAATAAATAAATAAATAAATCAAGTTCATTAGATGAAAGTTCCTATCAGCCACATAGAATCATAGACTCCCACAGTTGGAAGAGACCACAAGGACCATCCTGTACAACCCCATTCTGCTAATCAGAAGCACACTCAATGTATTCCTGGCCATCCAGCCACTGCTTAAGAACCTCCAGATAATAAGACTCTACTCACAAATAGCTCTTACCATCAGGAAGTTCTTCCTAATGTTTAGGCGGAATCTCTCCCGCACCCCAACTCTTATTTGAATCCATTTCACTGTGTCCTTGTCTCCAGAGCAGCAGAAAACAAGCTCCTGAATGTTATATACTTTCAAATATTTAATCCATCTTCTGTTCTTCAATCAAAACATACCTAGCTCCCTAAGCCACTCCTCATAGGGCTTGGCAAATGGTAAGGGACAATGGAAGCTGTAACAAGAAATGCTGGATATTTCCTCCACTTTAGAATCATGGAATGCTAGGAGGCAATTTATTTATAACTGTCTTAAATTAGACCAACACATATCCCGAGGAAACTTGCTTTCCATAAAAACAGAATAATAAGGTGTTAGAAGGTGGCATCACAATCATCTAAAGAATTTTGAATATGAAAAATGGTAGTTTCATATGGTTTCTCTCACAGAACAAATGCCATACTGTGAGATGACAGCAGCAAAATCCCTCTTAGTGCTGCTGAAAGCAACATCTTGTCCACCATGAATAATAAAGAAAGACTTATTAAACATTAGACACCATGTTGGAGATTTGATTTAAGACCGACAGTAAGAATTCGTTTGAGATACTTAATGTTATTAAATGCCAGGCTATGTACCAGCATAGTTCAAAAGCCTGTGAATCAATAAATGCTGGCATTTTTATTTGGTTTAAAAGAATGAACTGCCACAAAGTGACCAAATCATGGTTAATGTTTTTAATTTAAAATAAAACCAAAGAGTCAAAATCTTTGGCTGGCATAATAGTAAGCAATAGAAGATGATTTAATCTCAAAGCTTCTCTTAGAGATTTTATTAAAATGTTTTCCAAACAGTTATTAAAGTGTAGAGAACATTGTCATATAGAATTATTTGTCCTTAGAATTATTTGAAAAGTCACTGCTGTATGTATAGAAAGACTCTTCTAGAACCTGAGGATGTGGGAAGCAAAGGGAAGAGACATATTTCTTGCAAATTATTGGGAAACCATACTTATGAATGTCATGCCAGAGATAAATTATTATCCTGGGTCTTAGATACAAATGTCTGATGCTGTGCATTGTCTAATAATTCAGCTCCATTTCTTTGATTTTCATTCTCAGGGATAGGGAGAGAAAGATAATGAATAATCAACTATATGCATTAATATTCTCAGCATTCAAAATACATATTTTTCCTTGCTGTCTCTTTCAAACCAAACTATGCAGGAGTACATGCTCTTAAATATATTATTATTTTAGAAGCACTGTCCCCCACACGCATACACTACAATCCAATCTGAATGGTGTTACTATAATATTACAATGGAAAAACAATAAGATTACAATGGAAAGGAACATAGATACTTGGTGGAAGTAATGTAAAACATTCAACTTCTTACAACTCCGCTATCTGTAAGATGGCCTATCTATGACCATGAAGAGTTGCTGCTGATCATTATTATGCTATAATAAGTAGACCTACTTTTGGGTTGCTGTGAGTTTTTCAGGCTGTATGCTTTTCTTTTTATATTTATAATTATTTCTTCCACGAAGACAATAATCCCCTGTACTCCTGCCTCACAGCAATGCTAATTTAGATTAGTATGGTTGTTCCTATTTTGAGCCTCTGTTAATCTGGGGCCAGTAAGGAGCAGAAATGCTCTGGACAGATCTCAGAGCTGTCCACACACACTATCCAGAACCTACGGCACCATTTTGAGCATGCAGTCATTTTTTTCAGCAGTTCAAAAGGAAACTAAAAACACATTTAAAGTACAAAAAAAATCAACATGCATTTTGAAAATATTGCCGTCGCAAAACAACAGCCCGAGGGGAACTAGAAGTGATGGAATGAAGAGTTACTGGGCTGGATGAGGAAAAACGAATTGAAACTGAATCCAGACAATACAGGGGTGCTTGCCATCACGGACCCTAACCTAGGGATTGAGGTGACGTCTTTTAACCAGTTGTTGATGGAGATATACTCCCCTTGAAAGACTGTGTTCCCAGCTTATGAATACTCCTGGATCCATCTCTCCAAATGTCAGCCCATGTAGATGAGAAGGTCAGGAGTGTTTACTATCAGTTTTGGCTGATACACCAGCTGCGCCTTTTCCAAGAATTGGAAGACCTAAAGATGGTAGTGCACATGCTGGTATCCCCAAGGTTGGACTTCTGCAATGTACTTACATTGGGCTACCTCTGTACCAAGTTTGGAAACTTCAATTGATTCAAAACACGGCAGCCAAACTAGTTACAGGAACATCAGGAGTGAGCATATTACACCTTTACTACAGTCACTCCATGGGCTGCCAATTAGTTTATGGACAAAGTACAAAGTGTTTTGACCTTTAAAGCCCAACACAGCTTTGGTCCAGGATACCTACAGAATTGCCTTCTCCTGCACAATCTGCCCTTTGGACACTAAGATCCTCGGGGGGGGGGGGTACTCCAGCCTGCCAGAACCCAACTGGTGTCCATCACCCAGAAG
Organism: Anolis apletophallus; assembly: GCA_030556195.1. Lineage (NCBI taxonomy): Eukaryota > Metazoa > Chordata > Lepidosauria > Squamata > Anolidae > Anolis > Anolis apletophallus. The sequence goes on from JARBWK010000001.1 coordinate 23,969,038, forward strand.
ACATTTTCAGTGGCCACTGCAAGACTGTGTAATAACCTGCTAGAAGAGCTCCAGCAGATAGATCACTTGTCAGAATTAAAGAGACAAATGCAGACATTTCTCTTCTGGTGGGCTTACTCGGTCAATTTTAACAATTTATTTTAAACTCACATCTTGTGTTAACTGTATTTTAAGCTTTGTTATGTGTATTTTAATATATATATTTCATACACACACACAATTTTAGAATGATGTGGTTTAAACTATTTTCTGCCCCACCTTGAGCCTCAAGGAGAGGCAGATAAGAAATATCATCATCATCATCATGTGGCACCACTTCAAGTCACCCAAAGGGTAGCTGCTGATGTTATTGCAATGTTACTCCATTGCTTTGGAGTTTTGAAGAAGCAACAAAACAACAACAAACATATTGTGTGGCCCACCCTTTTAAAAGTAACATTCAAGGACTCTTTTTAGCTAAGTCACTGGTGATGGGTATGTGTACTGGACCTGTATCAAATTTGGTGTCCAAGTCAAAGCAAATCTATATGGTCTTATTTGTCAAATAATGAGCAAATTCATCACAGTAAAACAGATCAAGTGATAAAGTCTGAGTAGTAAAAAGAAGGTAACTTGAATGATGGTTGGACTAATGTGCATTTTAACTCTATTTTTTAAATTTTAACTTAAATGTATTTAATTGTCTGTTGTCTAAAGGCATCAAATAGTTGTCAAATGTAAAGTCGCCTTCTCTACCCTTTGGGGTAGAGAAAGGCAGAATATAAATAAAGTGGGGGTTTTTCATGTCAGCAGTGGCATGTTGCTTCTGGTGTGAGATAATTGGCTGTCTTCAAGGACGTTGCCCAGGGGACAACAGGATGCTTTGGTGTTTTTATCAACCTTGTGCGAGGCTTCTCTCATGTCCCTACATGGGGAGCCAGAGCTGACAGAGGGAGCTCATCCATGCTGTGCCACTAGGGGCTCCAAATAAATAAATAAATAAATAAATAAATAAATAAATAATGACTTTTCACTTCCCTGTTTCATGAAGGTAAGTAGATGATGATGATTTTTTTAAACTTTTATTTACTTGTTATTTTCTTAGAGTACATCTGCACTACCAAATGAATGCAGTTTGTAATGGCTCAATGCTAAGGAATCCTGGGATTTGCAGTCTGATGAGGCACCAGCAGTTGTTGGCAGTGAAAACTTGAAAGATTTCCTTGTAAAACTATAACTCCTAATTCTACAGTTTAGTTGCACCCTTAAAAACTGGATGGCCACAGGCTGACTTGTAACAATGAAAGAATACTACAAAATTATGTAGTCCTCCTGACTCTACAGTGGAGCGTGAGGCACAGCATGGGCCAGCACTGGGAGCACAAGATATTCTTCTTCCACCAATTATTTAACCCACATCGCTATATTAGAAGAGCCACAAAAAGTTGCAGTTATACATAAAAGGAGCACAATAATCCCTGATTAAATTACAATTTATCATTGAAAAAATAGCTAATTATGGTGAAGAAATAATCTATGTTACTTCTGAGCTCTGACTAAATCATAGGACAATATTGTCCTGTTTCTAGTTGGCTCCCACATTGACTGAGTTATCACCCCAAAGTCATATTTTATACAGGTCTCTGCTCAGTTTAAGTCATATGGGAAGAACAGAAATGAATATTTATCCCTGAAATGGCAAAGTACTCATCTTGACACCAGACATTATGTGAACTATTTGAAACATGGGTATCTGAACAGTGAACTTGTTGTAATGCATGGAGATTCATGCAGTAGTGGGACAAAGGAATATGACCGGATGACCTTCAAATTCCTTCTGGCCCTGTAACCTTATAAATCAACTGGCTTAGGTTACCTTAAACTCTTCCAGGTCCCAAATATAAAGTCTTTTTTATTCCTCAGTTTCAAAAAGCCCCACTCAGTTTTTAGTAGTTTCCGACTCTGCTAGTGTATATGAAAATAGTATTCATTAAGACAGACACTTGGCTGGAAGGGATTTCTTGTTAACCATAAAACAGTACCTGTTTTTTCCCTCACACTTCTCATGACCTTCAGCTATTTTTATGAAATCCCTATGTGCTTCTTCTGGCACTGAAAAAAATAGATAGGTGAAACTGACATATCTAGATCTCGGGTTTAGCATTTTTTTCCCTCTCATTTTACTTCCCACAAGCTTCAGAAAGACAGGAGAATATAGACAACTCGCATTATTTTCCTGATCCAAACACTTGAGTGGTGATGACTACTGTCATCATATTTCACCAATATTTATGTATTGTTTATTTACCTTGTTCACTCACTAATAGTTCACTAACTCCTTTCTGTTTCATAAAATATGTTGGATGTAAAATTGGGTCAGAAACATGCAAAAGTGTAGCACTGGAAAACCTAGAAAGGCTCAGAAACCTTTTGGGAACAGGGGATATTTTTGGGAGAATAAGTAAGTGAAACTGTGGTGCAAGGATAAGGAGGCCATACTGTATTTAGTTATTTAAAGATTTATGTTCTAAAATGAGCACTTTAATTGGATAAGGAATCAGTCAGAGTAACTGGTCCAGAAAAGTTGCTATCTGATTATTTCATCTGGTCACTGTCATCATGTGGCAACTACATGTTGAATCAGCTGTATTTCCTATACTGTCTTCAAAGGCAGTCTGTCAGACTATGCATTGCCATAATGTAAGCAGGAGATAGACAAGGGTATGGTTAAGTGAAACTACATTAATCCTGTTCAGATAGGAGTGTAGATGGGTAGCCAAATGTCATTGAAAGAAACATCAATGGGAAAAAGATAGCATACAAAATAAATAAACAAACAAATGATCAGGGATACATCCAGCTATTTTCCTGCAGCAAGGACCTGCATGTTTCTCTCAAGGATACAAGGACTCAATAACCTTGGGAGGTCCTTTGAAACTATCCAAGTTGGTTACAAAGTTCTAAATCTGATGGGATACATTTCAATTCATAAAGAGGATTCCAGCCCAAGTTTCTGAAGCTAATGGTTTTTAATTAAGAGAGCAGAAACTTAAACTTTCAAATCATAGCCCCACCTTAGCAAACCACACAAACGCTATAGCATGAAACAATTAAAAATCTTTGGAAGATTGGTGCTACAAGAAATGGCTACAAACAGCCTCCCAAAAAAATGGGCCAAGCAGATGTGGAAGTGACATCCCCTGGCAAAACCTAAGGAGATATACTCACAGAATTCATAGTAGTCTGGAAGATCTGTCAAAGGAAAGTGCTTATCTCAAATAAATCTATGTACTGTAAAACAAAAGTATAAAAATCAAGGGCACGAGGCACCTCCCAATTTTTATGTCATCTCTTCAAGGAAAAAGTAGTAAAACTGAACAATCTCTCATTTCAAAAGGCTAAAGCTGGATCTACACTGCCATATAATAATAATACAGATTATCATAGAAAATTATCCAGATTATTTGCTTTGAACTAGAATATAGATTCTACACTGCCATACTATGGTTCTACGTTCTACTATGGTTACGTACCGAGTTTTTATTGTATGTTTTATGATATGTTTTATGATGTGTTTATTGCTGTATCGTTGTTTTATTGTGTACCTACATTTTGTGATCCACCCCGAGCCTGCTGGGAGGAGCGGAATATAAAACCGAATAATAAATAAATAATAAATAAATATAATTCAGTTGAAAGCAGATAATCTGGATTTTATATAGTGGTGTAGATGGGGTCTAAGATACATAATTTAGCTTTAATATGGTGTTTTGTTTTAAAAAAGGAAAGTCAGAAAATATTTGGACTTTCCTGTTTTTACTTCTGAGCCCCCCTTCCTGCTGTACTTTTTGGAGGAAGATAAAATGTTGGAATACAAAACAATAACATTACTCATTCAGAAGCTTAGTCTGTGTCAGCTCATTTTTGTCAATAAAGAAATAAGTCAATCATTCTTGGAATGCATGCCCTTTCCTACACACTTGTATGTAGCTGACCAACACAATCACGGAGCAGTTCAATAACCTTATTAATCAATAGGTTGTAAAATGCTGATTTCTGTGGATAAAATATGAAGGTGAAAAACCACACTCAGATTGGCATCATGTTTACCTTGGGAAGAGGAATGACTATGAAATCCTTGTGTGAAATGCCAAGAAATGCAGTTTTTCCTTCCTGAATATGGCTTCGCCAGCACACAATGAAATGAAATACTGGTTTTTGTAGATATATAGACCAGCTTCTGAACTTGGAACCCACTATTCTATACACAAAGAAAGAGTTATGGTTTCCTAGTAACTCTGTGGTTTCAGAAACATGCCTAATTCTGAACAACACGGAACTTTGCTTTTAAGGAATAGCATGGCCTTGAAAGAACCTGGGATATCTGACCCACCTTAAAAAATCATTTTAAAATGGCAATGTTTTTTGCTGCTGCAACCAGACCACCTTGAGGGCCACATGCCTTGTTTTTGGAAGGAAACACACTTCTTTGATCTCCATCACAATCAATCTGGCACTTTTTCTGCCAAAACCAAAGGATACAGAGCAATTACATCAAAATAACTATTCTGACTTTGAACATCAATAAGCATATAGAAGCACAGAAGAATTTTGAGAAACCGAAGTCCCTCTGTCTATTAATCAAACTTTAAGAATTGTAATTTTCAAGTGTGGGAGGAACAAGAAGAGGAAAGTCTTGTTTGCTTACATGTGGATAAACTCAAAATCACTGCCTCTATTGTCGGAAAAGAAAGTGAATTAATAATAATAATAATAATCTTTATTTATACCCCGCCACCATCTCCCCCAACAAGGACTTGGGGCGGTTTACATGGGGCCAAGCCCGAACAACAAAGTACAACAAAATAAAAACAAAATAAAACAATATATACAATTGACAGTGAGTTTGAGATATTGGTGCAACCCACAGATCCAGATTGGAGGCATACTAGCAGTCAATGCAATTCTAACATTGGCATTATGTGATGCCTATATGGTATGATGTGAAGAAGTAAGCTGATGCATTTTATATTCATTGAAACATCAAACTAGTTTTCAATCACAGTAACACATATAGTGGATTACTGTAGCCTAACTACTAAATTATCCATAAATAAACTACTTTGGCTAGGTTTTCTCTGTCCAACAAAAGCTAAAACTTGCAGACTAGTCAGAATTAACCTTCAGTGTTCCAAGCCATTGAGTCCATTTGTGCCTACTTTCTCACGAGTATAACCCATACATGCTCATCCAATTCCCTGGCTTAACTGGCACTGCCCCAGTTAAATCCAGTGACAAGAAGCAAAGCAGAATAATTAACACTCCAAAACTCACAATGACCTCACCCCAAGGCTTTATACAGATTTTGAAGATGACTGAAACACAAGACAGAACTCTGCAGACAAAAATAATCTGTTTGTTAAATATTGTTAAATGTTCTGCAGTTTTACATCACACATGGTAAAACAGCCTCCCCCTCTTTACAGGTTTCTTTAGTGGCATCTCCCATCCTACTAGTATTCATGAAAGTTCAACTGTTTAAACCTATTCAAAAAAGCTAAGGGAAACTCATTTTAGAATAATTAGATGCATATCAATTTCTCTCCAAAGATGAGTATCCAGAAGCAATGAGAAGTCAACCTGCCAAATGCTGTTCTCAAGGGGATGTGACATGTCATTAACTGGCATATAACTATTCTGAAGTGACAATGACATGGATTTGAAAATATAATGGAACCGTTGTATTAAGAAAAGGCCCAGAGCAAGTTCTGGAAGCCATATAAAACTTTTTTTGTAAAAATGGTAATGGAATTTTGGAAGCAGAGGTCAGTCGGATACCATGAAAACACACACACATGTCTAGATACTGAATTTTGGTGAAATTGTGAAACAGGAAGATATAAACTGCAGAGGCTAAAAGTATAGCTGACTGTTATTTTTATTGCATATATAAACATCTATGTTGGACAGCCGATGGAGTTAAAGTTAACAAAGTTAAAGCCATTTTAACTTACTTTGTGGGGGTTTTATGCATTATAACAGTATTCTCAATGAGCTTCTGACTCTATAAATAAATAGCCACTGGATATTAATAAAATGTTTAAGAATGTGTTCATATGATGATCAAGTAGGGCTAATGATCTCCCCTGTTCCAAATGAGAAGATGTTAGGTCGCTAAATTAAGATGTTAGGTAGTTTAGAAATCTCTGCATAAACTACCTATTCTCTTTGTGAAGTGAGTGTACACAGATAGCAAACTCGAAATATCAATCACAAAAGGATGACAATCCAGTACTTCCTCTTTCACCAGTCCATTCAATAAAGCAATATTCACTCTGTGGATTTTACATAAATTCATATAACCTTGTTATGAAAATTTGCAATCTTTCAAAAACTGGGGTGAAATCATTTTAGACATTGTGTTGCTGTGAGTTTTCTGGGCTGTATGGCCATGTTCCAGAAGCCTTCACTCCTGAAGTTTTACCCACATCTGTGGCATACATCCTCACAGGTTGTGAGGTATATTGGAAACTAAGCAAGTGTGGTTTATATATCTGTGGAATATTCAGAGTAGGAGAAAGAAGTCTGTTGGAGGCAAGTGTGAATGTTGCAATTAATCACCTTGATTAGCATTGCAAAGCTTCACAGCTTCAAGGCCTGGCTGATTCCTGCCTGGGGGAATTCATATTCCTGTCTGAGGGAATCCATATATAAATCTCCCTTGCTTAGTTTCCAATATATCTCACAACACCTGAGGATGCCTGCCATAGATGTGGGTGAAATGTCAGGAGAGATTGCTTCTGGAACATGGCCATACAGCCCAGAAAACTCACAGCAACCCATTAGCAACCCAGTGATTCTGGCCATGAAAGGTTTCGAAAAAACATTTTAGACATTATCACACAAGGCTCATAACACATATTGCAGCCTCCACAACCACAAACAGAAACACTTTCCATCTAACAACAATGTCATATAGTAATTCTAAACAATTCTTCCATAACTAGTAATTTTCCAAAAATAGGGAATTCATCTTTTCAGTTAGGTGAAGGCACTTTGAATTGTGTTCAAAGTGCTTTCAGGTGTATGATAATCTAAAAGCATTTCAGCAATGTGTTTAGGGAATGTGATATGAGCATGTTGGAGGCATCAATTTGAACTTCTTCCCTCCTCCATGGCCATAGTACTAAAATGGGCAATAGAGGGGCAATAAAAGGGCAACAAGGGGAAAAGCCATTTGTTGTTGTTATTTAAAATTCAGAAGGCAGAGAGCAGCACAGAGAGAAATATAAACATAAAGAACTTGTTTGCAAAGGAAATTCTAGGTAGATACTGGTAAGTAGTTAACTAGGCCAGTGTTTCCCAACCTTTTTTGAGCCGCTGCACACTTTTTACATTTGCAAAATCCTGGGGCACACCACCAACCAAAATGACACAAAATGACACTCAAACACAGTTTTACATATAGTTAATGTGTTTTTAAAATGTATTTATACACTCAGTGTGAAACCTGGGCCTGTTTCGATGAACTCAACATAGATATCCTGGCAGGAATGGCAGAAAGACACAAACTTCCCACACAGAACTCCCAGAACCAAGAGAAAATGCTATAAGAGTTTGGTGGGCATTGACCTTGAGTTTTGGAGTTGTAGTTCACCTATATCCAGAGAGCACTGTGGACTCAAACAATGTTGGATCAGGACCAAACTTGGCATGAATTCTCAATATGCTCAAATATGAACGCAGATGGAGTTCAGGGGAAATAGACCTTGACATTTGGGAGTTGTAGTTGCTGGGATTTATAGTTCCCCTACAATCAAAGAGCATTCCGAACCCTACCAATGATAGAACTGGGCCAAACTTCCCACACAGAACCCCCAGGAGGCAAGAAGAGGTCTCTACTTGGGGAAAGGGAGGCAGGCCTTCCCAATGCATGGAGAGGGAGAGACCAAGTAGACAACGGGTGGGGGCCCCCCTGGGTGTTTGTAATTTTGTGCCTTTATCGAGGTAGGTTTCTTAGGGTTTTTATACTTCAACACACTAGACTCTCCCCCCCCCCTTCCTGGAGGTTCCAATTTCCCACGGCACACTAGTGTGCCCCGGCACACTGGTTGAGAAACACTGAACTAGGCAGTACTTTTCTGAGAATCTGGTTTTCCTGCTTGTTTGTTGGGATTACTATTAATAATTAATAATAATATTAATAAAATAATAATTTTTTAGAAGCATATTTTCTGAAGGAGAGGACGGGAGATGATGCATTCTTCTGGCCACGTTTCTTCACAGATTGAAGCCCAAACTAAATGTTGTGGTTATTCTTGTGGCAACACCCAATACTACTACTACTACTACTTATTATTATTATTATTATTTGAAATTCAGCAGTCAGAAAGATAATTTGTGGTTGGTAAAAGAATGAAATTATTATGTAGATAAGTAGGTAGGTAAATAGGTAGTAGTTTTCTGAGAGTTAGTTTTCTGCATGTTTGTTGGGATTACTATTATTAATAATAACTATTATCTTTTAGAAGTGCTTTCTGAAGGAGAGGAGGGGAGGAGAAAAAGAAGCTAAAAGAATGACTCTCCCAAGTCCCAAATGTGTGTGTACACCCCCACCCACTTGTTCCACACGTTCCCAACCTCCAGTCAGTCCCACTAAATAAAAATAATCAAGAAAATAAAGGAAAAACAAAAATATTCCAGTAAGAGACCAAGCCAAGCCACAAAATAAAGCTGAAAGCAAGTGGCAAGATAATCACACAGAAGCAACTCTCTAAAACCAGGACGCAACTGAGAGCAATGGTGGCAGTCATCCTATTAATAGACACCGCTTGTGTAAGACACATCATGACAGTCTTCTACTCCGACTGGTCCAACAGGCTGGGTTCACAGGGAAATCTCATACGAGCAGCACACAGCAGCCTCTTCATGCACTGTGTGATGCCAAATAGGGGAAGAGGAGCCATGATCGGCTGCCACATGATCCTATTATAAACAGAAAAAGGGGACAGCTGGGCCCTTATAATTATGGCCATCCGGTGAAGCTGAACAAGTTGGAATGGCTGGAGGGAACCAACCATACCGAATCGATGCACAAGCCTAATGCACAGCACTCTTATAAAGAGCACCACCTTAGAAAAGTTCAGATAAAAGAACCAGATATTGTGCTCTCAGGAAGGTAAACAAAACACCTTTTCCCCCAGTAAAAAATTGCTTTCCCTTTCTGTTTTTGAGCTGGAAGATGAACTCCATTACTGATTCCCATCCAATGTGCTGCTGAAGTTCAGAGCATGTCTCCAAACAGGGCAAGAAAAAAGATGCCATTCTGTTGAATCAATTTGGCATGAGGTGAACTTTGTGGTCACTGCAGGAGCTTTTCCATGGTTCCTGGGGTATGGGAGGATGAAGACTCTTTCAATTGGATCTGGATTTCTTTAATCCACAACCAGATCTCGATTGCGTGGCTGTATAGAAGGAGCTTAAGACTGAACTGTCAGTTATAAACTTCTAAAAGTAACCAAGAGATAGAAAGAACTCTGAAACTAATTTTTATTTAGCTTTCATGGGTTAAACTACAGGACACCAGTAATACAATATAACTGTTAGTCAGCTGAATAGTTCATACCAGACTTTTGCTGGTATGAGACGCCTACTCCAGCAGCACATTATGGCTGAAAAGGCAATGAGTGCTGGTAGCTTGAGGCTTGGCAGCTTGGTGAGACAGCCTGAAGCAACCCAGACCCTTAGGAAAGCTGAGTGTGTAGCACATGCTCATATATAACAGCAAGAACTGCCAGAAGAAACCCTGTGGCAGATAGGCAGATAGCCATTGAGAGAAAGGACATATGTTGGGGAAGCCAGCCAAATTGTGTGGTACTTTCTTTCACATCATTTTTTTACAGCTGAGTCCCTGACATACTCTCAACAGTAGAGAACATCTCAGGACAAGTAAGCGGATTGGAATTTGAAAACTTTTTTTACAGGCGTACCTATTTCCTTACTGCTTGAAGAAGAAAAAAAATCCACAAATTTCTTCTTGCATAGGCTCCCTCATTGAGCTCAAAAGTGATGCATGTCTGCTTCCTTCACACGCAAAGTGGGAATCAACTAGTTTTTTCTGAAGAACATTACCGAACTGTGAAGGGAACTGATTAGGTTCTCTGCCCTCTTTACAAAACTGCTGCATTGCTGCATGTGCCCCCTTTTTGACCAGTTCAGTTCTGAGACTAAGACGCTCAGTTATTTCCACATTTTTATAGTTTTGTTATAAACAATAAGTTTCCAGTTCTATACTCTGCTTTATAAATAATAATAATAATAATAATAGTTTATTTTTAATTCACCCTATCTCCCTGGAGGGAGACTCAGGGCTCCTTCCAGACATAAAACGGGCAAACATTCAGTGCCATTTCAACAACATAATACATTTATACAAATAAAGTAGAATAAAACAATAGCTGGTGATCTGGCAGTCAACATCGTGGAACATACAGTCATGTGATTAAATTATAGAAAGTATAAAAATATAAAAAGATAGCTCTTCAATAAATTACAATAAAATCATTATTGTCAGCTTCAGTCCTCTTAAAGTGTCAATGATGTTACTCATCCTCTTTTTCATAAGCAAGCAAATATGGGTTTTTAACTCTTTCTTAAAGGAGGGAAGTATGTGGGCTGTCTTAATTTCCTTTGGAAGGGAGTTCCAGAGGGAAGGGTTCCCTGGTTGGATTTTTAAAGAGGTATAATCATTTGAAAACAAAATGTAAGTGAAGATGTGCAGCAGTAACTTCTCCTCCAGTACTCATTTCAGATGTCAATAGTAGAGAATGGAACTCCTCAACACCATCCCCCTATTCTTGACTTTGAGTTGAAACCATGTGTTGGAAGTTGGTATTTGAAAAGTATAGCAAAATAACAAAGAGAGCTAATCCTCCTTCAATATTTGTTAAGGGATGAAATTACTGAAGCCCCATCGTGTTCCCAGTTTGGAAACATTATGCATTGCTATATGGCGTTTTAGAATGGGAATGATGCTTGCCAATGGAAGAACATTGTAGGGGATTATCTATCTATCACTCAATGGATATTATTCAGTAATCACTAAAATGCACTTTATCTTAAATAGTTATTGTTTTAAAGAGTGATTTAAAAACGGAGATTATTCAACTGAAATCCATATCTGACAGATATAACCACCTTTACCAAACAAGTACTGAATTCTACCAGCACCAACATAGAAACTATATTGCAAATTAAAGTCATTCAAAGGGATCTTGAAATCCCTTGGTTCTGTGAAGGCAGAACCCTCCTAACATATCAATAGGAAAAACAGCTTTTCTTCAGTATAATATTCCTTTAGCACGGCTAATAACTTTGGAGTATTATTAATGTTATATGCATTTTACATTAGAACCAATTTTGTATTTGCTATATCAGCACCGTTAATTCACATTTTCATATAAAGTAGAATGGAACAGATTGCTTTAGAAAATAAATGTCTCTATTACATTTTGAAAGGCTGAAGTTAATTTACAGCTCCTTACTGAGAGAACTAGACAAGAGAAGCAAAATTGTATTTGCTATGTGTGATTTTCCAAAGATTAGCACTCATGCACGTTGTGAAAATATTAAGTGACTTAAATAATGCTTGCAATTTTTGTTTGCAAAGAGGCATTTTCTCTTAACTCACTTTATCTTTTTAGCATCGTTGTCTCCAAGCAGCCAGGGTAATGCAAGCTAAGCAATTAGACAGTGAGGTTTCTGAACAAAGAGAATAAGCATTTACAACAGAATCTTGTAGATTTGTTTTCTTTGGAAAGCAATAGAAATAAAGCTTCAGGGGATTGTGTTGTTTCAGTTTATGCTGAAGCAACATTAGGGAAATAGTATGAAACACTTCTTTCAAACTAAGACTGCCATCATTAGGACCAGGACTTTTACTCAACTTTGAATTACTTGTCTCTGAATTCAGTAGGAATAAAAGACACATGCTGTTACCAAAAATTGTGTTGAAAGATTGGCAAAGTGTGAAATCCAGTGAGCAACTAAATCTAATCCAACAATTATAGATCACACTGGGATTCAAAATTACTGAATTTCTCTGTTAAACTACATTTAATTTTTAAAAACATACCAAAACCTCAAGTTATTTTCATTTGGTCTCTGAAACATTCAGAAAATTTTGGTGATTTTGTTAAAAAAAATAACACATAACTGAATGGAGTTCCCAACAATCTATTCTTTATCATTCCAGTTTGTACACAAAGAAAAATTGAGTCATGACAATTGCCTTTAATTCATTCTGTGCTTATTGGAACTGTGCTTATGGATACATGCAGGGGACATAACAAAATGTGTTGTGGTGGAGAGTACCTTTTCATATCCTCCATGGTCAGAGACCAGATTCTGTAGGCAAAGAAAAAAATGGACAAAAGATGAGAAGATAATTCAGAAGGAAAACAGTGTGGGAAACTTTCAACTTCACTTGGTTGGCCAAATAATAAAAATTGAAATCATAGAATTGAAAAGGGTTCTATGGACTTTAAACTGGTTATCTCCCAGGTAAATGCTGCAGTTGTGGGAGGAAAGAATAAATTCACAGAATCATAGAGTTGGAAGCTGCCCTGTGGGCCATCTAGTTAACCCCCCTGTTTAATGACTCCAGCTAAAGCACCCCCAGCAGGAAGTTGTCCAACCCCTTTTTGAGAATGTCTACTGAATACTTTACCACTTCTCTATGGATTGTATAACATTCCATTGTATATTTTTACCGTTCTCTCAGCTCTCTCCTGCCTGTCTATATCTTTCTTAAAATGAAGCACTCAAAACTAAGCACAATACTGCAGGTGATAACTGACAAGTACAGAATATAGATGAACTATTACTTCCTTAGATGTGGAAGCTATGTTTTTATTAATGAAAATCAAGAGAACATTGGCCTTCTTTCCTACAAAATCACACTGTTGTTTCATGTTCAACATGCTCCTTCTTCCTTATGACATCCTTTCAAATATTTATACATGGCTATCATGTCTCCTCTCAGTCTTCTCTTCTGCAGGCTAAACAGGTCCAGCTTTTTAAGTCACTCCTCATAGGGCATTGTCTTCCTCCACAGGACACATCCCAACTTGCCAATATGTCTCCTGACACAGTCACAAATAAAGTTCACAAGGTAGAGATGTATAACCTAAAATTGAGGAACTGGAACAGTCAGCATAACTCCTAAAGTTACCATAATCATGGATCCCCTCAACCTGATGTGAAAAAAAATCAAAGAGCCCTTTGAAGTCACGGTGGATTGCTTACTCTCTGTGTGAGTTTGAGTGTAACTGGTATCGGAACCTAGCATTTGTTGTTTTAGAGCTTTCCAAGATAGCTCCCATTTCCAGAGAACACTGTGACTCCCTCTGATGACAAATCTGAAACTAACTTTGCATGCGGACCCATCATGACCAACAGAAAATTCTGGAGACGGTTCAAGGGGACAGACCCTAGATTTTTAAAGCTATAGTTCAACCAAATCCAGAGAGCACTGTGAACTCAACTGACAATGGATCTTGATCAAACTTGGTATAAATACTCAACATGGGGCACTTCGAAAATTGGTAGGGTTTGTGTGTGTGTGTGTGTTACATTTTGAGAGTTATAGTTCACCCATATCCAGATAGCACTGTGAACCCAACCATTAATGGATCTGGACACAAACTTGGCACACAGATCCAACATGATCAACTTTGAATACTGGTGGAGTTTGGGAGTAATTGACCCACATCCTTATATGGTTTTTAATGGGATCATTCATTAAAATCAAAACCAACAGTGACTACTTCTAATAATTATCATTACAAAATACCTAACCTGGGCACTGCCAGAATATGTGTGTGTGTGTGTGTGCATGTTTGTTTGTTAAATCCACAAAGGCTCCTACATGGCTTGATGGATCTGGACCAAACATGGTACACACATACCTATCATGATCCAACTTAAAATACTTTCAGGATTTAGGGGGACTGGTAGAAGATTATGGTAGTTGTAATCCTGACACATCCAGAGACTACAATGGGTCTGGACCAAACATGGTATACATATATCCTTCATGATCCAACTTAAAATACTGATCATTTTTAATGCGGGTTGCTTCTTTCTCTCAGCCTGAGAACGGGGTTTTTGCAGGGTGGGGAAGCTGTTAAGGGGATGATGAAAGTTGGAACCCAGTCATAATTCTCACACATGAAAGAAGGCGTGGTTCTTCTTCCAACCAATCTGAGGGCTCATCTATTTGCCAGGCTATGCCTCCCAACATCTTTACCTCTTTTCTAGGCAGGACAGGTCTTATGGGAGATTCACTACAGCAACAAGGCTGATCCATCTGGCCAGTTAGGAGGATAGCTGTGAGTTGTAGCTCAACCAGATCTGAAGTTGATGGTAGTTGAAGCCCAGACAGATCTGGGGCTGATGAATGTTCAAGCTGCTCAGATATGGGTCTGATGGAATGGGCTGCCAGCCAGATCTGGAGCTGTTGGGATTTGCAGTACAACCAGGTCTTGATGGATAATACAGGATGATGGAAGCTATAATTCAACCGCATCTCCCAACGTCCTTACCCCCTTCACTAGATTAGAATGATGGGAATTGCAGCCCAACAACAATGCTGAACTCTCTGATTGGTTAACAGGAGAGCCACAAGTTGCAGCCCAGTTATGACAGAGTGATGTCAATGGATGACCAGCCAGGGGATTTGCAGCCATATTGATCTGGAGCTGATGGGAGTTCCAGGTGGCCAGGTGGGAAGGAGCTAAGAGTGGTGGCCTTTCTAGTCTTGGGCTAAAAAAAACCCACCAATAAATATTTCTAATATTTCTAATTACAAAATTGATTTGGAATTTAGACAGAACACACCTTGTTAATAGCTTTTTCTTGATTATAAACTCCACCAGTCATGCTTTTCAACTGTCCTTTATTGCTGTTTTGACAAGCTAGCAACCTAATGATGTGCAGAGTGAAGCTAAAAACAATACAGGTTCTCCTTTTGTATTCTTGGTTCTTGAGCACTGAAGTCAATTTGCTATGGCTGCAAAATACATTGTGACTAGATAGAATGTATTAATACAGGGTTGTAGACTTTGAAGCCTCTTCCATCTCATCAAACATATGATGATATGAAACACGATATTATGTATTATTTTAAGCAATGTTTCTTCATTTCTAATAAAGACACAGGTGTGTGTGTGTGTGTTTATTTTCTGATCAAGAAAATGACACTGTGTGACCAGAGTATGGATTGGGGACAATATTTTTTTAAAGAATATTGATTCAGGACTATTAAAATGCTAGGAAACCATGGCATTCAAATATATGTCATTTTACTCAACTGCTCTTCTCTTCTATAAGCGGACAAAATATCACAGTTTCAACACATGGCAGATACCTATATAATCATGATAAATTGAGGACATTAATTTTCCTCTCAGTTTTCAGAAGCATTGTGAGAAACAGGTCACATTTCTCACTTTGTGTTAAAAAGGTGAGATCAAGAGGAAAAAAGATTAGAATAAGTGCTTCAGAAAATAGGTGACATGTCCTGCTGTGGCAGATATGTATGATTTCATGCTGAAAAGAGTTTCCTTTTTCCCATCAACAGCTTATCTCCTGCAGTAGGAGCACTCTATGTAATTGTCCTAAGTATTTTCTCCTTAAATTTATAGTTCTGTGCTGCTCGCCATATTTTCAGCTGAACTAGGAAATAAAAAACAGTGATCTTGTTTCTTTACACTTACCTGAATAGGTTAAGAGATAATACAAGGATATTTTGATACTTTAAATGAATTCAACTCTCAAGAATCAGATAAACTACATACATATTAAAAAGAAATAACAGAAATAATCTCAGAACCATTAGGAATATTTTTGGAGAATTCCCAGATAACAGGAGAAGTTGTAGCAAACTGGAAGAGGGAAAATTTTGTCCCCTCTTTGAAAAGTAGGGGAAAGGGGATCCAAGCAATTATCACCCAGTCAGCCTGACATAAATACCAGGAAAATTGTAGAATACAGCACTGGGCTTACATCCTGTAAACACTTGGGACCTCATCATATGATGGAAATTCAGCATCCTAGGATGTTTCTGCATTGGTTGACCCATGGAGCCCCATACTGCCCATCACACGATGTAGCCTCACTTCTGGCAGGGCTGCATGGGTCAACTGAGAGGCTGGAGAGGTTGCACTACCAACATGGGAGCCTCTCCATGTTTCATTTGGAACAATGGGGCTAATGTGAGAGGAAGCCATATCATAAGACTTCTCCGTGTGTGATGGGGAAGTGTCAACTGGCAGCAAGGCGGGGGCCAGGATTGTCCCTCTGCCCCCTGATTTGCCACAGAGATTGATGAAATGGAATGCTGGACCTCATCAATTCCTTA
Organism: Anolis apletophallus; assembly: GCA_030556195.1. NCBI lineage: Eukaryota > Metazoa > Chordata > Lepidosauria > Squamata > Anolidae > Anolis > Anolis apletophallus. The sequence continues at coordinate 23,985,437 of JARBWK010000001.1, forward strand.
ATAAGGAATGCCATGATAATTAAAAGTTAACATGTAGTTTTCAAAAACAAGTAGTCCCAGACTAACTTTATTTTCTTTTTCCTTTTTCTCTTTTTGTTTGTTTCTTTTTTTCTTTTTTGATAGCTAAAAGCTTGGTAGATGGAGGGAATGCTGTGGATATAGCATACTTTTCAGTACATTATTTGAAAGTATCCCCATAATATTCTTGAAAAAAGCTGGTAAAATGTGGGTTAGATAATGCTACTGCTAGGTGTATTTGATTGAACAGCTGAATCCAAAGAAGAGTTAATACAGGGATTGTCCATTCAAAGTGCTGACCTTCACAAATGTGATTGGTGGGGATGAGAGACAGGGCCTTCTTAGTGGTGGCCCCTCAGCTGTGGAACTCCCTTTCTAGTGAGATCAGATTAGCCCCTCCCTCCTGACATTTAGGAAGCATTTGATAGAAAGGCAATTTAGCATCTTGTCATGACATGGTTAAAATGAAGCAGCTGAATTATGACTAAGGATTGGTGCAATGCGTGATTTGTGTTTTGGATTCATATTTTAATATGTTTAATGATTTTAAACTGTGTTTTGGGTTTCTGTTTAATGATTTTAATTTATATTTGACTATGTGTATAATTGAAGCATTGAATGTTTGCCTGAATATGTGTTGTAAGCCGCCCTGAGTCCCCTGTAGCGGGATATAAATGAAGTAAATAAATAAATAAAGAGTACTCACCAAATGGCACATCTTCATCCTGTAGATAAATGACTAGTGGGATGCCACAGGGTTCTGTCATGGTCCAGTGTTATTCAACATCATTATCAATATGATTAATGATTGAATATGCTAACTTGAAATGTAGTGTAGTTTCATTTTTTTAAAAGTTTCTAAACAGCGGGAAGATGGTTATCTGTTGGAAATGCTTGGGCCCAGATCAGCTTGACCAAAAGTGATTTGTAATATTTGGTGGTCTGTTTTGTGTAAATCCCCAAAAACAGAATGGGGAGGAGGGAACCGAAAAGCTGGGCAAAACAGATCAAGGTAGGATGGAGTTAAGTCTGCAATATACCTGAGACAGGAGTCTGCCCCAGGGTTCCTGGAGAAGATGGTATTACCTACACCATCTTTTCTCTTTCCCTGGTAGCAAAATGTCCATATATTTTGGAAAAGTTCCCTAGGCTTCTCCTCCAGAGAGGGGCCTGCTTGGAACTCATTTTCCCAGCAGCACTTCCAAGGAACAGGCATTGAAAAGTCTCTGAGTCCCTCTCGGAGCATGATGAGAATTGAGTTTTTTTCTCTCTGGGCCCATCCAGACAGAACCTTTATTGTGGGAACTCCCGCAATAAAGGAGGGACTGTTCAGACAATGTTCTGGATAGTCCCGAATTAATTTGCTACAAACCAGGAAAACCCTGGTTTGTAGCGAATTAATTTGATAGTCCATTTATTTTGTGCCTTCTTCTGTGCCTAAATAAGCCTGGTAAACTGTGGGAATAACCACCCCCTCCACCCAAGCCTCCACACCCCTTAGAAAACAAAAAGAACTTGCCCATCCTCCATTAGAAACCTCGGCTGGCTCTCCTGGCAGGTAGAAATGACATACAAAGCACACTGGAAAACAACTTATTCTATATATATAACCATATAAACAAAAGGAATTTGACCCAGCCTGGAACATGAGTATAGCATCTGAATTTAAATCATATGTTTTACTTTGTAATCGTTCATATATTTGACAGATACATATACAGTAGGTACAATGAAATTCACTTAGCAGGGCTATAAAGGAAATACAGTTCTTGTGTTACAAACACACGCTAACTCACAGAGTTCCTGGTAAAGTCCGGAGTATCCAAAGAAAATATATAGTTCACTGGGTAGAAACCAAAAGAAGTCAAACAATCTGTACTGGGAATTCAATATTTTGCCTTACTCCTCAGCGGGTTAATAATAGGTAGATAAAATGTCTGAGATGGTCTGGAGAATAGACAATTGGAGGGTGTGTTTGTCCTGGCATCTGTATTGAGTCAATGAGAATCTGTGCTCCCACCAATGGGGTATTTGTAATCCGCAAGGTGTGAAGATTTCACACTGCAAGGGCTGTATTCCATTTCTGTTTAAGCAATGTAAATATTGGTTTTCCAAAGGGCAGCGTTACAGTTTCAAAATAAACCAAGCTTAGTCCCATTTCGCAGGGAGTTTCCCGGTTTCTGGGTCCCCAAGCTTCCTCAGAGGCATGTCCCAATAGGATTTGTACCATCAGTTCTTTGTGATTGTAAACCATATATCTGGAAAACATTTATAACATTATATAATATCCAAAATAATAGTTCCAAAAAAGTAACAGCAACACATATTCATGCCATTATAGTATATACATACCAACGAAGTTAGTAAACCATCATATATCATGCATTTGGGCTTTACATTGCTTAAACAGGAATGGAATACAGCCCTTGCAGTGTGAAATCTTCACACTGCAATATGTATCTGTCAAATATATGAACGATTACAAAGTAAAACATATGATTTAAATTCAGATACTATACTCATGTTCCAGGCTGGGACAAATTCCTTTTGTTTATATGGTTATATATATAGAATAAGTTGCTTTCCAGTGTGCTTTGTAGCTTTAAAAGATAGCAGCTTTACTCTTGTGTGCTTATATAGGTAGAAATGACATACTAGGAAAGCAGTGGGGGGGGGAGGGAGGAAAATTGCTCCCCCCACGCTCTCCTGGCACATCATTTCTACATGCCTGGAGAGCCAACCGAGGCTTCTAATGAAGGATGGGTAAGTTCTTTTTACTTTTCTAAGGGGTCAGGGGGCTTGTGGAGAGAGGGTAGGGCCTCCAGATGTTCTCTTGGACTAGTCCCAAGCGATGTCCAGACACCCACCCCGGAAAGCCTGCGCTTTCTGGGGTGGGTATGGATAGGCCCCAGAAACATCTGCGTTAAAATACGTGGATGCTTCTGGGATAAAGGCCTGTCTGGATCCGGCCTCTGTTTCTCTGCCAATAAAAGGCCTGTCCGTGTTCATGCTCTGATTGGTTGAGAATAGAAACAACCGTAGGCTACAATTTCCAGAACCCTCTCTTGTGGTTCGTCTTATTTTAAAAAATGTTATAGTAAAAATTTAAAATTATTGTTAAAAATCAGTAGATTGGTGAATTGTTCTGAAACTTGACAGGCCTGCAGTTGTAAATGGGATCTAAAACTGAGCTAAGGTTAATGCAGACAGGCCTTCAAATTGCTGAGGATTGAGTCTTTAAAGTTTCCCATTGTAGCCAATGAGCCGAACCTTCGCCGAATGAAAACAGCAACATCTCTCCCAATTTGAGTAACTTCCCAGTGGGCAGAATGAGAAGTTCACTGAAAATGGACCCCGCAACGACATGCCTTTTGGCCAAATTGCACAAGCCTATTAATTATGGGTTCCTGCATTGCAGAAACGATTGGATATTATGCCTAGGTAGACATGTACCTTTTCAGCATATTTTATGCAAGAATACACTACTGAAAATATAATTCAGTTATGACTGGGAAAACTCTGGACTGATATATTCTAATAATATTTTACAGAATTGTATGCAATATGCTGCCTTCTTCATATATTGTTTAAGTTCTTAAAATAAATCTCCAAACAAATTGTTTCCTAACAATCATTGAGCCTTTCACAAGAGTTGACCCCTGTCTTCTTTAAACCCCCATCCCTTCTCTTATTGCTGGTTTCCTGCAGTGGACACTAAAGAGACTGTCCTCTTTTGTGTCCAGGCCTCCCTTGGAACCCTAGAGTCCTTCTCTGACAAGTTAAGGGAATAATTTTATTGCCTAACAGAAAGGAAGGCTGCCTTAATTTTGTTGTCACTGGGAGTCTAAATGTGTAAGGACAGCTGCTGTGCTCAAGCAACAATGCAATCAGTTAATGCTTTCAGCAGGGAGACATTAGCCTTCTCTGCCTGCTAGGCAGGGGAAAAGAACTTATTTTGGAAACTTTTTAAAGAGGATTTATCTTTGTGTGTTTGCGTATTTCCTTAAGCTGGTGAAAGATATGAAGACACCAAGTAAGACTGTACTATTATAATCCCTATGTTACAGAAATTCCTACCAAGCCTATGAAAAGATGGGGAATTTTTTTATAAAGGTCATAGAAACAAATTCTTCTAGTTTTAGCATCCCCAAGTACTATTGGCCAGGCTGAACATTTCATTTTCTCTTTGTCTTATGATGTATAGCAAACAAATAAAGCTCTTATTACCTTTTCCATGTGTCCACAGCAAATGGGGGTAGGACACATTGCTGCCACTGAACCCATAGGCTTCCTGCTCATGTATGCAGCTTTATTATTTGTTATCTAGTGGAAAATTGTCACTTGGATAAGGGTTGCAAGAAGGGAATTGCTGAGCAAGACAATCCATCACAGCTTATGGAATGCTATGAAGTGGAGTTTCCGGTGGAAAAAAAATCTAATAAAACACAGAGGCTGTCTCTGTGAGAGTAATAGTGTCTGGAGTTGACAGAGATAGAGTTTGGATTTGAGAGAGAAATAGGTTTTGGATTTGAGAGAGAAACGGAAAGCTGGAATAGAGATGGGATAGTCAGCGAGGGAAAAGAGATGAAAAATATAGTTGAGAGAGCTATGATTCATTGTGAGTTCAAAGATTTATATATTTATTTCATGCGTCTTAATGAATTTCCATTGGATTAGTCTCTGTTTGTGGTTATTGAGCTTGATGGTAGGCTGGTCATGCTACAGTAGACACAAGAACATAGCCACAGATTCGCACATAAGGATCTCTGCTTAGGACCAGATATCATGAATAAGGAGTTACCCTGAGGTCCAAATATTCAATCCTGAAAGTATCATGTGGGAAACAAGGCTACCATTCTAAGAACTGGCCAACATGGAAAAGGTTCACAAATCCATTTAGTATCATGCGTGATTCCCAGATCTTAGGGCCTTGCTCTTCTGCCTCAGTCCTCTGGTAAAGAGGGGTCTCAGAGCAAGAACTCTGACTTAAAACAAAAGGGATTGCTGTTATTGTTATTGATGTTGTTGTTATTAAAACAACATCTATGTACTTCTGGCCACCACTACAGATGCAGGCTGACACAGTAATTTCTGAAGACTTTTCAAGGTATTTTTCAGGTCATCTCTTCCTCCACTTTTTAATGCTATCAGCAGTTAATATTATGCTTTTATATATATAAGCAACATTGCATGTTTTGATTTGTAATATGCTTTGAATCTTTCATGGGGAATAAATAAAGATTATAAAACGAATATACAACAGATTGAGTATCTTTTATTTGAAATGCTTGATACTAAAAGTGTTTGGGATTCCAGATTTTTTGAAATATTAGAATATTTGGATAATGAGATATCTTAGAGATGGGACCCAAGTCTCAACATTTATATTTCACACATACCTTATACAAATAGGCTGAATGTGACTTTTTTTCATAATGTTTTAAAATAATTTGTGCATATAACAAAATTTGTGTACACTGAACCATTAGAGCAAATATATCAACTATCTCAGCCACTAATGTGGACAATTTTGGAGCATTTCATTTTTCAGATTTCTAAATAAGGGATCATAGAATCATAGAGTTGGATGAGACCAAATATTAATAATAATAATAATAATACTTTAATATTTGTGAGTCGCCCTCCACCACCGGTGCTCCGGGCGACTTACATCATTTAAAAACCCCAAAATACATCAATGTACATCAATTTTAAAAACATAGATACAGACGGCAAGGAGAGGCTCAGTCATTCAAGGTACCGATCAGGCCCCAAACGCTAGGCGGAAGAGCCAGGTTTTCAGGTCTGACAGGAACCTAGTCCGGGTCGAAGTGGCTCTGAGGGCGGGTGGCAGTGAGTTCCAGATCATGGGGGCCGCCACGGAGAAAGCTCTCCGCCGGGTCTCTACCAGCCGAGCCTCTCGCACCCCAGGGATGGTCATCCAATCACCGTTTATGGCACGTGCTGGCCTCTCGCTGCGTTGGACCGTCAGCCGGGCGCTCAGGTAGGCTGGCCCAATGTTATGCCGTGCTTTAAAAGTGAGCACCAAAAGTTTGTAGAGCACTCTGAACTCTAGGGGCAGCCAGTGGAGATCTTTTAAAATAGGGGAAATGTGGTCCCTCACTGATGACCCAGAGATGAGTCTGGCCGCTGCGTTGTGGATGAGTTTTAGCCTCTTGGTTGTGGACAGGGGGAGGCCCGCGTACAGGGCATTGCAGTAATCCAGGCGCGAGACAACGGTGGCATGTACCACGGTTCTCAGCGCCTCAGGTGGTAGGTAGGGGGCCAGCCGTCGTGCCCTACGGAGATGGAAAAAGGCGCCTTTGGCTGCAGCCTGGATCTGGGCCTCCATTGTTAGTTTTTCGTCCAGGATCACTCCCAGGCTTTTCACCGCCGGAGCAGGGGATAGGGACTCGCCCTCAAAGAGTGGCAGCGGTGGGTGAGGGTCGGGTCGGCCAGGCCAGAGGATCTCCGTTGAGGCCATCCAGTCCAACCCCTGCCATGCAGGAAAAGTACCATCTACTGTAAGTACATCTGACGGAGGGCCATCCAGCCCCTGTGTAAATATTTCAAAGGAAGGAGCTTCCAACACAGTCTGAAGCGGAGTTCTACTGCTTTTTTGTGTGTCAGGAGTGACTTGAGAAAGTGCAAGTCACTTCTAGTGTCAGAGAATTGGCCATCTTAAGGACTTTGCCCAGGGGATGCCTGGATCTTTTACCATCTTGTGGGATGCTTTTCTTATGTCCCCACATGAGAAACTGGTCGGTGCTCCCCAGATTTGAACCGCTGCAGGTGGGTGCTCCCCAGATTTGAACGTTGCTCCCCAGATTCGAGCCACTGACTGTTTGGTCAGCAGTTCTGCTGGCATAAGGGTTTAACCCATTGTGCCACCGAGATTTGTTCCACTACTGAACAGCACTTACAGTCAGGAAGTTCTTCCTAATGTTTACTGGAATCTCTTTTCTGTAATTTGAACCTATTGTTCTGAGTCCTAGTTTCCAGGACATCAGAAAACAAGCCTACTTGCTATTTTTATGACATTATTTCACATATTTATACATAGCTAACATGTCTCCTCTCAAACTTCTCTTCTGTGGGCTAAACATTAGGCTTGTTTGATCCAAAAAAATGGTTCAAAACTCATTTTAGATGTAGGGGGCACTGGTGGTTTGATTCCAATTTACATAGAAAAAAATGTTCAAAACTTTTTGAAACTTCCGAGACTTCTGAAACGGCTTCGTTAATGGCAAACAAGCATGCACAGTTGGAAAAAAACAGCACTGGCACTGGGAAAACTTCAGGGACTCTTCCATTCCTGACCGAGGGACTTCAACTCCCACCATTCCTCAGGCCCTTTCCTTTCCCCCCTCAGCCACTTAAGCAGAGGAGGAGGAGGAAAGGTGTAGGAAGAAGGAGAGGAGAACGGAAAGAAAGAGAAAGGAAGGGGGGACATTTGCCTAGGCTGCTTCTTTAATGCAGTTTTCCAGGACCCAGGAAGAATGGGAATTGAAAAGAAGGGGGGACATTCACCCAGACTGCTTCTTTAACGTGGGTTTCCTTTAACACGGCTTTCCAGGTCCAGGAATAATTAAACATTTTGCTTTTAATAGTTTATATGTTGATTGATATTTTTAATGTGAAGATTGCTATAGAATGTGATTTATTTTCTAAGAGTTTATTCTTCTACATAACTCTTTTTGTCACGTATTGTTACATAGTAATCACTCAAATGGACCCTTAAATAGTAAAAAGGTAGGCCTCATTTTTCCCTTATCTTTTTATTCTTTACTGAAGTTTCATGTCAAAACAATGTTATCTGTCTTCCTACCTTTCCATAAATTAGAATAAACTCTACTTATTCTAGAAGCACTTGGGTTGTTCAAACACATTTGTACAACGTAAAAAAGCAAGATTATGCTTGTTATTTTAATATCTTACAATATTTACTATCTTCATTAATTTAATACATTTCTTTTTTTAAAAATAAATGTATTTATTAAAGGATTTTCGGTTAACAATAAAAGAGGTGGAACAGTTTCTTGGTATAGGATAGTAGGAAAAAAAAAAGAAGGGGTGGGTGTGAGGGATGCAAGAGAGGGGGGAAGGGGGGGTCTCTGGGTGGGGGGGAGGGGTGTGGGCGAGGAGAGTGGGGTGGTGGGGGTGGTGGGGAACAGTGAGGGAGGAAGGGTAGTCAATCTTTGGTCTGAACTCGCCGTTTCCTTTGTCTAGTTCTTTCAATGCTCCCATGTAAACAGGCAGTATGGGGAGGAGGTGGGAGACTGCGGAGGGATGCCATTTGACTCATGGGGGCGAGGAAGAACAGCACTTTAGCTTTCAAACCAGTTGTTGTCTTCTGGATCCTTTTTCCTACTTGGCAACTTGGGAGTGCTGCTGCGCGGATCTGGTTTGTAGGTAGTCTCTGAAGAGTGTCCAGTCCGTTTTGACCAGACCGTTTCCTACTTCCTCACTTATGTAGTATGATAATTTGTCCATACTCATAATGTCCTGGACCTTGGTTATCCAATCTTCGATCCGGGGTATTTCTTTCGATTTCCATACTTTTGCATACACCATCCTCGCGGCTGTGGATAGGAACATGAACAGGCGTTCGGCGTTTCTGTCCGCCAGCTCCTCTTCGTCTACCATCCCCAGCAGGCAGGCTTCTGGCTTCTTTTCTAGAGTGGTCTGGAGTATCTTCTGAGTGTGGATGTGTACCTCTTTCCAGTATTTTGAGGCCTCCGGGCACGTCCACCACATGTGGTAGAATGTGCCGACTTGCGCTCCACACTTCCAGCATTTGGTCTGTGCGCTCTTGTCCATCAGACCCAGCTTGTGAGGGGTCATATACCACCGGAAGAACATTTTGTACCAGTTCTCCTTGAGGTCTATGGCAAATTTAATACATTTCTATCATCTCTTCCATTTCCGTAAACCATGGAAACCAGTGACCATGGAAACTCACTGATTTTATTTTCTTGGATATTGTTGTTCACAGAGAATTTACCTTTGCCTTCCTCTGAAACTGAGAGAATGTTACTTCCATACCTTCTGCAGCATCACCACTCTCCTGGTCATGATCCTGCCAAGCCTTCTGTGTACTAACCATCATCAACTGTTGGATATGACAATGAGCACTCCAACAGGCAGTTTCCCAGAAAGCAGTGAAGCCCCATTAGTCCTTCAAAATCCATCCCCCTTATCCTTGCCTTGCATGTTTTTTTAAAAAAAAATATGTATTCACTAGAAATTTTGCTACTTTAGGATATCGTTACTTTGTTTTCACTTGATTCATCCTTCAAAATTGCATTTTTTCCTGCCTTTTCTTTTGAAATTTTGAATTTCACAAAGGGGTTTAAAAATAAAAAATGGGAGTAGGTGATAACTGCACTTGCTTGTGTGACAAATTTGAAAAAGGATAATTTTGGGAAACAGGGCCAGAAACAACGTGTGATGAAAAATGAGAAACAATACGATTTGTTTTCTAACACAAAGGGACATAAAACAATGGTAATGTGATGCTCCCCCCACCCATTGGAATAAAGTTCTAAGTACAATTACGTTTATGCACTTTTTACTGTCAAAATTTCAATTTAAAATGTTTTTTAAAAGTAATAGGTTTTACCAGCATGTCTGTAGCAAAAATGCCATAAGTTTGAGCTGTGAAAGAATGGGAACTTTGGTATAATCTGATACATGTTCCAGTACTCTTTTCTACTCTTTCCATATCATTCATTTTTCACAAGTTGTCTATAGTTCCCTAAATTTGGGCATCTTTATTTCCGTTCTGTGAACTGAAAGTAAAAAATCTAGTTAATAATTGCAGTTTTTAAAAAAAGTATTTTATTAAGAATTTCTGAGTACAATAGAATACTAAATTATAGACTTTAAAAAGAGGAAGAAGAAAGAAGAAATAGGAAAAAATACAGCCAGATAAAACAAAAGAAAACCAACAACATGCCATGGCTCCTATTGATCCTATGGTGCTGCACAACTATAAGAGGGATGAGCCAACAGGGGCACATGGGGCCGGGGAAGTGGAGAAAGTGCAAAACGGGGCTCTAATTCATAGTCAGCGTAGTGCCTAGGGCTATTCATTTCCAGGGCTTGCTGAATAGCTATAATAGGGCTGGAGCAGCTCTAGTACAATGAGGTAGCAAAGAGCAGGGAAATGGGTAGCGTGCAGAGCAGGGACCTAACTAATGGCCAGGGTAGGGCCTGGAGTTAATCATTTCCAAAAGCCTGTTGGAAAGTTAACATACCTCTAATAAAAAAATATATTAATTGAACAAAGTAAACATATACATCTAATCTTCTGTGAGATTTTGCATATTGTTAGCTGGGGTTATGAATTCATACAAAATGCAAATGCATTTAATAAAAAAAGAGAAACTATTCAGAAAATAGCTAGGCATCTGGTGGTAATTGAGTGTGCCATCTCTAAGGTGTACAGGGGGGTACTAGAAAAGTATACGTCAGTTAGAAAAGCTTATAATCTATTTTATTTATTTGTTTGTTTATTTATTTGTTTTGACTTGTCCGTTGCCACTCCCGTGCGGCACAGGGCAACTCACAACAATTGGGATACAAATAAATACAGATAAAATACATATATAATACATATATACCAACCGCACATATCTACCTACAACACCCTATAACACAATTAAAAACAGATAAAAACATTGGATATATAAAAACTCCTTACATTCACAGTTAATAACTAAGTCAAACCATGTAGGGATTATATTGTCTGCAGTAAAGTACCCGTGGGGTTATTCAGCAATCAAACGCCTGTTTGAACAATAAGGTCTTACAGGCCTTCCTAAAGGCCAACAGATTGGTCAATCTAGAGATGCTTACACATGGAGCAGAGTCCAAATATGAACAAATCATAAGAAATATAAAAGAGCAACTGCACATTGCATTATGGTTCCCCAAGGAACCCATCCAAAATTATGCTGGTGGTGTAGTAACTGCTACAATACATTTCAATACTGCCAGAGTATGAGGGGAACTCCAGAATGCTCCAAATGAGGCTACGTTGTAGCGTTGCCCTAGGCCAGGAATATAAACCCAACTCAGCTGGCAGAACATCAGAAGTCTACACCAGTATTGGAAAGAAGTGCAGTACTTTCTACTCTTATGTAATAACCAAAGAAGCAGGAATAAGGCTGTGAAATAGGCATTTAGGCATAGGTTTTCAATTGCATTTTATGCATTTTTGTACAACTGCACACCTACCACAAGTAACAAGTTACTGATACATTGTAATTAAATGCAAGTAATTGGCCATGATAATTGCTTTTTGCTGTTACTTCTTTACATTTTAGGTGCCTTTTATTCATTAAAAATAACCTGAACATTTTGGGGGAAGAAATCCCCTCAGAATGCCACAAGACAGCATTTAGTCCTGCAAATAATGAAGAAAAAAGTATAAATGCATAGTTTATGTGGAAAGGAATGTCACTAGCTTTTGCAGTATGGGCTGTTCCCAAGTAATGAACAATATAGGTTTGGTAGATTTGTTCTTAAGAACAGGAACATTTTAAAGTATAACTCCAGCCTATATATGCCCCTGTTCAGAAGATTTCATCTCACTTTCTGTCCCTGTGATAATTGGATTTTGAAAAAAATAGGCTTGTTGTGGAAACAAGGATTGGTGATAAAGCTTCAGTGGAGATACCTTTTCCTCATGACAACTCTTCCAGGAGTGAATTTCCCTTCTGAGGGGTAGATTTTTCTCACTTCCTATGATCTCAGCCCCATTCTTAAAAATATGAGTAGTTTGTAAGTCAGATGTTTGTAACTCGGGAACTACCTGTATTTTCATAAGGAATGTAATGATGTCCTTTTTAACACCTACAATAATGCCTACGAGTAACATTTTATTTTAATATGCTGCTTCCAAGCCCTCTGCATTTTTTGTTCCAGATAGACCAGATTTTGGAATTGAAACACAACTCTGCACAGAAGAAAGAGGAACGTGCTTGTCCTTCTCTTTCTGTTTCCAGTTCCCTTATCATCCTATGTCTAGAGGACAACTCTGAAGCCGAGAGCCTCCATTAACCTGAGATTATTTCCATGTGAGCTTTAACCCTAGTTTTAATGGGATTCAACTCACGTGGAGATCCTCCATGGATAGTTAGCATTTTCTTCAGAAACATAATCCCCCTTTATTGTCTTGGAAATTTGAATTGAATAATAGCTTAGTCAACAGTGCTTACTTTGAAGGTGTCTCCAGATCTTTGTCCCTAAGAAACTCCTTGCTTTAAATACTGTAAGTTGTCCACTAATATGGTAAAAAGGCTACATCTTTCCCCCAAAAACTTGGATATCTGGAGCACTTTTTCTGCCTCAAATGCAAAGCATGCCTACCTGTTACTATTTTTAAAGAAAGCTCCCTATTGTATTCTATTTCTGCCTCAAGGAAGAATTTAAGGTAGTCTTCCTATCCATGTGTGAAATACTAGACACACCACTAATGATGATGATGATGATGAATTTATTACTCATCTCTCTACAGCTCTAGGTGGGTTACAACATCATTAAAACAAGAGATAAAACACTATTAAAAGACATACAACAAGATACACAGAGTTAAAATACAAATTAAAATCCACTAATGAAATGCAGATTAAAATTCACAACTTAAAATTAACTGAGTTGATCATGGGCAATCTGAGCACAATCTTGCATAATGGCAGAAAAAACACATTTTATGTATTTAATCCTGGCTGTGCAGACTTCCATCATCATGATAAACATACACGTAAATAATGTCCATCAGTCTCTTCTTTGCCCAGCAGAGAGAAAATCATGCATACCCCCGAAGGGACAGAGCTTTACACATGTTTATTAGTTACTAAAAGTTGAATTACACATAAGTGTAAGGGGTACCAAGCTATTTGGGTGTCATACTTGGTCCAACATACCCTATCCTGACCAAGAACAATAGTAATTGCACACTGCTCCAGAGGAATGGCTACACTTCCCAGCCATGTAAACAAAAGCCCCAGATCCAGCATGAATTTGCTGGATCTGTTGCTGCTCTGGAGCACATTTATGCTTCTGGGCTCAACTGTCAAGTGTAGAAGAGATCCAAGTTTGGATATTCCTCTGTGTTCAATTTAATCAATGACCAAGAGCCTAGTGGCATTTTAAAGGCTGACAAATATTTGGCATAAATACTTGTAAATTCCAGTCCACTTCACAAGATGATCATCTTCCACCCAGAATGTACATTTTAGAAAAAGCTGTCAGATTAATAAGATTTTATCATTTATTTATTTCAATATTTATATAATGCCTTGCATCACAAAAATCTCAAATGGCATTATTCATCACACTCCTGTATTTATCTAGGCTACAGCAAAGCTTTGGGTCACTGCTACAAGAACGTGAACATGAGGAAATAATGTGGAAGCTATCACCTTGCCAAAGATGCACAGTACTCTTTAAAATTTCTATTCAGGAAGGGGTCTAAAAGAAAATGTGTCACATCTGGCCTGAGGGGGAGACAGAAGCAGCACATTCAGGACTCCCACTGATATACAGGTCAAGAGAAGCACACAGAAGATGGTTTAACAACAGAGGTTGTAATAAATGTTTAATTAGCTGAGATTTACTACCTCCAGAGTATCATATGGATGTGCAGTCATCCACAGTGAAGCAGGGAATCGGGCGAGAACACAACCCATACCTTTTTAACATTTACTCTAAATGGAAAGTGTGCAGCTTCCTGAAATTATTGCACTGCAACTCCCAGCATTCCTCAATAATGGCAATTCTAGCTAGGGTTGCCAAACACTGCAGTTCAACGTCCCCTGTGATGCATTATTCCCATGCTAACATAATAATATACGAAGTTGGAATTAAAATCCTAAATGTCCACTCAACAAATCAACAGTGATGCTGACAATCTCAGTGAGATTGGGAAAAAATAAGAATAGAATTATATATTTGTGCCTTCCAGCTGTCCAATTGTTGTTGTTTTTTTGCGGGGGGGGGGAGAGGCGGGATGATTGGAAGTCGAAGCGGGAAACTGATTCAGGGGCTGTTTCATCTTTTCCATTCTGAAAATGCCAATTTTGCCTGAGTATTTGTCTACTCCTAAATTATTTATTTTTGTTACACTGAGTAAATTTCCAACCCCCTCCCTGTATGAAGGAAAGCAGGATGGGGAGAACAATTTGAGCTGATAGGAAAGAAAGGTTTAAGAAGACCACAGTTACCTATCATTCTTCTACTCCCGTCACCAGAACCAATTGCTTCCCATTTTAAAAAAAGAAATAATCACTGCTATATCCTGTTTGCATCTAAGAGTGCATTTGACTTGTGATGAATAATCAGTTCTTAGAATGTAACTTTTTTTGGCTTAGAAGAAAACTCAATTGAAAATTAATGGCACTTCCTTTGAAGACAGTATTTTTGGGATCATGGCATTCAACTGTACCTGCCTATGAAATATTTAAAGTCCAATATACTTTTGAAATGGATATTTAAGGTGATGGTGGCATCAGGAGAAAATTAAAAACCACTGCTATGTTTAAATTGTATGTAAAAGATATGAAGTTCAGCAAGCAAGGTATGAAATGATACACTATGTCTGAACTGGCTCCATCAAATGCTGATATATATAGCAATGAATTTGACTATCCTGTTTCTTGGAAGATTATTATTCACTTAAAAGGAAAGGGAAGAAATTTTGCACAGGCATTCCAGAATTAAGATAGCAAATTTAACCTATATGCCAAAAATTGCAGGTATGGTGAAGGATTTAACAAAGAATGGCAGAAATTCTCACCCTTGAATTTTAAAATTTATTAATCTCAACTGAATAATAATAATAATAATAATAATACTTGAGCTCTAGGCAGCCCTCTCTCCCAAAAGGGACTCATGATTGTTTACAGAAAGGGAAAGGCAAACATCCAATGACTTACAAAATACAAACATCAGAAATAATACAAAATTATACACAATAACAACAGTAAACTTTTAATAAAAAAATAAACATTTACATGGGAACTAGGTAGCAATACACAAATTAGACAAGAAAAACTAAGTCATTAGTGAACATTGAACATATATTATTAAAAGCAGTTAAATACATTGCACTTGAAATGGCTAACAGAAGTGTTTATTAAAATATATCATATTTCATTCATCCTTGTTTCAAATTCAGATATGAGTCTTTGTGAACAAAACACATAAAACAATTGGAAAATGTTAATGCATGCTTTTAAAAGAATATAATTTTTTCTTTTATTTCTTTTTACAACCAAGGTTAGAAAGGCTAAATTTTAGTTGGTATAAAATTAAACAAAATTTGGGGGAAAATAAAAACAAGAAATTCAGTAAATGGGAGGCAATTCAAAATTCGAGCTCTTCCAAGGGTGAAATTCAGGATTTTTCCCGTTGAAAGCAATTGAGAATTTATTTAATAGAATAATTTTAAGAGCGCATAACCCGCTGAAAACCCTTTTACTTAGGATACTCCGAGCTAAAATGATTGAAGGACTTATTTTCATCGGGCCCTGCTATATCTCAAACCCCAAAAATTTTCCGAGCGAAACCTGGGCAATACCATCTACGGTTAAAATTTCCCCGGGTTGCTTTATGGGCCGGCTCTTCTTTTGAGTTCTTTAAAAAAGGTGAATTCACCCTTTTGGGATCGTTTGGGAAATCCCGGAAGAGGGTTGGAACATAATTTCTTGGTAAACTCCCTATTTCCCGTTTGTCCTTCCTCGGATGGCTCAATGTCTGAAACCGGAAATTGCTTTAATACTTGACTTCTCTTCCAAAGTCCTTTTCTCCTTCAATTCCCATGTTCCTAGCTTGAAGATTAAAGGGAAACTCTTTCAAGTGAACCCCCATGGGACTAACTTTTTCAAAAAGGCCCCCGGGCCAGGGCTGTCAGGCTTGCCCTGGGGCACCCTCCGCGTTAATTCCCAAAAATTTGGCCCAATAAATAATTTATATTAAAGGCACGCTGGCTTTCCCATTGGCCTCCTCCCCCCTGGGGGATGGGAAGGGGCCTGGCCGTCCTAGGCGCCCCAGGGAGGGACCGGGCTGCCCCTGGGTTTCCCCCCCAGGGTGCTGCGCTTGGGGAAACCCGGCCCCAGCCCAAAACAGGGAAAAGGGTTCCGACGTGTGGTGGGGTGGTGGGCAGAGAGGGAAGAAAATCCCCACCAGAGCTTTCCCCCGGGCCCAAGGGAAACCTCCGGCTTTTCGGCCTCCCCTCACACATACGGTTTTTTCGCCCTATCGTCCTCTTTGGAAAAAGGCCCCAGGGAGGAGGAGAAGAGGGAGGGGTTTAAGAAGGAGCTCAAAAGGTCCCCAGCATCCCCTTCACTCCCAAAAACAAGCGATTAGTTTCTTTAGTGACGACGAATGGTCAGATTAAACTCGTTTCCCCTCGCCTTCACTGGACCCTTCAATCATCAATGGCCAGTCATTAACAGCTTTAAGAAGGGGTGGTTTTGCCTTTATTTTGTAATTATGCCCCATGTGACACTTCCTCTCCTTTTATAAAAAGGAATGTAATGCCATTTTTTAAACCTCCTCCACAATAATATTAATTGATTTTGGAATCGGGAGAGGGTAAAACCCGGGGGGCGGGGAGGGGGGAGGCTGGGAAGCGGGCAGCGACCCCGGTGGCAACGGGCCCAATAGTTTACACCCTCCTTAATTCAATCCAACGTGGAACCCAAAGTCTTAAAACCAATGGCTGAATATTCTTTTAGGATATTTGCAAGGCAGGAAAGATGTATATACCCCCCAAATTAGGAACCGCACCCTTCACTTCTCTCAGCTACACAGGGGCAGTCCTTGGGGCTGACCCAAAAAAAGCGCTATACCCCGGGGGGCGGGTAGGGGGCCTGGGCCAAAATTCACGAGCGGGTGTCAATCCCCCTTTTTTCTCGGCCTTTTTGGGCCGGGCTCAGCCTTATTTGTTATAAAGATATGAATGAATTTGTTTCAAGACGGGAACTTGGTCCCTTTTCAATTTTGGACTTAGATGAAATTTCATGGTAGACTCCACAACACCCCCAGTGTTCCCCCAAAATTTACGACCTTTTGGGGAAAAGTTTTCTCAAAATTTTTTTTTCAGAACCCATCGGGAAAATACCCAGCAAAAATCCTGGCTGGTGGATTTAAACAAAATAAACTCGCCGGACGTTTATGGAAGGCCCGGGCTAGCCCTGCAGGTAGGAGGAAAAGTCCACCCCGGGCCCACAGCCCTGGGTAGAGAGACCCCGAAAATGTACGCCCCAACTTTTCCACACGGGATTGCTTTCTTAGATTAAACCCCTTTTATTCTTTTAGAAGGGGTGGGTTTTCCCAAAATTTGGAAGGGGTATAAGGCAGGCAAATTGGGAAAAATTTTGGGAAGGTGGGACCCGGTAAAAATTCCCAGGGTCTAAGCCTCACATTTAAACCCCTTTCCAGGCACAGAGTGCCTGGTTAGAATCAACAGGTCTCTGACTGCCCGGGAAAGGGCCAATTTAATGTTATTTTGAAATGTTAGTGCCCTGGGGCTGGGCGCAAATAAAACCCGCATTAATCTACCTGGTCTAACCTTTCCCTTTGAATGGACTTTTCCCCAATTTGAACCCCTTAGGCCATTAGAACCACACCCAGCCTTTTGGGGGCGATCGGGGGGGATAGTGCTTACGACTTACATTACCCCTTTCAGCATAGCAGGGCATTTTGTTTTTCTTGGACCAATTCTTTTGGATTGAAAATCCCTTCCCCAAAATTTCAAAAATTTTGGCTTTGAATTGGGCCTGGTAGCAAACTGGCAGCCAGTGGAGCTGGTGCAGCAGGGGGGTTGCATGCTCCCTGAGAGCTGCTTTTGATAGCAACCAGGCTGGCATCCGTTGTACTAGTTGAAGCTTCTGTACCCTCTGCAAAGGCAACCCCACATCGAGGGCATTGCAATAGTCTATACAGGATGTAACCAGACCATGGACTACCATGACCAAGTCAGCCTTCCCAAGCTACGGGCGCAGCTGGCACACAAGCTTTAACTGTGCAAATGCTCTCCCTGGTCACTGTCGAAACCTGAGGTTCCAGGCTCAGCGATGAATCCAGGATAACACCCAAGCTGCGAATCCACATCTTCAGGGGGAATGTAACCCCATCCAACACAGGCTGTAACCCTATGTACTGTTCAGCCTTGAAACTGACCAGGAGTACCTCTGTCTTGTCTGGATTCAATTTCAATTTGTTAGCTGTCATCCAGATCGTCACAGCAGCTAAGCATCGGTTCAGGACCTAAATAATCTCCTTAGTAGCAGGTGGGAAGGAGTGACAGAGTTGGACATTACGCTTGTTTGATCAAGGGAAAAAATGGTTCAAAACTCATTTTGGATGTATGGGGTGCTTGCGATTAGATTCAGAAATAATTTCTGAAAATGTCCGGGAAAAAGTCAGAATTTTCTGAAATTTCTGAATCCGATTGCGCAATACGCTAAAACCTGAAAATGGGACAGGCAAAACTTGGAGGATTCCCTTTCACTCATTTTTAGACCGCTACTGAAAAACTTGCCACAGTGGTAGAAAACATTCTCCTCTGTCAGCATGTTTAGAAGATCACTGGGTCCTTGACAATTTTTAAAGTAATTTCAATAATCTAATAAGGAATATTACAAGAAGAAATGTGTTGCCTCCAGGATTCTTTTGGAAAATTTAAATCTATTTTTCTGTTTTGCATATTTGTCTAGAGCACACCTCTCTGAATATGAGAAAATGGCGTTTAGCTCATAACATTAAATTAATTTATTACATTTCTTGTTTCTAAGAGAAGCGGAGGCCAGGCTACTGTTCAATACTGTTCACTGTCCCAAGGAAATTATTAGCAGATTATAGGAGATTTCTTGTTTCCAAAAATACAACGTGTAACCCCAAGGTGGAGAAAGGGGACTCCAAAGTTGTATGGTGTGGTTCCCCAAGAAAATTCTTAGATTAGGAGATTTCTTGTTCCTAAAAGTACAATGTGTAACCCCAAAGTGGAGAAAGGGTGTGGTTCTCCAAGGAAATTATTTGTTCCCGACCCTGTTGCTCCCTTGCTAAGTGGTGGTGTGGCACCTTTGCCATCCAAGCAGCCTGTCTAGTCCCTTCCCATTCACGTTCCTGGCTCACAATGAGCCCATGAGGCACTTGCAGGCCTTTTTTCGACACGGCAATGGCTGCCGTGCCAAAACCCTGCCCCTCCTCACATGGATTCTCCTCATTGGCTGGAGGTAAGCATCCCAGCATGCAAGCTGAAATTGGAACAAAAATGGCGACAGTGGCTTCGAAATGGCAAGGATACTTCCGGGTTGCCAAATCGCTTAAAAATGCTTAAAAAAGGAATTTGATCCAAATGTAATCCAAATTACAAAGATGCTAACTGGCCCTAACCATGTCTATTGGACACCATCTGCATACAGATGACACTGCACCCCAAAACTCCAGATGATCTCTCCCAGCAGCTTAATATATATCTTGAACAACATGGGAGACAGTATTGAACGCTGAGAAACCCCATAATACAATGTTTGTGGGGTTGAACAGTTGTCATCCAGTAACACCTTCTGGGTACAACCCTCCAGAAAGGACTGGAGCCACCATAAAACAGTGCCCCCAAGGTCCATTCCAGCAAGGCGTCCCAGAAGGATACCATGGCCAATGGTATTGAAGGCCACTGAGAGGTCCAGCAGAATCAACAAGGACACACTCCCTCTGTCTAGCTCCTGGTACAGATCATCAACTAAGGTAACCAAGGCTGTCTCGGTTCCATATCCCAGTCTAAAACCAGACTGTGCTGGATCTAGATAATCCGTGTCTTCCAAGAATACCTGGAGTTGTGAGGCCACTACATATTCCAGGACTTTGCCCCAAAAGGAGAGATTGGAAACTGGCCGATAGTTGACGAATTGAGTGTGGTCCAGTGATGGTTTCTTCAACAGTGGTTTTATTACAGCTTGTTTTAAGCTCGCTGGAATATTGCCTTCCAGGAGGGAGGCGTTGACCACCACCTTCACCCACTTGGCCAATCCCTCTCTGGCTTCCTTCAAGAGCCAGGATGGGCAGGGGTCTAGGATGCATGTGGCTGCCCTTATCCCTCCGAGTATCTTGTCCACATCCTCGGGTTTCACCAATTGAAATGAATCCATCAAAACCAGACAAGCAGATGCTCGTTTTACGTCCTCAGAAACCGTCGTTAGCATGGTGTCCAGACCAGAACGGATCAAAATGACTTTGTCCGCAACAAACTGAGCAAATGCTTTGTAGCAGGCTGCCGAGTTGTCAGTGCTCCCATCCAAGGAGGTGGAATTTAATAGGCCTCTGACAACTCAAAACAGCTCTGCCAGATGGTTCCTTGCAGATGCAATATTAGCTGCACAGCAGTCAGAGTCGAGACGGAGAAGCACCGAATAGAAGGCCTTGCTTTGGCCAGGGCCTTTAACTACGGTAGCAAAATCCATAACCTTGAAGCTCACAGACTCCCCCGCTGCTGTCTAGAAGAACAACTAAAAAACACTGCCCAATCTACTTGGGCAAATAAATTAAGCCACTCACTAAGATCATGTGGGCTACCCCCAGACTCCTTGAGCAATAATACCATCAAAGTCAGAGCGGAGATGAAACAGAGAATTTTAGACATTCAAACCCAAGAGGACTTGGCGTGCCTCGCTAGTGCAGGCTCTTTGAAATGGCTAGCGGCTCTGAATCCCACCTACAGTCATGCCCACTATCTGACGGCCAATCTACCAAGACACCTAAGAGTGGCTCTTACAAGGGCAAGGTTTGAACAGAATGAATCAATGGTTAGATATGGTAGATACCATTCCATCCCTTACACAGAGAGAACATGTGTCTGTGGGGCCCAGGAGGTGGAAGATCTAAATCATATCCTCCACCAATGTGTAATATATGAAAAAGAGAAAGAAAATTTCTACTTGAAGTTTTCTTACTCAACAAATCCCACTGGGCTCCGACTAATAGAACTATATTCCTCCTCTCTAATCCCAACCGGTTATTAATTACCAAAATAGCAACATTCTTCTACAAAGCTAGTAAAAGTAGGCAACGATATATTGCCTCAATTGGAATTGATTGCAGAGGGGATGAGGATACTTGAGGAACAAATAGATGGGTATCTAGGCTAGGAATTTTGACCAAAATGAAGCAGAAAGGCAGAGGTGACAGGAGAGTATTTGTTATTTCATTACAGAATGGTTGTTTAATGTACTGTTGCACATTACGGAACCACTATTCAACGCTTGATACATGTATTTCTTTTGCATGGTTTGTTCTGCTTGATATGGCCTTGTGGCTAATGCAATAAACTAAACTAAAAAAAATATTGGCTGCAAAGAAAGATTTCTTTTCAGCTTTTATTGCCACAGCATATGACCTTAAAAAGGCATCTAGTCATGATCGATTTGACCTGCTCGGATCCTCTAGTCTCCTCTAAATCCATAAGTCTCCTAGGGTGCACCATCTTAATGGGTCCTCTACCCCTGCAGATAATGGGTGCAGTGAGCCTCAACCTGATCAGGTAGTGGTCGGTCCATTGCAAAGGAGCGATGGTCAGCTCCTCTACCCCGCCACCATCCTCCCATCCCTGACAGAAAACCAAATCCAATGTGTCCAGCACTATGAGTAGGGCCAGATACCATTTGGAACAGCCCCATGGTCCCCATGGAAGACGTGAAGTCCTGAGCCGCTCCTGACAGGGTGAACTCGGCGTGGACGTTGAAGTCCCCCAGCACAATAAGCTACTGAGACACCAAGACCAAGGTTGAGACCACCCTGGCTAGCTCAGGTAGGGAGACTGTAGTGCAGCGGGATGGACGTTACACTAGCAGAATCCCTATTCGGTCCTGGTCACCTACTCTCAGGTGGACACATTCAAAATTGGTAGACAGCAGGATGGGGCACCTGGTCAGGGAGATAGATTCCCTACAGATCATTGCACCCCCACCTCCCCGCCCTCCAGATCTTGGCTGGTGCTGCACGAAGAAACCTGGAGGGAAAGCTGGGTCAAGTTTACACCTCCAGCTTCATCCAACCAGGTCTTCGTTATGCACATCAGATCTGCCCGCCCATCCAAAATTAAATCCTGGATGAAAGCTGTTTTTCCATTGACAGATCTGGTGTTCAGCACCACCACCTTTAATCCAGAGGGTCTGCCATCCTTGGTACTCCAATTTACCATGTCAGGAGACCCATTTGGGACTACTAATATTGTCTCATGATCCCTAGGCCAAATTGGTGGTCTCCCTTTCCCACATCTCCTCCTCCCCAGTATTACTCTTATGGAAGCCCCTCGACCACTGGAACACCCATCTCCTGTGATGTGCTTAATATTCCTATCTTCAACCCATGATTCAATGATGGTTTGTTGGTTTGTTGGTATTTCTTTTCAAATTAACCCTCCCGTCCATTCGTTTCCCACCCCTGCCCTGCAAATTCCGGATCTCTCCAGCTCGCACCAGTCCTCACCCCCCTCAAAAAGTGCAAATAATACTACTATATATAGCAGCTGAGGGGAAAACATGGGAATTAATTATTGGACAGGTTTTGAATAAAAGTTCATAAAATGCAGGTCAATAATAGAGGTCCGTACTTAGTTTGTAAAATGTCTGTATTTTGACCAGTTCTTTAGGAAAAAGGGTTTTAAAAACATGATCATAATATTGCTCTTTGGAAGACTTCACTATTTATGCCTGTCTATTTCAAAAAGTAAACGTTTATTTATTAGCTCTTCTTTTACATTGGAAAGAAAATGGCAAAATCAAAGTTTATTTGCCTTTTGGATTTTTATTTTATTATTTTCAAGTCATGATTGCTACTTATTAGCAGAACTTATGACATACTAGAATTGTTTATACCTTTTCTGTTTTGTGGTCTATTTTCTAGCTGAGCTTCTGTTATTGTAGTCTTGTGTAGCCAAGGGATGAACAACACACAACCCATGGTTAGTTGGTTCATTGGTTGTTTTTTCTACAAGGGTTTGGTCATCATTAATGTAGATGCTGCCACTCAGGAGCACAGCAGAATTACCAGTAGTGCTTTTTTTCTTGAGGTACATGCTTCCTGCAATTAGATTTTCCAGAATCTTCCAAAACAAGACATTATAGGAGCACACTTTTTGTTCAAATGCAACATTATAATTTAAAATTGACGCAGCACTTTCTGATTGTTGCCCTGCTGAATTTAATCAACAAAATAAATATCTTGGCACTACAATGTGGCCAATTGTGGATTTGGATGTAGAATAACTTCTGGGCATGATAAACATGCCCACCTATGCTATAATCTTACATCTGACAATATATGATTTTCTAAGACCAACCAGAAAGCATCAGATCAGTAAACTTTTTTTTATATAGGAGCCAATATAATGCTGTACATGAAAAGCTTAATGAAATTCTAATTTGCATCCAATGTGTAAAGATCTTTTGTTGTGAGCTGAACCAACATATTTTTCCAATTTCAGGTTCAGGAATTGGCAATTGGTAGAAAAATGTTACAAATACTTCTGAAAACTGTGTTTCATTGCTGTCTGGGAATAATATCTAAATTAACTGTAACAACAAAAGTTCAGTATTTTCTGGAAAAAAGTAAGAGGACAGCGAGATGTAATGCAGCATCGTAATTAATTAAATGGAAGAGAGCCCATTTACAAGATCATTTTATTTTGCGCCCTTTTAAAAAAAGCTCAGTGAAACTCAACTTTGGGGACAGCTGAGATCAGCAGGCACAGATAAAAATGAAGAATAAAACATAGACAAATAAGGAAATCCAAGTATACACTCAAATGAAAAATCAGTAATTCTCAGCCCTTTTCCTGATGCATCTAGACAAATGAGATAAAATTTAAAAGTCCAGTAAACCATTTGCCTGATGAAAAGGTGCACTATACTGAGTGGCTGAAAATCAGATATTAGGGACCTCAGCACAGTATAAAGTAGGCACAAATCAAGGAGTACATATTATTCTTAATGCCTCCACCATGTTGTGAATGATGTCTTATAATGCTAATAACAGGTAGAGAGCTACAGTGTACATGGGCATCCACCCCACCTCATAGATACCAAACTCTATGGAAGATCATCCCATCATATACAATTGCAAATTGCATATTATAAACTCACAAAACAAAGGTTTGATTTTTTATATTTTTTTTCAGGGAGGGGGAATATTTTAAAGCTCTGTATGTTGAATCTGTGGATACAGAATCTGTGGAAATAGAGGAACCATGTTCATTTCTTGGTAACTGATTAGGCTGAGTAGCCACATATGAATAAAACAGTGCAATGCCTAGATAGGAATATCAGTTTCTATGCTGATTAATGTAAATGCATTGTAACCGCCTGTCTGAAATGTGTAATTTCCTCAATGGATGTAATGAAAGCCAAGTGCTTAGATGTGTAAAGCCTCTGTTCAAATGTGCCAAGATGGAATTATCTATGTAATGTAAAGATCCACTCCAAAAGTAATGCAGAAATATAAAGTGTATCTGAGATCATCTTACTTGTCTTGGACTGCTCATATATAAAAATGTTGGTTTGGTAAATACCAAGAAATATTACAAAATTATATATTTGTTCTCCTATTTAAAAGAAAAACCAGAAATTCCAAAAGTTAAGATATACTTTAAAATGTAATGATGCTAACCAGCCTATTGAACAATACTGTGTTTTCATGATATTGGAAACTCAAGTGGTAAACAAGATGAAAATCCAACTAAATACAGGAGGCTTACCATCCATGATGCATGTGTGTGTGTGCGTCCACATGTGTATAATATCCCTTTCAAAAGTCACATGGGGTGTTGAAAATACCATATCTAATCTAAATTATAATTTGAGAAAGAAGAGTGTTTGGCAGCTGCACTTCAACAGACAGATTATCCACTAGGCTTGGTTGATTTTTTTAAAAAAAATGGTTCAAAACTCGTTTCAGCTGGTAGTTCAATTCTAAAGTCACTTCCTATTTTGTTTTCTTTTTTAAATTCAAAACTTTCTGAAACTTCTGAAACTTCCGAATTGCTTTGTTAATGGCAGAAATGCATTCGCAGTAGGAAAAAAACCAGCACTGGCACTGGGGAAAATTCAGGGAATTCTCCCTTTCTTAGTTTCAGGCCAATAGTGAAGAAACTTGCTACAGTAGTAGAACACATGGACCCCTGTTAGCTTACCAAATTTCATAACCTTTGACTTATCCATGGATTTTTGGAAAATTTTTAATTTTTTAAAATAAAAACATTTTTAATAATAAAGAAAATCTGTTCCTGTTTTTAAAGTGTTATTTCCTGTTTCCTTGTGTAGTCCTTACTTTGAAAGTAGTTGTTCTACTCCAGAAACTTTCTTTGTGTGACACAAGCTGTGTTAAATTGGTGGAGAAAAGAAATCATAGTAGAGACCCCATCAAGGGACATCTAGACTGACCCTCTTCTTCTGGGCAGAAAGGCACAATTCAAACTCTCTTGACATCTATTTGCTTCCTCTACTGAGTTGGAGGGGATCCTCAAGACATATCCATCCGTTTATTCTTTTTTGCAGATGCAATCAATCATTTTATTTTATCATTACTTACTGACAAAGGGCTAGCAGTGGCTGGCAGTGGCTGGATTCCCCAGTGCCTTGTTCATGGCAATAAGGCCAAAGTGAAACAATTGGTTTTTAAGCAGTTTATGTTCTCTTGAGTTTGCAAAAGTTGCGTATTGCTTTGCTGCCTTCTTTAGACACCTTTGTAGATTCAATCAGTTTATTTTATATTTAAACAAAGGCTGCTACAGACAGCTATAGGGGAGGGGTCCTTCAGTCATTTTGGCAATGAGCAGCAAGGCAGTGTGGGAAATGTAGTTGAACAGCAGCACCTTTTGCAATCTCTACCATTGGGGGTCTGGTCTTCACAAATTACAACAATGGCTGTGCTTAGCCACACTCACCTCATCCCTCCCTTGCATTGCCAGTGAGGGAAATTATGGTTCTGAAAATTAATGGTTCTGAAAATTAAAATAACCTTGGGAGACATCCGAACATTATGGAATATTTCCAGAAAAAAGGTTATTGGTTCAAATTTGGATTTGCCCCTCCCACCTTTCCTGCATGGTTCAAATCTGCTTCGAAAGTCAAAAGTCGAAAGATTTTTATGAGTTTCAGGCTCTTCTGAACAAACCTATCCAACCCTATTATCCATCATTTAGTATGCAATAGTGTTTCGAAAACAAACCAATTTTAGGGTGGCATCTGCACAACCACAACTGACACTGACTTTTCCTTGTTTTCTTTGTTTCCATTTATCCACACATACTTCCTCTTTTACTTCCTATGCAAAAGGAACCTGGAGAAACTTGGAGACTAAGAGAGAGAGAGAGAGAGAGAGAGAGAGAGAGAGAGAGAGAGAGAGAGAGTAGTTTGTAGCACAACCTATTGTAGACTTCAGTCTACTTCCTCTGATGCATGGAGTGAAGTGTCTGGGAATAGAACTTCATAGCTTTGAATGACTACAAGGCATATATGTGAATAGCAGTAGAAATGAAAAATTTGTGGATATGGTTATGAGCTGAGAAATTCAGTTTTAATAAATGCCCTGCACAACTTACTCTGTTGTGTTTGGTGGGCCCACATCCACATCTCCATCATCAGGGGATGTTAAAGCATGCCTCCTGCGCCCCCTCCTACCATCCAGGATGTCCAGATCCTCAGTAGCAAAGACAAACTCCTCAGCTATGGTTATGCCTGAGTTCTCATAGGGGTCAAAATTATCTGGCAGTGATCTAGAGTCCAGTCCAAAGGAGAAGCTGAGGGGGAGTTCTGTTCTTGCTCTGGCTCCTGTATTTTAACTATGGGGGAGAAGTAGGCCTTTATCTCTTTTTGTTTTGTTTTCTTTCCTTTCCCAGGAGGGGGAGATGATATTAGTGGGGACAGGGTTTTGTCACTGTTCCTGTAGGTCTGCCTTGTTCTGATTACCATGACTGTTGTGAGTAAAACTACAGTCACCAGACAACCAGGAGTCCTGGCAGCAGCCAACAAGCGTTGCCTGATGCTTGACGGAGCTGCAGTGACAACCCCGACAGAGCACAACAACGCCTAGACCACAGACTGTCTTCGATACCCTGGGCAACCACCTGTAGCCTGCCCCCACCTACAGTCCTTACCCACCCGCCGCTTTGTTCCCTAGCAATTCCCTTGCAATCCGTACTGCTCTGGCAATCCAATGTTCAAGAATGACCAGATAGCCTCCAGATGGTCCCCAATAAACTCAATGGAGTGTCAAGGATGAAAAGTATAAAAGTATAAAATGTATACAATGTATAAATGGTTCTCTAAACAGAACACTCTCACAGAGGTTCCAGGATAGTTAAAATAGCAGTTGCTCGGCGTCTTAAAAGAAAGGAGCACTTCCACCGTGCTATCTACCACGCCACCTAATTAGTTTAGTTTCACTTTTCCTCCCCAGCTTCCACAGATATAGTGTAAAAGAATAATAAAAGATAAAATGCTAGCCTGCAGTATAGTTAAAATAATAGCTGATAAAATGCTAGCCTGCAGTAATGCAGATAATTAAAACTTTAGATAAAAACGTAAAAACAGACCGGGGAGTTTTCACAACACAGCCGCCCTCGGCGCCAGGAGAGCCCAAATCCCAAGTAGTGAACTTTTTGAGGGCAATGAGCCTTCTCCCCTGAAGCAGCACTCTGTGAAATCGGAGCGTGGTCTGCTCCATGAGGTTACGACTGCACAACTTACTGGGCAGTCACGATGGCTGATGCTCCCTACCTGCCATCTTCTCCTCAGGGCACCTCCTTCCCGGGAGCCCTCACACCCCTTGTGCATTGGCTCACTCACCCAGGCAGCCAATCAGAGGCTCACTCCACCCTGCACCCTAATTAGCTGCATGCCACCCCCGCTTCAATTCGCTGGTACAGATTAAAGCAGGGTTGGGCCAATGTTGGGGCCAGTTATCTCTCAGCTGTGCCCTCCATCCCACCTTGTAATTGCATCTTTGTACCTGGTTATTGTTCTATTTCTTGGCATTCTCTCTTGTCACAATCTGTGGGCATGTGGCCTGGGTCCAGAATTCAGTTTGTCGATGGAAGACAGTTTTTTCTGAATGTGAAGAAACTTCTTCAGATTTCTGCAACATTGCCAGTGCCAACACCTGCAAATGTCATTTTCAACTCAAAGATTTGAAAAGAAGCACAATAGGTCAAGAAAGACTGTCTGGACACGCATTCTTAAGTGTCCTCCAAAGTTTATTGATGGAGCAAGTTTTCTATCAAAGTGTATTGACACACTTCTCAAGCGTTTCCAACGGTCATTGTAGTATTCTAAATTACCACAAAAATTGAAATTTGAAATTTGATTGGATTAAGTCTATATAAATATATAAAATGAGTCATAGAATTTAAATTATTTTGTGTTATGGATCTACTTTTCATGAATTGCTAAAAAAAGAAAGAAAAAGAAGGCTCCACCACAATCCAGGGCAGAGAGTTCCACTGCTGAACAGCTCTCACACTCGGGAAGTTTTGCCTAATGTTCAGGTGCAATCTCCTTTCCTGTAATTTGAAGCCATTGTTCCGCATTCTAGTCTCTAGAGCAGCAGAAAACAAGCTTGCTCCTTCCTTCCTATGACTTCCATTCACATATTTATACATGGCCATCATGTCTCCTCTCAGCCTTTTCTTCTGTGGGCTGAATATGCCCAGCTCTTTAAGCTGATCCTCATAGGGCTTGTTGTCCAGACTCTTGATCATTGTAGCCATCCTCCTCTGGACACATTCCAGATTGTTAATATCTTCCTTAAATTGCTGTGCCCATAACTGGACAACGTATTCCAGATGTGGTCTGACCAAGGCAGAATAGAGGGTAGCATGACTTCCTTGAATCTAGACACTATATTTCTATTTATCCAGGTTAAAATCTCATTGGCTTTTTAAGATGCTGCATCACATTGTTGGTTCATGTTTAATTTGTTGTCCACGAGGATTCTAAGATACGTTTTCACAAATACTGCTATTGAGCCAGGCATTCCCCATTCCGTATCTTTGCATTTCATTTTTCTGCCTAAGTGAACTTTCTTGCATTGTCCCTGTTGAAATTGATTTTTCAACAGGGACCCCAGCTTCTTCTATTTTCTTTCTTCTAGTATATTCTGAATCCCACTCCCCTGGTAGCTCATTAATCTTATGCTTTACCCAACTCTAACTATTCTGCAGATAAATCTAATACTAGTCTGTTGTGCTCCTCCACTTAACTTCTCTTTTCCCCATTCTTTTTTTTCTTTCACCAATTTCTTCTCTCCTTCCATTTCAAAGAAAGATTCCATTCTTTTCTAGAATTCCTCAGCTTGAATGTCTTCTTATTCTTCATTGTTGAGCCGATTAACTTCCCTGTGACTTGCCTAGTCTGTCTCCTTTTATTGCACATTGATAATCCTTAGTGGCTGTCTTGTTGATAAGTTTCAGATGGAGACAGCTTTGACAGTGAAAGATATGGTGAGGGGGTGCAAGGTATAGTTTGAAGCAAAGTCTTGGGGCAGGAATTATTCAGAGCATGGGAAGGTTCCTTTGTCTGTTGAAGTATAGCTCCCAGAATCCCCAACCAGCAACTCTGGGCTATATCACAATGCGTACATATACCGATTCCTATTGCCATTTTAAATACTTGGCAGCCCTATGGTATAGGTTAATTTATGAAAGAAAATCTTCGATTCCTTCCTAAATATAGAGGAGTGGGGGAAGTACATCTATCTCAATTATCTTCTGCATCCTTCCAGGCCCGGATCAGGCCCTTTTGGCACCCTAGGCCAAAGGCTCTGCCCCTGGCTCTGCCCCAGCCCCGGCTTCTCCCCGCTGCACCCCCACCCTGCCCCGGCTCCTCCCCGCCCCACCCATGGCTCCGCCCCCACCTCCTCGCCAGCTCCTCCCTCCCTCCTAAAGCTTTTGCATCGGCTCCGGGGGTGGATCTTTCCTTCCTCCTCCTCGCACCAGCAAGGAGACAGGGGGGGAGCCAGGGGAAGGGCGGAGCCGAGGGTGGGGGCAGAGCCGAGGGGAGCAGAGCAAAGAAGGGGGTGGCCGTGGATGGCGCTTACGCCACCGTGCGCATGCGCCCTTTAAAGAAATTGAAAAACATTTTGAATTTTTTAGAATTTTTTTTATTTTTTGGGGTGGGGGGTCCGGACCTGCTACCCCCTCAAAGGTGCCACCCTAGGCCATGGCCTAGGGTGGCCTTATGGGTAATCTGGGCCTGCATCCTTTTGAGAAATGCAGTCATTTATGCGCACAGGAGTTTTAAAAGAAGATCAACTAATAGAAACACATCTAGTTCAGAAGTGGGGAATTACAGAGGGTATAGTTTGCTCAATTTTTACTAACTTCCAGGGCATTAGAAATTAGATCTTGTGTGTAAAACCCATTTCTTTTAATGAAATCAAGGCCTTTCTGCACCTCAGACACATTTTTCCATTTTTCAACGTCGGAGATCTGAAGATTACCTCATGGGAGACATAAAGACTGGATCCCACAAATGTGATTAAATCCTATGCAGAAAGTCTGGAATTGTTGGACATGCTTAGTCTGGAGAAACATGATAGGCATCTTCAATTATATAAGAGCAGTTCTAGAGATACAGCACAATCCACAAAACAGTAACACTTATTTCTGCTAACCAAAGTGCCGAAATATATCATGCAAACTTTGGAAGTTTCACTGGCTTCTTCATGAAGCAAAGATATCAGGAGCAAAGTGACAATGTTAGAATCACAGACTTACATTTTGTCTCAGAAGTTATTTCTGTAGTCAGTTAAGATGGTCTAGATGAGTATCAATGCGGACAGAAACCATTCCCTTTCATGGCCATGTGAGGACAAGGGACAATGAGCAATAAAACACAGGTAATAAAACTGCAAATCCATTAGCAACAGAAAAGTAACTCCCTTGAAATCCAAGCTGTCCATGTCCTCTATGAAGTCAACCATTTCTTTCTTAAGCAGATAAGTAACAAATAGTAGGAACATTCTAAAAATAAAGGAGTTAAAACCTTATGATTGGGAATTATGGCTTAAATGTCCTTTAGAACTACTAGCCCATCAGTGACTACAATGAAAACACACTGCCTCACACACTTTAAACTGCAGTATTCATCTTCTTCATCATTATTAAATGTTGGAAGTTTAAATTTTTAATGGAGATGAGATGAGATGAAAAGATTTAAAAGACAACGGAAGCTTTTGCAAGAGTAACTCGGTAATCTTCAAACACTGAGGGAATTGGCAAAAGACCATACCAGCAGGAAAGAAGAGGGGGAGGGGGTTGGGGTGGCTTAAGACTAAAATAAATTGTTGGTTTAATTCTTTATTTGTAGCGTTTGTCTTAATTCCAGAGATCTGTTGAAAGGGGATTTAAAGAAGATGAATCAGTACTATAACTTCTTAGGAAATGACAAAATAAGACTTTACATGTGCTCTCCATGGAAACCAGTGATTTTGTGAAGATGCATGGACAATTACAAGGGAAGAATATTGTTGGCTAGTCTCACTGGACAGATTGTATAATGTAAATTATATGCACATTAATCTTGAAAAAGAT
The DNA here is from genome assembly GCA_030556195.1 of Anolis apletophallus. NCBI lineage: Eukaryota > Metazoa > Chordata > Lepidosauria > Squamata > Anolidae > Anolis > Anolis apletophallus. Next base: position 24,017,052 of record JARBWK010000001.1, read on the forward strand.
CTTCAGGATGTGGTTTGGATAAGTACTGGTTGGATATTCACCACTGAACTAGTTCATCTACACCTGGCAGTTTCACTCAACATAAATATATCTTGGAGGAGCCCTAGGTCCACCACATTCATGTCAAATCCAGAGCTGTTGTTCAGGAAATCTAGGAGCCCTTCTCTCTGCTGTGGTGACATGCATTTCACATCTCTTTGTTGCTGCCACCACTCCTACCCAACCACAGTACTCCATCTGAGCAAAAGGCCTTTATGGATGCTTCTGCTGACATTGAAATGGAGTGCTTGTATGACCAGCACAAAAGACAAAAGTGATCTCTTATTTTTGCTGGTTGTGTGGGTTCTGGTGTCAGGAAAGGAACCACTAATTGCCAGGAGTTTGGATGGAGCTCTGTAGCGAGCTATGGTGGTGACTATAATCCATCCTCTTTCCTGTATTGATGAGCTCAGGTGGTGACATTTGTGTCCAATGTAGACCATAGATCAGATCTAATCAAACCTGATCCTACTTTCCAGAATGCCCCAATGCTCCAGGATACTTTGTAGTTTTCAGCAAACTCTGGAGTATCCCTCAAATTTGCCCTAAAGTAGGGCAATATTGGTTAAAGAGGGGGGGGGGGAGGAACCTCTGCAATAGTTACTGAAAGTCACTGTACATTATAGGGATGTCTGGCCTTCTATTTGGAGTTAGTCTGGAGGGTTTTGGGGGTTTTTTTGCAAGTGTAGATATGCTTCCTGCAGATGAATTTTATGTAATTAGAGTCTTTATGCCCTTTTTTCCTATTTCAAAAATATATTCAAAGAGGAAGAAGGGGTTGGAAAAAGAGAAGAGATAGGCAGGATAATATTCTGTTGTTTGTTTGTTTGTTGTTTTTACAGGGTAAGATTTTATTTATTATTTATTTATGGTATTTCTATCCTGCCTTTCTCAGCCCGAGGGCAACTCAAGGCAGCTTACAAATTGGCAGCAATTTGATGCCACAACAGTAATAAAATACAATTAAAAATATTTAGCACAACATTATAAAACATACAAAAAACCATTAAAACATATTATCACCAGTGTCTTCCTGTTAAACTCATTTTTTCCAGTAGCATCGTCTACCTGTCCCATATTCTTTCTAGTTCCATCTTTCATAGTTCCATGTTTATCTATTACACTGCATTTCCAAAAGCTTGTATGAAGAGCCAGGTTTTTACTTTTTTCGGAAAGTCAAGAGGGAGGGGACTGATCTAATATTCCTAGGGAGAGAGTTCCACAGCCAAGGGGCCACCACTGAGAATGTCATGTCTCTCATCCCCACTAGATGTGCCTGCGAAGAATATTCTTTCTCACTTTGCTATGTTAGAAAAGGAAAAGATGGGGGGAAAACAGCAGACATTCTATAAAATGTGGGTGAGGTAAGGAAGATCCTAGGCTGCTGAAATTCTAGAATTGTGAGGAATGCTTAAGAAGACATATTTACACCTATTAGGAGCCAGCGCATAAAGAAAGCATAGCATGAGTTCATCACCCTATCTCTCTGCAACTTGTCAACACCAAGGAAAACATTAAAAGAATCAGGCCTATATGCAAATATGTAGGAAGGAAAGATTTTGTCTTATTTCAGGACACACTTGCTTTGGACACTGTTGTTGATTCTTCTACAGGACTGGAACAGGATCATAGAATGAGAGCTATGCTATCTCATAAAGTGTAAGTTTCAAATGTTAACAAAAGGTAACTTTTGCTCAGTGAAACAGCCTCTGAGTGACAGTATCCTGTAGGTTTCAGACTGTATTGTTTAACATCAGCAGCATGAATATCTTGGGGAAGCTATTTCAGAGATATGGAATCCAGTTCCATCAATACGTTGGTAGAATTTCTCCTTTCTATTGGATTATAGGGATATGGTAGAAAATTTGAGAAAGACTCTGAGAATAATGAAAGCCTATATCACCATACTGAAGTTTAATTCACACTGGTTTTGGCAGAAAGTTGGATCAGGAAATTGGATTATAGGTTGTTTTGGACATGGTTGCACATTTTTCAAATGTCCTCTGAACCAGCTTTAGTACCAGATGTTCAGATGGTGATTGTGTGTAGGAAAATGTTTTCCCAGATTAAAATGCAGTTACTTATTAAGAAAGCAGTATGGCACCTTCATAAATAACAACATATTTTTCATCAAAACACATACTATATGGGTTATGTTTAAAAAGCATCAAGAAAATCACATTAGTGAAATATATTACTGCAAAAGTTCTGAGCAGACCATACCTTTGTGATTCCTGTATTATTATTCTAATTCAGATTTATGAATATCAAAATGACTTTAATGAGTACTTAAAACCATTGTTCTATGTAAACCTTCTCATATATTCCTCTGAAATTATTCATGGTAATTGTTTATTTATTGTTCATTTCACCTCCCCCCACCTCTGTCATTTTATCTTTGAGACTTTAAGTGTGGGGGGGGGGCAGGGCAGGCATGATCGGCGCATGACAGCATGGTGCACATGTGTGGGCGAGGGAGAGTGTGCAAGGCTAGAGGTAACCTCGAACCAGCAAGTCCCTTCAAGGCATGGGGGTTCTGTGTGGGAAGTTTGGCCCAATTCTATCATTGGTGAGGTTCTGAATGTTCTTTGGTTGTTGGTGAACAATAAATCCCAGCAACTACAACTCCGAAATGTCAGTTTATTTTTCCTAAACTACACCAGTGTTCGCATTTGGGCTTATTGAGTATTTCTGTCAAATTTGGTCCAAATCTATCATTGTTTTAGTTCACAGTGCTCTCTGAATGTAGGTGAACTACAACTCCAAAACTCAAGGTCAATGTCCACCAAACCCTTCCAGTATTTTCTGTTGGTCATGGGAGTTCTGTGTGTGTCACACCCCAGCCAGGTACAAGGAACAAACCAGACCAACGCCATGTTAAAACCAAAGTTGCAGAGAAACTCAGAAGCAAGCCTCCGCAGCAAACTCTCAGTGAACTCCAGGCATCCAAGGCCGGGCGCAGCCCGGGTGGTTCACAGGCTGATAAGCGGGCCTGGTACCAGGGAGCAACAGATCCTCCCAAGAGGCCAGGTGTTTGTCCTAATCAGCTTACATTCCAAGAGGGCCGAGATGCGGTGGGAACGAAACTCTTCCCAACTGTTCCTGTGAGAGAACTCCGACGTAGCCAGCGTATCCTAGATCAAAGCATCCGGGGCCTATAAAGATTCACCCCGGAATGAGCTCGGGATCTTGTGCCAACGTTTTAGCTACCTTGCCAGGACTCATGGAACTTTGTCTACCAGGGGGCCTGTTTGCTTTTGGACTCTGAATCTTACCAAGCTTAGTACCAAGAAACTCCTGGATTTAGCCAATTGCAGCACCAAGATCATTGTTCTCTTATTGGACTCTTAAAGACTATTATTTTGTTGCACCTGGATGCTGGGAGCATCACTGAACTATTCTTCCTTTACTTTCTCAACCTATTTTTACTTATTCTAAATAAAGCATTTAACCGCAGTTGCTGTGTGTTGGTATACTAAGGGTCCGTCCAAGTCTTAGGTCGCAACAGTGTGCCAAGTTTGGTTCAATTCCATCATTGATAGAATTCAGAATACTCTTTGATTGTAGGTTAACTATAAATCCCAGCAACTACAACTCCCAAATGACAAAATAAATCCTCCCCCCAATCCCACCAGTATTCAACTTTGGGCATATCGAGTATTTGTGCCAAATTTGGTCTAGTGAATGAAAATACATCCTGCACAGGCATGTAGCCAGGGGGGGGGGGGGGCTAAGGGGGCTTCAGCCCCCCCCCCCCCAAATTCTCAGGGTGGTCCGCGAGAAGGCCTTACTGGTACATTATTTAAACTGTTATGTTTATTCATATCATGATCTGATCACCATGCTCAATATATCCCACATTAATGGGGTTATTGGGATAACAATACAAAAGGTTTGGTAGGGAAGACCCTCTTCCACCCAGTCTCAGCCCCTCCGAACCAAACTCAGCCCCCCCCCCCGAACCAAAATCCTGGCTACGGCCCTGATCCTGCATATCAGATATTTACATAATGATTCATAACAATAGCAAAATTATAGTTATGAAATAGCAACTAAAATAATTTTATGGTTGGGGGTCACCACAACATGAGAAACTGTATTAAGAGGTCGCAGCACTAGGAAGATTGAGAAACATTGGTATAGAGTCTTTTAGAGAATTTAAAAGTTAATAATATTTAATATTTTAACTTGATAAACTGTTTAATAGTTTATACTTTATACTTTTATTGATGACTTTGTATCGTTTTTAATTGATGACATTTTAAACATGTTGTTAGGTGCCTTGAGTCTCAATATTGGGGAAAGGGCAGGATATAAATGAATGAAATCAACTTCATAATTACCATGAGAAGGCATTTGAGACTGATGTGTAATGTGAGGAACATTTAAGCACCCAAATAGATAGTCACTCACTATCCTGTGCAATTCAATCAAAATGATAATTTACAATACTTAGTTATTTTCCCAAGCAATGCTAGCAATTACAGCTAGTTATGACAAAATAGTTTGCGGACTGTCACAGCTTTGCACCAATATTCATTATTGAATTAAGACAAGTATACATATATGCAAGTTAGCAGCAGAGTTGTAATCACATGTGTATTATTGGGGCTGATAGCAGTTTATAAGGAAAAAGGGATGGAATAACAAGATTCATTCTCCCTTACTCTTCTATTCCTACTTACAGATGGCTGACACTCACAGCGCTAATGTGGTTTGTATCCAAAAGTATGTCTATGTTTGGCATATAATTTATATGACAGATTTTATAGGTACTGGATTGAGCCTTTACCTTCATAGCAAAAATATCAAATCAAAGTGGAATCCTGAAGTGCAATCGTATATTCTTTTATTAATTTAAAGTATATCAAAATATTTCTTCCAAGTGTTTGGTGGTTACAATTGTAGTGGCATAATGCCCCCCTCCCCAAAAAAGTTTTAATTCAAACATTAAGGAAACTATACAGAGTGCTGATTTGGGGGAAAGGTTCAATGACTTGAATAGGCTTAAATTGAAAGCAGATTCGCCATCCCCCGGACACTGGAGCTATGTGTTCTTATTGGTACTTCTGCAACAACATTAATTTGATAATTGAATTTAAAGTATCTCAAATTCATACAGGGCCTAAATATCCTAAAGACCCAAATCTTAAAAGATAAGTATGGTAAGAGGCCATGAACAAATACCAAGTTGGCAGAGAGCAAATGACAAAAAATCTCTGAGTTTTCCTTGGATAAGTCAAATCAAATCAAATTTTTATTACAGTCCTAGACCAGCATAAGGAGAGTGGGGTACAATCTCTTAAAAGCAAAATCTATTAAAATCATGAGACTATAGACTAAAAGCTTAGATACAGAGATATATTTAAAATGCTAAAACACAAAATACTAATTAGAGAATGATTTTTTAAAAAAAAACCTACAAAGAAATGAAAAAGGAAGAGAATCTGGAGGGAGAGTAGGAGAATTATGGGAACATGAGGGAGCATAAGGCGGGAGGGGTACAGTCTGGCACAGTTCTAGAAGAGGGGGAATTCAATATATGCATAGTTACAATTTTTTGATTAGTTAAAATGACAATTTGTGGTACCAGTTATCACGTAGCTAATTTTAAGTGCTGCCGTACAGAACTTAGCAACATTATAGGCTATAAGAGAATCGCTATGTATAAACAATACGGTGGTTTAAAATTGTCCTGGGCGTCCCAGGTGCTTATATAGAAATAGTGAGATGAGTCTCGTTTGAATGTCTCCATAAAACAGGCACTGGAAGAGCACAGATTCAGTTGTTTTTCTGTGCCCAGAGTCTCAGGGCAGAGTCTCTCTGGGTAGGGGATCTTCTGAGAACAGCTGATTGGAGGGCATGGCATCAAGCTAGGATAAAGGCATGGAAAGAGAATCAAGATGGCAACCAACTAGCAGTTCCTTGGCTAAGAAAGCCATATAAAATCCATGAGATCACCATAAGTGGGCAGGCAACCTGAAGGTGAACATGCATGTGCACATACATGCACACACATTCACACACTGGCAAACAGAAGAAATGCATTGTGTTTTGGAGCTATTCATTACTTTTGAGGTACAGTACCAATAATCTTCAAGTTCTCCTTCTTAAGACGGTCATTAGGCCTGGTTGATCAAGAAAAAAAAAGGTTCAAAACTTACTGCAGATGTAGGGGGGCCCTGGCGTTTCGTATCTGGTGGAGTTCTGAAATTTTCCGTGAAAATGTCAAAATTATTTCGTAAACACTAATGACATTTGTTAGTAATTCGTTAATGGCAGACACTTATGCGCAACCTAGCAAAACTGGGTTTGGCAGCCCAGGTCTTCCCTCAGCTTCCGCTTCGTGGCCCTCACCGCTGGTTGGTTCCCAGGTGGAGAGGAGGAGTGGGGGGGGGCATCCACTCCCCTGCTCCTCGCCACCTGGGAACTAAGCCGTGTTAGCTTTAATGTGCATTGGCTCCCAGGTGGCGAGGAGGAGGGGAGTGGAGGGCATCCACTCTCCTCCTCCTCACCACCTGGGAAGGCACCAAAGCACTTTAGCTTTAACGCGCGTTGGTGCCTTCCCAGGTGGTGAGGAGAAGGGGAGGGCATCCACTCCATTCCTCCTCGCCACCTGGGAACTAACACTTGGAATCCCATGCCTTACCCCGGATCTGAACAGACCGTTCTCAGGCTACTGGAAGGGAAAGCCATGGAAGGGAAAACCCTTTCTGAAAATGGTGATTTCTTTAAGAAAAATGGCTTGGTGCCTTCGAATTTGGTAATTCACTTCCGGGGTGCTTGCAGTGCGTCAAAAACGTTTCTAAAGTAATTTAAATACAAATTTAAAATGAATTTTGTATGGATATGATGAACCTAACCAGGCCTAACAGTCATGTTATTTGATTTTAGCTGAGATTCACATCAGGAAGCTTTATTCAAGGTTAAATGTACATGTTGTTAAATAAATTGAATAGAATTGTGAATATCTTGTTAGTCCTAGATTATATGCTCATGAGAAAACCCCATGGAAAAGGTGGGTTGTAGAGAGCACCTCTCTAGGGCTCCCTTAAGAATTATGATCGGACTGGGATGCAGTAGTAGAATACAACAGTGTCTTAACTGATAGATCAACACTGATATTGTAAAGGATTGTAAACAAAATATGAGTACTTCAACTGTTTACTTGGGAGCTGATGCAGGGAAACAAAGTTTCTCCTGGCCTTACTATCACATCTGTATGGGTAGTTTATTCCACTCATAAGCCAGAAACAAAGGTGAAATGTTAATTTACAATAGAAAATGTTTTCTGCTCCTGCATCAGCTCCAAGGGATGCAGTTGTAGTTCTGGTGCTTTTGTATGCCTAATTTATTTTAGTCATGGTTATCCTTTAAAAAACTTACAAAGGTTTATAGTCGCCACAGAAAAAAAAAACTCAGCAGTGACTTCCCATTTAAAACCCCATTTTCTTCATAGTCACTGACAATGAAAAAACAACATAAGTGTAAAACCCAGCCTACTTAGAAATTGCTGCCATGTTTGCAGGCAGCTTTCCCGAAGTGATAGAAAAAGAAACAATACCATGTGTTCAGAGTCTAGTGCAGAATGTGTATCTCAATTTGTTTACTCCTGCATCTATTACCATATTAAGCCAGCTAGTTCTCAGCTACAAAAACACAGCAATACAAAGTACAAAGTTTCTCCAGTTCGGTTTCACTGATTTGCATTTTGTATCATAAACTAAATTAAATTTATGGTAATATATTACATATATTCTTTCTTAAAAGATACCATTAAAATGGAAGTGACAGTATGATATCTTACCTAATTGCAGCTGCCTTTCCAAATTAGCCAAACTATTTTGCTGATTATAGATTCTAAAACTCCGACAGAATTTTGAGCTGGCCTTGGAAAACCTGAGTTCACAAAGTATGGAGCAATGGCAGACACAGGATTCCATATCACTGTGGTTGTCAACCAAGTCTGGTTTTTGAGTCCCTTCCACATTGCCATAATAATCCAGATTATCAAAGCTTTGAACTTGATTATATGAGTCTACATTGCCATATAATCCAATTCAATCTGGATTTTACATAGCGGTATAGAAAGGGTCTAAGGCCCCCTTCCACACTGCCTCTATATCCCAGGATCTGATCCCAGATTATCTTCTTATCCCAGATTATCTGGCAATAGAGACTCATATAATCCAGTTTAAATCAGATAATCTGGGATCAGATCTTGGGATATAGGGCAGTGTAGAAGGGTCCTAAGGGTGCTTCCAGACAGGGTTTAAACCTCTCTGAAGTGAGTTAAGTCCCCACACCTCCCCACAAAACCTGGGCATTCTCAGTTAGGTGTCCCCATGCTATCCTGGGATGGCATCAGCCACCACCACCCCGCCTTTAAAATAAGCATGGAAGCCTCTGGCATACAGATATAACATGCCACCTCCTGGACATCATTTCAACATGCCAGGAGGCCTCCAGAGAGATCTAATGGTAGGCCAGTAAGTTTACATTTATTTTTAAGACTTTTGGGGGGAGGTGTTTCGGAAGTGGGTGGAATCCCTTCTCGCTTTTTCAGGCTTTTGGAAGCCCAAAGAAGTGAGATAAGTCTGGGGACTGACCCACAGGAGGACTTGGGAGTGACTCACCACAGGGCTGATACCCCATTCAACACGGGCCTTTCAGAAAAGCAGAACAAAGCAGGGTTTTCCTGCCTTCCCCTGAATTAATCCTCTTTTACCTGAGGATTTAGACACCTTGGGTAAAAATCCAACAGGGCCTGCATTTTGGGCCCTGTCTGGAAGGGCTCTAAGTCTCAAGTTTAAACAAGCTACACAAAGTTCGGAATCTCTTTTGGAGATTGGGCACAGTGTCTGATGTTCAACCTGTAATGGTGCCATTTATACGTAGGCCAAGCCTATGCCATTTGGAATTCTTTTGATATGTTATATGTCAGGTTTCAATAAAGTAAGTAAGACCCTTCCAGACAGGGTCCAAAATGCAGGGCCTGTCACACCTTTCCTGGAGGCATCCAAATCATGCCTCCACTAAAATAGTATTAATTCTGGACAAAGCAGGTAAACTTGATACCCCATTTGCTACTTTGAGTCCCCTTTGGGGCAGATAAAGTGGTGGTGGGGTGTTAATAATAATAATCATTATCATCCTGGACCTTCCTGAAAGGCCTGGGTTTAATGGGGTATTGGATCTAATGGGTACTCCTGTGGGTCAGTCCCCACAGCTCTCTTGGTTCTTTGGGCTCCATGAGCCTGGAGACCTGAGAGAACATCCACCCCCTTCTCCAACCCACCCAAACCAGCTTTAAAAGTTTAAAAACTTATTGGGCTGCCATCAAGCTTCTCTGGCAGGCCTCCTGGCACATAGAAATGATGCACCAGGAGGTAGGAGGCTGGAGAGGAAAATTTCTCCCCCCCCCTGCTCATGTCCTGTCTCATCATTTCTATGTGCCAGGGAGCCTGCCAGTGAAACTTAATGGCAGCCAGGTAAGTTGTTTTAACTGTTAAATCCATTGGGGGGGGGGGGAGGTTGGGTGCCCTCCCAGTAGGCACAGGAGAACATCTAGACAACCCCCCCCTCCAGAGAAAGCTCAGTTTTTTGGGGAGGATGCGTGGACCCAAATCCATACCGAATGAGGTTTTTAACCTGTTTCGAAGCAGATTTGGGCCCTGCCTGGAAGTGCCCTAAGAAACTAGTCAAATCATCATTGTAACTAACTATATTTTATGTCTGGATTGGTGATACTTTACGTGTTTCTTAAAAAGAAAGTCAACTTTCTCTCTATTGATATGTTAGTCTAGTGAAACATAATAGTTATACTCATGAGTGAATCACAGTCAAGATGTGAATGACTGGAAAGAGCATGGGTGAACACATGCGAAAAGCTTGGTTTGTACAAAGCAGCTTTTCATTGGAAAAGTAACATAGCTGGCTTTGTGTGCTAACAATCTCTCTTGTCACTATTTTTAAACAGTTTATAGAGTGAAGTGCTTTCAAAACTTTAATGAATAGCACCATGTATTAATTAATGGCCTATCTGTGCTTCTGGTATTGGGAATGATTTTGTGCATGGTGAAACAATTAGTCAAGGTTTGATGTGATTTAGTGCATGCCCCATAAACATTGCTGTCTGAACATTTCTGCATGTCACTTCATCAAATTGGAACAAAATATTTTGTTCTGTGACATTTATCATCATTCCATTGCAGTAAAGGTTGTTGCTTTTCTTCCCTGTGACTTTGTGACCTGTCTTTAAAGTCAACACTCCAATCAGCTTTCACTGGCATACAGCAAAAAGTGGCATGTTGACTTTTACAAGAAGACACAAAATATAAATAAATGAAAACTCAGTTCAGAAGTTTCCAAATGAGTGGAGCTTTCAACCAAAAGAGGGGAAAGGATATGTATTGCTTTAAAAGTAATATTCATATTCACCTATAATTCTATATTTAGGATTTCCCATGGTTTATGATCTTGTAACTCTGATTATGAATCATTAGCCTACTGATACAAGGGGATCTGATAAAATAAAAATAAGCAGTAAATAAATGTAAAATAAGACAATACAGTGGCATGCTTTCAACCAATAAATAAGTCTATTTTAGTATTATGGATACAAAGTGACAATTAAACTACACTAATACAAATTCCACCAAATAAATTGAGCTGAAAAAGGATAAAGATATTGCAACAAGTAAAAACCATCATAAAGCCAGCAGTCTCTGAAGATGTTCATATGGTCCAGCTGCATGAAAATGATATTTTAAAAAGCAAAATCTTCCTCTAATTCATTTATAAGGCAGAGAAATTAGTTCAGTTTAAAAAGATATTTTTCATGAACATGGAAGTGATTTCTACCTTATTTTTAAAATGCTTTTAATCAGAATGTAAAAAAGCTGAGTTAACAAATGAATATTAAAATATTTTGTTTGCTAAAATGGAACTGCATTTCAATCACATTCTCCAAAGAAGCCCATTCATATTTATAAATGAATATTTTGACAGATGAAGGAACATATAATACATCTGGACCCTTCAGGTACTTTTGCAGAGGGGGAGGGAATGGCAACAAGTCAATATCATGAACACCAGGGGGAAAATATTTTTCATGCATTTTACACAATGCAATACATTAAGAATTTACATAATCCAAACATTAAAACTTTTAATAAAACATAGTATTTGTATTTGTATTTTAAAAATCAAAGATAAAATTGACACATTTTAGTCTACTATCAAAATAAAAGAATAGGAGGAACAAAATTGAATGGTGCTCACTGTTTACTTATCTGGGAGAGGTAAGTTTCCATATGATGTGTTAAGTCTATAAGTTAAACAATATGATAAAATGCAGCCAGAATCTCTTGACAAATGGAAACCATTCAGTTTCTCCATATTCTGTGCTGGCCATAGTCTCTTGCACTGAGTACAGTTTACACATCTTGAAGAAATAGGACAATCACCTATTTCTTCAAGAGCACTTCATGGTTTTTCATGGTCAATCAACCAATCAAATATTTTGCTATAATCTAAAAAGCATTGGAAAGAAATGAAGCACATATCTATGCCTACCCAGTTCATTCAGGCCTGAATAATGTCATGTAGTTCCCTTCTACACTGTCATATAAAATCCAGAGTATCTGCTTTGAACTGGATTATACGGCAGTGTAGACTCATATAATCCAGTTCAAAGCAGATAATGTGGATTATATGCTTAGATAATCTGGAGTATATGGCAGTGTAGAAGGGACCATAGTCCCAGATTCTAAGTGCTCTTCTTCCCAATATCTCCTACATTTCTCATTTATGAAACAGACTTTTAAAAAGTCTTAATTTTTTTCTGGCAGAAGCAATAGCTGGTAATACACTGACTACGATATAGAGAAAGTATAAGGAGAAATACTGCTCCCAGTTAACTGAAGGGACATGAAAAAATAGATGGTTCCTGGCAGAGTTTGAGTCACTTTCACCTGGCACCTTCTCACACTATACAGTTAAAGCATCATGATTCCATTTCAGCTGCCATGGGGCGCTTTTACACAGCCTTATATCACAGAATATCAAGGCAGATAATCTACAATATCTACTTTGAACTGGGTTATCAGAGTCCACACTGCCATAAAATCCAATTCAGTATGGATTTTATACAGCTGTGTGGAAGGGTCCATAGTTGCATTCTATGAATTTGTAATTTACTGAGACGCTATATGAGATTTCTGGCTAAGAATTCTAAATGCTCATTCCTGATCTACAAATCCTATGATTCTAGAGAATGAAGCTATGGTAGTTAAAGTGCAATCATAGTGCTATAATTGTGTAAAAAGACACTTGTTGAACTCTTTTGTATTATTTTTAAGAAATGAAGAGATAATTCTGCTATTTCTCAACTCTTGTCCAATGGGATTTGCAACTAGATATTCCAGGAAGATTGGTTAATTTACTGTTCTTGTTGTACTTCAACTTCACTTCAAAGGCTATCCATAAGGAAAATAAAGCTATTTTTTTAAGTTCATGGGTTCACATCTGTTCAAATTAGTATGGAATAAGGAACATAATTTTAGTTTTGTACTTTTACTCCATTGTTTAAACTTCACCTTACTTGCAGTAGATACTTAAAGCCCATGATTGAATTATGGTAAGATGAATTGTAAGGTCTCAATAAAACCACACATTTAAATTCCATATCAGGCAAAATTGGTCTCTTATGCCCTCCAAAGCCACCTAGAAGCCTCTTAAGGAGCTGGGCTTCTCTTCTTCTCCTATAGCCTAAGCAGTGTCGGAGAAAGCTCAGTCCTAGTGATCTACCATCACCATAATGATATAATTTATTTTAAATCTGAATACAAGACAATTCCTGTTTCTATTTGATATTAGAACATTAGACAAATGAAACAGTTCTCTTTCTAAAGCCCTGAAGTTATGGGGTCATTAAAAATGCAGCTGTCAAACTGAATGACACATTACATACTGTTGATGAAGCTTGAGGACTTATTTCTATTAATTTATTTATTAGTCTTTGTCTGCTTTAAACATAATCCATGTGATAGACATAGGTCCATTGCACACAGCTGAATAAAATCCAACATTATCTGCTTTAAACTGGAATATATGTCGTGGGGGAGAGGCTTGCGTACCGTAAGTTGTGAGCTATGCTGGCGGTGGCACAATAGTTACCGATAGGGCCTCCCATGCCAGGCAGGTCACAACCCAAGGGTCTGACAAAGAGTGTCAGTGGGCAGGATGGGCGCTCTAGCCATTTGGCAACCATCCTAAGAGAAGGAAAACTCTAATTTCAAACCCGGGCAGATGGTGCTCATCTAACCCTGTAAGGTCAACCATCTAGAGAAGGAAACTCAAATCAAACCTATGACCTGAGGACCTTGCTGGCACATCCAAGCTTGCTAGGCCCCAGCAGACGAACCTTTGGTTTAATGGGTGAGGCCAGTTTTTTGCATTTTGTGCCCCACCAGAAAAATCCATTGCACAGGCTCGAAGGACACATCCAACCTCTGTCATCAACGTGCTTGTAGAAAGCGTGGGATGAGTCCTTCCTAAGAATCTTCATTCGCGAAGTAATGCCAGAGATGGCAGTCTGGAATATATGGCAGTATGGACTCAGATAACCCAGTTCAAAGCAGATATTGTGGAATTTTCTGCCTTGATATTCTGAGTTTTATGGCTGTGTTGCAGGGCTCATAGATGCAAGAGCATAGTAGCATAGTTTAACATATATAGAATCATAGGAACATAGAATTATTGAGTTGGAAGAGACCTCATCAGCATCCAGTTCAACCCACTGGCAAGAAGGAAAATCACATTCTACCCCCAACAGATGGCCATCCAGTCTCTGTTTAAAAGCCTCCAAAGAAGGAGCCTCCACCACACTCTGGGGCAGAAAGTTCCACTACTGAACAGATATCACAGTCAGGAAGTTCTTCCTAATGTTCAGGTGGAATCTCCTTTCCTTTGAAGCCATTGTTTCGTGTCCTAGTCTCCAGGGCAGGAGAAAACACGCTTGCTCCCTTATATATAATAGAAGATATTCCCATAATAGAGCACATATTGAAGTTCATGTGATTTATTTCATTCCTATCAATTTCCATGCTTTCATTAGGCAAGTTACATTTCTAGAAAGTATAAGGATTCTCATATTCGAATGTAAGATAACAAGGATATTTACTTACTCCAGATCCTTCCTTAAGTTTCCTGTCCTGTCCCTTTGCAGAGATGGACATTATGAGGACCTTCAGATATTGTTGAACTTCAGCTCTCTCCATTCCTCACAATTTGCTAAGCTAGATAATAAAGAAGGCACTTGCAATCCAACAATGAAAAGGCAAAAGGATTCCCACATATAGCCCAGGGAGATTTTGTATTTTCTGACAATAATTCTGGTATTTTTACAATTGCCTTGCTTCTTTAAGTTTCGGAGTCCCATTTTCTCTTCTCAACTCCCTGATTCCCCAATTGCTAACATAAGCTTAGAGCTACTTGACCGTGGGAATTACCTCACACCAGAAATGTTCCTAGTCAGTGTGTCAACACACTGAGAGGCTCTTGACTGTTGGCCAGCATCTTGACAGAGAGTGAAGAATAGTTTCCTATGTCTTTTCCTCTCAATCTAGTGATTTAAAATTCTTTTCACAAATCTCATGTACTAGGCTGCAGCTCTGACTGAAAGGAGGGAGGGTAGAATTGCATTTAGCCTCAAGAAAGCATCATTAAAAACAGATTTTGTCATTTATCTACTTTCTAGTGCTTTAATGAATCACATTTGTTAAAAGTGGCTTTTCTAAAAATGTGGCTGTCCATTTTTCTTTGGAGCAATCTGGCCATTTAGGTTCATTGGCATAGATTTTTTCCCCCTTGTAATAGATCAATAAATAGCAAAGACATAGCAATGGAAGTTAAGCATTCTTTGCTAGGCTCAGAGCTCATTTTCCACAAGTATTTATAATTAGAATTCTTTGCCTGTGTGTGCACATGTATATGGATAATGAGATTGCCTTGAGCCCCTCCACTCTGCTTCATAGTTATGGCCAGTGGCTGCTCTACAGTTTCTTTAAAAAAGCAAATCTGAATAATCAAACGTAGAGAATGTTTACTGCTTAATTTTTAAACACACATTTTATATATTTAACAGTCAATTTGTTGTACTTACAGGCATAGATTTAGGATGCTCCAGTCCTCTTTTTATTGGAGTGAAAGGAAACCTGGACTCAGGAGAGAGTCCAAATTGTACATTCAGCATTCCTGAGTTACAAAAAGAATCACTCATTCCTGAGTGATTCTTATATCAAGTCACAGATGTTTTTGCTCGTAATGACTGTTCTTCCTTTGGATTCATATTAACTCATCTTCAATCCACAGAGCACTGTGTTGATCTCAAGAAAAAGCAATGGAAAGAGCTCATCTGATGGGACATATAAATATTGCCATTCTTTGTCAGGGGTGGACAACTTTCAGTGCTTGAAATTCTGAGAAATATCAACCACAAAGCTAGGAAATTGCACCCCTGAAGGCTTCAAGTTTCCAATTGGCTATTTTGGGTGACTTTTTCCACTCATGCCTTTTAAAAAAAACATTGCCTACATTTTTTTCAAAATGTTCACTTACTGTATTAAAAATGCCCCCATAAATCTAAAAGATCCATATGGTTATTCCATCTCTAACATTTCAGAGGTGGTATTGGTCAAAGCTTCGTAATTTATTTGTTCCATTAGCAGCAATGGGGATTTTGAGGCTTGTTTCTCTGTCATTTTTATGGCTATTAGGATGAAACTTGGCAGACTTGTAGGCAACATTTACATCTTTAAGTCTGCCAAGTTTCAGAACATTTCAGTCATCCACAAATTTTTAGAAACTTTAAAAAAATGTTTTAAAAAAGCAAAAACAAAACAAAACTCCAAAAGGTACCCCCTCAAATTGTGGCACAATTTGACAACATGAGCAGAGCAGCAAGCCTGTCACGTTTTAGAAGAATCAGCCCATCCACTGATTTTTAAGGATTTTTCCAACTTAAGCACATATGATTAACGCAGGCAGCCCCATTCCTCTGTCATGAGCAGAATTCTGGGAAATGTAGTTTAGGGCAGGGCCTTTTGAATATTCTGCTATAGAGGTCCTTGCTTTCCTAAACTACATTTCCCAGAATTCTGCTCACACCAGAAGAATGGGACAACAGTTTGGGGTTGGATATAATTTCAACAGATGAAAGTTGAAATGATAAACTAGATGAAGGAATAGAAAGAAACAGAATTCTCAAAAAGCTACTGTAAGTTTAAGTTTTAAGAAACACACAGAAACAGAATGAACCTCCAAAGAACAACTCTTTCTCTCTCCTGCATACTCCACAAAAACATAAAGGAGACTCTGAGGGGAGTAGACCAACTTTGCAGAAAGTCACATGATTTGGCTTCTTCTTCTGATTGGCTGACAAAGAAGAAAACAGTATGCAGTTACCTGCTTCCTCCCACCCCAGACCCTCCCACCCCAGGCCTAGACAATTATGGGCAACAAAGTGTTACATTAAAAAAATGTTTAAAAAAGCCCAGAAAAAAAACAAATAGTTACAAATCTGTCTAAAAGTTTCAGAGGCTTATGTTTCAATTCCTGAATGCATCGAAAGGGTCCTTTCCAATTAGTAATTCAGAGAATCGTATTTACGGTTTCTCTGAATCTCTGAATTACATAACAGAGTTCTAAAGTTTTGCACACCCATATTATACATTAACCACAAAGTCTAGTTTACTTGTTATTTTTAAGCCTGGCTTTTCTTAAATTGATTTGAGAGCTATCCAGGTCAATTCTGGCCAAATCATAAATTTGATTCACAAATCCAGTTCTTCATCTTTCCCTGTGAATACAAGTAGGAATAAAAAATGGCTATACATTTAATTCTTTGTTGTAAGTTCACTGTTATGACTGTGGTTTATCATGTATTATATTTTGATTGGTTAGTATTCATCTGAGGCATTGAATGTTTGCCTTTTTTGTATGTAAACCACCCTGAGTCCATTCAGGGAGAGAGAGAGTGGTCTAGAAATAAAATTTTATTATTATCATTTGCTTCTTTTGTCTACAAGTGAATGAACCTTCCAGGCATAATATCCCTTTGGAGAACAACTTCTGACTGCTTAATTTCAGACAATTCAAAGGCTGTACATCCATTTATTCTCATTAATTTCATGACAAATTTGAGATTCTGCAGAATGTCAATTTTCTTAGAAGGAGGTGCAGCATGAGTTCCTTTTGATGGTGAGAGAAGCAGCAGATTTTCCATCTTCGGGGATAAATATAGGACCTAGTCTAAGTAGAATGATGTCATGAATCATTCTTTGAGGCAGTCCATTTCATGAACAGTGTAGCCATTTTTTTTCTGGTGCTGCAGGAAGTGAATTACAGTAGGTATGAAGTACTGTACTAACTGCAAATCTGAAACTAAAACTTTGGAGACCATATCCGCATCTAATTTCATAGCATGATATCTGTCTGTCTATCAACACACACATATATATACTAGAAAAATTGCAAATTGTGTACAGGAAGGCAGAGCAGATTTCTTTTTCCTTTTTAAAGCAGCACTAACATCAAACCCTACCAGTTGGCTTCTTTGGGGCACTTGAAATTGTTTTTAGCCAGTTTTATACTTGGTTACACCTGTGCTTCAGTACAATTTCATTTCTCCTCAAGTGATCCCATGCAACCATGGATCATGCGTTTGACATGATGAAACAATGATGCTTTACAGCCAGTCTGCTTTATTCCATGGTCCTTTAGAGTCTTTTAGACTCAAAAGCTGAATGAAGTACATTTAGACAAAAGCCAATACTGGTCACATAAAATGCTATAGTCAACTAGGGGTTGCTTTATCGAATGCTTTTGCATCAGATTCTGAGAAACTGAGAAGGGACAATGAAATGTTGATAAATGTTTTCTTTTGACAGACAGTTATTAATTTCATAAGACAAATTGCTAATGGAACATGAACAGGAAAAAGGAATATAACTGGTGGTTCTGTAATAAACTAAAATATTTTATGGCCTTTTTAACAATTGTCATAACCCAAAAGACAGTAAGAAAATGAATGATTAACCTCACGGACTTTGTAGCAGTTGTTACACTTAAAGATGTTTCTGTAAGTGTATATTTTTTAACTGCTGCAATGGAAACATCCCAAACCAAATGACAGATTTGGCAACTTGATTTTTCTCCAAATGGGTTTGGATTACAAGTCCCATTATTTTTAGCCATCTGGAAGGCAAAATGCTGGGATAAATGTGGCATAACACTGTCTCCGAATTATGCAAAAAAAGTTGGTCTTCTTTAAAATAATACTGAGATATGTTTTTAAATTCTCTTGAGATTTCCTTGAAAAAGACAAATCAAAAACACATAATTGAGTAGGGAAACCTTCCTGTTGTGAGGGGTTAACCACAGTTTTTAATCTTACATTGAGATAAAAATGTTCCGTCAATTGAATTGTGGAATTTATTATTTTTTTAATTTTTTGTAGGAAGCTGCCTGCTGTGAAACATACAGCTCTAATTGGATTATGGGCAGTGGAAATGAAGTTTTGATCATAATTGGTGGGATTTCTTGCATTCTGGGCCATATGGCTTCCATTACAGCTGCAGCCAGAAAACAACTATATGATTAAACATTATGGTGAGTCACTGGAACCCTATGCACCATTTGTGGAATAGAGCATTAGGAAATAAGGACTGTTAGTGTTCAAGCATTATTGATCCTTTACTCTATAGATAAGTATATGCACAGGTACCCATATTCACAAGAATAAATACTCATCACTATTGAGCCCCCAGTAGCGCAATGGGTTAAACCCCTGTGCCAGAAGGACTGCTAACCGACAGGTCAGTGGTTTGCATCTGGAGAGAGCAGGATGAGCTCCCTCTGTCAGTTCCAGCTCCCCATGTGGGAACATGAGACAAGCCTCCCACAAGGATGGTAAAACATGAAAACATCCGGGTGTCCTCTGGACAACAGCATTGCAGATGGCCAATTCTCTTACTCCAGAAGTGACTTGCAGTTTCTCAAGTCACTCCTGACACAGAAAAAAATAAAACTTGAAGTTCAGATTCATGAGAACAAATATTTTCACTGCTATAAAAATTAAGATTCAGATAATCTCTGTCAAAACCCTATTACAGTGGCCTATTTCTGGATTTGAACTCTAGCTTTAGACTTCTCACCTTTAGATGAATAAACACAGAGAACTATGGTTGCTGAAATGGAAGGAGTTCACAAAAGTTTATGCTAGCGGTTTCTTCTTTCAAGTAGTCTCAAAGATGTTACTGATATCTCATATCTCTTTTAAAAGACTATCATTAATCCCCTATAGCCAAACTGAATTTAGGCTGATATTGCATGGACACGAATGCTAAAGAACCCATGTTGCAAAACCAATCACTGCTGAAACTGAAAAGAAACTTTTTTGCCCTCCAACCCCCTGAACAAAAGAGACAAGACACAAAATATTGGGTTCAAATTGAGCAACTTTTATTTAAAGTTACCTATTTAAATTTCCTTAAGTCTAACTCAGAGGGTGTCAGGAATCAAGGTGTATCCCAGCCGAGGTATCATTCCCCCCTCGGCTAACGATATCAATTTTCGGGTGAAACACCTGGATTCCCTGATTATCCAACCAGGGCAACCCTTTAAGGGAAATGAATGAGAGGTCTGTTCTCAAGATCATGAGATCAGCTTCTTCCATTCCAGGGCCATTTCACTTTATTCACCCCTCACCTTGAACTTTAAGGTGAGTGTTTAACTTAATAGCCCTCACCCCTGAAGGAGGTGCCTTAGGTGCACACCGACTATGGAATTTCCCTAGCTATTTTCCGCTAAGCCTATTTAATTACATTCCACTCCCCTTACTAGCCCCTACTACGCAAAGAGGTAGCAAAATACTCCCCTCCACAGTTAAGGTGGAAGGGGAGAAAATTCCTCACCCGATCCTCTTAGTTAAAGAGCAATCAAAATTTTTTACTGCTAATGGGCGGGAGTGGTGGGTCGACGTCCGAGCTCAGAATGAGCTCTGAGGAGGCTGGCCTTCCCCATTAAGGCCACGCCCCCTGACTCTGGTAGGTTCAACAATGAACCTCCTCTTTTCCTGGTAGAGGGGGCAAATTCCTCTCTCTCCTGGCTTCGCCAGGAGAGAAAGGCTGTTTTGCCCTCCAACCCCCTGAACAAAAGAGACGAGACACAAAATATTGGGTTCAAATTGAGCAACTTTTATTTAAAGTTACCTATTTAAATTTCCTTAAGTCTAACTCAGCCTCTTCCATTCCAGGGCCATTTCACTTTATTCACCCCTCACCTTGAACTTTAAGGTGAGTGTTTAACTTAATGGCCCTCACCCCTGAAGGAGGTGCCTTAGGTGCACACTGACTATGGAATTTCCCAAGCTATTTTCCGCCACAGATTGGGGGCAGGTGTCTACCTAGCCCCCATCACCCACCAAGACTCCTAACACCCCCTATCCTACATCAGACGAAACAGAAAGTTGCCCAATTCCGATATATTGATCCATCCGCTCAGCAAACAATACATTGTCGCAAGCCCTGGATAAAGGAGGTAGCTTGCTACCCCCCGTACTATTGAACGCATGGCCCCATTCGTGTTCCCCACTTTATAAGGACTCTCACATCTCCACACGCCATACCACCCTCAAGGTGGCATCTTGGCGGACCGGACGATGTGTACATGGGGCCATGCCAGCCAAACAGTACGAGTTTGCTCGGGCCTGTAAGACACTTTGCCCGCCCGCAAACCAAGGCCGTTACCCCCAATTGTGGATAACCAACTCCACCAGTACCAGCTCAGAGCTTCAAACCAACAGGGGGTAACTACCCGTGATTGCAAGTCTGCCGTAGACCATGTCTACCACTCCATACCGGAAAAGTAATTGAGCCAAGGCCCAAATGCTGGCCAGAAAGAAACGTAGGACCCCCTGACGGCTGGTTACCCGGTTTGCTACACATCCCTGAGGGTACCTGTTGGGCATATGCCATGAGGGCACATCCTCCAGGACAGCCTCTTTACGTTTCCATTCCCACCGGTAATGGAAGCAAGGCCCACATCAAGAAAATAGTCCTCATGGTTTCCCTCGGATCCTAAAACCCTCCACAATAGGGGCCAGAGTCAAGTGCTGGCAATAGGGACTCCCTTGAACTCCCATTTCTGCCACGTGGCCATTACTGAAAAAATCGAAGGTGGTTACCTGACCGTCAGCCACATGGGACTGACACACCAATAGCTAATAATAACTATATGAGCATCCATTGTACGTATTGGACGCATCTGCCAAAGGCTGAACTACATTTACTAAACTCTCCAGCCGTTTATAAGGCTGAGAGGGTGTGACTCAAACGACTATTCTTCTTACATTTTGAAGAAAACTCGCTTTCAAACTCCCCAGCTATTTCTAAGGCTGAGAGGGTGTGACTCAAACGACTAATCTTCTACTGTTTTAAAGAAAACACACTTTCAAACTCTCCAGCCATTCATAAGGCTGAGAGGGTGTGACTCAAATGACTAATCTTCTTCTGTTCTAAAGTAAACACGCTTTCCAAACTCCCCAGCCATATATAAGGCTGAGAGGGTGTAACTCAAATGACTAATCTTCTTCTGTTTTAAAGAAAAAGCACTTTCAAACTCTCCAGCCGTTTATAAGGCTGAGAGGGTGTGACTCAAACGACTTATCTTCTGTTTTAAAGGAAACACACTTTCAAACTCTCTAGCCGTTTTTAAGGCTGAGAGGGTGTGACTCAAATGACTAATCTTCTGTTTTTAAGAAAATGCGCTTTTCAAACTCTCCAGCCATTTTGAGGCTGAGAGGGTGTGACTCAAACGATTAATATTCTTATGTTTTAAAGAAAACGTGCTTTTCAAACTCTCCAGCTGTTTTAAGGCTTAGAGGGTGTGACTCAAATGATTAATCTTCTTATGTTTTAGAGAAAAGGCGCTTTCAACTCTCCAGCCGTTTTAAGGCTGAGAGGGTGTGACTCAAACTACTAATCTTCTTATGTTTTAAAGAAAACGTGCATTCAAATTCTCCAGCCGTTTTAAGGCTGAAAGGGTGTGACTCAAATGACTAATCTTATGTTTTAAAGAAAACGTGCTTTTCAAACTCCCTAGCCATTATAAGGCTGAGAGGGTGTGACTCAAACGACTAATCTTATGTTTTAACAAAATGCGCTTTTCAAACTCTCCAGCCGTTTATATGGCTGAGAGGATGTGACTTACACGACTACTCTTCTTATGTTTTAAAGAAAACGCGCCTTTCGAACTCCCAAGCCCTTTATAAGGCTGAAAGGGTGTAACACAAACAACTAATCTTCTTACGTTTTAAAGAAGACACGCTTTTCAAACTCCCAAGCCATTTATAAGGCTGAGAGGGTGTAACTCAAATGACTAATCATCTTATGTTTTACAGAAAACGCACTTTTCAAACTCCCAAGCCCTTTATAAGGCTGAGAGGGTGTGACTCAAACAACTAATCTTCTTATGTTTTAAAGAAAATGTGCTTTTCAAACTCCCAAGCCCTTTATAAGGCTGAGAGGGTGTAACTCAAACAACTAATCTTCCTATGTTTTAAAGAAAACAAGCTTTTTAAAACTCCCCCGGCCACTTTAAGGCTGAGAGAGTGTGACTCAAATGACTATTCTTCTTGCATTTTGATGAAAACGCACTTTCAATACCTCCAGCCAATTCTAAGGCTGAGAGGGTGTGACTCAAATGACTATTCTTCTTTTGTTTTTAAAGAAAATGCACTATTCAAACTCCCCAGCCATTTACGAAGGCTGAGAGGGTATGCCTCATACGTCTGACCATACGGTCTTCCAAGAAACCTGGGAATTAATGAAGTGTCTTCTATGATCTTTAGGAAAACTGTGTGTTTCCAAACTCTCCAGTTGTTCGTACAGGCTGAGAGGGTGTGCTCCTACACCTGACCCCCAATGGTCTGTAGTCCTACGACTTATGCCCAGCCACGAGGTATATTCAAGGCTAAAATGCCCTATGAGGAGCGGTCCAAAGAGCTAGGTATTTGTTTATTCATTCATTTTATTTATTTATTCTTCTTCTTATTATTGATTTTAACTATAATTATCAGTACAGCCATATCTGCCCCACAGGCAAAGGCCGAACGAGTAGAAAATAACAGGCCATGCCTAGCATTGAGGAGGAATAACACAGGTTCCTTTCTTATATTCATATTATGATTAATATTAATTTATAGGGCATAAGGAGGCCAATGATAAACCACCTTGCAAGTTCATGAAAAACTGTGTAGACTGAACAGGCTACCCCCATTGGTCAAGAGCTCCCATCTACCTGGGCCAGCCTCAAACTCATGACCTTCTGGTCAATAGAATTCTTATGCAGTTGACTCACAGCCCACTGCATCACATTCCCAAGAAAAAATCGACAGCAAGCTAGACAAATGGTCAGGAGCGTACTCTGACCCCAGCTGGTTTCGAACTCATGACCTTTCGGTCAGTAGTGATTTTAATGCAGCTGACTCTCCACCAGCTGCGCCATAGCCCAGTCCGATGTTCAAAAATGGCCTCGGGGCTTTAAGCCCACAAATGGCCGCCGTCCCCACACCGACAGAACAATGAGTGAAAGAGGGGAGGGGGGCAAGTAACTCGCCATCTTGTTATTCAGCCTGCAGCCGCAAGGCCAAAGAAACAGGTGCGTGACAAGAGAAATTAATTGAAGGGCATCATAATGATTTAATTATATTTATAAATATAAATTAATGTATGCAATTTACAGCTATAAAGTAATGGGGCCTAGGGAGACTGATAAACCACCTCCCCCGCATGGCCCCCGGGCATATGCCACAAAATGGCACCGACAAGAATTTGAAAAGGGGAGGGGAGGAGCAAACGGCCATGCAGCCAACATGGTGCCTACATGAGAAATTGAATGTGCGCATATAGCACAACTAGTATCCAATTCTGGGCACCACAACTAAAGGGAGATCTTAACCAGCTGAAATTTGTCCAGAGGAGGGCGACTAAATCAAACAAAGTTTAGATAACAATCCCCATGAGGAGCGTCCCAAAGAACTGGACATGTTTGGCCTGCAAAAGCAAAGGCTGAAAGGAGACAAGATGAGGGCCATGCCTAATATATGATAGGGAATCATGTGGTGTTTTTATTATTATTATTATTTCTTTTAAAATAAATAAATAAATATTTTTAGTATTATTATCTTAATATTGTAATTATGGGGCATAGGGAGCCTGATGACTAAACTCCCATTTGGAATGGCCCCAGGCCTTTTAGGCCCACCAAGGCCACCGTCCCTAGATAATGAAACTAAAATGGCAGCCGACAGTACAGTGAAGAAGGGGGGAAGGGGCCAATGGCCATGTGGCCAAGATGGCAGCAGCTGGATGATGCATCCCCAAAGAAAAGCAGGATCCATGGCCTGGCCCTGTACAAGTAAGCCAGCCTCCCACTGCAGCCATGCTGGGGAAAAGAGCCCCTCAAGAGTGAGGGCCCTGGCTGCTTATCCAGATTATTATAACATGCTTTGTATTGTTCTGTTTCGTAAATATATTTCAGAGGAGGCTTTTCCACTGCATTCCTTTCAGAGAAAAGAGTGTGCAGCTTGCCCAAGGCTGCCCAGTGGCCAAGTGGATTCAAACCCTGGCCTTTCACATTTATTTAACTATTCTGTAAACCATACATCAGGGCTGACTTGAAGATACAAAATGCATTTTAGTTCAACAGTGTTCTAAGCACAGGGCTGAGAACATGCTTATTCAGAAAGGGCTTATTCAGAAAGTGCATTACTTTAAGCACTATGCACTGTATTGAGGCCTGAGATTAGGTTGCCAGCTCTTCAGCAAGCTCCTTTAACAGCCAAAAGGTCAAATGTAAAATTAAGAGGGGGCTCCTGGACTTTCAACAGGAAGAGCTTAAGGGGAGGTGGGGAGGAGAGCCCAGAGGTCTCCCTCCCACTGGGCCCCAGACCGACCTGTATGTCCTTCGCTTTCGACGTCCGAGCTCGGAATGAGCTCTGAGGAGGCTGGCCTTCCCCATTAAGGCCACGCCCCCTGCTTCTGATAGGTTCAACAATGAACCTCCTCTTTTCCTGGTGGAGGGGGCAAATTCCTCTCTCTCCTGGCTTCGCCAGGAGAGAAAGGCTGTTAAAGTGTGAATTTCCACACTTAAATCCACTACTACAGAATTCCAAGAGGAAGAGTTCTGAGGGCTGCATATTGATCTCAACCAGTTTTCCAATCTTTAAAATTAACAACAAGATTTACATAATGTCTTCATTACACCTAGTGTTTTGTAACATTAAAAAACCATGTTAGTATGGAGAAGAGATGGAATCATCACTGATCTTTGGAATTCTTCCCCCCCACCCCCAGCATTACAGTAGTTGTCCAAGTCCAAGGAATTCCACTCCAAATCCATTAGCAGAGTTATAAGCAGAGATAACGCTTTTTTCGAACACATATATTAGTGTATGTATTTTATCATAGTTACCCATATTACAATAGAATTCTCTCCACTAGAGAAGAACCCAAAATCCTCCAATCACAAAAGGTCTCAGGAATCGCCACCTAAAGAATTCCACATTATCAGGCTACACAGCACTTTAAAGGGTCACAATTTGTATCTCACAATTTCTGTCCCAACTATGTGATCAAGGGTTCAAATATTGTACTTGATTGGCACACCTGAAGATGCACATAGAAATCCATGAATGTTCACATCAAAATTAGTAAGTTAGTGTCAAATATGCTTTTTAATCCTGCTCCTTCCCAACCTCCCCCTTTTATTTTTTATTTCAACTCTTACATGATATATATGGGATAATAGAAGACAACCCCCCCCCCACAAAATTACAGAACACCCCTAATTATTGCCATCAGTCCTCAACTGAGACACTCAAGAACATCATCAATGAGATACAATTACTTCCGAATAGCACATACCTCTTGAAAGCTCTAGAAAGCAGATATTTATCCATTTATTGGCAGCCTCAGCTGTGATTTAACCAACAGTACTTGTCAAAATAAATAAAACAAGAAGAAAATAAGTAACACAGCACAGATGCTTTTGTTTATTATTCCGAGGAGATAAAGAGAAATAATGAGAAAGAGATTTATTGTAAAATACACATAGCACTCCTTCTACTTCTGGTTTTATTTCCATAGCTCCTAATTTCATCTCAGTACCACAGAGAGCACCTCAGCCGCAAAGTACAGCTATGCTCAGTTAACCATTGGGATTGGAAGATTCTGGTTGCTTGAGAGTTACTATTGCAAACAAGCCTAACTAATAGTATACCCCATACTATACCATATCATATACTTAATATTAATATTGAATACAGTAATTAAAAGCAAATAAAGACAAACTTACTGTAACACACTTTTAAAAACAGCTTTGGGAATGCAGAAGTTAATTTAGTTATTTTTTTCCCGTTGCAGTTAACTGAGAGTCTATTGTATATGGTCGTATAGAGCATTGTTCAACACAAAAGTGATTTTATGTAAGCTTTGCCTCATATATGTAAACCAAAGTTGCTAGAACAGTTAAAATTCCTTCTGTTGTTTTGACATCTCGAGATAAAAAAGAATGTAGAAATATTTTTTTAGAAAAGAAAAGGAGAGAAGGGTCTTTAGACACATAGGTAAAGCAGGTAAAGGGGGGAAATTGACACATTAAAATGCTCTGCTTCAGTTGCCTCTTGACTGCAGAACACCGTAAACAAGGCTCTTTCCCAGTGACATCTAGAGCACAGATGAAGCAAACAAGGCAGAAATGACAGCACACCTTGGGACCAACCTTCAATTAAACTTCATAGCAAGATAACAATTGTCGTGCCCATTTCCCTAGCAACAGGCCAGCTAATCCTATTGCACAATTAATTGTGTAATTGTTCAACAATCATAAAATGTTCTGCTCAGTTTGGGACCATCAAGGCAAGAATAACAATCTATCCTCACAGCTGTCTACAATGCTAAATATAATTAAACAGAGATATTAAAAGCACAACATGACCTAAATGGCACAAGGAAGAAACGATTGGGATATGACATTTATTGCCTCTTCACTCTGGAGTGCTTAGATCTCTCGCATTAGTCTTTCAGTTAGGAATATAACAGTATTGTTATTCCACTTACAGTCTCTTGTTAAGGAAATGCCTGATCTTATCTAATAAAGTTTTAACATCTTTACAGTCAGAATATATCTTGTGTCAAAATATTTGCTCTTGGGATAAGTTGTGTGTGTGTGTGTGTGTGTGTGTGTGTATGTGTGTGGTGAGCAACTTGAGAAACTGCAAGTCAGTTCTGGTGTAAGACAATTGGCTGTCTGCAAGGACATTGCCCAGGGGGTGCCCAGATGTTTTATCATCCTATGGGATGTTTCTCTCATGTCCCCGCATGAGAAGCTAGAGCTGACAGATGGGAACTCACCCCACTTCCCAAATTTGAACCATGGACTTTTTAGTCAGCAGTCCTGATGGCACAAGGGCTTAACCCATTGCACCAAAGGGGGCTCCATTGCGGTAGGTAGAAAGGAGTTTATACAGAGAGCCAAAGTTAGGAATCCTGATAATCCCTTGTGTATCGTCTTGTTCATTCTTATCATTTGCTCCATTTGCAGAATAGAAAGTACAGCATCCATTTTGTTTAATACATAATTTGACCTTATGTATGTATGTATGTATTTATTTATTTCATTTATACCCCGCCTTTCTCCCCCTAAGGGGACTCAATTATGGTACCTGTTTGTACAATTAGCTGACTTGGAGGGCATCTACACTGTAGAATTAATTCAGATTGCCACTATCTTAACTATTATAGCTCAATGCAATCACAGATATTGTAGTTTTACAAGGCTTTGAGCCTTTTCTGCCAAATAGTGCTGGTGCCTCACTCCTGTGACTTCAAAGACTTAAGCCATGGCAGTTAAAGTGCTGTCAAACTACACAGTGTATGTGAACTCCCAGAGTAGAATCAAAGATATGACTCAATTCCATTTATTTCATTTCAGTTTAAATGCAATGGCTCCACCTTAAGAAATCTTGGGGTTTATCATTTGATGATGCACTTGTATGATGCAGTAGTATACCACAAAAATAGAATTTAATTATTTTGAATGAAGTTTAATATCATATTGAAGGAGGCACTCTAGAAGAAAACAAATTTGGGAGAGATGGAAGAAAGCAAGCAAAGGGAAGATAAAATACATGCCAATGGAACTAAATAATTTCTA
Organism: Anolis apletophallus; assembly: GCA_030556195.1. Lineage (NCBI taxonomy): Eukaryota > Metazoa > Chordata > Lepidosauria > Squamata > Anolidae > Anolis > Anolis apletophallus. Next base: position 24,045,369 of record JARBWK010000001.1, read on the forward strand.
AATATTAATAGCAATAATAAAAAAATCATCTTTTGGGGATCTTTAGAAGTTTATCTTGTTTCTTCTGTGCATAAAACTACTAGCCTGAGGCAAGGACCCCTTAAATAAGGAAACCAAGCTAATTTATTTTTCTCACTTTTAAAAAAATCATCTTTAATTTATTTGACATTTATTTTGGTTTATTATAGACAATTGATATTCACTCTTAGATCCTTACAATTCATGCTCACAGTTTGAAAAAATTGAATTGATTGACCCAGTATATAATCCCTGACAGTTAGGGAAAATGTTTCCAACTGTAACATTTCTCTGCAATGGCAAAGTCTGCAGATTAAAGAGAGAATCAAATATGATCATTTGCATTTCAACTAACAATAAGCAAAATTTTAGAGTCACACATTATCATCTCAGACAAAGAACCTAGAAAGCAAAAAAGGTACAATTTCGCCTTTTTTAAAAGAAAAAAATCAGAAATGATTGAAAAACATGTTTTTCAAGGGTTCAAGAACACTGATGAGAAGAAACATGTGCTGATTGAAATATTCACAATTCAAGACTTTCTTCACACAAAATTTATGCATGAATGTTTTTTGCAGAAATTTGCATTTTCTGAGCAGAAAAATGTAGAATTTCAACGTAGAAATAATTTATGTATGTTAATACTGTTTTCTATAAATATAATATTGTAATTTAGAATTTAATCTGTATAAAATTTTCACATAGTTGAAAATTTTCTGCAAAGAAATGAATATTTCTGTGTTGGACTACTCTTTCCCATGTAGAAAACACTGTTTATGTGTCAAACATGTATGCACAAATCTTACACAGAATAAGTGATGTGTTGTGACTAGCCTTCAAAAATTGCAAGGCTTTCATAGACTTTATCACAGAGGGAAGATAATTGCTGGAATTACTGGTCACTATGTTGGAGAAGAAACATAGTGAAGAATTATATTTCTACAACCTATGTGAGTGGATTGGATACCTTCACCTCTCTAAACCAGTATATGACCTCAATTTTCCATGTAGCCTTCTTTCTCCTCCTCCTTGATATATGCATCCCAGTTTTTATGTCTGTCTATATATGTCAATGGCATTGAATGTTTGCCTGTAAATGTGCTTTGTGATCCGCCCTGCGGGGTGAGAAGGGCAGAATATAAATGACATAAATAAATACTACATTGTTAGTAAAATGTTTCATTATCTCCTAGCAGAAAAAAATGGAATTTAAACAGTTATAGCTAGGTTAGAACAGCGGTAAGGACAATGTAGCTGGAATTGTGTTCCACATTTTTTGAACTGTTTGATGGTTGACCTTGATCGCTCACTATATAGTGGTTATTTTTCTGATACACTTCCCCATCCTTCTACATCTCCTTCTACCCTCCACTTGTCATTTTCTCTCATGTTTTCAGACATCTGTTCATATGGCTGATATATACTGTAGTTTCATTCTTAACTTTAATTACCTTTAAAAATTATTTTGTATCTCTCCCAATATGTACAGTGAAAAGAACAGGAGAAGTAAAACAACTCTTTAAACAAAAGGTAAAAACAATTACACTAAATTTCTGTTGTTTAAAACCTAAGTAAAAAAAATCCAAAAAGTAGCATCAAAATGAATATTAAAAGAAAACATAATAAGGTAAAAACACTGTACTTCAATTTAAAGTTTTATCTGCACGGTGCATTAACAACTGAACACTATCTTTTACCTCTTACAGAAAGACAGCAGGGAGGAGGTCAATTGAAACTCCCCAGGAGGGAGGTCTATAACTTAAAACAGCCTCCAATAAAGTTTTCTCTTTTGGCTGCAGCACACATGACTGGAATGCTGAAAGCCTTTACATGAAGGTCCTGTAGTGCAGAGGCAGGCACCTATAAGGAGATATGTTTTTACTACTGAGAGTGGGAAAACATATTGTTAAGTAGTTTGGGTGGGTTGAAGTTCATGTTTTATTGCACTTTAAACAAACTTTGTAAAGTTTTAAAAATGTTTTTCCTCCACTGAATACCTCATATTCCCCTTCATGTACACTGTTAATGGGTATTATGTTGTGTGACTCTAGCAATATTCAATAAATGGAAGGAGGAAACTTTGTTTAGCCTACTACGCTTTTCATATGTGGGGTTTCTCTGGTATTATGATGTTGGTATTTGTTTGTTATTTTATTTATGTATTTATTTGCAGTATTGGTATACCGCCCTCTCAACCCCAAAGGAGACTCGGGTGATTCACAGTGTTATTCTATGGAGACAGTGAAGGTTTTCTTTTGTATGTTGAAATCCACCCTTAGTCCCACTGGGGAGATTGGGCAGAATATAAATAAAGAGGTTATTAAATATTATTATCATTATTTTTATAAGTATGAAAAATAGCTGTTTTTTTAAAAAAAGAAATGGATAACTAGATTTAAACTACAAATGTATGTTATCTTCCCTATTTTTGTTTGGCTGTACTTATTTTGGCATTAGGTATTTAATCACAACACTAGAACTTTTTTATTTTGGATCTTTTTATTTCCCCTAATAGACAGTTACTGGTTTTCAGTAATTTCCCCTTGTATTTTCCATTCAGATTAGATCCTGGCTCACAGGTTCAAACATAATGCTAAAATGCAATTAATCAGAAAAAGAATCAGAAGTTTCCATTTGTCTCCTCAAAGCCATGGTAGGAAAGGGAAAAAAGTCTGATGCACTTTTTTATAGCTTATTCCCATACTGACAAACTGCAGGACACCTTTAATGTCTGAACTCAAACAGCATATGCATTCACCACCATTTTAGGGTACAGAAAGTAGCACAAAAATCACAAGGCCTTGCTGATCCTGAAACAGAAATGTGAAGAAAGCTCACTAAATTATTCATGTTTGATGAAACAGACTGTCTTAACACATCAAGACAACTTGTTGAGAGTTTGTTAAACTGCATGAAAAGTCTTGTCTTCATTTTGGGAATAAAATAGCAAGCAATTCTTTTACTTTCTTCCTTTTTTGTCAAGCATTTTGCAATTTGCACAAAACTACTATCTTTTGATGACCAGCCATGCAATTATGAGTCAAAACACAGAAAGATGGGTCAAATAATTGTCACTTTATTTTATTTATAGCCTATTTAATTTGCATTCAATGTGGAAAAAGCAAGGGGAAGGCAGCAGGTTGATCAACATCTTCAACCTTTCCTTTGGTAAAACATCTAAGTTCTGAGGGCAATCCAACAATGATTTGCTCCCCAGTCAGGCATTTACTCAAAAGTATAGGTATAGGTAAAGGTAAAGGTTTTCCCCTGACATTAAGTCCAGTCATGTTGTCCAACTTTGGAGGTTGGTGCTCATCTCCATTTCTAAGCCAGAGAGCCAGTGTTGTCCATAGACACCTCCAAGGTCATGTGGCCAGCATGACTGCATGGAACGTCGTTAACTTCCCACCGGAGCACTATTAATCTACTCACATTTGCATGTTTTCAAACTGCTAGGTTGGCAGAAGCTGGGACTGACAGCGGAAGCTCACGCCATTGCCCAGATTTGAACCTGCGACCTTTTGATCAACAAGTTTAGCAGCTCAGTTGTTTAGCCCACTGTGTGTTATACCCAGGGCAAAGACACACAGATTCCAAGACTCTGTAAGTGAAAGCAAACCCCTCGAAGGCAGACTCTTTCCCCACCCACTACCACAAGTTCCAGGACCTAAAGAAGCAATCCCACGGCCTTACCTTTCACTAACCTTTCACCGGGAATATGGCACAGCTGGCTGGGTGTCATCTGCATAAGATCTCTACTGACGAGAAGGTCATGAGTTTGAGGCTTGCCTAGGTCAAGGTGGGCTCTTGACCTATTGTGTAGCCTGTTGTCGACCTTTGCAACCCGAAAGACAGTTGTATCTGTCAAGTAGGAAATTAAGATACCACTTAGTGAGGAGGCTAAATTTAACTGATTTACGGGGCCATAAAAAGATCTCCAGGAAGAATGAAGGAGTACAACAGCACCCCCTGGTGGCCAGATGTTAAATTGCCTCTGTCTTTCTTGTGTGTTTGTTTGTCTCCCCCACTGACAAGAAACAAGCTTCTCCTTAATCCCTTTCCTCCACCAGGCCAACCAAAAGAACTCTTACTCTTTGATACAAGTTTCCCATAAACAACATGTTATCCCCTTCTAACAGATGAATACCATGAGTCAATTCAATCAACAAGAATGATAACCAGTTTTAACAGTGAATATGATTTCTCAGAAAGCTGAATCATCTATTTAATACTTTGAATTGCTAAATCCAAGAAAAGGAGTAGGTGAGCTATGCAGATTGCACCGTTTACACAGTTTGTGAAATGTGGGCAGGTTGTGTATATATCAATCTATATGTGGCATTCTCATATAACATAGAGGCACTCTTGGTGCAAACACAAAACAACTCTCTATCTCATAAATGAAGAGAAAAGGGTTGTGGTTTCTCATTTTCCACACAAAGACAAGATAAGCAAGTCTTTACCCCAAAGAAATGATTGTGTCAAAACAAGGTGACCTAACAGTAACAAATATCAGATGAAAGATAGAAGTCATTGTTCATTTAAATTGAACCATTTTCTCATTTGCTTCCAAATAGTTTGTTTCACTCAACATGGGTATTTGGAACTAACAACAGGGAAACTTAACATGAAAGACAGTATCTAATTCAGGTGATTTTTCTTGTAATGAAACACTGTCCAGTTGTTTGTTATTTGATCTTATGTTAATGGTCACACTATTTTAGCACTGTTGTGTCAGTGCTGCAATCATGAGCAATAAATTCTGTATGTAGTGACTACTAGAGTCACAGGAAATTTCTGTGCTTCTCCAGATATCTAGGCAGGAAGACAAATATCAGGGTGGGAGGCACTGGAGGTGAAGTAATTTTGATTTGTGCATGTAAAGTAGCTTTTAAACCTGAGCACCCATACCCATTTTTTTAAAATGTCAGGTCTCTCTGACTTTACACAAAGATTTTTCTATGTGTATTAAACTCATAATATAAAAGCTTGAGAGTTTGAAGGGGATGCAAACTTAAAGTCTGTCTTGTTCAACCCCCATGAGCCAGAAATATACAGTTACAGCATTCCTGAAAGATGTCCATCCAACCTCTGTTTAAAAATTTCCAAAGACAGAGACTTCACCACCCTCTGAGACAATCTGTTGAAGAGTCTGTTCAGATTTTTGTGTGTGTAATATGAGTCCATTACTTCATGTTCCAATCTCTGGAGCAGCAGAAAACAAGTACACTCCATCTTCAACATGACACCCCTTCAGATATCTAAAGACTGTTATGTCACCTTTCCGTTTTCCCTTCCCTGAGGTAAACAAACCTAACTCTCTGAGTGCACTTGTGCAACACTGATGTGCCAAAAAGCAAGAGAAACAAGGCAGAGAATGAGGCAATGGGTAATGCTTGCAACCATGATCCCATTTGAAGTAAAGCATGTACAGTTGGTCCCTGAGTTATAGACGTTTGACTTACAAAAAACTCAAAATTAAGAATAGGGCTGAGATAACAGGAAGTGAGAGAATTCTACCCTTCAGAAGGAAAATTCATTCCTGAAAGAGTTATTAAAGGTATCTCTACTGAAGCTTTATTACCACTGCATGTTTCCACAACAAGCCAAATTTTTCAAAATCCAATTCTCATAGGGGCAGAAAGTATAGTTAAATCTTCTAAGCAGGGACACTGCCTCAAAACAAACACTACAGAGAAGTGTTAACCCTTTCCTATGCTATCCAAAGTTAAGATTTATTATTATTTACTGTATTTGTATACTGCCTTTCTCAGCCCTCAGGCTACTCACCGACAGACAGATAGACAGACAGATAGATTTGGCTGGAGTTACACTTAAAATGTACCTGTTCTGATTTACAAACAAATTCAACTTAAGAAAAAGCCTACGGAGCCTGTCTTATTCATAACTTTGGGATTGCCTGTAGTAGCACATTTCTAATATGTGAGTCTCCTCCTACATCCACCCTCCTTTTTTTTTCTTTTCAAGTCGGCAGCAATATCAGGAAAACAAAACTTCCAGAAGGACAGTAATGAGCTTTCCATTAGCCACCAGCATAAGGCATAAGAAAACCTCCCCAAATGTAAAAAAAAGCCTCATGGTATGGATACCATTGTTAGAATACAAACTTCTGCATATATTGTATAACTAGGACACATTCTTTTTCACCTGCTCAACCACTGAAGAAAGTGTTGCTTTGCTTTTCTGGTAGTAGGCTGTCATATTACATGGCTAGCAAGGTTCTGGTCCCATTTACCTCGATTGTCCTGCCCCTGTACAGAATTAACTGGCCTATTCGGATTTCCAATTTGTGTTCCAATCTTTCCCTATCCTTTCCTCTTGAACATCACAGGGGTCTATGTTTGTGGGATCACAAAGTCTTCCTCTGTCACATTGCCATTGTATGCATAATCAGTTTCCTCAATAAGCTTGAAGCTATGAATTGTGACCTATAATATTTCCCAAACAATTATTCCCCAAACAGCCTGTTTTAAAAGTATTAAAATTATGAGAATTAAAGATTGGAAATAGTGAGTCTCCATAGGTGTCACTTTAACTAGGTCTTGAAGAAATCACATTCTGTAAACAGAAGTCTTGGTCTGACTATAGATGTTATCAGTTAAACCATATTTGCTCCCAAAGACAGAGCCAGTTAGAACTGCTATTGTTGTTATTTGCTATCAAACTGTTTTGAGCATATGAATGAGAGACCTATGAGTGAGAGATGTCTAAGAACCCCAGTCATCTGTAGCTCTGATCTTGCAATCTCCAGGGTTTGAGTCACAGTGAGTGATAACCCTGAGGCCAGCCTCAGGGACACTCATTTTCCTTTCCCCTATGATCAAATGGCATGCACAGATAGTTCCAGATTCCTATCCTTTACCAAATGGGTGCTATACATGCCCACCATACTCCCTTTTTCTAATCCCCAAATCTGCCTGGGTAAACAAACCAAGCCAATTGCGAATTCCCTTTTTACATTATAGCAGGGCTGTCCAACTGGCGGCCTGGGAGACGTATATGGCCCCCAGCCCCTTCCCCATGCCCCCTACCCTCCTGCAAGATACATGCTTTTTAAGATTAAAAAAATATTTATTATTATTTTTTGAAAAAAAATTGAATATTTTTTTGAATATTTTTTATTTATTTTTTCGTGGCGGGGGTGAGGGGCGGGAAGGAGGAGCAGGGTCCCTTCCTCCTCCTCCTGCTTCCCTCCCTCCCCTCTCCTCCCTCTCCCTCCCTCCTTCTCTCTCTCTTTCCCCCTTTCATTCCTTCCCCCTTCCACCACCTGATCGAAACAGGGAAGGAGAGAGAGAGTGCACCGAGCGAGAGGGGGCGTAACCAGAGCGAAAAAGGGGCGGACCGAGTTTGGAGCGCGCACAGGGGGGGGGGTGCTCATCCATTCCCTTTCCGGTTTCCTCCTCTTCTGAGGATTTGTGCCAAGTTTGGTCCTGATCCATCATTATTTGAGTCCACAGTGCTCTCTGGATGGAGGAGAACTACAACTCCCAAACTCAAGGTTCAGTACTTTCTGTTGCTCTCCTGAGAGTTTAGTCTGCCAAGTTTGATTCAACATGGCTGAGGAATGCTTTGATTGTGTTTTCCCCTTATGGCAGAAGGAGGTAGGACTGGATGGCCTTGGAGGTCTCCTATTCTAGGAACCCATTGTAATTATTATTATTATTATCATCATCATCATCAGGGTGAATGGCCATCTGTGAGGAATGCTTTGATTGTGTTTTCCCCTTATGGCAGAAGGAGAGGTAGGACTCAGAGGCTGATGGCCTTGGAGGTCTCCCCTATTCTAGGAACCCATTGTAATTAATATTATTATTATTATCATCATCATCAGGGTGAATGGCCATCTGTGAGGAATGCTTTGATTGTGTTTTCCCCTTATAGCAGAAGGAGATTGGACTGGATGGCCCTGGATGGCCCTTGGAGGTCTCCTACTCCAGGAACCTGTTGTTGTTGTTATTATTATTATTATTATTAGCAGAGACAGAATGAATATTATGCCTTCTCATTCAGGGTTATAGGCCTGTGTGGAAGGGCCCTGGCTTCTTATTTGACTTCCTTTCCACACATCTGAATAAAATCCCATGTTATTTGCTTTAAACCAGATTATATGAGTGTGGACTCCGATAATCCAGTTCAAAGCAGGTATTCTGGGTTATATGGCTGTGTGGAAGGGCCCTGAGTCCACATTGCAATATAATCCAGTTCAAAGCAGGTTTTGTGGGGTTTCCTGCCTGGATATTCTGGGTTATATGGCTGTGTGAAGGGCCCTGAGTCCACACTGCAATATAATCCAGTTCAAAGCAGGGACTGGGACTTGAGACTGGGATTTTGCTGTTCATCTCTATCTCCAAGTCAAAGCCCCGGTGTAGTCCACTGACACCTCCAAGGCGGGGAGGGGGCGGAGCCGGGGAGGGGGCGGAGCTGGGGGTGGGGCAGGGGTGGAGCCAGGGAGGGGCGGAGCCGGGGGCGGAGGCAGACCCTTCGGCCCCCCAGGTCATCAGTAACCGGAATTCCGGCCACAGGTCCGGTAGAAGTTGGACAGCCCTGCATTATAGGATGGGGAAATAGGAAAAGTGCAGAAATCCTATTTGTCCTCGAAGCAGCCAGTGAACTTACACTATGAAAAAGGCAGGAGGTTGAGTTAAAACAGTCCAAAATTAGGAAGCGTGTTGAGCAGAGTAATCTTTAAGTAATCTCAGTTACATCCCTCTGCTTTGTGCATCTTAGCTTTATACATAAGGACATAAATAACAAGTATCATTTTCCCATTGGGGGCCAGCAAGCTGATGCAGGAAATCAGACAATTTCAAAAAATGTGTTTTAAAATAAATAACTTATTGCTGATATTTATATTGATGTGCTATATAACTTTTAAAAGGAACACAAGGACATCTCATCTGAAATTACTAAAAAGATAGGGAAACGTGCTACAACATACTTAGCTGCTCCCATTGAACATGTAATTGCTTTTATTGATGACTTCTTCCCAGCTTCCCCAGAGGTTAGATGTTATTAAGGAAACCTATCCTTTTTTTCCCTTGGAAAGTGATAATTTACCTGATTAAAACACCTACACTGTCAATATTCTTTCATATAAGGTCCTCCAGCACTATACCAATTCGGGATGGCATTTCTTTATCCATAGTGACCATACATTGTATAGCAGCATATTCTTGGTTTCTTTTTATCTCTCAGTGTTCCAGTGATAGCAAAGTTTCTTTGACTAATGAGAAGTATCTGTAACTATCCCCTGGGTAACACTTGTTTCTTTTCTCAGTTGTTCTATACTAGCTTGCAAAAAAATTATTTCACTGCACCAAGGAGAGTGTACAAAAGTAAGGAACCGTTTCCAAATATGTATTTATTTAATTTGTTTAAATGTTAAATTATTCAAATAGCAAACATCTAATTTATTTATGAATTATATTTTTATTTTTAAAAATCTCCACTGCAACCTGCAAAAACTAAGACCCTTACAAATAATACCAAAAGAGTAATACACAACAAAAAGAATAGCAATGAATTCCAAGTAAACACATAGCAAAACTTAGGGATGTTACAAAGAAACAATTAAATGTATCCAATGATGTTTTCTTTTATGATTGATTGATTGATTGATCATATTGGTATACCCATGGATGAAAATCTATGAATGGATCACTACATAACAATAATATAATGATAATACACGCTTTCTTTAAGATTTGACCTTGCAATGAGTGTATATTTATATCACTGTTTTTAATTGTGTATAATTGTTTTCTTATGTAGCATTGAATTTTTGCTTTTGTAAACCACTATGAATCACCCTAGGGCTGAGAATAGCGGTATATAAATGGAGTAAATAAATAAATAATAAATAAACTGAAAAATGTCAATTAGAAGAGCTAACAGTCAAAATAGATTTTGCAGGATATGCTAGTCAAACATGTCAGAGAGGGTTAAAATATATTTACTAATATGCGTTCTAAAATTAAAGTTCTTTACAATGTGGTAGAAAGGGGATCATTGCTAATTTTAAGGAGAAATATCTAGAGTTTAGTAGAGTCATAGACAAAGCTCTTTTTTCAGCCATAGTCCAAAAGAGCAAAACAAAAATATATCCTTCAATATTTTAGTGCATTCCCTGATGTTGGATAATAAAGTTGTTCAGAAAGTTTTGTCATAAATGTTATTTTTTAAGGATTACAAGTAAAAAATAGAGTCCATAATACAATGAAAGCTAATGAGGAAATTAATATGCTGTTGATCCCTCCCCCAGCACCATTGTGACTACCTGATAAAATCCTGGTGTGCAAGTATATGTAGATATGAAATAGTGATGTGCACAGGGCCCCATTTTAGTTGGGAGCCCAATTCAGTAATTGTGATTTGGTTGATCTTTGTTCCACATAAATCTGATTTAAAAATTAATTTAAGCCATTTTAAAACTATGGATATCCATCCTTTGTAATACATGTTGCTTTTGTCTTTGCATTATTCCCATTGTATTGGAGCACAGTCCTAGATTAGCTATGTAAAGATCCTTACCCAATAGGCCTGGATGAATCCTGTGGATGCAAGCCTCAAAACAGTTTGTGCCTCCATCTTGAGAGTGGATGCTAGAATGGCAGCCATCATTAGGAGGGTGTTTCTAGAAAAAGGGGCATGGTTAGGAACTCCTCAGGCTAGAAACAGGAGCTCTCCAGGATTGATTAGAAGCAGAGATGGGAGGAACCAAACTGGAAGGAGGGAAAAGTGGTCAGATCTCCTCTAACTTTCAAAGAGGAAGGTTGGGAATTTGGGGTTATCTCATCTAGCCTTCAGGAGGGAAAGATAGGAATTAGAGAGTCAGCTCTCTGGGACTAGGGATCTAACTGGATAACTCTTAAAGAAAGAGTGGTTAGGCTAGTCATACCACTGTGACTAGTGGTATTTTAGGGGGCTAACTGGAATGTTAGTGGCTATACTCACAGCTATTCAGAAGGGATAGTGTAACGGAAGAACACAGATCAGTTTTTCAGTAAACTATCTGATCTTAAATTTAGGGAGAAACTATTCAGCGAGGGATCCTGTTAGTTATCCTGTTGTGTTCAAAGAAGACATTTTGTAACTAAGATTTTTAAGAACACTGTTTTAAAGGAACTATTAAGATTTTGCCTAGAACTGCAACCATTATGCATACGAGCCAGTTTCAACATTTGTTACATCAATAAACATTCTTTGTTTAGTTCAAAAGTAAAACCTCAAAGTTTGCCTCTGTTCTCAAACGTTTGCCTCATTTTACCAAAGAACTTTAAAAGCCAGTTTGTGTGTTAAAAAGGCAAAGCCACCTCAGAACCTCCCCACATACTAGTGGAAGCCTGGTGCCAAAGGGAATATTAGTTAAGGTGCTTGTGGCTAGCAGAACATTAACAAATCTCTACAGTGTTAGGGTTTGTGGCAGCTAGTGAAGAAAATTTAAGAAGGAAAGAAGACTTTTAGTTATTCCCTCCATTGTTTAAAAGTCTTTGGCTTAGCTGGTGGGTAAAAGAAAAAAAACCCAGCTTCTTTATACGTATAACACTCTTTTTGCTATATTAGTGGCAGCGGTGGGATTGAAATAGAAAAGGTCCTCCCTGCCCTAATTAGTCCAGGCTCCCATTTGCTATAACCTATGACCTCATCAGACAGAGCTTTCCCCAAATCCTAGGTCACTGATGAGACACAGCCAGGTCAAAGCGCAATGAAGCCCAAGACATAACACTGGGCTACTTCTAGTGAGATTCTATTCCAGCTCCATTTCGGCAGCATGTTCAGAGGCCCTTGTTCTCATTCAAGAAGCTGGAGACAGACTGGAATGAAGCCAGGGGCAAATGGGAAACAAGGGGTGATGAGGGGCGCTGCCCAGCAGTTCCTGCTGCCGCCACACATATTCTCCCACTGTTTCCCAGTTTATAGATCACCCTCTGATGAGATCCCTAGTGCTAGGATGGATGGTTTTCATGGCTTAAGAGGCTGCATTGAGTGCCTTGGGAGACATAGGAAGCTTTCATGCTAACATCAGTCTCTTGACATCAAAACATGAATTTTTAAAATCCAAAAATCTCCTTCTATATCCCTTCCTGCTGAAAGAGGCATTCCTGGTCTTAAAATATACTATGCCTCCCTGAAATATGGCCAAAGTGTACCCACTACCACCTATCCCAACTGTTTTCAGTGCTACCTTGCCAACTAGATATATCCCCATTCCCTGCTATTTCTAATTTTAAGTTTGTCCCATAAGGAACTTTCCTTTCTTCATTGCTTGTCCAGTATTTCTGTCATGTGATAAGGACTGAGAAAATGGAATAGTCTTTCATTCCAGTCATAGACTCCTAGGCCTCAAAAACTAAATTATTAGATTTTTGGCTGTGCAGGCATATTTGAGACTTCTCTCAGTAAAAATATATAGAATATATAACTGAAATCTATAACGACAGGTGCATGCCACACTATAAGTTATGATATCTTGACTGTTAAAATTTTCTTAAGAAACTGACATTGACGGAAGAAATCGATAAAAAAAATTTGTCAAACCTGTGTGGTGCCTTGGGCTATTGCAAGCTATAAAAATGTGGCTAATGTAATTGGTCTGAGACTTTTTTTCCTTTCCTACGTGGCATGGTCTACCTATCTTCCAGACACCAGAAGCAACAATAATGTATTAGGGAAGTAATTGGATCTTTATATACAGTAATTCCAAATCTTGTTAAATAAAATTTTGAAAATAATTATGTAGGGTTTGTCATATAATAATTAAAATGTAGAATAGGATAGGCTTCGTATTCATTGAATATGGAGATGAAATGAGAAACTAATAATTGGTTACCATGGTGATTCACAGCTTTTTACATAGAACAGCAAGGTATTTTAATAAAGCCTCCAGACAAATTTATACATGCATGTCCAGTGTTAGGCTTTCTTTTTACTAGATACTTTTTTTCATCGTGTAATTTCATTCTTCAAATAAAAATGCAGATCTTTGTACATATAAACCGTATTTTATTGAACCTGAAGTTGAGGATAGTTAATAAACAGCCATATTCAGTCCAAGTGGTTATTTGAAGGTTGGTCTCCTCTCACTCATATGATCCAGGAACTGTCAAACATGTATTCAATTATACAAATATTTTTGGAAGAAGGCAAGCCATTTTAGAGTCTCATCCAATATGGTTGCAATTTTATTTAATTAGACTATTTTGGATCAAGGAAACAAAGTTGATTAGTAGAATTTGTCAGAGATTGGAAGGAAAGATTGTGTGTTGTTGTTTTTACAAAACAAACTCAAATGCGCAATAGAAATACAATAATTTGGTACTAAAAGAAGAACAAATGGAAATTTCAACAGAGAAGCACATAAAGAAAGTCTCATGCTTCGTGTTATATCTACATGAAGTAGTGATACATCACCAATCTGGCAAACTCCACAGACTTTCTGCTATAAGAAATCCAGGATATATAGACATGTGCAAGCAGATCACAACAGATACCATTTTAAGAACAAAAAATACAGATATCTAAAGAAAGCTGTTTGCTTCAGACATTCACACAGGACAATGTTCCATTCTCATCTAGTCCCTTTTCTTCAGAGCTTTCAGTGTCAAGAACAAACAGCTACCAAATCTGAGACAGATACCAGACAAAATGTGCAATATAATTTTGGATTGTGTAATAGGATATGGTGGCCAAGTCTCTGGTTCATCAGGCTAGAAGCTGCTTTTCTCTACCTTTTTTCACAGTTGAGGTTTCCATGGAAATGAATGGCTCGGCTTACTAAAGATCAGTTGCCAGGCAGATTCTGATATGGAAAGTGCCAATGTTGGATAGAAGTGCTACCCAAAATAAATCTAAATCAAATTGAATCACACGTGGGTGGTTGTGTTACTCAGGAAGGAGTGCATTTGAAGATTAAGGGAGGTTAGATTTCTCACATCACTGTTTGTGTGTGTGTGTGTGTGTGTGTGTATATATATATATATATATATATATATATATATATATATATATATATATACATACCCTGCCTTTTCCCCAAGTTTGAGATTCAAGGTTATGCAACAAACATAACTAAAAATCCAAAGTATAAAAGTTACAAACATAATCTAATTATTTCAAAATTAAAACCTGAGAAGAGAAGAAACAATTAAAAGAAAAACAACAGGCAGGCTTTAAAAGAAGAAGGCTTTTAAGATCAAGTCAAGGAGCACTGTGGTTTTAACTATGAATAGGCTTTTAATCAGTTTTAATGGTTTTAACTGTTTATTTTTAAATACCATTAATATTAATTTTTATTTTAATGTTTGTCGGTTTCTCGGGGTTTACATTGTATTGTATCAGTTTTACTGTGAGCCACTTTGTGTCTCGTTGTTGGAAAGAAAAAGAAGGATATGAAGAGGAGGAGGAGGAGGCGAAGGAGAAGGAGAAAAAGGAGAAAGGGGGTGGGGATACAAAACTTGTGAGCAGTCACCAAGAAGGCTTCCTCCCGTGTCCCCACATTATGTATCTGTGACAGTGATGGGACAGAAATATGGGCCTCCCAAGAAAATCCCAAAGCACAACTAGGCTAACAAATGAACATACTGTCTGTTGGATAATCAAGACCTTATCCATATAGGGCTTTAATGGTAATAAACTGCACTTCAGTTGTGTTTGGAAACAGTTTGGCAGCCGGTGTTGAAACAAGGAAGTTAAGTGCTTCCTGTAGTCAATGCCAGCTAACAATCTGACTGCAGCAATTCATCTGAAATCAAAACTCAAGACAGAATGAATATATATTTTTGGAAATGATTTTTTTCAGCAAAAGCCATCTATTTTATGTTATAGTATATCATTGTGTGTCCAAAGCCATGTACAATTTGTGTGAAATCTCCTTACCTATCTGAAACACTAATAAATCCTTGGGTAGCAGGAGATGGATTAGGAGTAAATTAAAGAGCTAAGAAAGAGAGTTGTCTGGTCAAGTGAAGAGTTATAATTAAACCAATAGCAGGTTGGCATAGGGGTACTACAAACCTGTCCAATGTTATGAAATAACCAAGACATAGTATTTCTTATTTATTTATTACATTTACATCCTGTTTTTTCCGAAGATGGGATTCAGCTGCAAAATAGCCGAGCCAATAGAATGACAACCCCCCCCTGTTCCTCAGAGAATGAGGGTGTAGGATTTGAAAATAATGCCTTTTTAACTTTACAAGTGATTGAAAAAAATGTACTAATATACTAATGGACAGCAAAAATTTTGTGCAAATGTCAAAAACCCTACACAAAAAGGCATGAGGTTTTTGTTGTGCGAAATTGTTGCTTTTTTCCATAGGCAAGAACTCTCATAGCACAAAATTCCACAATTCTCAACCCAAAATTCCATGGGGTTTTTATGCAGAGAAATTTAGAGAAACGCTTCAGGATGTGAGTATACAAGACAATAACTGTACCAAAATTTTTATTTTCATCCAGAGTGGGAAAAAGAAAATTGTAGATTTTTTAAAAAAAATTAACATATTTTTATTAGCGTTTTATTGTAAAAGAAAAAAACACAAAGAAAAAACACAAAATTATTTCGTTTACATTTAAAGTGGGAGAAAAAAGGTTGTGTATAGAAATAGAAAAAGAGAAAAAGAAAAAATGTTGACTTCCGTCTTACTTTTGATGATTGTTTACTCTATTGGGGGATTGTGTGTGTGTGTGTGTGTGTGTAGAGAGAGAGAGAGAGAGAGAGTTATTCTGCATCCCCTCTGTCTTCTTATTTTTAATCTCTGCTAAAATGATCTTTGAAAATATGGTTTGCTAATTTCTGTGGGCACTAAGGTGGTACTGTTCAACACATGAGTGTCATATTTGCCATAAGTATTGTTCCAAATAACATAAGCCTCGTCTGTAACATGAAGCCTCACTTTTCTTTCCCTCTCTCTGCCTTTTCTTTCAAAGCTCCTTGAGGGAAGGGTTATTAGATATTAGTCTCCATTGCTGAAAGAATTGACACTTTTTATTTTTAAAGGAGGAATTATAAGCACACAGCAACACTTTTTTGGAACAATTACAAAGAGGGCACTTTTTGCCTCTGCACATTATATTCATCAGCAAATCCTCTTTTTTGTGGTTTCAGGTGCACATTAGATTTGATGGTGCACTAGATTTGAGAAAATATGGTAATGGCATGTTGAAGTCACATGTAACTGAAACATAGACAAATGTTCCGGGAAGATGCTACAGATGGCTCTATCATGTTCAGTAAGTGTAATAAAGGTCCAGATAAATGAAGACCCTTCTTCTTCTGACTCCAAATCTGCAATTTCTTTGATTTGAAGCAACCAAAATTGGCTTTAGTTGATTGCATCACCTGCTCCAGTAGTTACATTCATCTCTAAATCTGACATTACATAGCCATCCTCAAGGGACTAGCTGCACTCTTCCATCATAGTGGCCTGAAGCCTTACATTGGATAGATGTGAAGGCATTTCTAAGAAAGGGTATGGTTTCTAAATTGAAATGAAAAGCTCAGAAATTTAGTGGAGCTGAATTATGATATCAGTATCTCTACACAAAAGAATTAAAAAAAATTACAAAAATAATTATATTATTATTTCTTATCTGCCTCTCCTCAAAACTTGAAGTGGGACAAAACACAGTTAAAAACACATCAATAGAATACATTATGTACAATACATATAAAAACATATTTCTAATATGAAGAACAAAAGATTAAAATATAGTAAACACAAGACATGAGTTCAAAATTTGTAGTTACAAACTGACTGAGTAAGCCTGCCAGATGAGACAGGTCTTTAATTGTCTCTTAAATTCTGACAGTTGATTTCACTGTTGGGGCTCTTCTGGTAGGTCATTGCAGTCTTGAGGTGGCCGATATAAGGTCCTCTGGGTGATAATTACCTGTGAGGTTCTGGCAGGCTGGAGTACCCCCACTCCCAAGGATCTAAGTGGTCAGGACAGATTGTACAGGAGAAGGTGATCCTGTAGGTAACCCAAATCATGTAGGACTTTAAAAGTCAAAACCAACACTCTGTATGCCCAGAAACGAATTGGTAACCAGTGGAGTAATCTCATATAGGAGTGATATGCTCCCCCCTGGATGTTCTTGTAACTAGTCTGGCTGCTGTTGAAGTTTCTAAAATTGATAGAAGTAGCTCAATGAAAAATGCATTGCAGAAGTCCAACCTTGAGGTTACTAGCACATGCACTGCCATCTTTAGATTGAAGAACTTTAGATTGGCATGTGATTTTATGCCATCATTTCTGCAACATTTTTTCCCTTGGTCATTCTTTTGTGAGGCATTATTGCCAATGATAATACATGTCTTGGGCTATATTTCCACTATAATTGTTTAGTTCTGTGCCATCAAGTAATTTTTACTTCATGGTTATTCTTAGGCAAACTTGTCATATACTTTTTTTGGCAAGCCTTATTAAAGGGGGGTTCCCTTCCTCTGATGGTAAGAAAGTGTACTTTGTCCAAGATCACTCAGTGGGTGTCCATGGCTGAATCTCAAAGCCTGGTCTCCAGAGTCATAGTCAAATGCTCAAACCACCATACCACACTGGATATCTCATCTTCCCTATACAATTATAGAGATTTGATATCACTTTATCTCTTATGATTGCATGTTTTGTAATGCTGGGGTTTGAAGTTTGTTAAGCTGCTTAACTGCTTTGTAAACAAACACTAGAGTTCTCCAAAAAGGAATTCTAAATACCTACCACACTCCAAATTCCAGCATTCCAAAAAAAATGTAGTTATAACAGTTAAAGTGGTATGAAATATAGTTGTGTAGTACAAATGTGGGAACCAGCATGGTGTTGAAGTTTGAATCTTGGACTATAACTCTGGAAGACTCTGTTTAAATAGCTGCAATGAAAACCCATTGGTTGATCTTGGGCAAGTCACATTCAGTCTCAGAAGAAAGCTATTGTCAAACTGTTTCTGGAGTCCCCAGTTGCGCAATGGGTTAAACCCTTGAGCTGGCAGGACTGCTGACCAATAGGTCTGCAGTTTGAATCTGGGGGGGGGAGTTGAGCTCCTTCTGTCAGCTCCAGCTCCCCATGCGAGGACATGAGAGAAGCTTCCCACAAGGGTGGTAAGACATCAAACATCCAGCCATTCCCTGGGCAATGTCCTTGCAGATGGCCAATTCTCTCATACCAGAAGCGACTTGGAGTTTCTCAAGTCACTCCTGACATGAAAAAAACCTGTTTCTGAACAAATCTTGCCAAGAAAACCTCATGATAGGTTTATCTAAGGGTTGCCTTAAGTCAGAAACAACTTCAAGGCCAACAACAAAAGCACTACAAAGAACATTCTTAGATCTTTTGAATTTGGAGAAAATTTCCTGGAATGATCTTGCCAGAATACATTCAACCTAGCTGATTCAGAACTCTGAGGCTTTAAGTCCCATGAATGATAAATATCACCTTCTCCATATACTTTCTTCATTGTGTGTGTCTCCTCTTTTATGGAGTCTGTGCGTTTTTAATGTTCATTTCAAAATAATGAAATAAATGATTTTTCAACCTTCTTGCACCAACCAAATTGAGCAATTCCCACTACTGAGACTAATATTTTATCTGCCTGCTATGTCGTTGTTAAAGATGAGTTGCCTGCCAAACAAAAACAGAAGGCAATTCTAATTCATTTTCACAAATATGACTTTATATTACATTTTGATGTAATGTGTTAGCAATTAATTTTGAAGTAACAACAATGTCAGTGTCCTTTCTTGTAACTGATATTTGTGACATTACTACATTGGGAGCATAACAAGCAACAAGATATTCCTAAAACGTTGTTTATTTTATTTTAAAGTATCACAGACTTTTTTTTTACTCTTTAAGTGTATTTAATAGTTTCAAAATAACACATTTGTATACATTCCGATTTAATGTTTTATTTAAAATCTGGTTATCTTTCCTAGAAGCATAGATTTTGACATCTGGGAAAACCTGTAGAACAAAGGCTTTAAATTTACAGTGGCAGCTTCAATTAGAGACAATGTATATAAAATGTTCTACAGATGTTACATAACTCCAGCCCTCCTAGCCAAAATGGACAACTCACAATCAGAATCCTATTGGATGTGCAAAACAAAGAAAGGGACTTTTTATGTATGGTGGCCTTATGAATTGGCGCAGGTCTATTGGGAAAGAATTATAAAAGAAACAAATAAAATTATCCACAACAAAGTAAAAAAAAATCCAGGGATGTGCCTATTAGGAATATTCAGAGATAGATTAGAATAACCAAAAAGGGAAATTTGTCTATACAGCTTTGCAGCTGTACGCATTACAATTGCCAAAGATTGGAAAGGGGAGAAAACATTAAGCATTAAAAATTGGAAGGATAAACTGTGGAATTATGCACAGATGGCTAGGATTTCTAGCAATTTGAAATATGAAAATCATAAAAGTATTTGAAAGAAACTGGAAGCTGGCCTTAGCATACTTGAGAGGAGAGTTAAAGAAATAAAAGAAAGAGGAATTTAATGAACTAGAAGTCTAGGGTTAAACAAAATGTGCATAAACTCTCCGGGGATCAGTGATGGAAGCCAAGGTGGTGTGTAGCACTGGGGGTGAGTTGACGGGGAACTGTACT
Source organism: Anolis apletophallus (assembly GCA_030556195.1). Classification (NCBI taxonomy): domain Eukaryota; kingdom Metazoa; phylum Chordata; class Lepidosauria; order Squamata; family Anolidae; genus Anolis; species Anolis apletophallus. Next base: position 24,065,011 of record JARBWK010000001.1, read on the forward strand.
GTGGGTGGAGGGTTGTCTATGTATGTGTATATGCATGCATATGTGTATATGTCTGCAATGTATATGGTAGGTGTATTACCTTTAAAAAAAAATTTTTAAATAACTCTATGTAACTAAATTTGATACATTTTCTGTTCCTGATTTGAAAGTGTTATTTCCTGTTTAATTGTGCATTACTTACTTGGAAAGTAGTTGTTATACTCCACTTTTTGTATCTGAAGGTAGTACTATTATTTCCTTCAATCTAGGCTCTTCATTTGTCATTTTCCTTAATGAAACATGACATTTTTAATCTTTCAATGTGCAAGTTACAACAAAGTTTTTATGATAGAACCAATTAAGAAATGACATTTATAACCCAGGAACAAAAATTGTGTTATATAATGTAATAGATATATCCACATTTTTATTTGGAGAAGGCTTACTTAATTGTAGATGCCTTACATGAATTATAAATACTGTGAAAGGGGGGCATACTATTGGGAGATGTAATTGGCTCTCTCAGCACACAAGTTCCTATATAATACCATCTTTAATATAGATATGGTAGTGGTGAGAAAAGTACCAGTCAAAGTCCTATAGCAGACAAATAGCCACTCTTTCTCCTGATCCCACATCTGGAACTCAGCCTGAAGAACCAGCCAGCCACACCAATGGATGGAGTTTTGTGTGGCTGGAGAATAGGTAATTGAAGGGTGATATATCTTTTTAAAAAACCCTTCTGCCACTTATGCACTGACAATAAACAAAGACTCTAGAGGGGTCCTGTTACAACTCCTTGTTGCATTGTTGTCCTTTAGTGTCAGCCTCACTAAATTCCATACTTGTGTTGCTGGCTAGATTTTAAAGTGGTTTGGGGTGGGGGGTAATTACAAGGGTAGAGTTTGTTTCTATGCGGTACCAAATTCATCAGATCAAATTTTACAGGATTTGTGCTGAGGATATGGACTCTTTTGCTATAAAATGCAGTTTTCCAAGCTCTGGTAAATTTTAATAGGTTTGCTCTGTACATACTATTGTACTCCTAGCCAACAATATGCTGCCACCTATAACTAACTTCACATTTTAAAAAAATTTGGTACCTTTTGGGAACAAACTCTATTGTTACAGTAATGGTTCCACAATTGTAAGCATGATTTAAGAAGCAATAACAATGTTATAAGCTAAGTTTATAACATCTTAACTAACAGGTTGCAAGCCACCATATTTGGCTAGTACCACACTTGGATATATACTGGAAAACAGGACATTGATGTCTGGCTGTCATTCACATGATTATAGCACCTTTTTATATACCTTTTTTATATTGAACACACATATTAGAACACCTCACCCATACACTGTTCCATGGTCTTTAGAAAAGACAGCAGAGGTTTTGCCAAGGCCCCCGATTAGTTGTTTTCCAACTGTGCCTCATAATCCAACCCATCACCTCATCCAACAGCAAGGGATTACCTGATGTACATCTAAGGGCAGTGGAAGAACTTTGAAAATGAACCACAGGGTGCAAGGTCATCTTTCCCCTACTTTTCCCTATTTTTATACCTGTATAGGGGTTATTGAAACAGAGCCCACTGTAGGTCATTTCCTGGTCACAAGGGGCAGGCAGTTTGGCACAAAAATAGCATAGTTCTGTATTCTCTGGTAAGCACTCTAAAGACAATAGCTTCATTGATGTACATTGCATTTCATAGCTAAAAGCAATATTTTGAATCTTCTATTTATTGCAAATTGTTTTGTATTAACCTGAAGAGACCCATTTCAGTTAAACAAATTCTCACTAAGCAACGGTGGCACCCCTAGTCAGAAGTAAATGGTGTATTTAGGGCCTATATTCTACATATCAACTCCTTCTTTTCTTTGATGTTCTGTGTGACATTCAATAACCAGGGATGCCATCTGTTAAGGCTGGTTTTGGAACAAATTTGGGATTGTTTTCTTTTAAAAAAAGACAGAACAGAGCTTTGCAATTTCTGAAGTAACAAGTGAAATTTCTGCAAAGGAATAAACTTTACGAGAAGGTTGGAGGGTACTATCTTTTGATTCTTTGCCCTGTTTCAAGAAATAAGAAATGTAGGTTAATTAAATGAAAGCATTTTCAGTATCTAAAGAATATTTATGAAACTCATTTCAAATCAGAATTAATTTCTTTCTGAATGTTATGTCCAACTCAATTATATCACCATCTGGCCTTAATACTTTAGTAGGTAATATCCAATGTAGGAAACTTTTGTGCTTCCTTACCTCTACTAAACTATATCTCACTTTTGTCTAGATAGTGCTGGTAGTTCTAATTTATTATTTTATATCTTCCTGTGAACTCTTCTGCTAAAAGTTCTAGCAGGGCGAAATGAGAAATTATTTTTTTTACAAATTTTACATATTCAGTAAGCCTCGACTTATGACAAAAACCACGGGAATATATAAAATGGGAACATAGAGATTTCACTGAGAGTCAGATCTGTGTGCTGCTGTTCATTCTAGAAGAGAGAACTGATAGCAGGTAAGATGAACACAATACCATTTCACGTGATTGTGATTAATTGTTCTGGGTGTTTTTATTTATATCCCACCTTTTCCCCACTATGGAATCCACGCTATATGTATTCTCAATTTTATTAATTCCTGCCCCACTAAGGTAAAAAGGAGGCCCCAAAAGTAAAGGGCCAGTTCATGGTCCCTTAGACTGTTGGGGGACCAGACTATAGTTTGAAAAATTCTTATGCATAATGCACACATCTTATTTCTAGTGTAAAAATGGAACGAATACAAGAAAAAACAATAAAACATCTAAAATGAAGAAAAAATTAAACAACATAAACTTACCAGTATTTCGATGGCAAGTATGCACCTGCGTTTGGGCTGATGAGATAGTCAAGTTAATTAGGATTGTTGTTGTTGTGTGCTGTCAAGTCATTTTAGACTTAGGGTGACCCTAATTGTAAAGTTTAGGATGGTGGGTGGTAAAATGACCTTGGAAGGCTGCATGTGGCACACAAGCCTTTGTTTGGTAACCCCTGTTGTAAACTTATAAATTTGTAAACTGCAGGAATGGAAATACCCATTGTAGCAGGTTTCACTTCCCAACTTCCTCTGCAGTCATCCTTGGATTATGCAGTTGAGTTGCAGGAGCAAGAGAAATGCAGCGACTTGATACCGAGCCAACCTTAATTGATGGGAAGGTGTCATTGGTGGGCAAGGAAGAAGCTTTGAAGAAGCGTTATGCCATGCACAAATCCTCTGTGCATGTCATAATTCAATTCCTTTGCCCTCTCCATGTCTGCTTTTCTATACAGGGCCAATGGATACTAATCCTCCTAGCAGTTGTTCTGGTTCTGTGCAGATACTGGGCTGAAAAATACATAGATGCAGATTGGACTGTGGAACCAGTGATAGAGATCGAAAATTGGTAATATTTGTAATTATTCATTCTCAGATTGAAAATAGAGCTCTGTTTCCACAAACAAGGGGAACTGCTCTGAGTCCCCTCAGGGAGAGAGAGAGAGAGTGTTGTTGTTTTTGTTATCACCAACTAATTTCCCATTAACTGTTATGCCGTTAAAGCACCAAAGCTTCCTCCCAAAAATATTGGTGATTTGAAGGATACTACATGTATCTAACCCTCCCATTGATGTCCTTCCATCATTATGGGAAATTTATTTATTTATTTATTTATTATTTCAACTTGCTAACCCGCCCTCCCCGAGGCTCAGGGCGGTTTCCAAGCATATATACAAACACATCGAGAACAAACACCTCCAGAAAAAAACATTTAAAAGCACCCTAAAAATGCCGAAATTTTGCCAATTGGGAGGAATGAAATAGATAAAGGGTGATGAAATGGGTCAGGGAGGAAATCGTATTCCCTCCTTTTCCTGCATTTATCACAAAGTGTTGCAGAACAACAGCAACAACAACAACATTATTCTTATATCTCACCACCATCTCCTTGAAGGGACTTGGGGCGGCTTACATGGGGACCAAGCCCAGTAAAAATAGGAGTAAAATGTAGTACAACTAAAATTCATTGCATTGCAATAATTAATATAATAAAACTGTGCAACAGACATGATAAAAATATAATAACATAAATAACCTTCAACCAGTAGCCAAGAATGGGGGGGGGGGAGTTCCAGAGCCGGGGGGCTACCAATGAGAAAGCCCTCTCAGTCATCCCCACCAACCATGCTTGTGACAGAGGTGGGAGTGAGAGAAGGGCCTCCCCAGTAGATCTTAAAGCCTGCACAGATTCATAGGGGAAGATGTGATCACAAAGATAGGCAGGACACTAACCATTTAGGTCTTTGTAGTTGATAATCTGCATATTGACCTCATATAAACATGCATATCAAGAATTTAAAAAAACTTTGTCCCTAAGCAGTAAACATCCATATTTTCTTGAAAGTAATGTCCCAGAAAAGAACAAATCCAAATTAGCCTGAGATCCTGAAATAGAAATATAACCATCATGTTGAAGGTATTCTCCATCACCTAATCTTTCTCCTGAAAGCCATCATAACATCCAGTCAGCTGCACCAAGTCAGCCAAAGTATGAGGCACAAAAGCATAAACCCCTGGTGTCCTGTGATAACTTTTCAGGTCTCTGGGGCTTGCCAGGAGATGGCCAGAGCTGGACTCAACACTGGCACCATAGAACACCTTACCTTGGTGTGACTGATTTGGGGCATTTATAATTATGTCAATGATATTCTGGTTGCAAATATGAATAGGAAACAGTCTAACTTACCACATTGTAACTAATGGGATGCCAGTTCCTATACTCACAATCACTATTTATAACCTTACATGGCTTTATGTGCCTTCTCAGAAAAAAATCCTAATATGCTATACCAGGCTTACACCTAAAAATTATACTTAGCACAGTTCACATAGCAGAAACACACACATGTCAACATAAACAATGTACTATGGGGTTTTCTTAATTAGCTCATGGGAACTAGCAGTACATTGGTGGTTAAGATCTAAGACTTTGGATGGAACATTGTTTTAATGGTGATGAATGTATATGATGTTTTTAATATTAACTGTATTTTAATTGTCAGGGCTAGAATCTCTATGCCTGGGGCCAGAGACAGATCCCAGCCTGCCATGAGCCTACTACTTTCACCTGAGTTGCTGAGTCAGAGAGAGATGACTCAACCATGAACTTGGCTCTATTTCTTTGCAGTTGAATATACTGGGACTATGACCTTTGGTCTAGATAAGACTCTGGGGTATGATGTAATACCCAGGGAACTCTGGGTAATGCAAAGACTCACTGGGATTGCTGAGTCAGGGTGTATGATGCAACCCTCTCCAGGCATTGCATGGAGGAGGGATTAGTAATTAAGGATTGTGGTGATGGGAAGCGGGTGCTTCAGCTTTATAGGTTTTGTGTCTTCAATAAACTACCACTGGAAGAAGCAGCAGTTCTGTAGCGTCTTTACTGGAAAGCATTGAAGTTCCTGACATTAATGTATTGAATTCTAGGTGTATTTTAATGTATTTTAATTTTAACTGTGTTTTACTATGTATTGTGTGGCATCGAATTGTTGCCATCTGTTAGGCTGCACTGAGTCCCCCCTCGGGGGTTGAGAAGTAGCGGGGTATAAACACTGGAAATAAATAATAAAATAAATAATAAATAAATACATCGGGATGGATAATGGGCAAGAATTTATAAGATACTTTATAAAAGAACTGGTGGAAATAGTACAGACTGAAAGAGAAGCAACACATATTGATCTAATTCTAATCCTCAAGGAATTCTGGACTTCAACTTCCAGAATCTTTCATCATTGGCCAAGGCAGATATGACTTCATGCAGTTGAAGTCCAAAATACATGAAGGACTAAAGTTTAGGAACATTTGACTTACAAGAGCATAGAAAACACCCTCACACTGAGCCAGATCATTGTGCTGTCTAGATGAACACTAGCTACACATTCATGGATGGCAGATTTTGATACATTCCAGGCCTCCCTGGAGTGACTGCAGTAGCAAGCTCTGGCATTACACTGTGGCCCAATATATTTCATAGAACCATAGAATCATAGAGTTGGAAGAGACCTCATGAGCCATCCAGTCCAACCCCCTGCCAAGAAGCAGGAAAATCACATTCAAAGAACCTTAACTATGCCCATAAGTCCCAAAAGTTTCTTCCACATGCCACTTAAAAAATCAAATAGGCATCAGCATCTAATTAAATAACTATTTTTAGAATAGAAATACCTTTTCTTCTTTTTACCACAAGCCAAAAAACCACATCTGTACAGAAGCACTTCATTTTGCTATTTTGTCCATGGCATTAATTCTTAGCCACAGCTGACAACATGAATCACTGCAAATAAATTATCTTGCTCACTGAACTCTTCCCACTCTGCATCAGATGTTGTGACCTGATCCTCATTCTTACAAATATATCCATTATTCATAACTATTTAATGAATAATTTGGATAAGGATTCCTATGGTGTTTGTTTTGCAGTATATTCAGATGATGATAGGCTCATTGAAGTCAAAGGTTGCATTTCTTACCAGCTATTATCTAGCTTTTAAAGGCTCTTTAAAATCTTGCTTTTGTTTTAGCGAAGTTCACAATTTTTCTGTTTCATTGTTTGCTTAAAAAAAAAAGCAATGGAAAAATATACTTTTATGTTAAAACAAAAACATGAGTTTCTTTTGAACCCTGATATTTTTATAAACACAAGCTGATTTTATTTGGAAAGGAGGAGGCAAAATTAATCAGGTATCATGAATTCAAATACTCAAATAGAACCATAATGGGAGAGGGGAGATATGGGAAAGGGAGACCAATAATTCGGCCTAGGGAATGTAAGAGTATATTAGAAGTTCCAAAACGGTCTCCTGATTTGGTAAGACTCGGTACCAAGGATAGCGATCCCTCCGGATTAAAGGTGGTGCTGTTGAATGCCAGGTCTGTCAAAGGCAAAACAGCTTTCATCTAGGATTTAATTCTGAATGAGCGGGCAGACCTGGCGTGTATTACGGAGACCTGGTTGGATGAGGCTGGAGGTGTAAATCTCACCCACCTTTGTCCAATAGGTTTCTCCATGCAGCACCATGATTTGGAGGGAGAGATCTGGAGGGTGGGGAGGCAGGGTTGCAGTGGTCTATAGGGATTCCATCACCCTGACCAGGTGCCCCATCTTGCAGTCAACCATTTTTGTGTGTGTCTACCTGAGGGTAGGTGACCGGGACAGAATAGGGATTCTGTTAGTGTACTGACCACCCCACTGCACTACAGTCTCCCTACCTGAGCTAGCTGGGATGGTCTGGAGTCTGGTGTTTGAGCCCCAATGACTTATTGTGCTGGGGGACTTCAATGTCCATACTGAGGCCACCCTATCAGGAGCGGCTCAGGACTTCATGTCTTCTATGGCAACCATGGGGCTGTCCCAATTAGTATCTGGCCCTACTCACAGTGCTGGGCACACATTAGACCTGGTTTTCTGTCAGGCGTGGGAGTAAGTTGGTGGTGTAGAGGAGCTAACCATTGCTCCGTTGCCATGGACCAACCATCACCTGGTCAAGATTCAGCTTACTGCGCCCCCTAACCTCCGCAGGGGTGGAGGCCAGGGGGCTTATGGATCTGGATGGTTTCCTGACAGCTCGGGGAGTTTCCACCACCTCAGAAGGTGATCCTCTTGATGCCCTGGTCACTCTCTGAAATGGGGAGATGACTAGGTCAATAGACATGATTGCACCGGAACGCCCAACTCAAGTAGCCGAGCTAAACCAGCTCCTTGGTTCAATGAGGAGTTGGCAGCGAGGAAGCGAAGAAAAGAGAAGGCTAGAGAGCATGTAGCATCAGGACCCAAGCGGGTCAAATCAAACACGGCTTGATGCCCTTCTAAGGGCATATGATGTGGCAATAAAAGCTGCCCAGAAAACCTTTCTGGCAGCCAACAACAACAAAACTTTATTACGGTCACTGACCAGCACAAAGCGGGCACAAGTGCCCTAAGAAGAGAAGGACAACTCCCCAGTAAACAGTGATTTAAAATTAGATTACAAATCAGTATAAAATATATTTCAAAAGACAGGATATTGTTGCCTTACGGTGTCAAACATCATCTGTCTGATATTAAGAGCAGCAGCACAGAACTTAGCAACACTGTAAGTTATTGTAGTGTTAGAGTCCGAAAGCAGCAGGGTGGAATAATATTTTTCACTGCGCCCCAGGTATTTTAAAAGTCATGGTCCAATAAGATTGGATCTAAGATCTCTGTAGAACATGCATTGAAGAAGCATGTTCTCAGTTGTTTCCACATGATCAGACTCACAGGGCCATAGTCTCTGCTTGAAGGGGGTCTTCCGATACCTCCCCTCCAATACAGCCGATGGGAGGGCATGGCATCTTGCCAGGGTAAAAGCCCTTCGGTGTTTGGGCACCTCCAGGTCTGTTAGGTATGCCATGGGGGCAGTGAGGTATCTAGTGGCTTCCCTAACAATGAAGGCTGGGGAACAGGCTAGGTCGGATTGGCGCTCTATGTCCAGGATCCGTTGCTTAATGAGATCCCTGGCTTGGTCCCATCTCATGCTTAGCAATTGTCCTTGGGAGAAACCTAGCGTTGCGATCTTTGCTGCTACTGTTTTAAATTCTGGCAGCCAATATTGTGTCTGTGAAGAACCCGTATGCTAACAAAAGTTGGTGTCTAAATTCAGTATTGTGAAGCAATAAACATAGACACAAAGTCAGTTATATCAAAAAGCAAATTGTAATAAATCTCCCATAAATTGGGTAGCTTAATACTCTGCGATAGTGATTCTGTCAATTAGTATCAATATAATCCATAAGCAATCTTCATAGGCATTCAGTGTATAGTCATGAATAGAAAGCATAAGGAGTATAAGCAAGTCAGACTGTTAATGAGGCAATCTTAAACAGTCAATACATATATGAAAAGACACCTTAATTACACTCTAATGGTCGAAATAATACAGAATATAATACATCTCAAATAAATCCTCATATATATAAGCATAAAGTCAAGGACAAGTCATTCAGGGGATATGGGAATGAGAACGCGATGGGAATTCCCATGCCGTTTGCCCCTGTATGCTACTCGTGGCTCACAGCGTGCGCTGTTAGTGAAGCCTAGGCTGGGCAGCAAAGAAGTATCGTTCCTCGTTCGTGTGAGTAATCCAAATTAAATGTTCATAAAGGCAGTATAGTCACTTACAGGAGGATAAAGTGTCGTCAAGGATGATCTCTGTGATGGAGAAGTGTGTCCGGAACTCCTGTAGCTCGAGTTTGCCGTAAAGGACGCAAAATGCTGCAAACGAATGCGGAAACGAAAAAAGCCGCGAAATGCGGTGTCTCTTTGCAGGGGCAGCAAGGATAACGTAGAAGGTAGCAGAGTACTGAGTCGTCCTGGGAGTAGAGGAAAGGATGATGGGAACTGCACGGGGGTCTCCTTTGTCCGGAGTGGGGCAGCCCGACGGCGCTGTCAATGCAAGGCCGGCTTCGTCACCGTTTCGCCCCCTAGGGGCTTCATCAGGGTAATTCACCAGGTGTAGAGAGGCGTTCATGCATCAGAAATAGTAGGTCAGTCAATCCTCAATGGAAGATAGGGACGCCTTGGCATTCATTCGTTTGCAGCATTTTGCGTCCTTTACGGCAAACTCGAGCTACAGGAGTTCCGGACACACTTCTCCATCACAGAGATCATCCTTGATGACACTTTATCCTCCTGTAAGTGACTATACTGCCTTCATGAACATTTAATTTGGATTACTCACACGAACGAGGAACGATACTTCTTTGCTGCCCAGCCTAGGCTTCACTAACAGCGCACGCTGTGAGCCACGAGTAGCATACAGGGGCAAACGGCATGGGAATTCCCATCGCGTTCTCATTCCCATATCCCCTGAATGACTTGTCCTTGACTTTATGCTTATATATATGAGGATTTATTTGAGATGCATTATATTCTGTATTATTTCAACCATTAGAGTGTAATTAAGGCGTCTTTTCATATATGTATTGACTGTTTAAGATTGCCTCATTAACAGTCTGACTTGCTTATACTCCTTATGCTTTCTATTCATGACTATACACTGAATGCCTATGAAGATTGCTTATGCGGATTATATTGATACTAATTGACAGAATCACTATCGCAGAGTATTAAGCTACCCAATTTATGGGAGATTTATTACAATTTGCTTTTTGATATAACTGACTTTGTGTCTATGTTTATTGCTTCACAATACTGAATTTAGACACCAACTTTTGTTAGCATACGTGTACTTCAGGTACCTGCCCTTGTTTTATTTGTCTGGCGGAGCTGTTTCAACTTGTCAGAGGCCTGTTAAATTCCACCTTTCAGGATGAGAGCCCTGACAACTCGGCAGCTTGCTGTGAAGCATTTGCTCGGTTCTTCGCAGACAAAGTCACTTTGGTCCATTCTGGCCTGGACACCATGTTAACAGCAGTCTCTGAGGATGTAACACGAGCACCTGCCTGTCCGATTTTGATGGATTCATTTCAATTGGTGAAACCCGAGGATGTGGACAAGATACTTGGGGGGATGAGGGCAACCACATGCATCCTAGGCCTCTGCCCATCCTGGCTATAAAGGAAGTCAGAGGGAAATTGGCTAAGTGGGTAAAGGTGGTGGTTAATGCCTCTGTCATGACCTGACATGGGTTTTGGAGATTATTAATTAAAATAATACCCCCGGTAGTACTGCCACCAACCTAATATTCAAATTAGGATTTTATATTGTTTATCAAAATGTTTATTTGGTAGTTCTTATAACCGAGCCGCCCTAAACAACCACACTGTGAGGAACTAAAAGTTCCTAAAATTAATAAAAAGAATTTATTAATTAACAAACAGCTATCAATGAGGCACTGATCGTAATGGTTCAACAGAGAGGCAACAATAGCGTATGGTTACTGATAATAATTTTCTGGAGCGTGCGGTTACAGAAAATAGTTCACTAAGCTTAGATCTTAACAATCCTCTAGTCAGTACTGAGTCTTGACTAAAATATAAACCTGTCACCCTATTGTCTGAAAATAGCAGTGAACAGCTGGTTCCTACTAGGGGCTTCTATCCACCAGAAGTCCCCCTGAGTCTTTCCTGACTGAGTTAGCTACTTGCTAACTCCCAGCCTCAGAACCCACCTTTCCCTCTATACACTGAGGAGACAAGGAGTTTAGTCTGACTCTACAAAGTCAGCCCTAATGGCTCTAACCTAACTATCAGTGTCACCCCAAACACCCTGGATGTGCCACTATAGTAACAGACTTGTCAGAATCTATGGCTGAGGCTTGGAGGATATTGTCACTCCCACCTCAAACCAAGACAGCTAGAGCTGAGATGTCTCTCAATCAAAGCTCTGTCCAAGACTGAGGATCTTTCTGACAAGATCCCTCCTCTATTCAGCTTTGCTCCTCCCCTCTGGCACTCAGCCAATCACAGGGCACTCCTATCTCTGAGCAGGATTGACTCTAAGGCCACGCCCCCTCTCTGGCTATGACCTCCCCCTGATGGCTGCTAGCTGCAAATCCCTTACCAAAATGGATGCCAGCTATCTTCCAACAGAAATGCAAAACTTCCAAGCAGGCTTTCTACCCACTTAGGACAGGTGAGTCCTTACAGCCTCCCTTCAGGAAGGCAATATTCCAGCAAGCTTAAAACAAGCTGTAATAAAACCACTGTTGAAGAAACCATCACTGAACCCCACTCAATTCAACAACTTTCAGCCTGTTTCCAATCTCCCCTTCTTGGGCAAAGTCCTAGAATATGTGGTGACTTCTCAACTTCAGGTATTCTTGGAAGACACAGATTATCTGGACCAGCTCAGTCTGACTATCGGCCAGGACATGGAACAGCCTTGGTCGCCTTAGTGGATGATCTGTGCCAGGAGCTAGACAGGGGGAGTGTGTCCCTGCTGGTTCTGCTGGACCTCTCAGGAGCCTTCAATACTGTCAATCACAGTATCCTTATGGGACACCTAACTGGAATGGGTCTTGGAGGTACTGTTCTGCAGTGGATGTGTCTCCCCTAAACAGAGGAGGCATGTGTTATGTGTATCTGCCTCTGGGACATTTTCCCCCACATGCGGAGCACTTTTAAAAGTTAGAAGCCATAAGTAACAACACAAAATAGCCAAACATTGATGAAGAAAACAACTTTTAACACAAAGAAAGTTCCTACAGCGCTGCTGCATGCGGCTGAAAAAGGGAACTAAGGCTATAACTGTATGCCTTCAGGGAAAGGTGGGTGGGGCTATAGCCAAACATCAATTCAGCTGTTGAAGGTTTCTGCAACTGCTGCACAGGTGCATCAAACTACATATGTGTGCATTCCACACATACTACAAAGAAGAACCTGGGTTCACTTCTGATCTTTATTCAGTGGATACTGTGGCCACCATTCCAGCCACAAGCCAGTTGTATGTATAAAAGCACTGCTTAGTGAAATAGGTTTGTTTTAATCCACTTCCAAATTGAATTATGGTATTTATATTGCACATTACATTGTAATATACTCAGTGATTGAAACCACAATACTCAATACTGAATTTACAACATCCGAGCAGGGCTGTTGATGACTGATGGGGTTTTTTTTGAAAATTTTCACTCACAGATTTGCCCTATGTCACAGCCAACCTGATAGCATGTAACAACAGTTTTTCTGCATTTTTTTCTCTCTACAGAGAGAAGTAATATTTTGCTTATAAAACTTATTTTGCACAAACATACTGTTTCAGCATATCATTTTTTCTATACAGGACAACCACATATATTTTTGCATTTTCCCCAACAAAGTCCCCAAGAGTGCTCAAAGCTACCTCAGTCATACAGAAGGAAAGAGGTGGAAGAATAAATAAATACTATTGTGAAGATATCCTTCTTCTTTGCATAAAGTGAGAAGACATTCCTGCAATTATTTGTTTGTTTGTGCAAGAAGAAAATATTCAAAGTTTCACATTCTTAAACAGAGTCAACTTAGGTCAGAAAGAATTCTCTTAAGTCTGCAAATATTCTTCCCATAGCCTGTCTAGTATCAAGACTGTCATGATGGCCACCCCCATGTTTCACCTTTGCTCCTTTTGGCCTTGGGTTGTACAAGGTTAGTTCTCCAGAGTTTGAGAAGGCAAACCTTTTGTCACAATAATGTAAGGCAGGGCAGATTTTTTTTAAAAAAAATGACATGCTTTCATACAAGATATAATTGATATGAGAGCAGTGTTTTAGTAGTACATTCACAGTGCTTTCTCATCCATTTTACAAAACCTCACACAGCTTCCTCAGCTGTTTTGCCAACTATTGAGTCAGGGTCAAAGAGCGCAGCAAGCGGTACCTTGGAGTACACAAGGTTCTGAAAGCATAAACTAAAGCGCTTATTGATTCTTTGGGTCATGATACAGACTGAGCTGTCTCCTGTTGCTTCAGAGATACATGATAATTCTATGGATAAATCTACTGTAATTTGAAAAATGTTGAGTGATGCATCCGTGAAAAAAAAATCTGAAGCAGGGTATTTCAACTGTTTTCTAAAATGATCAAACAAAACTCTTTGATGGTAAATCAGAAAAGGCAAGGTTTAATGTGATCTTACGTTTCTGATGTACTTATTCATGTGGCAGAGGACACACACTCAGCTCCCACAAGAAAAGGTATCAAAGAGTAAAGCAAAATAAATTATCTGTAAAGGTCAAGCTTCCAATAACACATTTGGGATGTTTGTCTTTTCAAGCAGTTTTCCCCATCAAAACAAACTGAAACAGAGAATGTGCATGAAAGGCACAGAAACTTCCTAGAAATCCAAAGTGTTATAAAGGTAAAACTCTGTTTTATGTAACAGTGGAATATAAATAAGCTTTACCTAGGTTATTCTTTTTTTTAAAAAAGTTCCAACTTGTAGTCTGTGAGATTAGCAAATACTTCATTTTTGGATTTCTCATCACTGACAATAAACACCAACTGCCAGAACATTTTTTAAAAAACAATATTTGAATTACACAGAAATAAGTGCCATTCAAAATGCAAAACTCTGAAAACATCTTTTTCTCAGTAGGAGAAATAAAAATGTAAGTATTGACATAATCCATTATATTTTAGGAAATGTGCACTGCAAAAAAATTAACATCTGAAATGTGTTACCATCTTCCAACACAATATGAAATATGGATGGTGTAAAATTTAAAAAAATGTTTAAAAAGTAACAAAATCAAGAAATTTTTACATCTTTAGTTATGTAGTTCATCTGGCCCTGAAGACCTCAATTAATTTAATGTTGCAACATATTCCTATATTACCTATTTGCCTATTCTGCTCTGCACTCCTTATTGCATCATTTGTTCTGCTTTCATCAGCTTTATAATTGTTTTCCTTTGGGGAGAAAACTAGGGCAAAGAAACTCTTGAGTTGTTATGCCGAGTCTGTCCCTCTAGAATTTTATGATTTCTTTTAATGCAATGGCCCTATAAACTCTTTTTTCCCTCTTGCTCCAAAAATAGCCAGATACAGGGGCACTGTATTTGAACTCATATCTTTAAATAAGAATGATTTAGCTTTATTATGCATAGCAAAGGTGTGGAGAATGACATATATATGCAGGCACATTCAATCAATTTAGCTGCCCATTTTTAGTATATTCCAGAAATCCTAGCAAAGCAATAGGTCCAGCCTCCCTGTCTTACTGACTGCTTTGTTTATGCAGAATAGGCTTCTGTCTGTGGAAAATGTATTCAGTTGTATGGGCCCAGTGCCTACTCAGTCAGCCCTGTAAACTGGCATGTTCAAAATGGGAAGGGAGGATTGGCAGATGAACATACAAACTCATTTAGTGCATGCAAGTAACTTGGAGGACATCTCTTTCTCTTTCTACAGATCAGTCCCTTTCGGCATTACTCTTAACACTTCATGGTCATGTGTTTATACCCAGAATGCCCCTTGATACAATATGCTTAAGGGGAAGAAAGCAAAGATGACCCCTGCCCTCCATGTGAGCATGAAACACTTGAATGGAGCTACTAAATGTAGACTGCTGGGTCCAAAAACTTTCCATTTGGAAATTCAAAGCTAGATTCTGGTTCATGATATAGTAAGAAGAATGTCAGTATATTTATTCACCTCCCTGCTGCCTCTCTTTTGGTATGATTCCATTGAAGAGGGTCACAACTGGAGACATTTTCCATTCTTGTTTACCAGATTCATCAAACATGTTGCAAATGTTTAATCTGAATGCTGAATTTTCTGTAGATGGCAATGTGTGAGCATCTATATTCATGGTCCTACAGTTTTGTATTACATAGAAGCACCTAGCATGGATTTCTTCCAAATGTGCATATTACAGATTTGCTGTATTATTTTCTGTTGATGCATATTGTTGTATTGTTAGCTAATCTATGCATGTTTTCACTAGCAGTGGTCTGAATTTTTTCTACTTCATTTTATCAGCTGCCACCCTTATGATGCCTGCACATGGCCATTTTTAGTCAATGAGAAGGTCAGCGGACCCACCAGAGAACTGCTGAAGTCTGTTCGCCATAGCAATTCATTGCCTATTGGAGAATAGAAAGAATCAAGTGAGGGAATATCCCATGTATTCTACTGCTGAGTTACCCAATAGAACCCAGTAGATGATGTAATTGCTTGACATCTGGCTATGAGACATAGCCAGATACACCTGCAATTCCCAATCTCTGTTCTCCACCAGGTACAGATTGTCCATGTGGGGGAGGGGTGCTCATCAGCAATATGGTAGAGGCAGGGTGATAAACTGCTCGATGTAGCTCCGCATGCTGAACTGCTATTAAGCTCTGAGTTATGCAAGATTACAGCCATTGTTTATCATATTCTAATTAGCATACTTAGGTTTATTGCTATATTCAGATGCATGTGCCAAAACTGTCATATCCAGGAAGCATGATTACACAAATACCACATGAAATGTGGTTTGCTTGAGACAAGCCTCGTATTTAGAAAAGTATTCAGATCAAGCAGAAAAACAAGCTGGATGGTCTTAAAACCAATTACTGGACAAAAAGATAACAAACCTTCTAAGAAGGTAATCCATTTGAATATATTTTACTCCAAAATATTTTTTTAAAGATTACTAACCACCTGCACATGGACACATAGAATTACTATGGCAAAGTATCCAAGAAATCAACAGTATCACCAACGATGCTATACAGAGTCACCAACAGATAGGAATAGCAATACTTGGCTCAACGACAAGAGGTATTTCTGTTCAAAAGCATCCAGGAGAGCAATGCTTGCCCAGTCACAAACCCCATCAGGCAAGCCTGGAGGCAATTCAAAAGCTGCCAATGCACTTGTCAGGAATGTCTGCCAGGGAATCAGATGCTACTAGTGCAGACATGTTTTCTGAAGCTTGGCATCTGGACCTAGCAATCTTGATCCAAAGAAAAACATATAGTTCAATGAGCAAAACTGTACCATAGAAGTCTATGGTACAGTCTTTTGCATTGCTGTTATTCAGAGTCTTTTGCATTGCTGTTATTTTTGAGCTGGAAAAGTGTAGAGGAGGAATATTTTACAATTAACATTAGAGCATTTTAGTGCAAGCACTGCTGGAAAGATAAAGTTTAAAACAGAAAATGTGTTGCTCTTTCTTTCAATGAAAAGACATGTGTGGGTGTAAATATTCTCATAATCGACAATATTGTCCACCTCATCTGTCAAAATATAAATAAGAAAAGGCTGAAACCAAATATATTCAAAACATCTCTGGATACATACATATTGTTATCAGATATGGACCCCAAGCACATGAATGAATTCATGTTCTGAGTATGCATACTAATCACTGATGGGTATGACTTTGGCAGTGTTTCAGTCCAACCTCCACTTAAGTACAAGATCAAAGAAGTGGTAATGACCATGAACACTTACAGGGTGAGCCAGTGAGTCTATATTCCCTATATGTGGATCTGGGCAAGCAATTTATTTAGAAATAACCCAAAGTTGAGTCTATCTGTACCCAGGAATAAAATATTTTTTATGAAACTGGATGGAAGTTTTCAAATTCTGGTGATTTAACATTGGTTTAGAAAGGGCTGTTTCTGCTTTTCAAGGGCACCAAGGACCAAATCCTTTTTCAAAAAGGCCTTTATAAAGTCCATGCCTTCAAACTGTTTTTGTAGATGGGTTTACCAATAATGGACAATAAGCCCAAGAATAGGTGTCAGGCTTCAAACCTCCAATTACCTTCTGCACAACCTCTGAATTAAAAAAAACCTCCTGAACAAAACCCAAAAGCCAATGTACTGACTCTGACATTGACCCTGTACAGATATGGCATCTGCAAGCAGCTCGCGTACTTCTTATCATACCTTTCCTCCAATAAGCTCAAGTCAACATACATAGATTTTCCCAGCATGGTATAAGATTACAACAAGACTGTGGGGAAGGTTAGGCTGAAAAAGAATTCTGGGGCCTTGAGTCTTTTTGTGGAGAGAAAAATCAGGGTATAAATAAACATAATAAATAATAATATAGTCAAAATTCAGTGAGGACATGATCTTCCAAGTCCCAATCCAAGACTCACTGAGTTTTGACTACAGCACAGTGCAAGATGCATTGCAAGTTAGCTGCAATGAGCCAGCAGTGGTTCCATCACCAGGTTTATTGGATGGTAAACATGTCATCTGACCCAGACCAATGTTTAGTCCCTTTCCAACATTTGTTTCACATTCCAATCCAAAATGTCATTTCTCGGATCTGATTTGTAAGTTCAGCTCAGAGCCGTTTGATACTGATCAAGGGTTTTTCATTCAGGACTGACTTCAGTAATTATACAAGCAGGCAAGTCCTCTGAGCTTTAATGTTGAAAACTACCCCCAAACAATTCCTCATTATCAACATACAAGGATCTATTGAAGGGGAAAAATTAAGCAGTGCAAAGATGCTATGGCAACACAAGAGTCAAAAGTATTCCTGTTAACAGCAAAAAGAATATGACTGCTTTTCTTTCTTTTATATTTTTAGAATCTCAGTGAGTTAAGCAAGTAAAGGTGAGAAAGGTGCCTCATTGTTTTGTATAAGACATTGCATTGTTAAATTTGTGGTGTGTAACCTGCTAAAGATCAGAAAACTACCTTAGTCTCCAAGAATTATCAAATGAATCACACAGCCAGAGGCCAAACTCCAGAAGGCTTGGAGAGCAGTGACTAAGGGGACGTCATTAGTATTTGTTTATTATGACACTGAAATGAATAAATCTGTTTGTATTCTTTTTACTTTATTCCACTATTTCAGCAGGTGTTGTTGGCTTTCACTTTGACTGCTATACCAAAGCTTAACCATACTATCAACTCTTTACAAGCCATGGCCCTGTGCAGAAAACAAAGCACTGGAAAGTGTAATATTTAGCTGGAGATGATGCAATATATATGATGCAATATATGGCTTTCCAAGTTATGAATAATTTCAAATAGGAATGATATACTGGGCAATCCTGGGGTTTTGATTTTGTGGAAGGATTTTTCTCAATAGAAAAGGAGGAAAAAATGAAGGAAGGTTTGAGGGGCATAATTATTCCAGTTCCTTCTGCCAAAGTTACTCTAAATGAGACTCAACTGGTTAATGCAGGGGTCTCTAAACTAAGACCCTTGAATAGATGCAGTCCTCTAAGTTCATTTACCTGTCCTTGCTCTAAACTTTAGACTATCGGGACTTCAGGTGTGTGAGAATGACGATGAGACAGACTTGCTGAGAGCTCTCAGCAAGCCAGCCCTTTCAAGGCAATCAAGTAGAGCTGTGGCTCCCTCCTACCAGTGATCTGTAGCTGGAAGGACAGCAAAGCCCAAAGGGTGCTAGCCAACAGAGCAAAAAGAGTCCCTTCCTCAAGAAGAGGCTCTAGACCAGGGGTGCTCACACTTTTTCAGCATGGGAGCTACTGATTAAAAAACCAAGTCCCAAAGATCACCTACCCAGAAATGAAAAACTTACAACTATTTTCTTATTTATTTATTTATTCTTTCGGCTTCTAGACCGCTCCCTCTAGAAGCTCGGAGCGGTTTACAACAGGTAAAAAACATGCGTAGAACTGACATTATAGAACAACGGTGTAAAAGCAGGTAAGCAATGATTTAATCTAAAACATTACTAGCGCTAAAATAATTCTAAAAGTAAGCTAAACTACATAGAAAGCATAACAGTTACTCAACTGGAAAAGCCAGGCGAAAAAGAGCCGCCTTGCAGGCTCGGCGAAAAGAGGACAGTTCCCTGATACCTCTGACTTCCTCAGGTAGGGCATTCCACAAGGTTGGTGCCACCACCGAGAATGCTCTTTGTCTTGTTGAGGACAGGTGGAGTTGCCGGATGGAGGGGACGTTGAGAAGATTTTGTACACCGGAGCGTAGGGATCTCTGGGGACAATATGGTGAAAGGCGGTCCCTCAAGTACACTGGCCCAAGACCATACAAGGCCTTAAAGGTTAACACCAATAACTTGAGAGAGATCCGGTGCTCGATGGGCAGCCAGTGCAGTTGCCGCAATATTGGTGTAATATGGCATTATATTTTTTATTCATTTTTATGTACCGCTCCTTCCAGCAGGCTCGGGGCAGTTTACATAAAATGAAGTTATAAAACTTCAACATTTCAATTTAATAACAACAATATAAAACAGAGCATAAAAATACATACAACCACCCCATTTCTCCCACACTGCCATATTACCACACATATTATCAGCCAGAAAGTAAGAAGAGAGGCTGTTGAACTGCAAGGCCATTTAGTACTCAGCAAGGTAAACAAAGGGACATGTAAAAATACATCCAACCACCCCATTTCTCCCACATTTCCATATTCCCCAACATATATTTCTCAAGGAACAAAGCAAGCAGAGAGGCTTTGGAGCTAAAAGGCCATTTTTAAACATTAAAAATAAACAAAGAGACATGCCACAGAACAATCAAGCACCCACGCCAAAGTAAAAAGACCGACCTTTGAGATGCAGCAAGGAAATGACCACAAAGCGTCCTTTTCCTCCTCCTCCATTGTTGCTCCTATTTCCACACCACCAGCATGCGTGCTGCCTCCAAGAGCTCACGAGAAGTCCGAGAGGCAGAATGGGCGCTTCTGCACATGCGTGCGGGGCCAGCCATGCATCGCGTCATCCAGGCCCACCCCCTTTGGTCTCCTACGACTCTGAGTGGCTGGAGAAGGACAGAGGGAGGAGGAGGAATCCAAAAGAGGGGGCCCATTCTGCCTCTTGGACTCTGAGCTTTTGGAGGCGGCGCGCGCGAGCAAGGAGCGGGGAGGAGCAACGACGGAGGACTTCTTTGCAGCGTGCAGGGGCGCGTGAAAAGGACCAACAGCAAAAAACCTGGTCAGGGGCCTGAAGATCACCAGGATGAGGCCCGAAGATCACCCTGGTGATCCCGATCACCATTCTGAGCACCCCTGCTCTAGACGGACCTGGCAAATGGCACCCACAGGGCAAGGTGGGTCAGAGGGGGGAAATCTAGGGAGAAATCCCTGGCCAATCATCGAGCACACACATTTTAAAACTAAGAAGAGACAAAAGAAGAAGAGAAAAATAAGTGACGAAAAGGATCTAATTATCATGACAGGGAAGGCTTCTCTGCTCTGAAAAGTCTGGGGGGAAGACTCCCAGAATGGGGGAAGACGGAAAGGTTGGGAGGAGAAGAAAAGAAAGATTTTGAACTATTTTATATAATCTAATTAATAAATTATAGAGCAAATCAGCTTGAAAGAAATTAAAAACCTCAATTAATTAACTAGAACTATCATCTACTTAATCAATGTTAATCAATGTCTGGTAAGGCACATGCAAGGAATATGGCGACGAAGTAATACAAAAAAAAATCTGCCCTTAGCAATAGTTGTGTCTACAGAACACCTTCTTTAAACAAAGGGTCAGCTGGGAGGAAGTTACAGAGAGCAATAGAGGGCTAGAGATAGAGTGTCTGGTAATACACAGGAACAGGAAATAGAAAAGAGAAAAGCAAGAAGGTTCGAGAGGAGTAAAGAACCAGGGCCCTTTAAATGCACTCACACAACACCAGCTGGAAAAGACAGTTTTTATTGAAGCAAACAGTTATTCAATATGAGCAGTAAAATGTATGAAGAAAAAAGGTATAAAAACAATAATCCAAGGGTAATGTTCCAGGAGGCCAAAGGCAAAATAGATGCTGCAAAGTCACTAAATAAATCCAAGGAGATAAGGTCCAATAACTAGAATAATACAAAGGAAGCAAAATCAAAGTTCATACTTGAATCTTAAAACTAGGAATACAGGAGACCAGAAACATGAGGCTTGATTGCAAAGTTGTCCAAGATCTGATTTCTAAAAGCCAAGCAGAGCTATATCAAGAAACTAGAATTTCATCGCTTCCCCCTTAATTGGCAAACTGAAACCACGGCTGGAAGCAGAAACCTTGAACAGCCAATTAACACATTCTGTCACACACCAGCGTAGACCTGAGCCCTTAGAATCCAAACACACAACTCTAACTGAAAAGAATAGTCTTTTATTGAATCAAACAGTAAGCAATATAAGCAGTATAAATATATAAGAAGAAATATATAATCCAATCAATAGTCCAAGGAATAGTTCCAAAGGCCCAAAGGTAGTTAGTATGTATGCTGCAGAGTCACTTAGTAAATCCAAAGCAGGCAAGTTCCAGTAGCTGATAAAGTCCAAAGGGTTTCCAGGAAAAATCAAAGTCCAGACTAGAGTACTTGAGCTAAAATACAGAAGGCTTGAAACACAAGAGGCTAAATGCATGACCTAAAATACAGGAGACTTGAAACACATGAAGCTTATTGCAACGTTGACCTAGATCTGAGATTCAAACTGTAAGACATAGCTATATCAAGAAACTAGATTTCCCTCCCTTACTTGGCAAACCGAAACCACTGCTAGAAGGAGGGACCTTGAGTTGCCAATTAACACATTCCTTCTCTCTATCCCAAGTCCCACAGCCAGGTGCCTTATCTGTGCACTGATGATTCTCAGGAGAACTGACCTCCCAACAGCTTTTCCCAAACGCTGTCTTTGCCATGCCTGTGCAAAAGTTCCATCTCCATCATGCACTATGGATCCCACAAGCCCTTGCACATTAGAGCCCACAATCCCTGCTGAGGACACAGGCCCAACACATTCTTTCTTTCCATCCTAGGCCTCTCAGGCCAGGTGTTTTATCTCTACCCTGTTGATTCTCAGGAGAACTGCCCTCCCTAACTGCTTTTCCCAAACACTGTCTTTGCAAATTTCCATCTTGCCCGTTTCCATCATGCACTGTGAATCCCACAATCCCTTGCACTGTAATTCCCACAATCTCTGCTGAAGCCACAGGCCCAACACAAAAGCCCAGTAGACAGTGGCAAAGAACCATAATCCCATAGAACAAGAAAAATATAGAAAAGTATAGAGTTAAGAGGAAAGAGGTATATTAAAATATGAAAAAGCAAGTTGAAAGGAAAGGAAGGCTTTACAAGGAAGGAAAAAAGGGAAGAAAACAAAGGAAAGGGCAAAATCAAGGAGACAAGGAGTGATGAAGAGAATCAAAAGAAAAGAGTGGAAAAACGTGCAGAAGACGAAGGGCAAGAGAGCAGAGCCAAGGGGAGAAAGACCACAAAGGTAAGAAAGTGGAGAAGAAGACACAGGCGAACAAGTGGAAGGTGAGTGGGTGAAGGAAGGAGGTAGAGCACGGTGGTGAGAGTTGCAAGGGTGCAAAAGGAAAGCAGTAAGCCAAAATACTAGTGAAAGATGAGAACGGCGACAGAAGAGTAAGGGGATTAAAGTAAGAGGAGGAGGAGGAGAAAAGAAATAAAAGATAGTGACCCTTATAGGAAAGGGCAGTGGGATTATAGTCTACCTTCCCCTCCCACCCCCCAACAGTCTGAGGGACTGTGAACTGGCCCTCTACTTTAAAAGTTTGAGGACCTCTGGGTGAACATGTCCTCTCCTTTGTAGAAAGGGCAAATTAAAACATGATGACCTTTTAGTGGTTTGGGTAAACAAGCCTATGTTAGACCTTACAGTTACTGACATTGTAGCTCACTACAAAACTACTATATACCAGTCTCAGAACACATTGTTGGATAATTCAAGTGATCCAGTACCAGATGTACAGAAATTGCATCCGAGGATGCTTGCCACAGATGCAGGCAAAACGTCAGGAGAGAATGCTTCTAGAACATGGCCATACAGCCCGAAAAACCTACCACAACCCAGTTTCTGTATTTGTTGTTGTTTAGAGAATACGTTGCGTGCAAAGTAAGTTTACAAAAACCAAGAGTCACAGCTGTTATATGACTAAGGCAGGCTGTTTGAAATGTTTGCAATCTTCAGAAAATAAGAGAAATTATTGTTTAACTCTATTCTACTAGCTGATGCACGTGCCTGTAAAACTCCCTACATCTTCTCCTTGATTGATTGATTGATTGATTGATTTTATTATTTATGAGTCGCCCTCCACGTCAGTGCTCGGGCGACTTACACACAAAAACACATAAAAGAATTCAATAGTTAAAAGCTAAAAGAATAAAAAGATTAATTAAAATAGTTCCAGTAGCTCAGGCTAAGTCTGGGAGGTGTCCTTAGCCATAAGCCTTTCGGAAGAGCCAGGTCTTCAGTGCGGTCAGGAACTGGGGCATGTCCCGGATAGCTCTCTGATCCGCCGGCATCAAGTTCCAAAGGACAGGGGCCGCGATGGAAAAAGCTCTCCGTCTCGTGGTGTCGAGGCGGGCCTCACTCACACCTGGGATGCGGAGAAGGTCCCTGTTTCCTGAGCGCGGCGACCTTAAATGAGCTGGTTCGGACAAGCGGTCTTTTAAATAAGCTGGGCCGGCACCATGGAGGGCCTTAAAGGTAAGCGACAGGATCTTGTGGATGGCTCTGAGCTCGACTGGCAGCCAGTGCAGGCGCTGCAGAGATGGCGCGATATGGCATCTCAGTGGTGTCCCGGTGAGGAGTCTGGCGGCTGCATTCTGCACCAGCTGGATTTTACGAGTGGTTGACTGCGGCAACCCCACGTACAAGGCATTACAGTAGTCCAGCCGTGATGTCACTGTGGCATGGACCACAGTAGCCAGCGCATCTGATGGAAGGTAAGGTGCCAGTTGACGTGCCTGGCGTAGGTGGAAAAAGCTCCTTACTTGTCGCAGCAACCTGGGCCTCCAGTGAGAGTCTCGAGTCTAGTATCACACCGAGACTCTTCACCGACGGGGCCGGGATCAGCGGCTCTCCCTCAAAGAGAGGCAGCGGAATGGGTGGCTCTGGGCGTCCCGGCCATAGAATCTCAGTCTTTGATGGATTGATCTTGAGTTTGTATGAGCGGAGCCATCTGGTCACTGCCTCTAGTCCTTGTCTGAAGTTCTCAGGCACCGATGTTACACCTGGCTCAAGCTTCAGCAGAAGCTGGGTGTCATCTGCATATTGGTAGCACCCCAATCCAAAACTTCTGGCTATGCTTGCCAAGGGTTGGACGTAGATGTTAAAAAGCGTTGGTGACAAAATGGCGCCTTGGGGACTCCACAGTCCAGGGTGGATTTCTTGGACGCTTGGCCTCGCCACTCAACACGCTGCGAACGGCCCCGCAGGAAGGAATCGAACCAGGCCAAAGCTGTGCCTTGAATCCCAATGGCTGATAGTCGCCGCAACAGCAAGTCATGGTCCACCGTGTCGAACGCCGCGGTGAGGTCAAGCAGCACCAGGATAGCCGAACCTCCCTTCTCCAATTGGCGGCGGATGTCGTCCGTAATGGCCACCAGGACGGTCTCGGTCCCGTGTCCGGCGCGGAAACCCGATTGGCAGGGGTCCAGGCTTCCTGAGGTTTCCAGGAATTCCTGTAATTGGATCGCTACTGCCCGTTCAATCAGTTTCCCGAGGAAGGGTAGGTTTGAGACCGGACGGTAGTTTGCCGGCACCGCTGGATCCAAATTCGCCTTCTTCAGCAGCGGGCGGACTCTAGCCTCCTTCAGCGCATCGGGAAAGACTCCCAGCTCCAATGAGTGATTTATCAACCCTGTCAGAGTGGCCAGGAGGCTCCGCGCACAGGACTTAATCAGATGGGACGGGCACGGGTCTGTAGAGCAAGTGGTTGCCCTTGCTGCGGTCAAGATTTGATTAATCTCCTCTGAATTCAGGGCCTTGAACTGGTCGAGTTTCAAGCTAGGCGATGGAGCTGGGTCCTTACCCATCCCGCTCCTCTCCTCAGGTATAGAGGGTAAATCACGCCTAAGGGCAATTATTTTCTCAGTGAAGAAAACTTGAAATTCTTCCGCTGAGATAGCTGAATTTTCATTGTCCCTCAGCAGTGAGTTGGGCATAGCTAGGTCTCGGACGATCTTAAAGATCTGTGCTGGGCGCGATCTTGCCGCCGCTATTAAGGAGGAGTTATAGGTCTTCTTGGCCTCTTTGACCGCCCGTTCATATGACCTGCGCATATCTCTGAAGGCTGATCTCGACGTCTGAGTTGGTTTCCGACGCCACGCGCTCTCCAGCTGCTTCCCGCCGCTTCAGCAGTCGCAGGTCGTCCGTGAACCATGGAGAAAGGACTCTTCGTGGCCGGATCAGGCGTCTGGGGGCTATTTGGTCGATGGCTTTCGACAGGACTGTATTCCATCTGTCCACCCGTTGATTCAAGGTCCCACCGGAAACTTCCATCGGCTCAATGGCTGCTGCGAAGCAGCTGGGGTCCATATGCCTCTTCTGGCGTGCCAGTATAGGTTTTGGCTCTGGCCTTGCCGGTAGGGGGATTCTGATGTCGGCCTTCAGAGTGAAATGATCTGACCAGGGGACCTTCGTTGTTACTTGCTGCGTAACCCTCAACCCGTACCCAAAGATTAGGTCTAAGGTATGTCCGGCCTGGTGTGGGGCCGGACTCCATCAAAATGAGTCCTAATGTGTCCATGGATCGGATGAACTCCTTCGCTAGGGGATGGCATATTAGCGTCTGCATGGATGTTAAAATCTCCCAAAACAATGAGTCTTGGGAATCTAAGTGTCCAATCCGCGGCAAGATCGAGCAGATTGAGTAAGCTCTCCTTCGGGGTCCCGGGGGAGCGATAGATAAGAAGAATCGCTAAGCACTCCTTAGCTTTAAGGGTGATTCCCAAACACTCCATGCCCGTGATATTCGGGGCCTGGATAACTGTCACCGGGATGTCATCCCTAACTACTATACCCACTCCTCCTCCCCCTACCACCAGTTCTTGGTTGATGGAACATCCGGAAACCCGGAGGGGACAGCTCATGGAGAGGTATAGTATCTCCATTCTGTGTCCAGGTCTCCGTGATGCAGTTAATATCTGCATCTTGCTCTATGATGAATTCATTCAAGGTGGCCAACTTGTTCCGTATCGATCTGGCGTTGAGGAGCAGGAGTGATGAACAGGTGGGAGGTGGTGTCGGGAGGAGCTTTGTTGGGGGACGGGTCGCAGGAAGGGGACGGATAGTGCTTCCTACTATTCCCATGGTTCCTAATTAGAGGTCGGCCCTTGAGTCCAACTTTGCTTCTTCCTGTGACTGTTGGGATTTTTCCTCCGCAAGTTGATGGACTCGCAGAGGGAATGTGGATAATGGTTGACAGTTTTCCGCCTTTGGCCCAAGATCTTGAAGGGCATCCAGTTTGCGGCAGACCCCGTGAAAAGGGGAGTCGCCGTAGCAGGCGGATTGTCCATATCAGAAGACCTTAGGGGCTTCATAGTTGTAATCTTGTCACGCTCTGTAAATTGCTTGATCGGCTTGGAGGTCGAACCGGTCTGAACTTCCTTCTCCGGACGGCTCTCCTTCCGGCCAAAACCCACCCCCCAGAAGGTCCGTGAGCGAAACGACCTCTTCCAGGTCTCGTTAGCCTTCCCTCTCCTCCTCGGGCCATAGGGAGCCATGTTCTTACAAGGATGGCCACTCTGGCGGCGGCCAGCTCCTACTTGTGGGCCAGCGATGTTCTCCCCTCTATCTCGCGAGGGGGCTCGGACATCTGGCAATGGGCCAGAAAGAACTGATCTCGCTGGTCTGGGCAATAAGTGGAGGCAAACAGGGGCCAGACGTTGGGGCCTAAAGTTGAGGGCCGGGCCTCCGTTATTTGTGGTTTCCACGTGTCCTAGGATACTGGTATCCACAGGGACTCTAGACTGAGCCGTTTTTGGGGATGATGGCTTTGCTGTGACACTATTGCCCGAAAAAATGCTAGGATTAACATTCTATGGTATCTACTTATCGTACAGATAAGATGGGCACCCTGAAATCAAAAAAGCAAATAAAATAGTGTTGTTGAAAGCTTTCATGGTCAGAATCACTGGGTTGCTGTAAGTTTTCAGGTGTATGGCCATGTTCCAGAAATTTTGGCAATTTTTTTGGCCACAGTTACAAACCCATATTGGGCTTACTATGGATTACATCAAGGCCTCAGCCCAATTCATACAAAAAAATCAGCAGCGTCAATATCAACACCAATGACAAGCTGATCAGCTTCGATGTGGTGTCTCTATTTGCCAAGGTCCCAGTAGCAGACACCATTGCACTAATCAACAAGAAGTTCTCATCATAGCTTGGAAATGAACAGAAAGATGGAGTAGCTATGGGGAGCCCTATATGGTTCAGATATGTGGGTGACACTTTCACCATTTGGGGTCTTGAACAAGAAGAACTAAACAAGTTCCTGGACCACTTTAACAGCATCCATCCAAACATCCAATTCACCATGGAAAAAGAAAATGAAGAAAAACTGCCATTTCTAGATATCCTAGTCATCTGCAAACCAAATCATCAAGTGGGTCACACAGTTTACAGAAAACCTACACACATGCATAGATACCTACATAAAAACTCCAACCATCACCCAAGTTAAAAAAAACCCCTACAATTAAAGTCCTGGCAGACCGTGTAAAACAAATCTGTGAACCCCATCTCTTCCAAGACGAACTGAACCACCTAAACTGGGTTTTAGGGGCCAATGGATATTCCACTGGAGACATCAGAAGAGCTGCGAGACCAAGAACAAGCTACGAGAGTAAAGACAAAGATCCACCCAGTTTTCTTGCCATATATCAAAGGAACCATTGACTGCATAGGGAAGCTGAAGAGGAAACACAACATACAAATAATCTATAGTCCCACTAAGAAAATCCAACAAATGCTATGTTCATCAAAGGACAAGAGGGATCCTTTCACCTCTGGAGGAGTCTACCGTATACCATGCACCTGTGGATAAGTCTACATAGGGACCACCAATCACAGTGCCCAAACACGAATCAAGGAACATGAAAGGCACTTCAGACTAATTCAACCAGAGGTGTCAGCCATAGAGGAGCACCTGATGAACCAACATGGAAATACCATATTATTTGAGAATACAGAAACACTGAACCACTCTAAGTACCATGTCAGACTACACAGAGAAGCCATTGAAATCCACAAGCATGTGGACATTTTCAACAGAAAGGAAGAAACTATGAAAATGAACAAAATCTGGCTACCAGTATTTAAAAACTCTAAAATCATAGCAGTAAATAAAGACAGGAGAGTTCCAGACAAGAAACAATCAGGGACAGCTTATCACCTCTTGACAAAAGGTGCCCCCAGGCAGTAAGAAGCCACACCTTGAAAACTACTAGGTCATTAAATGCTAATCAAGGTAGCCAATTGAAACATGCCAGATTACATGCGAATCGAACCTGGCAGCTTCCTTTGTTGTTTATTTTGGCAGGCTACTGAGCCGATTTATTTTCTGGAAGCCAGCGTTATGTCCTCGATCTCCCTGCCTTTATTTTCTACATTGTGGATTACAAATAATCCATCGGGGTTTGGGGTTTGTTAAACGGCCGCACACAGTCAACCCTCTCCATGCTTATGGTTACAGCATCACCTGCATTGAACATTTATAAGACTTTGATGAGGTTTGCCTCTGCATATTTGAGTGGGCACCCGATAGTGGGAATTTATATTATACTGTTTGACCTACTCGGTTGTCTGTGTTATAATATAATATATATTGAAGTTATAACCTTACCATTGTGTTCAGGTTTATTGTTGAGCCATTTGAAACATTCACACCTACCTCCAACAGACAAGAGTTCTTTCTCGTACCCTGGACATCCCACAGCTTTATAAACCCCAGTTTCCTAGTTTCCAACAGACCTCACAACCTCTGAGGATGCCTGCCATAGATGCAGGTTAAACATCAGGAGAGAATGCTTCTGGAACATGGCCATACAGCCTGAAAAACTTACAGCAACCTAGATAAAAATATGGCTGAACAGTTGTAAACATGTTATAAGCAAATACAGGTTATTATTCATATTTGGAATAGAGAACTTAATCTTATTTAGTGTTTACCAAACTTGGGAATGGAATACCCATGTCAAGAAGTACTACTATGATATGCTTTAATGACAAAAATCATTAGTCTTTTGTTATTTTGTTATAACAGTTCCACAAGACTTAAAACCTTACCTTTGGCATGGCCTACAAGAATGGGAATTGTGCTGTATTTGCAGAGGGGGGAGACAAAGAAGGGGAAAAGAAGGCAGTTTAATCTGGGAACAAAATAAGACAGCTCATTAGTTTCAAGAATTCTTAAAAGTGTGTGTCAACAGACACCATCAGAAACTATGGTTCATTACAGATTTACATAGGGAATGTTTTTAATTAAAAAATCCAAAAATCTGCAGTAAAATATCTGAAAAGGTCATAGAGATTTTTGCTTTGACACTTGCTGCCCTTCTTTCCACTATTGTTTTTCATTTAATAAATCTCTGAATCACTGGGAGATAAAAATTAGCAAACCCAGAGGTGAGAACTTATACTTACAAGTAGTGTCTTATTTGAGGAAGACAACATACACCTGAAGCAACTCGTAGTGTTTCTGAGCACTGTACCTCAGTGTGTTTCACAACATATTAATCAAGACTTTCTGAGCATTTTATCTTTATTTCAGTTAATCGTTTTATTTGGTAAGACATCTCAAAAGTTTTCAGAGAATACTTCTGCAGAAGTCCTATTCTGTTTTAGCAATCTCATCATTTGTTGAATTTTGAGTACGGTGAAGATAGCATTGAAAAATTCTTCCTCATTAAATAGAGGAAGTTAAGTTTTATTCAGAGAATTCTTGAATGTTAGTCTTTGACGTAAAAATCCATCGTTCTCTTGTAACTGACTGCCAATCTTTACTGTTCTTTCATAAAGACAGGTGGTTTTGTTCTCATTCTCTCCTTCATCTTTATGCACAAGCAGCCAATCTGCTTTATTATTTTTTCAAAATGATTTTGGAAGGTACAGCTTAGATTCTCTCCCCCCCCCCCCTTTATACCAGGGGTCCTCAAACTTTTAAAGCAGAGGGCTGATTCACAGTCCCTTAGACAGTTGGGGGGGGGGGGTAGACTATAGTTTGAAGGGAAAAAACCATGAACAAATTCCTATGCACATGGCACAGACCTGTTTTGTAGTGCAAAAATGAATGAACAATACAATATTTAAAATAAAGTTCCATTTTAACCAAAGTAAACTTATCAGTATTTCAGTGGGAAGTGTGGGCCTACTTTTGGCTAATGAGATTGTCAAATTTATTACGATCATTGTGGTTGTGTGCCTTCAAGACGTTTTAGACTTTTAGACCCCACAGGCCTTAGTTTAGGTGCCCCTGCCCTACACTTTATGTAGATCTTGACATATATTTGTATTTTTACATAGATTATATTATTTGAAGGATTTTGAAGGATTAATCTACCTCATATACGTTGATCACATGCATACATTGAGAGCAGATTTGGGGGTCAAAATTATGGATCTTGATATGACCCATGGACAAGTTGAGGGTAATTCCTTAGATATGTGAAAGTGCCTATGCTGCCTCAGGAGGTCAGTTGCTCTCACTGCCATTTCCGCATTCAAAAAGGCCAAAAGCTATGTCATAGCACAGCAAGTAAGGAGACTGAATATGGGGGATTTTTTTTCCAAACATTTAAACATATTATTAAATATGCATTGTTGAAGGCTTTCATGGCTGTAATCACTGGGTCCTCATAGGTTTTTTGGGCTATATGGCCATGTTCTAGAAGCGTTCTCTCCTGACATTTCACCTGCATCTGTGGCAAGCATCTTCAGAGGTTGTGAGGTCGAAACGTCAGGAGAGAATGCTTCTAGAACATGGCCATATAGCCAAAAAACCTACGAGAACCCATATTATTGAATAGTCTTTTTATTCCCAGTGATACCTTGTTAGTTCTGTTTTTACTCATTTTCTCAGAATGACATCAGCATTGTTTTACTTTTCTTGTTTCATATTAGTTTTCAAGCCTATTTTCTCTAGTATGCACATTTACATAACATGTAGATTTATCTGCTTTACTAAAGGGTTTGTATGTGTGTGTTTCAGTTCCAAACACATACAGAAGAGAGGAAGATATAAAATGGTGTATCTAAGACTACTGGCTGTTTGAGCAGGCATTTGCAGACAAATTATAATCATTTTAACCGAGACCTACGGAATTTGACGTTGCAACGGAAATCGACTCTATTGATGAGATGCTGAGATTTGTTTTTTTACAATTTTATAATTTTAACTGTTAATTGTATTGTTTTATATAGTTGTGTATTATTGTTTGTTATATTTTATATTGTGACATTGTTACCACGTGTACACTGCCTTGAGTCACCTTCGGGCTGAGAGGGGAAGTATAAAAGTACAGCAAATAAAATAAATAAATAAATACATTTTGTTAAGTATTTATGTAAGGGCACCAGATCCCATCTGACCTAGGAAACTAAGCAGATCAACTCTGGTTAATGCTTGGATTGGAGATCATGAACTATTACTAGATGCCGTAGGCTATATTTCAGAGGAACGAATTGATAAAACTACTTCTGAAATTCATGTGGTCCCCATAAATTGACAGTCACTTGAAGGCCTAGGCACAAATACACAAAACACATAGGATCTGTAGGAGTGTCTTAAAATGTGAAGTGTAATTAAACTGGAGTCTCCCAGGACCTACAACTTTACCCTTGACATTGCTAGCCAAGCCATGGACTCAAATTACTTGAAGTTCAATTTGATGTGGCATTGGGGGCTGTGTGGTGGTTAGAGTATGAGGGGATGTATGTGTTGTTTTGTCATGTGTGCTAGAATAAACATTTAATTTCTTTGTACAATGACAATAAAGTGATTATATTCTATATAATGGATGCTCCTTCTTTGGAGGCTGGATGGCCATCTGTTGAGGGTGTTTTAATTGTGTTTTTCCCTCATGGCAGGGATTGGACTGGGTGGTGCTCTGAATCTCTTCCAACCCTATGATTCTAATATTGCTTGAAAGAAGGCCCCTCCCCAGCCCCATGACTTAAAAGGTAGAATGCCATAGGCTGGCCGTCAAATACTATTTTCCCTTACATCTAAAGGAAGCTTTTAAGTAATCTACTATATTTTGCAATAACCCATCCAAAATATAATCTTTAGCCATTCAAGTTCTTTGAATGGCTACATTCTATCCAATTATCCCACAATCCTCAATGTGATGCCCTTTAGTGTAGAAGGGGAAAACACTGTATGAAACATGATCAAAATTCCATGCTTGCCACAAGGTGACCAGCATTGTCAACTAGTGAGGAAAAATGGGCTGAACAAATTGCAAAGAACTGAAGAGATGGTCTCTCCCCATTTATCCTAAGATCCTCTATCAGAATGAAATTCTTATCTTTTACAGCAGTGAATGGAGACCCTCTTAAATGGCTACCCATCTGGATCTGCACTTACAGGGGCCAGATCACATATGCATTAACAATTTGAATTCTAAAATATGTAGACTTGCATTTTTAAATGTTCTTTGCCCACCACTACTTTAGATAGATGGCAGTAACAATGCTGCTGGTATAAAGACTACCAAGTACAACAATTTCCCACTTATCTCTAAATTTAATGGTTTGGGGGTTTTTTTCCTCCTCCAAGAGATGGATTGTCTTCAAGTGTAGTCTCACAAGAGAATATTATAATAAGCAAATTTGGAATTAGGAAAACCCTGGTTTGTGGCAAATTAATTTGATAGTGGGTTTATTCCACACCTTCTTGGAAGGTGCAAGATAACCCCACTGCTGCAGTCCAGACAGTATTCCCACAGTTTTCTGGAGGAAATTAGCCCGAAAAAATGTGGGAATACCAAGCTTCTCCCAGAAGCCCCCCCAAACACAATAAAAAGCAGAAGAACTCACCCTGCCTCCATACGATGGTTGCCAGAGTTCTCCTGGAGCATACAAATGATGCGCTACAAGAAAAGGAGGGAGGGGGGAAATTGCTCCTGCCCCCTCTTCTCCTGGCACATCATTTGTATGTGCCAGGAGAACTCTGGCAGCCGTCACATGGACGCAGGGTAAGTTCTTCTGCTTTTTTATTGTGTTTAGGAGGGCTTCCGAGGAGGGGGTTAAGTGTCCCGGTGTTGTACTGGGAAATCCCAGTACAAAATCTGGACACCCACCCCAGAAAGTATGAGCTTTCTGGAGTGAGTGTGGACAGGGTCCCAGAAACATCTGTGTTTTTTAAACACTGATGTTTCTGGGTTAAAGCCCTGTCTGGAAAGGCCCTAAGTGTCTGCAAGGTGCAGCATAAGCACACATAATCTTGGTTTTGCTGAATAAAGACACTAGCAGCGATAGAGAAAGCCCCGTTCATGCTTCCTCCTTCAGACATTTCCTTGAATGCTTCCACTACACATCACCATTTTTTGTACAGCAAACTTGGCTTCATTGAAACTGCTTTAATAATGGGTTGTTATAGGTTTCTCGGGCTATATGGCCATGTTCTAGAAGCATTCTCTCCTGACATTTCACCTGCATCTATGGCAAGCATCCTCAGAGTTTGCTTTAATAATATTTGCTGAAGTGTTCAGTCTTTATTTAGACTCCAGTCAGCACTGCTGCATTGCAGTCTGATGGACAGCAAGGGAATCATGTGTCTGATGTAGATATTTTTAATAAAAAGTGAAAGTTAAAAGCATTGTGGCCACTAGGGAAATATTATCAAAGTCTAGCTTTGATTCTGCCTGTCAAGAAAAGTAGCAATACAACATTGTACTGAGCTTCCACATTAAAAGAAAAATCCAAACACCTTTCAAAGCATGAACCTGATATTTTGACCTTAGGTCTGCTAGGTTTTAACAGATAGGTCTATTAGAACAGGAGACAGCAGAATGGGGATTCAGTAAGAAATGTGACTGGAATGCCGAGACTTATTAGTGCATCTAATGGTGTCAGCTAATTGAATACAGATATGGTGGGAAACACGTGATGAATTGCTATTCCCAGTACATCTTGCCATAGACTATGTAGGCAAATGCTGGCTGGAATTATGGTACAACACATATAGATCTTAATTATTCTTACCCTTGGTCTACAGAAAATTCACTTAAGAACAAATTTTATGATCTCCAAATAACCATTGTACAGGTTATCTTGCTCTATTACAGAGTCATGTAGTTTTCTTTTGGAATATGAATTTGGAATGGAAAAAACTTGTTTAATCGTTACTTGAGTTACTATGTACAGGAGTCGTCGACATCAATATTTAATCATGTGCTTAGATATAATCATAGGTTATGATAATGCTAAACATAATCATAGGGTTTATGAGCCAATGCATATGCAAATGATTTGTTGAAATGCTATTCTGTATTATATTGAAGGTCATGGGTATTATTGATTATTTATGAATACATTAAAATATTTTCTACTACCCTGTTAACCATGAAATCCCATTCATGTTTATTGAAATTTAAGCCAAACTGCATTCATTTTTTTGAATCACTTCTTTGTAGGTTTCATCTAATTTACACTTGTGTAGAAGGAAGTAATTTCTACAGAAGTGTAAATTAGATGAAACTCACAAAGAAGTGATTCAAATAATTTTACAATACATCAGGCATGTTTTTCTTACCTATTTCTAGGTAAACAAAGTAAGAGAAAGCACTATATTACATGACTTTGCTCACTGTAAATTCTCTTTAACAACTAAAATAACATTTTCATCTTAACTTCATTGACATAGATTGCCTTCATCAACCTAGATTGTCCCCATTAATTAGGGCTGAGGAACATTCACTGACCCCATCTATGCCCTAAACTAAGAATTAAGAATACAAAACACATAATGTATAACTTCTAGTGAATTCTAGCCCATCTCTTAGCATCTTGCTATGTGTTTCCTACTTTATAGTCTATTTCAAAGTAAGCCAGACTGAGACTAACAGGACTCACTCCTAGAGAAATTAAATATAATTTTAATATTTGGATATGACATCAGCAATATTAATTAATCAATATTAATTAATATTAAGTAATGTTAATTAATATATGGATATCATTGGATAGTTAACTATATTTACTTAACAAAAAGTAACAAAAAAAATAGCAACCAGAATGATTGATAACTGGCAAATATTCAAACAATTGGCATGACATTTGATGTGATTATGGAACTATTTACCACTGTTAGCCCATCAAGGTTCAAAACGTTTCACCCACCCATTATTTTTGAGGAATTTTCAGTTTTTACAAACTACATTTTAAAACAAATAGCTATCTCCTTCAATTTTCTATACAATAATACAAGATAACAGGGTTTGCCTGCCCATCCCCGAAATAACGAGACAACACAAGTAATTTTTGGGTTCAAATTTTGGGCAACTTTTATTTTTAATTGTTACCTATTTAAGTTTTGCCTTAACCTAAACTAATAGGTGTCAGGAACCTGGTGAACAAAGCCGAGGAGGTATCCCAGCCGGCTATACCCCTCGGCTAACTGTGGCGAAAACCTATTTCCCCGATAACCAAAAAACCGGACAACTGTTAAGGAGAATGGACAGAAGTCTATTCGAAAATGTCGATATCAGTCTCTGCCATTTGTGTGCCATCAAATCTTATCTCACCAATAATCTAACTTTCCAGTAAGTGTTTATGCAAATGACCCACCCCCAAACATGTGGGGGCTTTGTGTGAACACAAACTTTGTATTTTCCAATCTATTTTCCGCTAAACCTAATTATGTAAGACCCACCATACCATCTAGCCCCTAAACAGTCTAGGGCTAGGCAAAACCCTTCCCAGAACATGAGAAGGGGGAATTCCTCAACTGGCCCCACGGTTCCGCCGGTTCTGCGACGACCAATACTGTACTGTTAAATGGGTGGGTGTGGTGGGCCTAACCTTGTTCAGAGTGAGGAAATAGGGTGGCCCAGCCCAGAGCTGTCCACGCCCCTCACTCTGGATGGTTCCAAGGAACCATCCATTCTCTCTTCGAGGGGGAGGCAAATTTCTCTCCTCCCCCAACCCTGTTGGGAAAGGAAAGTCCTATCTTTCCCTCAAGTTTCAGAAATATTCATACATCTACTGATTTGGGGATTTAAAAATGTTTTGACAAAAATATTTTAAAATAAATAATAAGCCTTCTTCTTTCTCTCCTCTATTCTGCTATTTTCTTTTTCTATTCGCTTTTCTTCATACCTCGGGCTACTTGACAGCCGTTTTATGCTTTGTATACTTTTTAATATACTCTTAATAAAGGAACTTTTATTTCTTAATAATAATAATAATAAGCCATAACAGCTCTCTCATGGAATGTCTCTCATATTAACCAACAATAACCTCAATTAAGGGATTTTTTCCCAGTCCAGCTCTGATTTACTTACTTGTATTGAAGTATCAGTCAGTCCTACACTTTTCAGATTCAACAATTTATTGGAATTCTGCCTGCTGCTGCTATGAGGGAAAAATCTCTTCCCTATCATAATTGGAGCTTTCCGATGCTGAGCAGAATTCTGGGAAATGTAGTTTAGGGCAGGACCTTTTGCATTCTCTACCACAGAGCTCCTCGCCTTCCCAAACTACATTTCTCAGAATTCTGTGGTTTCATAGGGCTTTTCCACACAGCCCTATATCCAAGAATATCATCGTAGAAAATCCCACATTTTCTGAGTATGGACTCAGATAATCCAGTTCAAAGCAGATATTGTGGGATTTCCTGCCTTTATATTCTGGGATATAGGGCTGTGTGGAAGGGCCCTCAGTCTCTTTCATAGCTCACTCAGTTTTGTCTCACCCTGCTACTTTCCTATCCTCATGGGGAAAAGCTATTAATGTAAAGAGGAATGGCAGCCTTTTTGGCTTCCCCTCGATTGCGCTGAAAATGATATTGACTCTGATAGGCTTCTGAGCATTACAGAATTCAAACAAAAAAGTAGTGGTGAGCTTTGATTCTTAAGTTTTTTGTCATCCCCCATGTTTCTTAATATCTGTTTGTATATACAAAATTTATGAATTAGATATGACTTATAATTAAAAATGAATATTTGCAAACCCCTAGAATCTACCATATTTTCTGGCATATAAGACTATGTGGGAGTTGACTTATACACCAGGAGTCAACTTATACACCGGGAGTCATCTTATAGAGTGGGTGCTGAAACTTCCAATCCAGATTGGAGAATCTGTGGTTGCCACATATGGTGGGGGGGGGGGCGCTCAAAAATGGCAGGGGCCGCGTTCCTGCTGTATGCAGCAACTATGTGAAAGCATTAAGGGCAACACTGTGCAAGTACGGTAGAAGAAAATCCATTCAGCAGGATTTGTGGACTTAATGCGATCCCGATGGTCAGGTGAAGGGGCGCCGTACCAGAAAGGTGTAAGTGAAGGGCAGAGCAAGGTGCATGCACCTGGGGTGTCCGGGGTATGGAAAAAAGAGATAGAGTGGCTCTGTGCCCAGAAAAACACACCTCTTTTACATGTCTGGCCCACCCTTGTATCTCCTCTCCTGCCCTCATATCTCGCTCCTGAAGACTGCAGTGAAGTGGTGCAGGTGGGCAGGCGTGAGATCTGAGAGGCAGAGAAGATAGGTACAGTAATAGGAAAATTACCATATTAAAATCAAGTCTGATGCTTTAAAAATTTTATTTGGTGTGTGTTGGAAAGTGGGTAGTCTTATATGGTGAGTGTATCCCAATCTCTATATTTTAACTGGAAAAGTTGGGGTCATCTTAAACATCCAGTCATCTTATACCCCGGAAAATATGGTACTTCTCAGTGGAAATTAATGGCATTCTTCTATTAAGCAAAATAAATGTGTTGCCTGTCAAAATTAATACATTGATGGAATTTTCTCTTAACAAACAGAAAACTAGAAAACTGCCTATTAAAAGAAAAGCAAAAATGTGTAGAAAAAAGTCTTCAATAAAGGCCAAGGTTACTTACTATATCAGACACCAGACATTTCAAATGCCATCTTTGGTTAAATCATGTTACAAAAACAGAACTCTTCACTCCTTGTCACTGGAGTGCAAGTGGCTTCAGCTCTTGTATTTTTTATGACATAGCAGTTCAAAAGTTCATCTCTTCTAGATTCTAGTCATAGTGATGTCGTGAGGAAGCAGGTCTTCTGAAAGTAAATTGCAGCTCATTGGGAACCTGAAAGCAAATTTTTGCCTTGATTCATGTTTATGCTGTGTCGAAACCCTGCCTTCTGACTCCCCACGGTGCATACAAGGAAATGCATCCTTTTGATTATTAAATTCAAGAGCCACTTCACAGGGTTGAACTAAAGATACTTTTATGGATGAAAGAACCACTTAACAGGTTTGTGTTGTGTGATATTGAGAAAGGCAGGTAAACAGACAGGGTTGTGGAGGATTTCAGAGGCTGGTCTTTCCAAGAAATTCAGTAATTTCTCCATGACTTCTCATGCTCTCCTTAATGCACTATTCATCTCATTGAGTAGACAGAAAAAAGGGTTCACTATTTGTGGCAGGATCAACCCCTAAGAGATGTTACCCTGAAGAATAACTAACTTGTACATTTTTTTAAAAAAAATTGCAGGAGCACTACTGAATACCAAGGACTGTAGGCTATATTTTAGAGGAACGCAATTGACAAAGCCACCTCTGAATAATCCTTCCTTAGAAAATTCTGTGAAATTCATGAAATTGTTATATGTCAATAGACAACTTGAAGTCATAAACTCACATATAGAAAAATATATTTTAATCAAAACTAGTCTTTAATCACATACACCTGGAAGAGAATCTCGTTGAACTGCATGTGGCTTACATCTGAGTAGATGTCTCTAGATCTGTATTGTGAGAATGTGCTTTAACTGAAATGGGCATCTTCAGGTT
Source organism: Anolis apletophallus (assembly GCA_030556195.1). NCBI lineage: Eukaryota > Metazoa > Chordata > Lepidosauria > Squamata > Anolidae > Anolis > Anolis apletophallus. Next base: position 24,104,147 of record JARBWK010000001.1, read on the forward strand.
AAAACAAAATAATTTACAAGCCATTATGTGTATTTATACGAGGGTGGGTCAAAAAGTAATGCCTCCATTCTGTTAAGGGCTCTTCCAAACGGCCAAAAATCTCAGTTCAAAGCAGATAATATGGGATTTTATTCAGTTGTGTGTAAGGGGCCTAACTTTTATTTCTTTCACAACTACTGAACTATCAATGCATGATATGATAGAGGTAATCTTACTCTACCTATAGTCTTTTATTTTTCCAATTGACTGATTAGATCCATGAATCTGAAACTAAAAGAAAGATTTATCATTGCATTTCTGGCAAAAGAAGGCTATATACCTAAGGAAATCCATAATTGCTTGAAGATTGTTTATGATTTAGCCCCTTCTGACTTTTATCTGTTTGGACCTCTGCAACCCAATCTACATGAATGTTAATTTTTTTCCAAAATGGTTTTTTCAGATTCAATGACTTGAATGAAGTTAATTTTTTTCCAAAATGGTTTTGATGCCTTTAGGGATAAAGATGGGCATGTCAATATCTGGGCTCAAATCATTGATGTATTACATTGTTTGCTTGACATCTTACATGCATTACATAGCATTACATAATATGTATCCCTAAGAATTGTCATAAGGATTTTCTTAAGGCCTGAACTTTTGTCCTGCTACATGTCTACACAGACTTTTTATAATGATCCCATAGCAGAACATCATCAGATTAAACCCTATAACTTAACCATCTATTCATTGTCATCATCATATTTTTATGTTTTCCCGAATGATTTAATAATGATTCCCTAATTTAATAAATGCCTTTACGAATAGGAATTCTATCCCTTGTATCATATCTATCTCCACAATACATGTATTCAAGTATATGTTATCTGTCGAGGAACTACACCTCTAACAGCTTCAGTGACTTCACCAGCATTCAAAAGTTTATCTCCCTGGGTATTGTTAAAATGTAACAGCATCTGTTACAATCATAATTGGACACATCTTAATATAGCTGGCTTTGTTAAGCTATCCATCATATCCTCTATATAGATATAAGTATATTCCCAGGCCATAAGATTGGCAACTGAATAACCTCATGTGTAAAAGCAGGATTCCAGCTAGTGTTGTGATTGTGAATGGAAGATATTTACACCTGTAGACTTTCAGGCTTATCATCCATGGGATAGGGCAGAGTAAGAAATGTCAGAAAGTTTTGAAATACAAATGACAGATGAATGAAATGTGAATGACTTTCTACCTCTAGTCAAAATAGCAATTTGTTATGTATACCAAACCACAATTTTATACTCAACCATAGGTTCTGTTGAGTTGAATTCTGCTTCTTCCAGGTAAGTGTGTGTGGCATTACCTCATATTTATTCATTTGCTGGTCATCTAGCACGAGTAGAGATATCGTGTAATTGGAAAGCCAGTGACTTGCATTTCAAGCACTTGTTCAATGAAATGAGAGCCATTGTGCCTTTTAATCTTTGTTTAGTTTTCTCTTTTGTGGAACCAAAAGGCTACTTGGATTTGATTTAGTATACATAATTCACACACTGAAATGGTGAAACTGATCCTTCTACAATCCTTGTTGTATGCAGAGTTCACAATGAGAGCAATGTTTGCTTTAATTCCTCAAAGTGTATTTTTCTGCATTTCTAACCACCCCTTAGAGGCTTTCGATTGAAATCTATTTTTTAAAGCAATTCCCCCTCCTCCATCATATGAATAGACAGGTTTGTTATTGCATGGTTGCTCATGAATTCTGGACTGCCGGCATTGATTTTTTTCCTGGCAGCACTGAGAATTTGTCTTGAAAAATAACCCCAGTGACCACTAAATGGACTTCACAAAGTAAGGTAAAAAAGTAAAGGTAGGTCACGTTTGAGTTCTATGAACTTTGGCAACTTTTTAAAAAGGGGGACAAGGAGAAGTGTTTTTAATTATTAGATCTTTTAAGGCAGAACAAAATTGACTGAGACCTACTCTCATCATTTTCAAAAGCTTAGAGTAGGATTTTTTTTGGCATGCATCTCTAATGAATTTGCTTAGAATAACTTGGCTCAAGTACTGCATGCATCTTGCAAATATAAAAGTTTCTGTCATGTATTAGCTCAGAGCACAATTTCACACCTTCACATGTTGAAGTCTGTAAGTCACAAACTGTTAATGTGATTTTCCCCTTCTTTCAAAGAAACAGTACATGATTTGAGTCTGAATAAAAGCTGCAGGAAAAGTATGTTAATGTGAACAAAAGGCTATCTTCTGTCTGTCTGTCTGTCTGTCTGACACACATTTGTCTCCAACTTAACAATAACAATAATACTGAGGAGGAGGACAAGGAGAATATATAGGACAAAAGTCATATCTGATGGTGGAATAAGCTTGTGAAGGTTCTTCTTCTTACCCCACTTTCCTCTCTTAGATGTGATTCAATATTCAGTTCCATAAATTACTATGAGGATCGGAACATGGTCTGCCAAATCCAATACATTGATCTTAGAATTATTGGCTGGAAGATTCTAGCACAGTCCTCAATATATATACTTGACTGTGTAGGAGTTTTAAGATCAGAGTTCAAATCCAAATTCAACCTTGGAAAACCACTGGGGAAATTTTTTTGCTGAAAAAACCCAATGATAAAAACATGGTCTAGAAAACGGGGAGAGGGGAGCAAGAAAACAACATGTCACTATTAGGAATCCAACACAAAATTAATGACCACAAGCAAAAAGCTCCCATTCCATTACTTCTCCTTTGTTCTGATTCTCAAAGTGGACTCTGGTGAACAAGATGTCTATGGAAAGTTGAAGAGAAAAGGAAGTAGTTTTCTTTGTTTCCAAGCAACAGCTACTTAGATTGATTATGCTTTTAATTTTGGAAATTAAAAGCATATATTATATAGCTAATATAATTATATACAGTAGAATAGAGGAATCTTCTTTTAAAATAACTCCTCCAGTCCACAATACACCAACCTCCCAGAGTTATCACTCACAGAGACCTCAATTTTGAGTGAAGTTCGGGTTACATCAGAGAAGGTAGCAGAACTCATCTCACAAAGCCCCAGGAAATGACTTCATACCAACAGAATTTATAAAATCAGGCATACAGTGGTGGGCTGCACTATTAGCTGCCTTTTCACCCAAATAAACAACTCAGGAAAAATTCCAGCTAGATGGAGATGTGCAATTGTAGTTCCAATATATATATAAGCGCCCTAAGAGGGGAAGGACAACTCCCCAGCAAACAATTATTTAAAATTAAATTAGAAATCAGTATAAAATATATTTTAAAAGACAGAATATTGTAACAGGTATGGAACCGAAGGGGGGGGGGTACATATATATGTTGTTAACAACACTGTGACTCTACCCACTTCCTCCCATGGGGAGCAGCACATCATAAGCTTTCATGAGCTCCCAATGAGGTCTTAAGACAAAAGATCAAGTCAAAATGTCCTCATTAAAAAGGAGAGTCCCTTAAAAGGGAAATATATATCATTAGCAATTATTCAAGTTTTAGATAGCTTTCATCTTCTACTAAGTCAAATGACACAAATTATTGTAGGAAATTTCAAACCTTTGTATTCCAGAATATAATAACTGTATATATGGAACTATTGTATGTCTAGACTGAGTTCTCAGTCTGGTTGCAATGGTAAATTATTCACAACTGGTATCTTTATTTAATGTTATTTTTATATTAAAGGCCTCAAGCTTCCGCTCTTGTATTTTTTTCTATAAAGTACTATATCTGCATTTATTATACCAATCCAAAATGCAGCATTTCCATAAGCAAGTAACTCAGACATTTTTGCTTTCAAATAAAAAAATTGTGCCACATACATTTTGCATGTAAATATACTCTATTGAAGCTATGGAAAACACCTATAAGATTTTAAGCTTGAAATAAATAAGAAATAAAGGGAGATTTTTCATATACTTTGCTGTTTAGTGTAATATAAAATCCCATAAAAGGCCTGGGAAACATCAGTGTTTGGCTCGAGTGATATATTAAGTTCTATGATACAAAGAATGTGGGCAGTTAGTGTCGGCAGTATGTGGTATAGCTATAAATTTATTCATAGATAAAAATATAAGAAATTGTGGAGTGGGAAAGGAATGAAATAGGAAAGAAAACATTGAAGTCTCTTATTTGACTACTATAACCATCTCCTTGGTTAATGGTAAAATACTTAAACCACCATTATGTAAAATATCAGCATCTTTCTCTGTGGTTTATCAAATATTCTTTTCTCTTTTCTTTTTTCTAAAGTTAGTTTGTCTTTTGTCTGCTTTTGTCAAAGGACACTTCCACACAGTATCTATAATTTGGTTAAAAAGGGGGAGAGGTGGCCAGATGACGTTTATGCTAAATGTGCAATCACAGCAATGGAGGGAAAACCCATTTCAAAAACGTCCTTCTTTATCCCCGTTCAGGGTAAAAAAAGTGGATTTTCCCATGACTGTGTGGCCCAAATTTGGTATTTCCCTCATTACCCCCTCTGGAGATTTCTTTCTGCCATGCCAGTTTTAAAAAACCTAAAACAGCTGATCAGATGTTCGGGCTCCCATGGAGACACAGCTGGGTTCAAGAGAGGAGTAGCAGAGAACCATTAGAGGTCTCTGAAAGTATTTATTTTAAAATTTTTAAACTAATATTAAATAAACTATTTTTTAAAATCCCACTGTTATGCACTGATGGATATATGTGCACATAGGACCGGGGGTGGGGGAAAGGAAGAGAAAGCCCAAGACTGGTATTTCTCTGTAGGTCTGCTCTGAGGCCCAGGGTTGGTTTATGCCGCATAATAATCCTGCATTTTGGCACTGTCTGTAAGCGCCCTATGAAGGGAGCATTTATGAGGCTCCTGCTACTTATGTCCACACATGAGAGGGAGCTTTTAGGAGCTCTTGTACCTAAAATTCATGTAATGTTCTTTTGCTCATCTCCTTTCCTATCCCAATATAGGGGTGTTTGATTGTGCTTTTCCTCTCTCTACCCTCCTTTCGGCAATGTATTTGACTATGTACAAAATTGTATACTACTTTCATATGTGCTACAAAGATTAAGATATGTATGTTCTCTACTACCCAACTCAGCCTCCTTTCAAACTACAGCCCTCTGGAGCAGGTGCAATCAAAATTCCTAAGATCAGTGATGCAGGTTCCCAGATGTGTCTCAAATGCCACCCTGCGATTAGAGACAGGCATCGTGAGAATGGAGGCGAGAGTCTGGACAGCTAATCTCAATTACTGGCTGCACCTGTCTTTCTCACCATGTGGCCTTGTTCCACTAACTCTCAGAGACGAATTTCAGTCTACATGGAATAAGGCAGTGGCAGCAGAAATTGCAACTCTAGGCTTCTCTCGAGGACAACTGCTAAGTATGGGTTGGGACCAAGCTAAGGATCTCATTATACAACGGATCCTGGATATAGAGTGGCAATCAGATTTAGCCTGCTCTCCAGCCTTCAACATTGATGAAGATAATAGATACACCATCGCTCACATGGCTTACTTAGCAAACCCGGAGGTGCCTAAACACCGAAGAGCTTTCACTCTGGCAAGATGCCATGCCCTCCCATCAGCAGTACTGGAGGAGAGGTACCGGAAGACCCCTGCCCAGGAGAGACTATGCCCTTGTGAGTCTGGGTATATTGAAACAATTGACCATGTGCTCCTCCAATGTGTGTTCTACAGAGACATTAGAACTAACCTTATCACTCCATGGCTTTTAAAACACCCAGGGTGCACCGAAAGATATTACACCTTCCTGCTGCTTTCGGACTCCTATTCTGTGATAACTCACGGTGCTGCCAAGTTCTGTGCGGCAGCAATTAATATTAGATGGTCGATGACTGACCCCACAAGGCAAGTTCCTGTTTGCTGCTGCCATGGAATACAGCTAGCAGAAAACTACCTCCTAGGTAATCATCACGTTATATCAACTGAAATGCTGCAAATGTTCCCTTCTCATCCCCCTCCAAAACCAGTAGTTTGATATCTTTTTTTAGCTGCTCCCCTGCTTTAGACATATACCTGCTTCTTACATTGTAATTTAACTTGTCTTTTTAATCTGTTTTCTTTTTATAACATGTTTTTTATCTGCTTTTATATTTGACCTATTTGGGAACTGAGATTCCCCTTCCTTGGGCGCAATGGTGCCCCATTTCATGTGCTGGTCATAGACTGTAATAAATCATTGATTGATTGTAAACTACTAGACTTGTGTGGGGTTGGACATTAGATTAGTCGTTGTTCAGCTTTTTCCTTGCCAGTGGATTACTGTGCCAATGAATAGATCCACTACTATCGTTCAAATTTCACAATACTGGGTGCCACTGCCTGCTACTGAAATGAAATTAGACAAAAAAAATTCAAGTCGGAGCAGATCAGTCTTTCCATCCACCAACTCATCTAGTAGCACTTACACGTGTTGGTCCAATTTTGTATAAAGCTGTGGGAGAGGGAGGGGTCAGAACACATTACATACAGCTCAGAATAAGTTGATAAGCAAGCACAACCGACTCAGAAAAGACACTAAAACAAATCAAACTTATGTAGCATTAGTAAAGGAATTAATCATATATCTCTTATTCCTTCTATTTTATAGATGCAGAATTCTAAGCGTAAAATATCACCAAGAATAATGCCTATATTGGCATATTCAGATTAAATAGAACACAAAGTACATAACTTAAGAAAGTGTATCAAACTATAGACCGTGATAAGCTACTCATACATACAAATAATATATTTCACTAATTAGGCATGCATACAACAATATAGAAAACAATTACTAATTGTACAAATCATCCTCCCTACATGAGTGTATGTGGAGAGTATTCTATCTTATATTAATTCATACACCAACGCCAGAAGCAGACATGCGAACACTGTCTCTAAGGCCTCTCCTATACAGGCCACATAATCCAGGGCCAGTCCAGAGCATTATTCTTCAGACTGGACTCTGATCAATTGCGTTGGTGGCTATACACAATAAACCTAACCCTCTGCAGTGCCATGTTGATCTCCAGAGTGACAAAAATGCATCACCTCCCTGGGCCACTCCCTTGTTATCCATGACATGGCAGCCACTTGTCACTGGGCACAGAGCTACTTGCAAGTGCCTAGTCATTACAATCATTTCTGCTGAGGCCATAATGAGGCAGTCATGTGATCAGTAAGGAGGGGATAACTCTTCTTGCTGAATTTGTGGGAACCCTGTTCTGACTTAAAGAGATGACCAGTAACTTACAAGAATCTCCATGGCCAGTGATGAAGGGTGACAACCACATCATGACAATCTATATCCTTCCTGATCACCTGATCAAAGGTAATAGTGGCAATGTGCATTTGAACACAAACCAGGCTGAAACAGACCTGATCTAGCTTTCTAGATGTCTGCAAAGCTTGCATCCCCCAACATTGCTCAGTGTAGAGCAAAGTCTGGTTAAAGGTTAAAACTTTGGATACTTACGAGAAGTCCTTGTGCATTGTGAAAACTACTGGTATTTGGTGTGGGTATGATTTTTTTTCTGAGCTTGTGATAAGAAAAATACAGATATGCTCATATTATTTTTGTTATACAGAATAAACACAAACTTTAGGTAGATATTTGTACATTATGACAACTATGCACCCAATTGCCTAACTGTATTTTTCAGCTTATCATGAAAAATATTCATCACTTTGAAAAATATACAGTTTTCTGTTGAAGACTAGGGAATAGGATACATAAGGAATCATGAAAACATGCTGAAATTGTGATTTAAATGTAGATTGTTTTCACAACTGTTAAGGCAATGATATAAACACCACATATTAATGCCAAATGTCTAAACAATTATTATAAAATAAGACATAAAATAAATAACACCAGGGTCAAATAAATAGGTAATTTGCCTCTTGCTGAAAGAAACCCAAATCAAATTGAGCAGACAATATAAAGGAAAGCTTATAAAATCATAGGAAAGGGGAGAAAGTATGAGATAATAGGAGGACATTATTAACTCTGGTAGCACAAGAACTGAGGGACAGCCAATAAAATGTGCAGCCAAATGATTGATGATAAAACTAGTCAGTAGGAATAACAGGATGTTACAGGATGTTGCAGGTGCTGGGGCCATGAGTGGCCTTAAAAGTATTAAAGACATGATAGTCAACTTTTATTGTTTAACCGCACTCATTTCCTACTGGAAATCTATTAAGTAGAAGTATCAGGGACAGATATCACAATCATACTTTATAGGATACTTATAAATTACTTTTAGTGGTGGTGTGAGGGGGGGGGGGAGTAAAAGCAGATGAAACAAGGGTCTAAATTTTTGCTATGTAGTTTCATTGATTTTAAAAGCAAGCAGACACCAAAATTTAGATATTTGGCTGTTCTTCTTTTGCTCTTCTTTTGCTCTATCAAAAGTGATCTGGAATCTCCAGTTATTGCCTATGCCCTTATTGCAGAAATGAATGAAAATTCAGTAGAATGAGTTCAGAATAAAATGGTCTAGATCAGGTTTCCTAAACTTTTTCCACTTTTTACCTGAGAAGTTTTTTTTTCATGACCCCTTTCTGCCTGAGAAATGTTTATGTGACCCCAAATATATAAGTAGATAAAATAGGTATAAAATTAAACATTTATTAATAATAAATCAATATCTGTGAGGCTTGCTAAGCAGTCTGGTTTTCCTTTTCTGCAGAATCCACTGTAAACACCAATTGGTGTTGCTTACAGCTTCATGCATATGTCTATGTGGCTTTCAGAAATTTTTTACAGTTGCCAATTTTTTCCAACCCCAACATTAAGATAACAGGACACCATTTGGAATTGTGACCCACAGTTTTAGAAGCTGTGGTCTAGATGCATCACATACTGGCCACAGAGGAAAAGACAGGAAAAAGAGGAGGGGAGAGAAATATTGAGGGAGGGAAAGAGGGAGAGACAGAGAGTCAGAGATCATTCAGCCTCTGTCTGCATAGCTCCATGTTCCTACTTCTCCTCTACTTGGCTATAAAATTGAGAGCATTTGTTCTGTGCAACTGCTATTTTGCAGATCTCACATCCTGAAAACATAGTAGGATATTTAAAAGACTTATGCCATTTGAATAGAAAACAGTTGTTTTAGAAAGCAAACACCTGGCTGGATCAAGAAAGCACACAACAGTGGCATATCAGGATGACACACCAGAACCCTTCAGTATCCTGGCCTGCTATGAATGCTGCTCAGAAAATCTCATTTACAATGAGAGAAGATGAACAACTATACTGAGTAGGCATGAGAAAAAAGGTATGAAAATGAAATGATTCGTAAGAAATTCGTAAGAAATGCTACTTTTGAGTATTTCCGCATCTGGAACGCCAACCAGGAAGTGGACTTTCTTTATAGAACTTCGCGGCCAGGATTTTCTTAAGTGTCGTTATTAGGTTGTAAGGGGGCACCCTCCTTCTCTCTCACCACCCTCCCGCCTCCCTTGCCAATAAGTATTATGGCAAGGCAAGCCCTAAACTCGCTCCTTCTTTCGGCTGGAAGCCTGGAAAAAATGTAAACAGAGAGGTTTACTCAGAGTAAATCTGCAAGGAGGGCACTTTGGATGAAGTGCCCTCCTTTGTGGATTTACTTCTGAGTAAACCTCTCTGTTTACATTTTTTCCAGGCTTCCCTGCCTCTCCTGCCTGCCAGGATCTAAAGCATCAAAGAGTATTGGGGTGAGAAACCAACCTAATGTATAATAGAATGAATGCTACTGTAAGTGCCTAATATTATAAGTAATCCAACTGGTCATATACCTACATTCCATGCACATGCAATAATACAGCAGTAATAACAATGGGTATAAGAAGAGGTAAAATTCAAACCGAAGTATTCTGACTGGTCCCTCCTCAAGCGGTGCAAACGGGCTCTTCTCTATGAGCCCGGGAAAAGCGGGCACAGCGTTTGCTGCCTGGGTGCACACACATACATATTCTTTGGGGGGATTTGCTGCAGAATCCGGGCTCATAGAGAAGATTCTGCAGCAAATCCCCCCCCCAAGAATATGTATGTGTGTGCACCCAGGCAGTAAATGCCCGGGGTTTTGGCTTTTCCCGGGCTCATAGAGAAGAGCCTTTTGCAGTTTGCACCGCTTGAGGAGGGACCACAGTCAGAATACTTCGGTTTGAATTTTACCTCTTCTTATACCCATTGTTATTACTGCTGTATTATTGCATGTGCATGGAATGTAGGTATATGACCAGCCTGGGCAAACTTGGGCCCTCGCTCCCTCAGGATCGGGGTGAGAGAGAGGCAGCGAGGAGCACGGGGGGGGGGGCTCCGCCTCATTTTCTTGCTGCTTCCAATAATAGAATACCCGCTCCCTCCCTCCCTCCCTCCTTCCCTCCCTCCTTCCTATTTGGAGAGTCCCATCTAGAATTCAGTGTGATTTATTCAAATTTTTGGCCTACAACTCCCAGAAATCGCAGCCAATTTACCAGCTGTTAAGATTTCTGGGAGTTGTAGGCCAAAACCATCTGGAATGCGCATGCGCTGGCATACGAACTACTAACGAATTTCGTTAGTTATTACGTTACATTTTAGAAATTTTTGGAAATTTTTTTGTAAGTCTTTCTATTACTAATAACCCCCCCCCCCCATTTGATTTTAGAATCACGATTTTTGGGTTCGAAACCATGCCTAATACTGAGCTATATTCTGCTGCTGGTTGATTGTGTCATCTGGAAGCAGTCAGTTTCTTTTCTCTGGGTTGTTTCCTATAAATAAACCAGGGGGGAAATCTAAAACAAACTATGTGTTCACTGTCTGGCCTGTTTGAAGGAAGCAAACCAGAAAATGTGAAATTATGTTTCCCAGACTACATGATAAACATACCAAAAGCAGCTTGCAACTCCTTGTCTTGTTTAAAGAGAGAAGCATCAGCACAAGCCTGTGGCTAACAAAGTAGAATCCTGGATTGTTATGTTGTCTGAATATCACCATTATGAATAATGTTTTACCAATGAATGTATTACTATTATTATTATTATTATTTTATCCTGCTTTTCTCCTATGGATGGGACTCAAAGCGGTGAAATGAATATATTTTAAAAGATTATATTTATTTATTCTTCTTATCATATGTAACTACATGAACATTTGTGTACTCCCCCCCCAAATGGAGACTGACTTGGTGGTAATTGTGATTCTCAAGCCAGACATACAACTTCATAAGTACAGAATGATCCCTTTACCATCAGGGATACATTCCTCAACTTTGTGTGGATTTGTTAAACTATGTATGATATTTGAAGCTAGTTTTTTTCTTTGTTTTTTTGTGAGTGTCAGGGGCAACTTGGGAAAATTGCAAGTAGCTTCTGGTGTGAGAGTATTGACCATCTACTGTACAAAGATGTTGCACAGGGGACACCTGGATGTTTGATATTTTACCATCCTTGTGGGAGGCTTCTCTCATGTCCCCACATGGGGAGCTGGATCTGACAGAGGGAACTCAACCTGCTCTCCCAAATTCAAACCACTGAACTATCAGTCAGCAATCCTGCTGGTACAAGGTTTTGACCCATTGATCCACTGGGGGCTCCTAGTAAAATGATGGAGTTCTGTCCCAAAAATAACAGGCACTAGAAACTGTCTATAGATTATATATTTTGCCATACATTGATATAAATACAAGTGTGGTTATGTGGAGGGGAGGTCATACTGTAACTCAATTCATAGTCATGGCACAATTGTAATAATCATACATGTCTCCCCCCTTCCCTACCAATATATCTCACCCTACAAGCCAGCCAACTACATGAAGTAAAATATTTCCTGGGTGATGGATGCTGAATAATGAACTATTTAGTCTTCTTTTGTTAGTGAGGCATGGTGTGAAAAAGCAGTCGGGACAGGTGTTTTTCACACCATAGATTACTGGAAGGAGAAGACTGGAAATGTCTTTTTTCAGCATCTTGAAACTCCTTTGACTGACAAAGCTGCCTGGTTTCTAAGATATGACAATGCAGAATATCAGCAAGAATCTTTATGTTACAGAACTGTTGAAATTATAGAGCAGTTCCAGGGGAGGTCATAGCTGTTATTGCTGTTTTTAAGAGAGACGTGTGTGTGTTTGTGTGTGTGAGAGAGATTTTTCTGTTTTCTCAGACTACATTTTGCAACATTGTTCTCCTTTCTCCCTATAGCATGTTCTCAGATGACATGTTCAGTGTATACAAAAATACAAGGTAAACAGTGGTAGAAGTACACAGGCAAGAACAAAGATGTTGATCAAGATGTAGGCCAGTAAACAAAATAAAAACAGGATCCAGTCAGAAATAGTTTTTGTCCACACAATAGTTAACATTTATTCTAATAATGCATCTGTCAAATATGGCATCACCCAATGGAAGAGTCATAACAGGCATTATAAGAGGAGTAAACGTCCACACAAGAACTAGTTATAAAGCCAAAGCTGAGATCATACTACATATATTTCCCATGTGTTCTCTCTGTTTTCACGCAAGTCGCACAGACCATCCCATGATGCAGTTCACATCTGATGGCTGCCCAGTGGCCACCCGTGGTACTGTGCCTTCCCAGCATGCTATAAGGGAGCGAAGACTCCCTTCTCAGAAGTCAGAGTGTTACCCAACTTCTGCTTCCAGAAAGCGGGAACTGGATGGAAGCATGGGAAAGTGGAAAGTAGATGGGAAAGGTCATGGGATGACTAGCCATCCTCGAAGACAAACTCTGCTGGGAGAGAACGGGGTAAGATGTTTTCCCCACTCTTCCTGAAGGCTCCCCCTGTTTGCCCCTGCTTCCCTCCTACCTGTCTGATGAAGTTCAAAATGTAAATCTATGCTCATGTACTTAAATGATAGATATGCTATACTACCATTCTGCTAAATTCTAACATTGTGAAACAAATCTGCAAATGTGCTTGCTGTTTCTGCAGTTAATCAAGTAACACATTGAATACACTGATGAACATACACCATCTAAGAATGCGCAACAGCCTATGAAACACTTGTGGATTCTGTTTATACAGGATGTCAGCCAGAAGCTTCATAGCAAAGAAGGGACATATGGATAGGATTATGTTCATATGATGTGCACTGCATTAATGAAACTCATTAATTCTTGAACAGGCCTATGTAATCCTGTATGTCAGCATTTCTTACATGAAATCAATCTCAACCATAGTGTGATGGAACAGCCAGTATTGAAAAATATGATAGGATGACAGGAACTCTGTTTACGAAGTAAAAAAACCCGGAATGTTACAAGAAAATAGACATCTTTTTAGGGTGTAAATCTTTGCATATGTCATTCTCACATGTAAAATTGAACAATTGAAAGTTTTGTCTTCTTCAATGAATATTTTGATCCATCTTATATTTTAGAGGATTGTTTCTGTAAAGAAACTGCCAATACAAACATATTTTTCATAGAAAAGGCTTTGTTGAAAACACATTTTCTTGTCTAAAAAATTTATTTTTGTAAAACAAGTTCAGAAAATGAAACATTTGCCACAGTTCACTATTTTATAATGAAATGTCCCAGTGTGTAGACACACTCTTATTGAGGGTGAGTTTTCATGGACATGAAAACTCAACCTGAACTGACTCCTGGCTGTCTTTACAATGTTCAAGTACCTCTGGTGAGCATCATGGATTATCCTGGGTTTGCTAGAAACTCCAGAACATCCTGCGGCTTTGGGACAGTGTGGACAGCTGGAACAGGTCCCAGGTTGTTAAGCTGTCTAGACAGGATACTGCTACAATCACCCTTTCCTTGTTCTTATCAACTCGAGGGAAAGGGCATACATTGTGCCTGTGTCACCACCATTGCTACTCTCAACCCATCGCGGAACTCTGTGCAAGCTTCTGACCTTCATGGGGGTCCCATTCTGATGTTAACAGAGTCATGTGCACAATCAAGAAGAAGATAGGGAGATCAGCCTCCTGATCCATCCGATCTTTCATGGTGGATAGATCACATAGGAAGACCTACACATTTGGAGTCAAGTGTCACTTTTCTGCTGGAGCAAAAATGGACCTGTAGTGGCTGTGTGTAAACTAGACCTCAAAGAAGAGATTGGAGCTCTATGCTGCCTCCTCTCCCGACAGCAGATTTCTGGCTGATATTATCACTTTGAATTCATATTCCCATTTTTATGCTGTTCAGATCGTGCATTTATATTCATTTTCTCATAAAAGCACTTAACTTAACCTATTATCCAGTTAAACCAAAGCCATTCCTCCCACTGACATCAAAGAAAGAGGCTGAGCTGAATGAAGCCAAATTCTTCCCTTTAAAATTCTTTAAGTTATCCCAGCTCGAGGCACTTGGTATTTTCCAGTTACATTTGCAGTTAATGTGGAGTGCCGATAAGCATACATCTTGTGAGCCAGCCTCTTTAGTTTCAAGTGTTTCATAATTAAAACCTCTCTAGAATTGTATTCAGCATTACAAGCCTACTGCCTATTCTGATATTCTCTCTCTCTCTCTCTCTCTCTCTCTCTCTCTCTCTCTCTCTCTCTCTCTCTCTCTCTCTCTCTGCTTTTCCATTCCATAATCTATTTTGCCTGAGATATTGAAATCTTTCTTCCTGGATTTTAATTTGGTGATTGATTTGGTCTAATTTGTCTTTGTTACAGTTCTTGTTTAAAAAAAAAAGCAAACCCTCAAATTATCATCATCTATGAAGTGATGAATACTACTACTACTAGAGATGCAACAAATAAACAAGAGGGAGGTTTCAGTATCTTCCAGAGAGCCCTGTGCATGTAAAAGTACATAAACACTAGGCTTGTTTGATTTTTAAAAATGGTTCAAAACTCGTTTTGGATGTAAGGGAAGGTGGTGGTTCGAATCTAAAGCCAATTCTGATTTTCACAGAAAAAAAAGTTCAAACCTTTTCAAAACTTCCGAGACTTCCAAACCATTATTAATGGTTTCAAATTGTTATTTCCTGTTTCATTGGGTGGTCTTTACTTTGAAAGTAGTTGTTTTACTCCAGAAGGTGGGCGGAAGAAAAGGGAAGAAATCCATCCACTCTGGTTAAAACTGCTTCTCTCGCTTAAGATTGAAGTGGGAGGGAAAGGAAAGGAATCCATCCACACCAGTTTAAACCGACGCAGATCCATCCCATCCACACTGGTTAAAACTGCTTCTCTCACTTAAGACTAACTCGGGAGGTGTGAGGGAAAGGAAATGAATCCACCCACACTGGTTTAAACTGACATGGATCCATCCCATCCACAATGGTTAAAACTGCTTCTCTTGCTTATGTGGGAGGGAAAGGAAAGAAAGGGAATCCATCCACACTGGTTTAGAAGGCTTCTCTGGCTTGAACCGAGGCCGGGAACAGAAGCGGGGAAAAGCTGAATCATTTCCGACTCTCAGATTTCTAAGAGAAATGGTGGAAAAAGGTTCGGAAGGGCAAAGGGACTTCCAGTTTCCTTAAAAACTTTGAAATTGCTTTAAAAAGAACATCTTTCTGAATTTATTCCAAATTATGAAGATTCCAAATGAACCTAACCATGCCTAATAAACACTGAAAAGAGAGAGAATGCAGTATCCAACAGGAAGATAATAACAACAAACCTGACAACAACAACTTAAACATACTGAGTAAAAACAGAATGTGATTACTAAAATACAGGTTTGCTAAATGCATGATTACTAAACATAATTTTTTCTCTTTCTGGATTATTTTCGGAATAGCCATTAAGGAAGGTTGATTAGAGTTTAAAGCAGAGAATTCTAAGCACTCATCAAACTATGCATCCTGAAATTATTAGGATGGAACTAAAGGAATCAAAAGGGTACCAAAAGGCTACAACTGTAGTGCAAATGCATACACTTGTAAAAGGTACAAAATTACCATCATAGAAATATTGCCAAGTCTCTTAATCATCAAACATTTTCGTTAAAGAGCATTATACTCATTTATTTTGTTTTATGTTCCCAGATTTCTGTCGATACAAGACCCAAAGATTCAATAGAGCAAGGATTTCTTTTCTGCTCATCAAATCCTAACACTGACCTAGAAACAACTGCCACTAAGGGACAGCCTTCATCAGTCACAAATATCTCCAACTGTAAACAACAGAACTGCTATAGGTTATAAAAGTTATAAAGAATTATCTCTGTAGGAGGAGATTGAGCTTCTTGATGAAATGCCATTCTGAGCTCACTCCATGTGGTAGAGCAGGCTCCTGCCAAATGATCTGATATCAAAAATACAATTATTGTGACGCAAGGGCCCAATACATTGTTGAACATATTTTTAATTACAAGATTGGAATCTGATGAGAATTCTCTTTGAACATTTCAAAATGAGATTACAGGAGCTAAAACACTATGGAACTTTCATTGATATAGTTAAGGGCAAACACAACAACTATTTGATATTGATTATGTGAGCAATTCCAAGCTGGATCAAAGATACATAGCAAGACTATTTGAAAATATGTTAAAAATAATGGTTAGAGATCATGATTCTCAAGTGTTAGGAAACCCTGATGAAGCAAGTCCTGGAATGATGTGACTTTTTGCACATTGATGCCTCTTCTGACCCAAACGTGTATGTGATGTGTGTAGAAAAGCATATTTCTCATTTTCTGTGTAAAAAATATTGTTTTCTATGAAAAAAATTCACATGAATATTTAGCATAATATACATTTCCAAATTAAGAATAATATCGAAAACTATAGTTTCTAAAGACTCTCTCACAGCAGAAAAAGAAAAAAATGCAAAAAGCAATTATTATTTACTTTGAGAATGTTCGTTTTTAAAAGTTACAACCCTGGCCAAAAGTAGTTCAGCAGAGCAGGGATGCTAAGGTTTGATCCCCTTCTTAAAGAAAATAGCGCTTCCCAGACTAAATGTAAATTGGAAGGCAGTTGGACTCTTGGATTTTGCATTTCTTCAAATTTTGTGACGGCACTCTTGAGCTTCTTATCCATGGATTTTGTATTAACCAACTCAACCATTCATAGCTTGAAAATATTCAAAAAAAATCAAAAAGCACACTTTGACTTTGCCATTTTATATAAGGAACACAATTTCACAATGCAATTGTATGCAATGGGATTTGAGAATCCATAATGTTGGTATCAACAGGGGTTGAGAAACCAAACCCCAGTGGATACAAGGACCCACTGTACTTAAGGGAACAGTGCATCCAAAAATGCATTAGTTAGGGATGTGGAAAGTGACAGACATGTCAATCACAGAAAGATTCATGTTTTGTGTGTCTTTAAAAATGAGGGAATAATGCACAAATCATGTAAAAGAAACCTTTGACTAAATGTCCCACAAAAGTGACACAGGCCTAAGGTAGATTGAGTCATATGTCCTTATAGTGGAATTCAAAAGAAGAAGCAAAGAATACAGAAGTTCCTTTTAGTAAATCATGCTTTATTTAAAAATGGAGGAGGTGGCAGGCACATTAATGTATCACCCAAAAAAGAAGGCACATTTTAAAAGAGGACAACAGACGTCATAGTTTTGCATAATATTTGCACATGCTAATGTATTTGTAAAGCTGCAAATTTAGAAATAATCACTGTCATTTAAACAGGATTACAGTCAAAGGTGTCAAAAGTAGATCAGGTTGCAGGGTGAAAATCCCCCTCCATAAGCTACAGTTGCCAACAATACAGAACAGCTCAAGATCAACCAGTATATGCCAGACATGTATGTTTCAGAATTCAACAAAATTAGAGATCTCACAGGAATAGGATGAGAGATCCCCTCTTCTGGGACTTAAGGATGGCTTTAAATAAGTCCTGTTTGACATATTACTGACCTCTGTCACCAGATCCTGCAGAGCTGAGAGAAGAAAAAGTAGACACCAACTAGATTTGCAATAGGAAAAAAACCCACAACATTTTGGGATGTAAATTTGCTGCATACAAATTACTCAAAGGTGGTCTGTTGTAATCATGGCTGGTTCTCACTATGCTTTCTTTCATCAGATCTAAAAACAAGTTACTTGAAGCTGCTCTTTCTCAAAGACAAAAAGGCATATTCAACATATAGATCACTACTTCTTAGCTCAATGTTGGGGTTCTGAAAAAATTGTCAACAGTAAATGTTTATCAATAGCAATGACTTAACAGAAGTTGAAGGGATCAAGAGAAGGTGGCAAGACGATACAGAAGATTTGTATAGGAAAGATAATATTAATCGAGGATAGCTTTGACGGTGTGGTGAGTGAATTAGAACCAGAAATCCTGAGGTGTGAGGTTGAATGGGCCTTAAGAAGCATTGCTAATAACAAGGCAGCAGGAGACAACAATTTAAAATCTTGAAAGATGATACTGTAAACGTGATGCATGCTATATGCCAGCAAATATGGAAAACACAAGAGTGGCCATCAGATTGGAAAAAATCAACTTATATCCCCATGCCACAAAAGGGAAACACTAAAGAATGCTCAAACTTTCACACAGTGGCACTTATTTCACATGCTAGTAAGATAATGCTCAAGATCCTGTAAGGTAGACTTCAGCAATATATGCAGCGAGAGTTGACAGATGTACAAGCTGGGTTTAGAAAAGGCAGAGGAACGAGAGACCAAATTGCCAAAATCTGCGGGATAATGGAGGAAGGTAAGGAGTTTCAGAAAAACATCTATTTCTGTTTTATTGACTATTCTAAAGGCTTTGACTGTGTGGATCATAATAAATTGTGGCAAGTTCTTGGTAGTATGAGGATACCAAATTACCTTGTCTCTCTCCTGAGGAATCTGTGTAAGGACCAAGTAGCAACAGTAAGAACTGACAATGGAACAACAGACTGATTTGGGATTGGGAAAGCCATACGGCAAGGTTGTATACTCTCACCCAACCTATTCAACTTGTACGCAGAACACATCATGCTACATGCAGGGCTTGAGGAATCCAAGGCTGGAGTTAAAATTGCTAGAAGAAACATTAACAACCTTAGATATACAAATGATACCACTTTGATGGCTGAAAGCAAGGAGGAGCGGAGGGGCCTTATAACCAAGGTGAAAGAAGATAATGCAAAAACTGGGTTGCAATTAAACATTTAAAAAACCAAGATTATAGCAACCAGACTAATCAATAACTGGGAAAGAGAGGAAAAAAGTGGAGACAGTAACAGACTTTGTATTTCTAGGCACAAAGATTACTGCAGACGCAGACTACAACCAGGAAATCAGAAGATGTTTACTTCTTGGGAGGAGAGTCTGTGTCATGGTTTTATGGTGGACTTGATTCCTTACAATGTGAATTTGATACAGAATAGTTTTGCTTTCATCACGATCAAGTCCTCTTTTTAATATGATCACATCCAAAGAAAACCAAAACAAAAAAGCAATGACCATGGCAATATCCTTCTTTTCAGAAAAGGGGTGAGCAATCTACAGAAGATCACAAAATTTGCAAATGTTATTCCAGAGTATGTTCAGTCATTTTGGCCCTATCTATACTGCCATATAAAATTGAAATTATCTTTTGAGTACTGGATTATATTAGTCTACACTGCCAGATAATCCAGTTCAAAGCAGATAATCTCACTTTTATATGGCTGCATAGATGGAGCCACAGTTTCCTGCAACAGTCATTGGCATTTCTTTTTCTCTATGTTTTTTCCCTCCTGTTACATTCAAAGTGATCGATATTGCCCTTTGGGGGGGGGGGGCGGGGGCGGAGGGGTTAAAAGGAAGCATTCTTTTTTTCCTCAAGTAACCACTATGTACATTTTCTTCTAGCTTGCCTATTTCAACCTCATCCTGATCTTTGTGGAATTCCTAGTGTTCAGTTTCTTTTGTAGGCTCTGATTTTACAGTTTAGACAAGAACTTGCCAGACACATCTTTTTGGTAAAACAAATCAGGGAATGATTTTTTTTAACTGTACATTTGGTTCCCGTATCGCTCAGGGCTTTTCTGAAATCCATCTTTTGAAGAATTAACAAAAATTAGTACGTCATGACCTTCTCTTTCCAAAATCATATTCTCTTTTATTTTCTATTTCTTTTCTTACATTTTCTGTTTGATGTCTTATGGAACTTTGCAAGTTTTTCACCTTCAAATCCTGTTTGCTTTCTGATCTCTTTTGCTGAAAGGATAATTGGAAATAGGCAGAGCTTTATTAATGTTTTTACAAATCCACTGTCTGTCTTGCTGTCTCTTCTTTATGTCAGCTGTGAGTTATTGCAGTTGTGACAGGGCCTTCTGTTCAGGGATTGTACGCTCTATGTTGTGGATTGCTTACAATTAGGCATATTATCAAATTCAACCCATCGAGACCTTTTAGACAGTTGGATGTATATTATCTCAAGACCATCTTATTTGTATTCTCAGTTAGTGCACATCTAATTCCCATGATTCTGCCTGTTTTTATTCATGGTAATAGATGCAATAGCAGTTGAGGATGAACCCTGCTGTTCTTTTATCATCTTTTTTTTCTACTGAAAGGAGCATAAGTACTTAATTCAATACTACACAAGATACTAAATATGGTTGACTTCAAAACAGTAAAATCTTAAGTCAACCTACTGTGTCATCTTAAATCAACCCACTTGATTAAAGTGATCATTCCATTTTTAAAGGAAGACAGTTCATTATTCTAACTATTTTTCTTACCAGAGTCCAACTGTGATCTCAGTGAAATAGTCATTGGGAATGTAACTTTTACCTTCTTTTGTTCTCTTATGGAAAAATGAACATTGTCTAAAGTTCCCCCCACTGGTATATTACCACAGTTTTTCCAAAATATTTTGTACAAAAATATTTACTTTGTTTCTGCAAAACACTGTTTCTTGTACAAAGATACCCTTCTTTAAAAATGCAAACAAAAATTTCCTAATGTGAATAATTGCAGGGTTTTACTTTTTCCCAGTTAGGTGTCACCCTTTCTAATCAGGAGTATGAAATATGGGGAGTATTCTTGGCTTGAGAGTTGGAGCAGGACACTGGGAGACTAAAACATCAATCCCCACTCAGCCATGAAACTGTCATAAATAACGTTCCAGTAACTTTTAAGCATAAGTTATTTTATTGCAACTTCCAGTGTGAGAGGGTACATCAGATTACAGAACTTTTACACAAAGAATGCCATTGGACATACATAGAGATTCTATGCAGCTACATTAGCTTCACAACAACCTTTCATCCCAGCTTGCTGGGAGGAGAGAGCTTTGCCCCTCCCCTGCCACGAGGAGAGCAAGGTTCCTTGAACTTTCCAGGCCCAGGGGCGGGGTCTTCAGCGAGGCCACACCTCAGCAAGCCATTCTGTGCTTGCTTGCCTGGAGGAAGGACGCAAGTCAGTGAGCTGTTCCTTTTGGGCTGGGGAGGCCAGTCTCCTTGAGCTCATTTGAAGAAGGAGGACATACAGGTCGGTCTGGGGCCCAGTGGGAGGGGGACCTCTGGGCTCTCCTCCCCACCTCCCCTTAAGCTCTTCCTGTTGAAAATCCAGGAGCCCCCCCTTATTTTTTTATTTGGGCTTTGAGCTGCTAAAGGAGCTTGCTGAAAAGCTGGCAACCTCACCTCAGCCCTCAAAGGGCTTTCTGATAATCCCTTTCTGAATAAGCATGTTCTCAGCCCTGTGCTTTGAACACTGTTGAACTAAAATGTATCTTCAAGTCAGCCCTGGTGTATGGTTTACTTGGGTAAATAGTTTGTCACTATTTTTCAGAATAGGTAAATAAATGTGAAAGGCCAGGGTTTGAATCCACTGGGCCTTTGCACACTCTTTTCTCTGAAAGGAATGCAGTGGAAAGCCTCCTCTGAAATATATTTATGAAACCAAAACAATACAAAGCATGTTATAATGGGCTGGGCAAGCAGCAGGGGCCCTTGCTGCGGAGGGGCTCCTTTCCCCAGCATGGCTGCAGTGGGAGGCTGGCCAACTTGTACAGGGCCAGGCCATGGGATCCTGCTTTTCTTTGGGGATGCATCATCCAGCTGCCACCATCTTGGCAGCATGGCCATTGGCCCCTCCCCCTTCTTCAGTGTACTGCCGGCTGCCATTTTAGTTTCACTATCTAGGGACGGTGGCCTTGGTGGGCCTAAAAGGCCTGGGGCCATTCCAAATGGGAGTTTAGTAATCAGCCTCCCTATGCCCTGTAATTAGAATATTAAAATAATAATACTATATATATATATATATATATATATATAGAGAGAGAGAGAGAGAGAGAGAGAGAGATATGAAATATTTTATTTAAAAAAAACACTGCATGATTGCCTATCATATATTATGCATGGCCCTCATCTCGTCTCCTTGCAGGCCAAACATATCCAGTTCTTTGGGCTGCTCTTCATGGGGATTGTTATCTAAACTTTGTTTGATTTAGTCACCCTCCTCTGGACACATTCCAGCTTGTCAAAATCTCCCTTTAGTTGTGGTGCCCAGAATTGGACACTAGTTTGTGCTATATGCACACATTCAAATAAATAAATAAATAAAAGCCCTTTTTGACAATTATCTGGCCTAATCAGTTATTGGTCATTCCTCTTCCATTAACCAAAGGGTACTGAATTGGCACACACTCTCAGCCTTTGTTGGAGGCTGGCGAGTTGGGAAACAAAGAGTTTTTCGTTAAAGAACACAAAAAGGTCTGTCATATGGGGCACACTCTCTCAGCCTTGTATTGGCTGGTGAGTTGGAAACACATGAGGTTTTATCTAAGACCACAAGAAGGTCAATTTTAGCAGGTACACTCTCTCAGTCTGTGTGAGCAGCTGGAGAGTTTTGAAACATATAGTTCCTTTAAGGACCACGAGAAGGTCAGTCGTATCGGGCACACTCTCTCAGCCGGGGAGTGGCCTGAGAGTTGGAAACACATAGATTTATTTGAGACCACAGGAAGGTCGATTATAGGAGGCATACTCTCAGCCTTTATTTTTTTATTAATAATTATTTCATGCTTGTGAGTTGTCACTCCCGGTGTGGCTCCGGGCGACTTATAAAATATACATTCAGGATAAAAACAAATACTAAAACACCCTAAAATGCAATAAAACACAAAAGCACAGTAAGATGGGTATTGCTAATTAATGAGCAACCCAGACAGTTATAAGCAGCATGGCGGGGGCCAATGGCAGGCTGTCCACCATCTTAGTCCCCAAAGGCCTGCCGAAAGAGACGTGTTTTGCATGTCTTCCGGAATGCCAGAAGATCAGAGATGACCCGGACATTATTTATTTATATTTATTTATTTATTGTTCGATCTTATATTCCGCTCCTCCCTGCAGGCTCGGGGCGGATAACAACAATATAATGGGCAAACAAGTCACAGACATGTAGCTCTACAATAAAAACATAAAACACATTAAAACATATTACATCACATCACGGTTTAAAAGACATCGAGGCACATTTCTTAGACCAATGTGCCTAATTAAAGGCTAATTCAAAGAGGGCGGTTTTGCAGGCCCTTCGGAAAGGGGCAAGCTCCGAGATGGCTCGGGTGCTATCCGGGAGGGAGTTCCATAGCACCGGAGCTCCCACCGAAAAAGCTCGTTGTCTAGTTGCGGACAGATGGCAGGAGTGGATTGATGGTACTGACAGCAGATTCCGTTCATCTGAACGCAGTGATCTCGGGGGAAAGTACGGGGTAAGGCGGTCCCTCAGATACGCAGGCCCTAGGCCATGTAAGGCCTTAAAGGTCAATACCAGCACCTTGAAGGCAATCCGGTACTTGATAGGAAGCCAGTGCAGTTGCCGGAGAATGGGCGTAATGTGCTCCCTCACTGGCGATCCCGCCAGCAAGCGTGCGGCGGCATTCTGGACTAGCTTGAGTTTCCGGATTGTTGAAAAGGGAAGGCCAACTTAGAGGGCGTTACAGTAGTCTAGCCTCGAGATGACCGTCGCTTGGATTACCGTGGCCAGGTCGTTCCTGGACAGGTAGGGAGCCAGTCGCCTAGCCTGTCATAGGTGGAGAAATGACGATTTGCTGACCACTGAGACCTGAGCCTCCATGGTCAGCGAGGAGTCCAATTGCACACCCAAGCTCTTAACCAGGGGGTGACGGGCTAAGCTGTCTGCCATCCAGGGTAGGCAACCGACACCCACCCAGCCCAAGCCGACCTGGCCATAGGATCTCCGTCTTCGACGGATTCACCTTCAGCCGACTGGCGCACAGCCAACCAGTCACGGCTTCGAGGCATAGATGGAAACAATCGGGTACGGTGTCCGGCCTGCCGTCCATTCTCAGCAGAAGCTGGGTGTCATCAGTGTACTGATAACACTCCAGACCAAAGTCGCGGGCCAGCTGGGCCAGGGGGCGCATATAGATGTTGAATAATAAGGGGGAGAGGATGGCCCCCTGGGGGACCCCACAATTAAGTGGGAGTCTCCCGGAGACCTCTCCACCCCCCTCCACACGTTGTCCCCGGTCCTGGAGGAAGGCCACCCACTTAAGGGCAGTCCCCCCAACCCAAAGACCGGCTAAACGGTGGGTCAACAGTGCGTGATCTACGGTATCAAACGCTGCTGTCAGATCTAACAAGACAAGCAGTGCTGATCCACCCTGGTCCAGCTGGCGGTGAAGTTGGTCTGTAATGGCGACAAGCACAGTCTCCGTCCCATGCCCAATACGGAAGCCGGACTGGAAGGGATCAAGTCCAGCTGTGTCGTCTAAGAACCGCTGCAGCTGACCTGCTGCTGCCCTCTCAATTACTTTGCCTAAAAACGGCAGGTTGGAAACACATCTTGGTATCAGATTCCCAGATAGGGGATCATACGTCCCAGAAGGGGATATATTCACAGTCAGTCCTGGCAGGTGAATGCCCACATAAGGTTTTCACCTTTCTGAGGACTGAGGTGGGCAATTTTAAGCTATATTCCAGGCTGCCACGGGCCAGGGTGGCAGACCTGAAGCTCAGACAATGGGGTTCATTACAAACTCACCTTACAAAATTTGATAACCAATTGGCTACTGAAGGTGGCACCTGCAAGGGGGTCGTGCCTGACAAGTCTCCCCGCGCAGTTGTGCAATGCCATTGCCTCAGCACCTTAAGACAAGTTTCATATAGAACCATACTCGCCAGTTGCATTACAATACTTATATGCCAGGTGATGGGCACCTTTTGGCACTCATGGCTACTGCGCTGGCTGGGTTGGTTGCTAACGTAGCTCTCTGTGGGTATAGGGAGTGCTACAGTCAGCTAGTGCCTAACGGGGCATACATCGGGCAGTACAGGCCAGGCTAATTTCGTCCAACTACCGTGTTAGCACTGTGTGAGAGTTGGCACTGCGGTTTTCACCCAGTTTTAAAGTTACAGTTTCGCATCCTAAGTGTGCAAGCGTTTATAGGCGGTGGTTCGGCCGTCGGTTCTTAGACCCAGGCGGAGTTACTGGGTGAATACACCCAATGCTGAGATTCCGCCTTGTGACTTGTCCTATTCGGGCTACTTAATTGAGATACGCGATAAATGAGACTGCATGCGATCGTTAGCAGCAAGGGGCATGGGTTGATTGTTTAAGGGTCAAGTGTTGAAGACAACAATTATGCCTATTTACAACTAATTTTCTGGCCCTACTGTATTAGGCTGTCCAAATATCGAGTTGGTCAGTTACAGCTAGACTTCTACAGGGACACGCCTTCGGCAGATGACTCCAACACATACACTGGATGCGCATTTCTGTGTCGTAGATATAGGGTCTGTCAGTTCCTCAGGACTGGCACATAGCTAAGCGCCCTTGGTGTGGAACAGTATGGCTACTGGACAAAATCAAAGTTCAGTAGTGTCCCTATTCCCAGCATATGGCCCTTGCCCCCATTGTTGGGATTAATCAGGGGAATATGAGTTAGTCACCTCGAGGCACTTTGTTTCACTTTCTGGTGAATAGCGCTGTAGCATACCGGAGTTATAGTTATACACTGTGGTGATAACGTACTGGCCTGTACCTAATGGAACACTGCACGGGCAACCTTGGGTCTGGGGGCCTGCACATGGGGAGAGGTTCTGTTGGGACATAGTAAGTCTACGGGCTGAGGAAAACCCGAAGGACCCCCCTTTAACATATATGGGCCTGGCTTCCATTACTGGTGGAAATAGTAAGGTAAAGAAGCTCTCCGGGTGGTGTTCCTTCATGGTGTGGGCATGAATGGGTGCCTCCTGTGATGGGTGCCACCTTGGTGGTACATATCTGGACCCCTAAGAAGTGTAGGGCTGTCATTAAGGGCTACATAGTTTTCATGAAATTGCAACACTGCCCTTAGTTCACATTCTGTGGTCTGCCATCATGCAAGTGTAAAGTCATGCACATCGGGGCAAAGAACCCCAACTACACCTACCAATTGATGGGGTCAAAGCTTTCCGAGACAAACCAGGAAAGGGATCTTGGGGTTTTGGTGGACAGCTCAATGAAGATGTCAACCCAGTGCGCTGCAGCAGTGAAAAAAGCAAATTCTATGCTTGGCATGATAAGGAAGAGAATCGAAAATAGGTCGGCAAATGTTGTATTGCCTCTCTACAAATCTATGGTAAGGCCACATTTGGAGTACTGTGTACAATTCTGGTCTCCGCACCTTAAGAAGGATATAACGGAACTGGAAAAGGTACAAAGAAGGGCGACAAAAATGATCCAAGGGATGGAGCAGCTCCCTTATGAAATCAGGTTGCAACGCCTTGGTCTTTTCAGCCTTGAAAGACGGCGTTTAAGAGGTGACTTGATCGAAGTGTATAAAATCATGCATGGAATAGAAAAGGTGAATAAAGAAAAAATATTTTCTCTGTCACACAACACTAGGACTAGGGGGCACTCCCTAAAGCTCCAAGGCAGGAAAGTTAGGACTAATAAAGGGAAATATTTCTTCACCCAGAGGGTCATTGGGTTATGGAACTCACTTTCAGAGGAGGTTGTGACAGCTGTCAGCCTGGACAGCTTTAAGGCAGGATTAGACAGATTCATGGATACCAAGGGAATCAGTAGCTACTGAAATGGACATCCAAGTGCCACCTCTGTGTTGATGGAGGCAGGCAGGATTTCCCCCGGGTACTGGTTGTGGGGGGTCGGGAGCAGGTGAGGGTTTTGCCCTCCTTTCTGCTAGAGATCCCTGTGTACAACTAGTGGGCCACTGTGTGACACAGAATGCTGGACTAGATGGGCTGAGGCCCGATTCA
This sequence comes from Anolis apletophallus, assembly GCA_030556195.1. Lineage (NCBI taxonomy): Eukaryota > Metazoa > Chordata > Lepidosauria > Squamata > Anolidae > Anolis > Anolis apletophallus. The sequence continues at coordinate 24,131,220 of JARBWK010000001.1, forward strand.
GCATGGCTCTTCTTATGTTCTTATGTTCTTATGCCACGTCCCAGGTGAGTGGGAAGCTGGGATTAGGATGGTTTCAAAGGGGCCAACAAGTGCATCGGGCCTGTCAGATGGTAGTGACCAGTGGTAAGGGGTCCTACATTCAATATGGGCCGCCCTGTGGGCCTTGCCTCCATTACTTTTACTGACTGGAGTGGTAGATGTGGTCTACGGCAGACTTGCACCGGCACTGTTGGTTGCCCCTCCTTTGTTTGTATTCAGGTGTGGCCGATGTTTGGTGATTCCCAGCAGGAGCAGGGCTTATTCCATGCAGCAGCCCTGACCGCTTTCTTTGGAGCATTTAGGGGGAGGGCATTGGGGACTGCATCCCAGCCCGATTATTAATACCAGGCCTTGATGGCTTCCGACATCAAATTGGCTCAGGACTCTGGGAATTTCAGGGTTCGGGCATCTGTAACTGTCCAGGCTGCATGAAGCTCATTAGTTAACCTGGTTTGAGCCAGCGTCAGTGATTTATGTCTCATTTCAGCCGTTTCCGGCTACTTTGCACTTCTGGCCCCTGCTGCGGGTTACCCCCCTGTTTGTCAGCAGGATAGGCTTATGAAGTCCGATTTTGGGTGGTTACCAAAAGGCTCTTAAGCTATGGGGCTTAGAGGATGTTAAATTTAAACATATTCATTGAGAATTGGTGTGGCGTTATCTGCAGCCGCAATGGGTATAAGGTTAGATCTATTGGGTCCTTGGGGTGGTGGCATACTGATGCACACAGGGGCTACATTTGTAATGTCCAGTTGTTGTTTTACATGATGCTGTTGTCAGTTTCTTGTCGTTACAGGTTCCGAGGGGTCGGAGAGGAGGCGGAGAGTCCTGATCTGTGGCCACAGCTGCATCTTCTGGGCGGTGAAGGAAGCTCTCGAGGCCCCCTCCGGCCAACGCTTGGGCCTTGCCTCCATTGCCAATGTGGAATGGAGGGGCAGACGTGGTCTGCGCTGGGACGGTCTGCGCCCCATGTTGTCCAAGTCAGGCAAGGTGTTACCTTCTGATGTGCTTGCCTCCATTGCCAATGGTCTGCGGTGGGGCGGGCTGCGTCCCATGTTTTTTTGTGGTCTGGGGGTGCCTCCTCCAGACGTTCTCGTTATCCACTTAGGGGGTAACGACCTGGGATTGCTGACTGGCTGGGCGCTGTTTTTGCAGGCTCGGGCCAATCTGTATGCAATCTGGTGGGCATGGCCCGCGGCACACATCATATGGTCGGCTATTGTGCCGCGGATGTGGTGGCCCGGTGGTAGTGATTTCAGGCTCTTGGTAAGGGCGCTGAAGAGGGTGAATAGGGCGATGTGCCAATGGGTCTTACCTGCCGCATAGGTTTCTTCATCCTGATAATCAGGTGGTTTTCAGGAGCGATGGGGTTCATCTGTCCGAATAGGGGAACCACGTATTTATATCCGATTTACAGGAAGGCATCCGAGAGGTGTTAGAAGACAGGTGGGGGTTGGGGACAAGGTAGACACCTGCCCCCAAGTTTATTATTTTATTATTATTATTTATTACTTTAGATTTATTAATCGCCCTCCATCCGAGGATGCTCTGGGCGATTTACAGCAGTAAGACTGCAATGGGGGCAGGAAAGAAGAGGGAGGGAATAGGGGGGAAGGGAGAGAAGTAGGAGGGAAAGAAGTCCAGTGGCGATAGCCAACTAAGGCACAGTCCCGCCATCAAAGGGTGGCAGACAGGAGGGCCCCAGTAGGATCACCATTGGTAAGGTGCGGGCTGGAGACAGTGCCCGCAGGCTTCCTCGTGGTTGCCTGCAGTGCATGGTCCTAATCACCCGCACGGAGTCCATGTCGGCCCTGGTATTGGCCGAGTTCGATGCTTCTACCGCTTGGAGCTCTGGCTGTCCATAGTGGGAGCTCCAGAAGGTCCTCTGAGACCTGACTGTCCTCAGCGCAGGGCACTTCCTCGACAGGTCAGTGGCAGGTCTGGGGGCTCTGCCCTCTTGGAGGGGGGCTGCTCCTAGAGCACCTGTTACCCGGTGCTTCCGTCTCCGACGTCGACGCCTCCTCTTCCAGGGATCATTTTGCTTCTGGGTTGGGTTCTCATCCATGGCAAAGTCCTCCAAGGGCGGGACTTCCGGGTCCTTGTCAGCGGCAAGGTCCTCCAAGGGCAGGACTTCCGGCAAGGGACTGCATCCGGGTCCTGCTCCCTTTCCGGGTTGAAGCACATGGCCTAGAGGAGAGTCCTCAAGGCCAGCCGCCATGCTGGGCCACTCCACCTCGAGCTGGCTCCCCCAACTTCTTGCCAAACGGCGTCGGCGGACACGGGAGCCTCGGGGGGGGGGAGCCAGAACGGCCAGAACGGTCAAGCTCGGCCATCAGCGGGCTGCACGCCGGCGGGTCCTCACAATCCACGGCCAGCTCCTCCCTCGAAGGTAGGTGGACTTGTGAGGCATCTAGGCCATCAGGGCCTGATTCCTGGTCAGGTGTCACTGTTGGTCTCTTAGGAGTCTCCACCGACCACGGGGCGGCCTCGTCGGTGATGGCTGGTCCACCATGGAGGTTGGGGGCCAGCCTCCCTTGATCTGGGCCCAGGCTCTTGGTGGGAAAATCCCACGAGCGGTCCCAGTCAAGGTCCGGAGCGAAAGGAGGCTCTTGCTTGGGGTGATGCTGGGGTTCATGCTGGAGGCAGGTCACTTTGCTGGGTCCGCCAACCGGGACTGGAACCCGGGGGACCTGGGGGAAGGACATGCCAGTCCTCTCCAAAAGGCTGCCAAACCTCCTTCTGAATTCCTCAATGTGATCCGCGAGCTCGTTGTACTCTTTAATGAGCTCTGCGAATAATTTAGGATCAAGCTGGTCAGGATCAAGTTGGTTGGGGGATGGGCCCCGAGGCACCAGAGAGCTGCTTCTCCGGGTCTCTGATGGCTCCAGGGGTTTCGGGGCTCAACCAGCTGTAGATGGTGCATCCACCGGGGGGGGGGGGAGATCCCAATTGGCGCCTCCTTCCGAAGGACCGAGGAAAGAGTGCAGAGGCAGGTGTTATTGGCCGGACAAACCACCGTTGCTCCCGGTTTTCTTGCTGACCGCCATGGCCTTCACCTTGTACAGGCTTCAAGAGCGGAGATCTGTCCATCGGGCCCCAAGGCCTCAGAGAACTGATGCCTTCCCCAACCATATCAGGCCGTGGGGGGTCTGTGGGTCGCCAAAAATCATCTCCTGGGATGAGCGATCCACCGTGGTCTCCTCCCAGGGGAGTGCATGGGATCGGCGGGTCATACCCAGGGCGTTTATCGGAGAAATTGGCAGGCTGGACTGGAGCTCACCCAGAGGGACCTCTACAGCCGCCACCATCTTGCTCAAGTTGTGGCGGTTGGTTGGTAGGGAAATTCCCTAATTGGTGTGCACCTTAGGCACCCTCTTCAGGGGTGAGGGCCAGTTGGTTAAAATCCTCACATTAAAGTTCTGTTTGTTGGGTGAGGTAGAGTTAATGGCCCTGGAATGGTAAGAGGCTATTCTCAAGCTCGGGAGAATTGACCTCTTACTCATTTCCCTGTAGAGGCTGGATCTGGTTGTTAGTCAGGCCAGTCTCGGTGTTCGCCCGGAAATTGAAGGAGGTTGAATTATTGATTCCTGACACCCCCTGAGTTTAGTTGAGTTGAGGGGATTTAAATAGGTAACAATAAATGTTGCCCAATTTTGACCCAAATTGCACTGTCTGTGTTTTATTGTCTTTGGCTCATTATTCGGAGTATGGGTGGGCAAACAACTTACTGTTACATTGAACTACAAACAAACAAAGGAGAATTACATTTTACTCAGCATTCACACACATGTACATGCATCCATCCTCATGCATACAAATATTACCACATCCTTTTCTCTCTCCTTGGAAAAGAACACCTGTTTAGGCCAGGCTCTGCTCCCTGCAGCCTACCAATGCACAGTCCAAAACTTCCATAATGCCAGAATGCCAAAACTTATTCCCTAAGAACAATACCAAGGATCAGCTCTCTGTTTTCCATAAAGCAGAACCTGACTCCCTTCATAAAATCTAAGACTCCAAAATGCACTCTTTTCTACTGCATTCTGTCACACTTGAGAATTATTAGATTGCATCTTTCATAGGAATATTCTGCCGATGAGGTCCCAAAGTTATAAATTAATTATATATGTCTTCTACCCTGAAATAAGTTGACTCCAACTCAGTTTCCTGGCCAGATGTTGATTCTTCTTGATTGGTTTTAGCCTTGTGTTGACTCCCTTCTAGACATTGTAAAATATTTCCCTTATCACTGTCCCAGTTCTTATCACAGTTTACTTTTCAGTTCTTATTAGCAACTTTTAATTTCAGTCCAGCAAGCAGGTTTAGTAATTGTAGGCCTTAATTTATACTGGTGTTTGCAAAATTATGAACTCCCATTCATTCATTACTTCCATTTGGTTCATTCATATATATCAAGTCCATATTTATCAAATCTGCAATTTTATTTTTTTGTGACAAAACTCACTGGGTAACCTTAGGCAAGTCAAACTCTTAGTGGAAGGCAATGGCAAAAATCTACTGAACAAATCTGTCCAAGAAAACCTTGTGATAAGTTTGCCTTATGGATTGACATAGGTTGGAAATGAAGGCACACAACAAAAATACTTTAGATTCCTAGTGGGTATCTCAAGTGGAACCTATACATTTAAAAGCAACTTGATTTTTTCTCCATTATCCTTCCTCTTGATAGAATGTACCTGGGGTTGAAAACATGTAGTGGTTATCTCAGAAAGATACACAGGCAATCCCCAAGTTACAAACAACAACAACAACAACAACTTTTTTTAATTCCCCGCCCCATCTCTCCTAAAAGACTTGGGGTGGCTTAGAAAAGGACAAGCCCAGAGAGCACAAAGTTAAAAACATAACTCAATAAGATAGCATCAAAACAAAACCAAATGAAACACATCACAATAAAAAAAACCATCATAAAACAGTACCATACAGAACGATAAAAAATAGGTTCTGTAGGTTTAGTCTCAAGTTGAATTTGTTTGTAAGTTGGAATAGATACTTTAAAGTGTATCTCCAGCCAGCCAGATAGATAGATGATAGATAGATAGATGATTTCTTTTCTTTTTTTTGGAGATATTTAATGGGTTTAAAAAATCTTATGTTTTGATCACACATAGACATGCACACCTTCAGAAAATGTGTGGAATCATAGAATCATAGAGTTGGAAGAGACCTCGTGGACCACTCAGTCCAACATCCTGCCAAGAAGCAGAGCAATTGCGTTCAAAGCACCCCTAACAGATGGCCATCCAGCCTTTGTTTAAAAGCCTCCATAGAAGGAGCCTCCACCACATAAACACACTTCAAATAAATAAACACACTTCAGTGAGGGAGGATTTAACCACAGCCCATCCTAGTGATTGTATGCCAGCCTCTAGTTAGAATAAATGCTCTTGGGATCTTGGTCTGAGAAGATGCTTTTTTCCACTCCATAAAACCCAAATGCAGATCTTCGATTGTATATTCTTCATCATCTGGAGGAAAGGTGGAGTGACTGCCATAGAATCAAGGGTGGAGTTACAGTCCCATAGTAACAAACCTATTGGACACTTGTGTCCTGTAATCAAATATTTTTTTATGTTTGGGAACTGAATGGGTTTACTACTCCAAAACCCCAGTAGAATAATAACCATCTGCTTTCAAGTACTGAAAATGGCTTCCTATATGCCTCCCCTCACCACAGATTCAACCTTTGGGTTCATATACTGAGCTTGAACTGAGCTTGCCAGCATTGTAATACAGTGAAGTCTGTCTGTCTCTCTGTCTGTCTGTCTGTCTGTCTGTCTGTCTGTCTGTCTCTCTCTGTCTCTCTCTCTCTCTCTCTCTCTCTCTCTCTCTCTCTCTCTCTCTCTCTCTCTCTCTCTCTCTCTCTCTCTCTCTCATCCCTGAATTTAAACAACTAAAAACAAATATTTTTAACATTTAGATTTAATGCTGGTTTAGAATGACAGATATTCTGTCAAGCCCCTCTGCTGCAGATAAGCTTATAGGAACTATATTGTTCCGATCTAAACTTTTCCATATTCAAAAGGAGATCAGATTTATTCTCTCATTAACTCCTGCTGGTTTCAACTTTTAGAATTCACAGGGTGCTGGCCATAGACTGCTTTCAACGTGACCAGGAACATGCATGGGTTTAATATGAGTTATGGAAATGTGCTGGCATTTCATTAGCATTCTAGTGACACATCTCTTTTCCTAAGTGGCTAAATGAAACTCTCAGAATAAACAAAAAAGTGAATTCTACTTAGCACAGAAGAGACAGATGGAGAGTGATATAGTTAATGGATGATTCTGGTGATACATGAAGTATTCATTCCATGTAAATGGGTGATATATATATATATATATATATATATATATATATATATATATATAGGGAGCATGCTGATTTTTACAGAATTTTAATACCCAATAGTGCCATATGTCCCCCTTACCATTAATCATCATCTGTTATGTCATGTTACTTTTCCATCTGGTTGAAGAGTCAGGTGTGATCCTGAATAGCTGCAGTACATTAATTTCCAACTGGAGCCTACTAGTGGCTGGCAAATTAGGTTATTTGGTGACTAATTTATTAGCTGTGTTAATTGTTTGATGGATCATTATTGACGACCACTCAACAGATGGCAGATGGCCAATAAAATACTCTATGCAGTTTGATGTCCTTTTGCACACCTTGATATTTCTTAGGGTTTCTTTATAAAGAGCTTTACAAAGTGCAATACTTTCTGACTCAGTTATGTTTAAGATGAATAGGCTGGATAACTTTGGAGAACAAAAGTTCTGAAATGTGATGCAGAGACAATGAAGTGGAAAATTCATATTCAAAACTGATTCATTTTGGTTTCCGGGTCTTTTAACAGCTTGAAATAGCAATAAAATGTCTTTACTTCCTTGCCATGGCTCTAACATGTGTCTCTCTTGGCACTCTTGTACAACTGGAGACTTTGCATGTATCAGAGAAATGTTAAATTGGGAAATGGCAAGGAGGAAGCAAGTAATTATTTCTATTTCTAAGACAAATGCCTGCTCTCGTCAGATAACATAGTGCTACTCGTTTCTTCTTGAAGTTTGTCTAAAGTCTGATTGTGGGAATGAAATCATTTATACTGAGAGCTTTTCCAACTATCAATCAATTAGTTCCTTGAAAAACAAATTCCTTAAAATTTCCCCATTTCACTCATTGCATCTTAGCACTTATCATTTCAAAATACTACAACCCTGTTGTTCAGTCAATGACATGTACTATCCAAGTACCCCAATCAGAAGACATTTGAGACTATAAATTCCAAAACTACTGAAAAGGAAGGAGGACATGGCTGTGACTTTCTTTTGTTCCTCCTTTAACACACACAACATGGGAGGCAGTGTTGGGGACTGCAGATGATGTGATTTTTTTTATTCAGAAGGAAAACATAGTAAAATACACTTCACCCTCCAACTTGTTGGGAAGTGGAGCAATTTTGTCTCCTCCCCTCGGAGAAGAGATTGGTTAATTTCGCAGAATGTACTGGAAGGGAGGAGGGGCTGGCATAGTGTGCTGCCAGCCCCTTCTCCCTCATTCTGCAATAAGACATCGAGGAGGAAGGCAGTCTGCAGAACGAGGCCCCAATTTGTATTGAAGGTCGGTTTGGGGCCTGTATGGGGGCAAGAATTGGACTCATGGCGGTCGTAGCCCCCTGAGGTGGCCTCCTCGCCCCTTTGGGACTGCAGCTGCTTTTTAGGGCAAGGGCACCCACGTTTGTGCCCTTGCATTTTATTGGTCTTGGGATTTTAGGGAGGGTAAGCCAGACCTGGGTGGTCCTGTCCGCCTACTGCCCTGCCTTACTGGAGACCCTGAGGGGCTGCTTTTGGTTGGGCCTTTTTAAAATTGAAGGATTGGACGGGGTGAGTCGGCAGAGGGAATGGGCCTGACTCTTCCCTTTGCAGGGCGACGTTGCGCGGCCTGCCCCAGCCACTTATAGAAAGGAAATAAATAAGTAATTAAATAAATAAGATAAATATTGAGGAGGGTAATTTTGTTTTTTAAAAAATGTGTTACCAATGCAGGCTTCTGGGGGCATCCTTGGTGCCCTGGCCCTTCGTGGGTGGGCGCGAGCGGGGGAGGTGCTGCCCGGGGCCCCCTCCCAGGTTGCATGTCCATGCCGGGATGGAGGGAGGCCTCCTGGCTTGGCTGGCTCCCGCTTTGGCGCGGTGGCACAGCTCCTTTTCTGGCGCAAATGCGCCTTTGGAGGCCGGCGTGGCCCCCTTTTGCAATTTTCGTGGCGCGCATGCGCCTCAGGGGACTGGGGCGGCCTTCTTTTTTGGGCATGCATGCGCCTTGCCCACTACGGTGCGGCCGCCATCTTGAAAACATGGTGGATCCTTATGGGGGCCGCCATGTTTGCCGTACAGCAGCATGGCGGGGCACCACCATGCTGTACGGCAAAACTGGCACTGGGGGCTGCCATTTTGAGCACATGGCAGCCCCTATGGGAGCTGCCATTTTGGCCGCATGGTGGCCCGTTCAGGGGGACACCATCTTGAATTCGGCAGCCATTTTGTGCTGGCCGAAATAATCAAATAAATAAATAAAATAAATAAATAAAATAATATATATATATATATATATATAAATTTATAATTATAATGAGAATATATATATATATTAAATAAATTATAATAATAGTAAAGAAATGAAATAAATATAAAAATAATTTTATATATATTAAAAATAATAATTTAAATAATAATAATAATAATTTTTTTAAATGATGAAAGGACAAAATATGTGTGTGTATATATATATACAGTATATATATAAGAAAAATTGAAACAACTTAATAATTAATATATGTATATATGTAAACATAAATATAACAAAATAATGAAAAATAAATAAATAAATAAAAATAATAAAAATAAAACGACAAAGAAATATAAAAAAGAGGAGGGGACAGTATTTAAATATTAATAACAGTCCTTAACAGGTAATCATATTAATTGATATTGAAGACAATGAAGAATGTTTTAAAATAAATAAATAAAATAATATTAAAGGGAGCAAGGAAGCTCCCGACTTGAGGTGCAGCTTGCTACTGACCTATATTATTAAAATTCGGATATAACACGATGAAAATGAAATATTAAAATACGAGTTAATCTGGACGTCAGACAAAATGGGATTATGGGCTGTAGTGAGTTGTTCGAAAGGGCATTTTACTGATGCTTGGGTTGCTACCCGTATTGATGTTTTGTCTTGATTCTTTGCTTTTCAGATGGCACCCAAGAGAAAGAACATCGGTGGCCCTAAGGGGAAGGGCCCAGCGAAGAAGATGACGGAGGGGGCATCGTCCCCTCAAGCCTCTCCCGAGAGGGAGAGGGGTGTCTCTGTGGAAGATCTGAACGGTGTCATTAAGAGGGTTCAGGAGATTGAGGCTGAGATGGGCTTAGCCACAGCGAGGGTGGTAGCAAGGCCTGCGTGGTTAGCTAGTCGTAACATGATCTATGCTAATCTGCTATCCTGTCTTTCTATCATAGACGCGGAGCGAGTGGCCAGAAAGCGAGCAGCGGAGCAGCAGGGCGGTCAGCTTTTGGGAGGTACTACTGAGATGGTGCATGTCCGGACAACACCTGAACAGGTGATGACCCCAGTACCCATGCCTGAGGAGTTGCCCATGCCCTGGGAACAGCCAGCGATGACAGCACCTGCAGTGGTTGACCGGCCGGCGCCAGTCCAGGTTTTGCCCCAGATTGTGCCGTCAGAGAGGCCTTCGACGTCTCAAGGTACGAACACCACACTATCTTGGCCCTGGGATCAGGGCCAGGAAGCGCCTCTCAAAGCACATGACACACAGGGCAGTGTAACGCAGGCAGTTTCGGCCCAAGCTAGCGAAGAGCAAGGGGGTGGCATTACCCAGCAGGCCACACTGTCCACGGTCACCCTTGAGATGGTCAGGACTAGCGATGCGAATAAGTTCTGGGAGACCGAAAAATGGCCTGGCCATATGACCTTGAGTAAGACGGTGGTCGAATTAGGGTCCCATCTTACGCAGAAAGTTATTGATAAGATCCTGCGTAACGAGTATGTGGATATCTTCTCCCTCTATTTTAGGGAGTTAGATAAGAAGGAAAAAGAGGAGCTGGATGAAGAAAGGAAAGATGAATTAAAAAAGAGAAAGGTAGATCAGATTTGGGATAATTGGCATGCGTGCTTCTCAGTATACACAGCCATCATCTCAAAGGCCCACCCTGATAGGGGCCCAGCTCTTTTCCAATATCAGAACCTAATTCGCCACGCATGCCTTGATGGCCCAGGTGATGCATGGCTTGATTATGACAAGCGTTTTCGCTTGAAGGCTGCATCTAACCCAGACATGAGATGGGACCTGATTAATAATCAACTGTGGTCCGAAGTCATGGGCACGTTAAAAGGTGGGGTTAGGAAGAAGGCTGACAGCGGGCAGACTATTGTCAGCAGGAATGCCCAGTCCTTTCGGAAAGGGGGCCCGCAGCAGCTGGCCCAAAGGTGAGGAAATATTTGCTGGGACTTTGCGGCTAGAGGGATTTGCAACCGCAACCCCTGCCGCTTACAGCACGCGTGTGGCATCTGCTTGGGAGCTCATGCCACGCGTAACTGTTCCCGAGGGGGTACAATAAAGGAGGGCCTAAGGACAACCAATATAGAAAAAACCCCGGTCAATCATCCCTTCCCAAAGGGCCCCAGTCCAATTAAGCTGGACCAGTTAAGGGGATGGTTGGCGTTATATCCCAATAGGGAAGCCGCGAGTTATGTTTGGGAAGGTTTTTCACGAGGTTTCCGGATCCCAAATATGGGACCGCATACGCCTCAAAGAATTTGAAGTCGGTTATCGGTTTAGAGCATTTAGTTCAACAGAATATAGACAAGGAAGTTAAAGAAGGTAGGGTTATTGGACCGTTCACTACACCGCCGGTTCCTCATTTGAGAGTTTCTCCGTTAGGAATTGTGCCCAAGAAGACACAGGGAGAATACCGCCTCATTCACCACCTGTCCTATCCCAAGGGCTGATCGGTGAATGACGCTATCCCGGAGGAGTTGTCTTCAGTTAAATATACTTCATTTGATGCGGCTGTGCGGGTAGTCCGTCGTTTGGGCTTGGGAGCCGACTTAGCGAAATGTGACATTAAGTCAGCATTCCGTCTGCTCCCGGTTCACCCGGCGGATTTTGATCTCCTCGGATTTCGGTTCCGTGGCCTTTTTTACATGAACCGGGCATTGCCCATGGGTTGCTCGGTCTCATGCGCTGCATTTGAGCCCTTTAGTACGTTTTTAGAAAGGGCGGTGAAGGCAAAATCTGGCCTTCAGGGGGTGGTCCATTATTTAGATGACTTTCTTTTTATAGCGGGGACTGGAGAGTGCAGATTTCTTATGCGCTCATTCCAGCAACTGACCAGTCAGTTAGGAGTCCCGTTAGTGGAAGAAAAGACGGAAGGTCCTAGTGCAGTTCTGACTTTTCTCGGGATCGAGCTCGATACCATTAATCAGTTTTCAAGGCTTCCCGTAGAAAAGGTAACCAGTCTAACGGTTAGGGTCCAGCAATTCCTGTGTCGCAGGAAGGCAACCCTGAAAGAATTTCAGGAGCTAATTGGACACTTAGATTTTGCGTGCAGGGTGGTGGCACCCGGGCATGCATTTTTTGCGCAGGTTGTGTGATGCCATCATTTGCGGGTGATGCATGCCATTAAGGCAGACCTGCTAATTTGGCTTGAGTTCTTATCAAATTTTAATGGGATTTCATTCTGGAGACAGGAATTGGCCGTTAGGGACACACTGAAGGTGGCCTCCGACGCTTCAGGGGCTATAGGATTTGGAGTTTATTTTGATGGCCAATGGTGTGCAGAGCAGTGACCACAAGCATGGCACGATGCTGGCATCACGGCCAATTTGACTTTTCTAGAGTTTTTTCCTATTTTGGTAGCGGTCACAATATGGGCTGAGAGGTTTGCAAACTCTACAGTCCATTTCTGGTGTGACAACTTGGCGACAGTGCAGGTAATTGATTCCCTAACATCTAAATCGCAGAGGGTCATGAATGCACTTAGACATTTTACACTCCATTGCCTGCAATTTAATATCCTTTTTCATGCCTTCCATGTTGCTGGAATTAATAACTCACTGGCCGACGCTCTATCTCGTATGCAGATGGAGCGTTTCCGGCAGTTGGAATCTGGCGCCGACGTCCTGCCCCAATGCATGCCAGACCATCTTTGGATGGTTGGGAGCACGAGACATTAACTGGTATGGCATCAGCTTTGGCCCCAACCTCCATGAAGTCTTATGCAAGGGCTGTTAAAGATTTTGAGGAGTTTAGGAGGGATTACAACATGCCGCAGGCTATCCCCGTTCCTTATGAGCATATAGCACAGTTTTGCGTGTTCTGTAAGAGAAGGGGTCTGGCCCCGCATTCAATCAGGGCGCGTTTGGCTGCATTGGCCTACTGACTTAAGGCACAGGGCCTTCCGGATTCTACTAATGACTTCCGGCTCCATAAAATTCTGGCCGGATGGTCGCGTAGTCAGGGGCAGCTTCAAGATACTAGGGAACCTATTACCCCTGCCATTTTGAAAGGATTGAAGCTGGTGTGGCCCAAGGTTTGTGCTGATGCCTATGAACAGATCCTGTTCCATGCAGCAGCATTGACAGCCTTCTTTGCAGCCCTGAGGATTAGTGAGCTAGTCCCAGCTTCCAAAACTGATAAGACCATGCGGGCCCTGATACATTCTGACCTAACCATTACTCAGACGGGTATTGAGTTGCTGGTTCGTTAATCCAAGATGAACCTGGGGGCCAGGGGCTCAGTCATAAAAATGTCAAGGTGTAGTAATCCTGATTTATATCCAGTTACAGCGTTGGTGCATTTTAATGGGATTAGGAGGCAAGGGCCAAGTTACTTGTTTAGTCACCAGGATGGCACTCCGCTATCCAAATACCAGTTCTGGGCGGTTACCAGCAAAGCGCTGAAGTTAATGGGTTTAGGGCAATTTAGGTTTGCAACCCATTCTTTCCGCATTGGAGCAGCTTCGGTGGCCAATGTGATGGGATATGACACGGAGAGGATAAAAACCCTGGGCAGATGGAAATCAAATGCCTTCAGGAAATACGTGCGTACTCCGTTGTCATAATTAATTGTTTGATCTGTCATTTCAGATCTTGCGTTGCTGAACCATAGATGGAGGATCCTCGCCTGCGGGCACAGTTTTATTCACTGGGCTTCAAGGCAGGCCATGAGGACTCATTGTGGTCAGCATTTGGGCCTCGCATCCGTCGCTACAGTTGAGTGGCATGGGATCAGAGGTATGCATTGGGATGGTTTGCTCCCGCTTTTGTTGCAGTCTAGGAGAGGGCCCCCTCCAGATGTTTTAGTGATACACCTCGGAGGCAATGATCTAGGCCTTTCGAAGGGTAGGGCCCTGTACTTGCAAGCTTGGAACGACATTTGTAAAATATGGCATGCATGGCCACGGGTGCACATAGCCTGGTCTGCGATCATCCCTCGCTTCCGGTGGTCAGATGGCGGGGATGTTAAAAAAATGGAATCGGCTAGAAAACGGGTGAACCGGGCCATGTGCACGGTGCTTGCAAGAGGTAGGGGCTCTTACATATTCCATGATCAGATCTTGCTTGACAGCCCTCACCTTTACAGATCGGATGGAATCCATCTGTCTGAAGTGGGCAATTCATTGTTTCTTAATGATTTGATGGTAGGTGTTCAGTTAATATTAGATGGCTTGGTGGGGGATGGGAGCTAAATAGGACATTTGCTCCCAATCCGTGGCGTAAATAGTTTAGTTATTCAAAGGTTTGTATACACTTAAGGCACCCCTTAAGGGTGTGGGGCATTATGCAAACACTCACCTAGACGGTTAAATTTAGGGGTGAGGTGATGGTGAATGTCCCAGGAGCGGGGAGAGTCTAGTCTCAAAAGTTGAGAGAGATTTCTCCTGATGTTTCCCTTACGGGTTGCCCGGGTTGAAATATACAGGGGACCCAGGTAGTACGCCTGAATAGCTGAGGGGTAGACTTTAGGAGATGCTACCTCAGCTTACACACACCAAGTTAAACTGACACCAAAAAGTTAGTTGAGTTACAATTTAAATAGGTAACTATTTAATAAAAGTTGCCCAAAATTTTGAAACCATATATTTTGTGTCTGTCTCGTTATTTCGGGGGGTTGGAAGACAATACACTTCACCCTCCAACTTGTTGGGGGGTGGAGCAATTTTGGCTCCTCCCCTCGGAGAAGAGATTGGTTAATTTCGCAGAATGTACTGGAAGGGAGGAGGGGCTGGCATAGTGTGCTGCCAGCCCCTTCTCCCTCATTCTGCAATAAGACATCGCCCACCACTCCCACCCATGGATAGTATAATAAGGATCGCTCAAATGGTTTAACATTTGGGGGTCGGATAGGAATTCGCCCACAAGGGTTTTGCCTATCCTATACTGTCTATTAGGGGCTTAGATGGAATGGTCGGCTAATAAAATAGCTTAGCGTAAATAGTTTAGTTATTCAAAGGTTTGTATACACTTAAGGCACCCCTTAAGGGTGTGGGGCATTATGCAAACACTCACCTAGATGGTTAAATTTAGGGGTGAGGTGATGGTGAATGTCCCAGGAGCGGGGAGAGTCTAGTCTCAAAAGTTGAGAGAGATTTCTACTGATGTTTCCCTTACGGGTTGCCCGGGTTGAAATATACAGGGGACCCAGGTAGTACGCCTGAATAGCTGATGGGTAGACTTTAGGAGACGCTACCTCAGCTTACACACACCAAGTTAAACTGACACCAAAAAGTTAGTTGAGTTACAAGTTAAATAGGTAACTATTTAATAAAAGTTGCCCAAAATTTTGAAACCATATATTTTGTGTCTGTCTCGTTATTTCGGGGGGTTGGAAGACAAAAGCTGATCTTGCCCCAGCTAGTCTATACCATTCTTAAAATGAGATGCCCAGGACTAAATACAGTACTCCAAATAAGGCTGATCAGAACGGAATACAGTGAGGCTGTATAGTTCCCTTGTCTTGGAAACAATGCTTCAGTTAAGGCAGACTAAAACAGTATTCACTTTCTTTGTTGCTGCATCAGACTGCTGGTTCATGTTCAATGTATGACCAACAATAATCCTGAGGACGTTTTGTCTTGGAGAGCTGACAAGTCAAACATTAGGAGTTTTGAGGCCTAAATGTAGCACTTGGCAAATGTTAAATTACATTTTATTAAATTTCATCTAATTTTCCACTTTATGATGGTTCTTACATCTAAAAGCAGCTTTTATTCATAGTCTCTTCAATATATGTAACTATCCTACACACACACATCTATCTATCTATATGGGAATATTTATAATAGTTGGTTGGCAATTCTCATCCATACATTTCCAGGAAACCTCACACTAGTACACATTTCTAAAATGTGCACAGACACAAATAACAGTGAGAGCATGGGTCAAATAATGCAACCATCAATACTAATTTGGAAAAACAAGCACACAAAATAAGTCTAGGTTTCTTTCCATTAAAATCCGCATATACCTGTTGTGGAACTGAGATGTGATAATTTGCAGAAATGAACTTGATAGATTTTCACATTTCTTGTTATCTTTTTGATATGATGATGATGATTAGAGCAATATAACTGGAAAAAGGAATGTTTAATGAATGTGATATGATGTCACTGGAAAAATTGTCAATCAAATCTTTCATTAATTACACAGAAGAGAGTGGAATAAAAATATGCTACAGTTACATGGTTTTTCCCCTCCTCCAAGGTGACTAACAGGAATTTTGGATGGCTAGTTTGAATGATGACACTTCTCTAGTGCCATTACTTTGAAAATCATGTGAATACTTTTAACAGGGCCTTTTCTGTGGTGGCCTCCCGGCTGTGGAACTCCCTCCCAAAGGAAATTAGATCTGCCCCCTTCCTCCTGACGTTTAGGAAGTTAGTGAAAACATGGCTATGGAATGAGGCCTTCACAGAATGAGGGTGGAGATCGCTAATCGATTAAGTTATTGACCACAATATATGGACTGAATACATGGACTAAGTTGAACATAATTTATTGTTATTTATGATGTTTTAGATTTTAATGTTAGCATTGAATTCTTGCTGTCTGCCGGTCTGAGTCCCTCTACAGAGGTGAGAAGATCGTGATACAAAAGCTTTAAATAAATAAGTAAATAAATAGGCCAAAACAGAAGGCCTAATGATGGTTCTCTTATCATGAAGTGATGTTACGTAATTTGCTTGCAAGACATTTCCAGTTTATGGTAATATAATGTGTATTCCTAATAATGTTTGTTCAAAGATAATTTGATTATGTCTTCCCCTAAGTCTGAGAGGTTGTGACTTGCCCAAGGCAACCCAGTGGATTTCTATGGCCAAGTGAGTATTGAACCCTGGTCTCCCAGAGCATGAGTTCAACACTCAAACAATTACACCAGAAATGTGTCATTGTTGGCCTCAACAGTAGCAGCCGCCTCATAAGATTTTATTTTCTCTCCATGAGTAAAGTGGTCTCATAGTGTCAAAATAAGAGCATAGATACATGCAAGTGTTTTCCACAGCACTGTTTTTTCTAATACATTAATTATGAAATAATTGCTACATTTAAAATATTAGTGAATATTTTTATAAGAATCTATCTATCCAATCTCAGAAATGCTATCATTAGGCTTATGTGAGTGAATATATCAATATGTTCTTGTGAACTATCTATAAAAAGAACACAAAGGATGCATTTCGATATCACATGCTAAAATAGGCTGTGAGCTTATATCCTTTGATCTAACTTTAATAGCTGAAAGTGACTTTGCCTTTTGAAAAGAGCTTTGCTCCCAACTCATAAGTTATCCCAAGAGAGCAACTAAGATGGGTATATTTTAGCCAAGGATATTGATGTAGATTAGATGTAAGAAATTGTCCTTTTATGCATACTTTAAGAAAAGAGGATGATTTTTTATCTGAGGTCTCGTATAAACCCATGTTTTATAGGTATTTGCTGAAGGAAGGAAATATGTAATACTATAGCAGTATTGGGTACTAATAACAGTCAAATAAAATATTCTGCTTTTCATTGAAATAGTTTCCTTAGTTTTAGAACTTGTTTAAAACATTTTTCCAAGGATCCAGCCCTTGGCATTTTTTCCTTGTCTTTCTAATGGTGAACCATGTCTTCCCTACTATTGGGAAGCTGAATACTGCAAGATGATAGTGATAATGATGAAATGAATTCATTTACGCTCTTCCTACTTACTAAACATTAGTAGCAAGATGTTTATTGATAGTGTTTCTTATTGTTCTTATGCCTTCTATCATTTCAAACATATTTGAAAACTTTTATTTATAGAACGTTTATTCATTTGATCATATGGCATTAGATAATATCATTATCATAATCATATAATGCTATCATTATTTGATGCTGGTGGTATGTGGATGATGATACACATTGACTGTTTATTGAAGAGAGTAGATATAAAAAAAGGGAACATTCACTAAAAGGAATAAGAAAACCAAAATCCAACAGGTAATAAGAAAAGGTAATCAATAAGTAAAAACCCAACCAATTTGGTGAGGAGTAAAACACTTCAAAGGCAATATTCCAAATAATCCAACTGGTACAGGAAAACAAGAATCATAACATGAGCAAAATCCAAGAAAACAAGAATCAAAACATGAACATGAATCCAGAAAACCCAAGGCTATAAGAACTTCTTAAAACATGAATCAGAAGTCCCAGAAACTTGAACTTGATATCCTTACTATTATGCATTGTTGTCTGATCTGAATTCTCAATGAGACACCCTCTAATTTAAGGGCCATAGAACATGAAGGCATTTTTTTGACCTTGATTTTCTGGCTTGTGAAACTTTCTCTATATTTCTTTCTCGGGGAGTCTTTTGAATTTCCTGTGCTTGATGTTTTTCTCCCTAAGATCACGCCTGTTATCCCTGTATAGTTCAGCTGTTCCCTCAGATGAGCTATCTTGGTCTGCCAGGTTTTTATCAGGGGTTGCTAAGCTCCTTGTGAGCGAAAGGTCATCTCCCTGTCTGCTGGACTCCAAAACAGTTCCACTTTCAAATCCCATCTCACAGATAGAATCTTCCTCTGAATTCCCCTGATTTCCCTCATTGAAAGAACCATCCATCACTCTCCCAGAGTGTGAAACCCATATTACCTCATCTTCATCTGTCTGAACCACAACAAGATGTGGACCTAGAGAGACAGCTGTGTCATGACCATGTAATAGGTATGACAATAATGACATAATTTCCTGTTGCCACTTTGAGTATATAATATACTTGGAGTATATTTATACTAGGATGATTTTAATGCTTTGTCTGAATGTTTAAATTTTGTTTATGTCTTATGTTTAATGGTTTTAATGATTTTAAGTCAAAGTTATATGCAGCAATTAGTTATTATGATTTATTTGGGTTACTGTATGTTGGCATTGAATTTTTGCCATTAATATGTTGTAAACCACCTTGATTCCCCCCAGGGGTAAGAAAGGTGGTATATAAATACAGTAAATAATAAATAATAATAAGGATGTTGTAGACATGTGCAGATTCTCTTTGCCACAATGCTTTTTGCCATGCGACATCCTTGCCATTGGAAACTCATTGAATTTTTGTATCTGTGACTTGTTGCCATCTTGCCACGTGTGTGTCTTCCTATGGTCATCTTGCTATGCTTGTGAGTATATCTTCGTATATACCCATAGGAGACCTATAATTAGCTGTACATAGACCAATGCCTTAAGAATAAAAACCTTCAAAGGTGTTTGGATAAAAGCCAGAGGTCAGGTGTATTTATTAAAGTGGAGAGCGATAAAACAAGGTCAACAGATGGAATATAAATCTCTGGTAACTGTGACAAGGACTCTCCAGTGTTTTGGATTAGTGCGAACTGCTTGCCTTGAGAGATGTGAGAGGATTGATTCATGTACCTACCTGGCACAGGTGTTTTGTGTGTTTACTTGAACCCTGCTCCAACACATAAGGGGTTCTTAAAACCCAACAGAATTGACTTTATATATTTTTTGAAATGTTGAAGGAGAATAGTGCTAGATTTGAAGTACTACCTCACACTGTGGCCATCCTGATATCTTGTGCTGTTTTGTAAACACAGAGTTGAGAAATGTTGCAAAGTGCACAATAATCTAATTGATACATTTTACATTGGAATTTACAACTGACAAGATCTTGTAAATATGATCAAAAATAGGAGTTCTGTAGCAATTGTTTATAACACTACAGTTCATTGGTGGTAGAGGGCAGGATGGAAGGCCTATCTCTGATGTAGCTGCCTTGTTTTTAAGGTGGGATTTAGGCAGCATTTCTGATTCTAAAAATGGTGTCATGATCCTAAATATTCAATATCCAAATTCACTCGCATTCTGTTTACCAATTATAATACTGTAAGCTCAAACTAAAAACATCATAGTTGTACTAATTCATTTCTATGGTTATTGAGTAACCATAGGGACTGAGAGTGCCTACCAAACTCACCTTTTAAGCCATGCAGTCTCCTACCAAACAGAGGTATTTCCAAGGCTGACAAGGATTTGAACCCTGATCTCCAGAGATGCAGTCCAACATTCATTTTTATGTGATTTATTTTATTTATTTTTATTCCACATTTCTCACAATATAGGAATTCCACAGTGCCTGTTTTACTGTCATGAAGAGCAAAAAATGAATATTTTAAACTTCATGGATATTTAATTTTTGCTAGATAAAACATACTTAAATAATTGTGATATGGTCTGCTATGTGGTGTCAGGAGTTACCAAGTATTTCCACACTTTAGTTCTCCATGATAAACTGGAAATTGTACTGGCCTTCAATGAGAGCAAGTCAGTGACAAGCTATTGGTATTGTGCTGCGTTTAACCATTCCTGGACTTCTCCCAAGATTTAAACTAAATGAAATGACAATTGATTTATCTGGATACATCATGCCTTTTATCAAATGTAAATGATGAAAGCAATGCCCTTCCTTTATATAGATAAATGAAGTCCCTAAATATCACAAAACAATAAGCCTTTGTCTGAGTTGTGACTTTCATTTGGACCACACGTTATTTTTGCTATATGGATGCTGCTTAAATGCCTTTTACAGAATATTACATATTCACTCATACACATATGAACACATTCCAACAGTTCCTTTATATCAATCAAACAATGAGAATCAGTGTTTGTAACCATGAACCCAAACTCTTAGGTCTAGTGCTTGTTGGAATGATTGTTTAGCCAGAAACATGTAATAATTGAGAACATATTTTAGTGATACGCAGTATGGGAAAGACAAATTTACTGGAAATCTTTTTACTCAATTACACTGTGAACTGTTTCGGAACATCCAGTTCCAAACGTCATTTGGGAAATAAAAGTATGACAAACACACCTGAGGTCTAGCTTATTTTTTAAAAAAATTACTTTATTTTTACCCCACCCTTCTCCTACAAGGGGACTCAGGGTGGCTTCACAACCGCATCGATGATGCCATATGAATACACTCAATAAAAACTGTTAATACAAAATATTATAAAACAGCAATAAAAACCATTAACTATCATATTTACATGCTACCACCAGAGTTCAATTAATCATTCCAATATCGTCATCTGACAAAGATTCAAGTCCAGTTGCCAATTTCTAATAATCAATACCCTAGTCAAATGCCTGGGCCCACATCCAGGTTTTTAGTTGTTTCCTAAAAGACAGGAGGGAGGTGGCTAACCTGATGTCCTTAGGGAGGGAGCTCCACAGATGGGGCGCTACTGCTGTGAAGGCCCTGTCTCTTGTTCCCACCAACCGCATTTGTGTGAGTGGTGGGATTGAGAGCAGGGCCTCTCCTGAAGATCTTAAGTTATGTGATGGTTCATAGCAGGAGATTTGATCAGACAGGTAACTTGGCCAGAGCCGCTTATCATTGTTGTCATGGCCACCACCCTGTACCATTCCCTACATCTGCCCATTCTCAACACCCAATAGACTATGGAATTTTGAAAAAAAATTCCCTGTATGCTGAAAATACAAAAGAAGAAAGACAGCTTCAGTCTCACATTCATCAGAGTGATAGAATTCAAAGATATAGTGTTTTAGTCTAGAATATTAGAATGGAAAGGGCTCTTACAGCACTTCAGAGGCTAGTTGAAAGAAGTAGATTTAGGTTGTATCTATACAACCCAAATAATGTGGATTTACCCCTCAAAAGAGACCAGATGATACATGACAGAAGAAAGGCGGAATGTAGCTCAACAGAATTTTGAAGCTGTGGATTTCTGTCCGAATCTACTGCCCACACCTCCAATGGATTCACAATTGCATGACCAGTCACAAGGAGCTCCCTGCCAGGCATTATTGCTGGCAATAGCCCTTCTAGTGAAGTCACACAAGGATGCCTAGGCCAGTGTTTCCCAACCTTTTTTGAGCCGTGGCACACTTTTAACATTAAAAAAATCCGGGGGCACACCACCAACCAAAATGACACAAAATGACACTCTAACACAGTAAAGAACGGTTGGGGGTTGGTGGCCTGCTGGGAGCAGCTGCTGGGAGTGCCAAAGCTGGGGAGGGGGCGGAGCCTCTCCCAGCAGCTGCTCCAGCTTTGAGGGGGCAGCGCCAAGCCAGCGGTGCCAGAGCCAGCACAATGCTGGCTTGGCACTGTCCCCTCAAGGCTGGAGCAGCTGCTGGGAGTGCCGAAGTCGTGGGAGGGGGCAGAGCCAGGCCGCGCCATGCCCCGCCCCCACCCCCCCAGCTTCAGCTCTTCTACAGAGGAGGAGCATGAGCGGTGGACGGGCTTCAGTGGGTGGGGCTCCTCCTCCACGCGGCTTCAGCGAGCGAGGGGCGAGAGTCATGGTGGAAGTCATGGCGGATTGGAGGCTGGCTGGGGAAATGGCCGAAGGAGGCGGCGCCCCGGCCCCTTCTTCTTTTTCTTCGTCACTGTCCGGCCCTTCGTCCTCCTCCCCCAAGCAGCAGGAGTTCGGCAGGAGGGGGGAGGAAGGGGGGCAGAGATCTTTTCTCGCGGCACAGCAGGAGGTCCGTCACGGCACACTAGTGTGCCACGGCACACTGGTTGAGAAAGACTGGCCTAGGCATATGAACAGGAAATATCACATTGTGAGCCAGTGTCACACCCCAGCCAAGTACAAGGAATAAACCAGATCAACGCCATGTTAAAACCAAAGTTGCAGGGAGACTCAGAAGCAGGCCTCTGCAGCAACCTCTGAGTGAACCCCAGGTGTTCAAGAGTAGGTGCAGCCCTGCAAGTTCGCAGGCTGATAAGAGAGCCTGGCACCGAGAAACAACCGATCCTCCCAACCAGACAGATGGTTTCCCTAACAAGCTTGCATTCCAATCGGGCCGAGATGCGCTGGCAACAAAATGGTTCCCATCCCTTCCTGTGAGAGGGCTCAGACGCAGCCAGCGTATCTTAGATCAAAGTAGCCGGGACCTATAAAGATTTAGTCCGGAGTGAGCTCCGAATCTCGTGCCAACATTTTAGCCACCTTGTCTTGCCTCATGGAACTTTGCCTGGAAAGCCTTCCTGTTTTGGACTTTAGTTCTTGCTAAGCTTTGTTTCAAGCAACTTCTGGATTTAGCCAATTTCGGCCTCAAGATTATTGCTGCCTTTTTGGACTCTTAAAGACTATTGTTTTACTTCAACTGGATGCTGGGAGCATCATTGAACTCTTCTATCCTTGCCTTCTTTACCTATTTTTACTTATTCTAAATAAAGCATTTAACCCGCAGTTACTGTGTGTTGGTTTACTCAGGGTCCGTCCAAGTCAGGTCGCAACAGCCAGTTTCTATTAAGGAACTGCTTATGGACCCTTGGCAAGAAAAACAGCCTCCTGGTTAAACTCCCAAAGAGGATGTTAATAATAATACACTTTATTTATATTCTGACCTTCTCACCCCGAAGGGGACTCAGAGCGGAATACAGGTACATATACTTAGCAGACAATCCCTGCCATTTCCACCTACAGAACATATGGACGAACAGAGGCAAACTCTGGCCAGCAGGGAAGCTGACGCATTCCTCATCTCTCAGCGTTCCCAGCGTCCCTTGTTGTTCCTTACGCATTCCTCAACGTTCCTGGAGTTCTTTAATGGCCTCATAATTCAGTAAAAATTTGCCTCCCCACTTAATGTGGTACCTTTATCACCTACTTGACTGATGCAACTGTCTTTCAGGATGCAAAGGTCGACAGCAGGCTACACTTAAAGGTCGAGCACCCACCTCAACCCGGACAGGCCTCAAACTCATGACCTATGGGTCAAAGAGATCTTATGCAGTTGACACTTAGCCAGCTGCACCACATTCCCGGTGTTACCAGCTATGGTTCCACTAACTTGTGATATCTTTGGACTGGTGGAAATTTCCTCCCTGGAATTGAAGGATCAGAGACTCTTCATAAAAGCTCAATTTTCTGGTCTCTAACACTTGCTTATACATTGCCTTGGCAGGGAGAAAGCCTATGCCATAGAGTGATCACGTGCCCACAGCACAAAAAATGTCAATTTGCTTATTTTAACAGAGAAAAGGGAAGATCACCTTGTGAAATTCACTCCTGTATGTTAGATCAAGAATCCTCCCTTTCAGCTGAATAATCTTCTGTATGCCTAAAATTGTGAATAACTCTTTGTTTAGTGCTTTATAAAAATCTAACAAGAGAAAAAGTTGCCACAGCCAAGGAATCCTCCATTTGATTTAATAGACAAGAAGTAAAGCCATTAAAAGATAATAAATTATAGGGGTAGGATGTTTATTAGTTATAATCCTGAGGATTAACAAAGGGTTAAATTTTGTTTATACAAACCCTATCTACAAAGCCAAACAAAGGAAAGTTCTCAGGCTGAAAAGTTCACAGGAAGTAAATATCTGAACTTTTGGAGGCAGAATTTCTATCTTTGTTAGAAAGAAAGTGTAATGCAGTGCAACTGTGTGTTTAGTCACAACAGCTGATTAATAAGTAATGGTCAGGAATATGTGTTTTACAGTAGAGTTGGATAGGTTCATTCAGAAGAGTCTGAAAGTCAGAAAAAACGTCTGAATTTTGACCTTCGAAGCAGTTTTGAACCAAGCAGGAAAGGGGGGGGGGAATCTGAATTTGAACCACTTACCTTTTTCGGAAATATTCCATAATCGCGTCAGAGCGCCACCGGCTGGGCGGGGCGTCACCAGCTGGGAGGGCGCCGCGGCACCACTCGCTGGCGCCGCCCTGCCGCCGCCGGTGCCGCTGCCGGTGCACGCCTCCCGAAGCACAGACATTTCTGCGATGCCCAGAAGCAACTACAGGCGCTACAGCGCCTGTAGTTTCTTCTGGGCATGCGCGAATGTCTGCGCATGGGCACTGAGTCCCGAGCGCGCCTGCGGCTTTGGAGCCAGCGCAGGTGCGCTCGGGCCGCAGTGCACATGCGCGACATTCGCAAGATGCGCAGAGACGCTTCGGGGTCGGGCGGCGGCGGTAG
Source organism: Anolis apletophallus (assembly GCA_030556195.1). Taxonomy (NCBI): domain Eukaryota; kingdom Metazoa; phylum Chordata; class Lepidosauria; order Squamata; family Anolidae; genus Anolis; species Anolis apletophallus. The sequence continues at coordinate 24,155,779 of JARBWK010000001.1, forward strand.
CGGGGCGGCAGCGGCGGCGGAAGCGGGCGGCGGGCGGAAGCGGCAGCGGCGGCGCGGGCGGCGGACGCTGCAGCGGCGGTGGCGGGCGGCGGGCGGAAGCGGAAGCGAAGCGGGCGGCGGCGAAGGGCGGCGGAAGGGGCGGCGGCGGCGGGCGGCGGCGGCATGATGCGGCGGCGGGGGCGCCAAAATTTACCTTTTCGAAAAGGTCATATTCCATAATGTTCGGATGTCTCCCAAGGCTATTTTAATTTTCACAACTATTAAGAAACTTTGGTAAAGCCTAAAAAGTTTTTAAATCTCATGCTTTCCCTCCCCCTGGGATGCAAGAGAGGGATGAGGTGAACATGGCTAAGCACAACCATTGTTGCAGTTTGTGAAGGCCCCCAATGATAGAATTACAAAAGGCCCTGCTGTTAAACCACATTTCCCACACTGCTCGGCTGCTCATTAGCCAACATGGCTGAAGGACTCAAAAATACTGTAGCTGTCTGTAGCAGTCTTCATCTAAATACAAAATAAACTGATTGTCACCTGCAGTTGTATACATTGATATTTTACATTGTACCACATTTACCCTATTCAATGTACCACATGTACTAGTTTGAGATTAGTTCCATAAAATGTATGGCACAGATAAGAAGCTTGGACCATACTGTATTATTTTTCTTATTATCAGAAGTATTTATTTATATAGTGTCATCAAATGTACATGATGCATTACAACAGAAAAAACAATATGACGTAACAATATGTGCAATCTAAAATATTTGGCTATACAAACACATGCACACAAAGAGTATAGGAGTAATAACAAATCAGAAAACTATGATGCAATTGCAAAACAACTGCAAAACAAAAAAGTTAAGGAAATAATATGCCTAATATGTATGATATGACCCGTAAGTTAGACACTGAAAAGTCGGTGTGAGATAACATGCTTAGACTGGAGATATCTATGTGATACAATGATCTTTATCAATGAGTATTTAACCAAGGAAGTGAAGTGTATATATATATAGAGAGGGGGGCATATTTATTCTCCAGTCATAAAATTTCACTAACATCCCAATCCCATGAGATTCTATTGTTGATAAACTTTAGAAATGAGATGATTAGAATGACAAATTTTACGGAATTCTAGCTAAGTACAAATTGGCAGACGTGAAGCAAAGAGCCATCAGCTAAAATATAGGTTGTGGTAATCATGCCCATTTCACATCAAACACCACCATAACCTCGGGGGGTTCTTCACCTTCTGCTTCCAAGGAATCCTGAAAAAAAATCTCATAGAAATATATCACAACACTGCTAATTGGAGTAGCAACATTCCTTGAGCCAAGCTCTAATTCAGTTCTCAACTTTTCAAGTTTTTTCCTCTTTCTATGGCAAGGTCTGTGGGCAAAAGAGGAAAAACAGATAGAGAAAGCAAGAGAAATGTTTTTATAATCATTATTTACTTTCCTTGAAGGCAAGCTCTGGACAACATTGATTTTTCTTTTTTAGTTAATACTCAAGCAGCATCCTAGTTTGCTGCACAGCAGTGTCTGCCATTAATTCTACCAACCACTCTTCAGAAAACACACCACAACTGAAGAATGTGATAAATGATACGGAAACCTAATCATGAGTCACAACAGTGAGCAAATTAATCCTGATATTTCAGAACTCCTTTCTACATTTTAGTGCTCTCAGTAAGCGCACAGAGAGATTACTGGATTTATAATACTCAATTTTTGGTCTCAGCCTCAGATGAAACGGCCACACAGAATAAAACCCAAACCTACTCTGAATAATCCACTGATAAAGCTGAAAAGAGAAAGGGGGAGAAGTTGATTCAAAATCAGTTTTCTTTCCTTTTCTTTAAAATCTCACACCCGCTGTTCTTTTCAGTGCCTGGAAGATAGCAGTATTATTTCAGATGTTTTCAAAGGTCCAAAGAAGAGTAGTATATTAACTCAAAAGAAAGCTTGGTCTTCTATGAAAATCTTTGAGCAGAGCAAGCTACTTATTATCACTGAGCCAACGATGAGGGTCAAAGGAGAATGATCTGACAGCAAAATGCATAGGTTTCTTCTTCATGAGGTTCAAAAGATTTCTTTCACATAGAAGTTTTATTTTTGCCATTTTAATAGGATGTCAGAATGCATCATACAAGAGGTACTAATACTTAATGCTTCAAGGCTATTTTGAAAAGGAATGCTTTTCTGCTGTGTATCCAACTTGTCTAATTTATTGTTTTGTACTTAAAACGAGACATAGGTTATAGATCAAGCACCTGCATTTTCAAACAGACCAGAGTATTCTGACATAGAGTTATTTTTTCAACACTGATTAATTTCAGAGTTGGAAATATGACTAAAACTTTTCAATTTATTGAACTGGTTTGCTCACAGACCCTCCAGGAAAGATATGAGGCCATAGCATGGATAAATTAAGGGTGAAGAGAGATGGGAAACATAAAGAGAGGTTTGACCATGTTTTCCAGCCATTGTGTATTTGGTTTTAGAACAAGATGAAAAGATGAACCTACCAGGAAATATATTTGAAGACCTGCCTGTCAGATAACCACTTCATATAATTAATGTAGAAAAGGAAACAGGCTCAGATGAAAAGTCCTACTTCCATCCCAACTGTCACTGTCCTATCCACAAAGAAAGAGAGAATGTGGCACTTCCATCATGCCCAGAAACATCTGTTGCTGACAACAACACTTGTACAGTAGAGTCTCACTTAGCCAACCTAAACAGGCTGGCAGAGTATTGGATAAGCGAAAATCTTGGATAATAAGGAGGGATTAAGGAAAAGTCTATTAAATGTCAAATTGCATTATGGTTTTACAAATTAAGCACCAAAACATCATGTTTTAAAACAAATCGACAGAAAAAGCAGTTCAATACACAATAACATTATGTAGTAATTACTGTATTTATGAATTTAGCACCAAAACATTGCAATGTATTGAAACAGCTGTGGATCTGTTTTGGATAATACAGACTGCATCGGATAATACAGAATGTTGGATGGGTGAAGGCTGGATAAGCAAGACTCTACTCTATTTCTCATCAGTATACATCATGACTAGATATAATGAAAATTGTGATACAGTAACAGTAATCAGGATAGTGAGGTATGAATTTTGATACAAGGCTTCTGGATATGATCTCTGACTTTAATGTGTCTTTTAACCTTTCCCCAACCTCAGAACCACAAGTGCTACTAGGTTGCAATTCCCATTATCCACGGTCTGCATAACACATAATCAAAGTGATGGGGGTTGTCATTCAATAACATCTGGGGACCCAAATTGGATAAAAACAAAAGAGCACGAACTACTATGTAAAAGAGTTATTGTTGGCTTTCTGTGACCACAGATCCTCTATCCATGGATTCAATGGTCCTTTGAAGGCAATCATAAGGTTGATTTGACTCTAGATGAAAATGAGATGACAACCATGATGTAGTATCTTCTGAACTTCATTCCTTCACACACTATCCTTTAACACAGAAAGCTTGCAGAATTCAACAAAATGTGCTTTAGTGCAGCACCTTTCCAATTCTCTGGCACTGCTGACCTGGAGGCAATGCAGCACCTGAGTTTTGAAAGTAACTTCTCTAACTTGGAGAGGGAAAACCCAAGAACTTTAACACAGGAAGAGAGCAGAATTCTGGAAAATATAGTTTAGAGTGGGGCCTTTTGAATTCTCTGCCACATGATTCCTTGTCTTCCTAACTTGTTTCCCAGAATTCTGCTAACTGCCTTGTGCTGCCTCTTCCTCCTCCTCATCCATGTTCATTTTCTAAAGAGATTTCAAGATAAGAAAGGATTGTTGGGAGTTGAATAAACCCTGTGAAGTCTGCAAAGTTGAGAGACAGTAACTCCAAAGTTTACTTAGGTTTCCTGTTGCTGTTGCTGTTGCTGTTGCTGTTGTTGTTTCAAAGGGTGGATGGGCATCTGTTGGGGGTGATTTGACTGTGCTTTTCTTGCCTGGCAGAAGGGGCTTGGAACCCCCCTTGCACAATTACTTAATGAAAAGGAATGAAGAAATGTATTGTCGAAGGCTTTCATGGCCGGAATCACTGGGTTGTTGTAGGTTTTTGGGCTGTATGACCATGTTCTAGAACAGGGGTGCTCACACTTTTTCAGCATGGGAGCTACTGATTAAAAAATCAAGTCCCAAAGATCACCTACCCAGAAATGTAAAACGTATAACTATTTTCTTATTTATTTATATTTATTATTATTCATTTTTATGTACTGCTCCTTCCAGCAGGCTCAGTTTACATAAAATGAAGTTATAAAACATCAACATTTCAATTTAATAACAACAATATAAAACAGAGCATAAAAATACATCCAACCCACCCCATTTCTCCACACTGCCATATTACCACACATATTATCAGCCAGAAAGTAAGAAGAGAAACTGCAAGGCCATTTAATACTCAGCAAGGTATAAAACATCCAACCACCCCATTTCTCCCACATTTCATATTCCCCAACATAATAACTAAAAGGCCATTTTTTAAAAATAAAAAGGAAACAAAGAGACATGCCACAGTACAATCAAAAATTTCTCCCACACATATTCCCCAACATATATTTCTCAAGGAACAAAGCAAGCAGAGAGGCTTTGGAGCTAAAATGCCATTTTAAACATTAAAAATAAACAAAGAGACATGCCACAGAACAATCAAGCACCCACCCCAAAGTAGACCAACCTTTGAGATGCGGTAAGGAAATTACCCCAAAGCATCCTTCTTCTCCTCCTCTGTCGTTGCTCCTATTTCCACGCTGCCAGCATGCGTGCCACCTCCAAGAGCTCACGAGAAGTCCGAGAGGCAGAATGGGCGCTGCGCATGTGCACGGGGCCAGCCATGCATCGCGTCATCCATGCCCGCCCCCTTTGGTCTCCTATGACTCTGAGTGGCTGGAGAAGGACGGAGGGAGGAGGAGGAATCCAAAAGAGGGGGCCCATTCTGCCTCTTGGACTCTGGAGCATTTGGAGGCAGCGCGCGAGCAGGGAGCGGGGAGCAGCAATGACGGAGGACTTCTTTGCAGCGTGCAGGGGCGCGTGAAGAGGACCAACAGCAAAAAACCTGGTCAGGGGTCTGAAGATCACCAGGATGAGGCCCAAAGATCACCCTGGTGATCGAGATCACCATTCTGAGCACCCCTGTTCTAGAAGCATTCTTTCCTGACGTTTCGCATGCATCTATGGTAGCCATCATCATAAGTTGTGAGGTCCCCACAACCTTTGAGCATGCCTGCCATAGATGCAGGTAAAACTTCAGGAGATAATGCTTCTAGAACATGGCCATACAGACTGAAAAACCTACAACAGTCTAATGAAGAAATGATTCTCCATGCCCCCTAATTTAGTAATGAGTAATGAAGCATTTTTCATTGATTGCACAGACCGAGTATTTAATATTTTCATAATGCAAAATAAAAATAAGGAATGTACATTTCTGAAAATAAAATATGTTATGCCTTTTTCTGTAATTCATACTGCAAATTTATATTCCCTACATACGGGTATGGTCATCTAAAATAATTGAAATCAGTTGAAATAACTTCTGCGTATGCATAGTATTGTCAACATATGTATTATGTATTTACATGATTTTCAACTACCTTTTATCTATAGACATGATAACTTAGCTACATGTTATTGTACTTATCTGCCTTTATTTTGGCAAACATGCAGAATGCATTCCACTCACTATAGCTTTTCAGTTCAATTAAAATATATAGCTATTCAGTAATCCAAAGGCAAAGGCCCAAATCTAAACAACTTTATACACTGAAGATACCCTTTGAAATTGCAATGATATCAATGATGAGTAAATGAAACCATTACAATGAATATACATTAGCCTGCTGGATCCCAGAGCTTGTTAAGATTCTATTGGCTGCATCTGTTTGATGTAGCAAGTCATATTATTTAGACTATTTGCTGGAAGGAATATTCAGATTGTCAAGCTCCACTGATCTTTAAAAATAAGTTCCCACATGAGAGCTTATCTCATATTTTGTATCTGAATGCACACTCAGGATTTAAGATCATGGCAATCTGCTGAATGACAAGCAGCTAAAAATTGGTCAAAATCTTGTAGCACTACCAACAACCTTGTAAATAAGGCAGTAAGTGCTAATGGCCTGCTGTGAGCAGGGAAGAGAGATAAGGAACTCCACTCCTCACCGGAAGGAAAACACTTCTAGCAGCCTTCTTGTTTTCTGTGGGATGGCATAATCTATTCCTTCCATGGTAGTGTTTAAATATAAGGTAGCTATTAGCAGTGGTTCTCAATCTGTCCAGCGAGCAGCAGCCAGGTTGCTCCGTGGAGTGGCGCTCAGGGATCATACAACTCCCCTGTTGCATCAGTTCCACTGGCTGCCAGTCTGCTACCAAGCAAAATTCAAAGTTTTAGCTTTAGACTTTAAGCCCTAAATGGTTCCGGCCCAGGCTACCTGTCCAAATGTATCTTCCCCTACAAACCAGCTCAAAGACTAAAATAATCTGAGGAAGCCCTGCTCTTGGTCCTACCTGCCTCACAATATGGCTGGCGGGGACAAGAGACAGGGCCTTCTCAGTGGTGGTCCCTCAGTTGTGGTACTCCCTCCCTAGAGACATTAGATCATCCCCTCCCTACTAGACTTTAGTAAGAGAGTCAAAACCTGGCTCTGGGAGCAGGCTTTCAAAAATTCGTGCAATTCAGTATTCCGAATATAGAATTATGTGTAATTTATTTATTTATTTATTTATTATTTCGATTTCTAACCCGCCACTCCCCGGAGGCTCGGGGCGGTTCACAAGAAGCATAAAAGCGAAAAGTACAATACACAAAGGGGCATACAATACACTAAACAATAACCCAAGGGGGGGAGGGGGAGAAAGGGATACAGGGCCGATCAACCACTGGCTAAGTCAGACCGAGCAGGATCAGTATGTGGTCACAAGGAGGCAGTCTGGGGGTTCCCAGGCGAACACCTCGGTGCTGCTTGTCCAGAGGAACAGGTGCAGCACTCTCATCATGCAGCGGCCCGCAGTAGCTGCCCCTGTTGGTGGGAGCTGCTAACTTCTCGGGCCTAGGGCGAGCCCAGGGGAGCTCAAGCTGGAAACTGGAAGTCCAGAGGGTCTTGGAATGGCCTTAGACCTTAACTGGCATGTTTTTAAGTTTGAAATCTCCCTTCAAATCACATTGTTTTATTATATGTGTTTGTTTTATGTGGAAAACTAATAAAAATTATTTTTTTAAAAAAAAAGTTTGAATGTATTCATGTCTAATATGTTGTAGTTTTAAACTATTTTAGGTGAATTTGTTGTTTTGAGGCACTGTGAATGTTCCATTGTAAGCCACTTTGAGTCCCCTGCTGGGGTAGAGAAAGGCAATGTATAAATATGGCAAACAAATAAAATAATAAATAATTTAACAATAAAGTTTTATTAACAACTAAAATTATTACACCATAGTATGACAATATTTAAAAGACCTACAAACATTAACAAAAACAAATAGCACACTGCCCAATAAGCAAAAGAAAGTAAAAGAACAACAGGGAAATGGTCAGTAATTTCACAGGAGAGAAGAGAAAGCATAATATTGTGGTGAGACCAGGAAAAAGCCTTCCTTGTAGATATTGATACTGATTTACTGGGAAATAAATGTTTCAGATACAGTAGTCTGGACGTAAGCTGTATAGGTTTTGTAGGTCATGACCACCACATTGAATTGTGCTTGAAGATGAACCAGTAGCCAGTGAAGCTATTCTAAAGGGGTTTATATTGCATATGTCCTTTTTAGGACACTGCAGATGGAGATATTGAGCACCTCTGCCCATAACAGTCAATCAGTAGCCTTTATTTCGGTCAACAAACTATCAGCCAAGTCAAGTGAAAGTAGAATAATGGAATACAACATTTAAGTAATTAATAACATCACATTTGGTTTATGATTAATGAAAAAAAGTATCACCATTCACTATCAGTTGAATGACTATCTTTATAATTTAAAGCAGGAACTGATTGACAATTAATAATAAGTACTATTTGTTACACTCAGCATTTGCAGGCAATTCATGATGCACTTGTGGCTTTTTGCCGCCGTAAAGAGAAATTTGGTCACCTGTTCAGTTACCCTTTTGTAAACATCAGATAGTAAATAAGTGAAGTAGCAATTTAGGATTCTTCCTGGCCACTTGGTGAGTAGAGGGGATATCATCCTTTTAAATTGTGCAAATAAAAAGTACATGTATTACAGTTTTGATTTTACCCTCCCCGCAAGGGCAAACTCTGTGTTCGTAATCAGTCCCTTTGTATTTTTGCATCAGCCTGATTGATCAAGAAAAAAAAGGTTCAAAACTCATTTTGGATGTAGGGGGTGCTGGTGCTTCAAAACTGATGCACTACCGAATTTTTTTGGAAAAAAAACAGAATGTTTATGATTTAATTCCAAAAGTTTCAGAATGGCTTCGTTAATGGCGGACACGCATGTTTAACCCAGTTTAGAAGCAGATACCTTCCCTCTGCGTCAGAATTGTCATGAGAGCCGGAAGGCATGGGCTCCAAGCTGGGTTAAAACACCCAGATTGGAGCCATTGCCTTCCCTCTGGAAGGCATGGGCTCCAAAGGGAAGGAAATGGCTTCAATCTGGGTGTTTTAACCCAGCTTGGAGCCTATGCCTTCCAGAGGGAAATTGCCATTTCGAAGCTGGCACCACCATTTTCGGAAAGTAATCGGCGGGTTTCCCGTCCCTGGCCTTCCCTTCCCTGTGTGGCTGTTGCCGGCATCTGCTCCGGAAGACATGGGCTCGAGGTGGGTTAAAACACCCAGATTGGAGACATTGCCTTCCCTCCGGAAGGCATGGGCTCCAAGCTGGGTTAAAACACCTAGATTGGAGCCATTGCCTTCCCTCTGGAAGGCATGGGCTCCAAAGGGAAGGAAATGGCTTCAATCTGGGTGTTTTAACCCAGCCTGGAGCCCATGCCTTCCGGAGGGAAGGCAATGTCTCCAATCTGGGTGTTTTAACCCAGCTTCGAAATGACAAATTCACTTCCGGGTTGCTTACATAGTCTCAAAACCACTTCAAAAGTGAGTTAAAAACAAATTCATTCCGAATTTAATAGCATTCTGAAAAACCTAATCAGGCCTAGTATCTACCCTCTAGTATGGCTGATTTAAGGTCATTCAATCTGGCCCAACTGAAAGCAAGATGAAAATTTGTGATTTTTAAATTTTCTAAATATTTGGCACTTCCCAAAGAATTAAACGTTAGGCCTAAACTTAATGGAGAGCATGTGGAGCACACCAGAGTCATTGAGGCCTGTTTGTCTATGTCACTGATTAGTTCCACTAAGATCTGTGTTGTCTTTTTATGCTCAAAACTGCTCAACATGTTCTCTGAGAGGCCCAACTGCCTAAGTTTCTGATTTAACACTTTGATTTGGTGGGATTTAAAGTGGTCTTTTTGAATCAAATATGTATATCCCACTTCAGGCCCTTTGTACACCATCTCCATCCAATATCCTCCAAGCTAGTGATTCGAGTGAGGCTGTTCCTGATTCCAATCTTAAAACAGCAGATAGAACACAAATGGGGACAGGAAACAGTTTTCTGAGAAACCCTGATTGAATTTGTTCTATGTTAGATGTGAAGCCTGTGATCCATACCAGAATTGCGTATAGTAATTGGGCTGCTACCTTTGCTTGGAAAACCTTTGTTCCAGCTTCACTGGCCACCTTTGGTATAGAAAAAGTGAATTATCAAAGCTACATTTTGTACATCTATTTTTGGTGGCATCCTCAGGAACCTGTGACCTGAAAGCTAACTGCTATATATTTAAAACTGGAAATTTGTTCTATTAAATTCTTTCCTATGTACCGGTTATGCCTGTCTCGCTTTTTTGAGACAATCATAATTTTGGTTTTACTATAGTTTATCTTTAACTGGTTTTTCTCATAGTATTGGTAGAATGCACTCGGCACTTGCTTGAGTCCTACCTTGGTGTAGGATATGAGGGCAGCATCATCTGCATACAGCAATAGGGGTATATTGGTGGATGAGATTTTAGGGGGATGTCCATTTGGTAGTGAAACATGGGTGGCCAGGTCATTCAGGTATAGGTTAAACAGAATAGGGGCCATAATGCACTTCTGGCACACCCCTCTATTTACTGCTATTGGTTTTGAGAGGTTGCCTTGTACACCACATCTTACTTGTGTTGAAGTGTTTGAATATAGGCTCTTAATCAACCAGAGCAATCTTTTGTCAATTGTGCTCTTCTGCAAATTTCTTGGAATTGAGTCAAAGGCAGCTTTTAGAGCAATAAAAGTGGTAAATAGTCCTTTGTCTGGGGGGGGGGGTATTTTTCTGCTAGGTGGTTTAACACAATATAGTGGTCTATTGTAGACTTCCTTTTTCTGAAGGATGTCTGTTCCTCAATGATTACTTTTTCTGAGTCTAGCCAGTCTAGGAGCCTGCTATATAAATGGTGAGTGTAAAGCTTGCCCACTACTGAGAGTAAGCTGATGGGATGGTAATTAGCTGGACCATATTTGTCCCCTTTAAAAATATTGGGATTAGAGTAGATTTTGACCATGAGGCCTGCGGTTTTGACCATTAAGGCTGTGCGGTTGATGTGTATAAAGAGAGGGGCCAGGAAAGCCAGTCTGTCCATAACAACCCTTTACAATCTTCACTTATTTATCTTTAGCCATGGTACTACATCTCTACAGGGAGGATGTGTTGGGTGCAACCAGGCATTATCTTTGCAAGACATTCCCTAGAGGTTGAAACGAATGAAAAGCAGATTGACTCTGTATGACCACCATCTTTTCTCTTACATTAAATGGCTATAGCACAGTAAGTTGTAAAACAGAAGGGCAAAGGGGAAAGGAAAATTGTAGTCCATCAACCAAGATTGTATTTCTGTGGCCTTGTGATTTTATGCAGTCATGGATAGCCTTATCCATTTTCCCAAATGCCTAGTCAGACTGCAGATGAGAGATACTATTCCCTGGTCGATGAGATCACTGTTGATCACCCCAAGTAGCAATTGGCAAGTAGGCTTTAGTTTCCTTAAAGTTCTTCCACTTCTTCCACTGCTAATTATGCACACACACACACACACACACACACACACACACTTATTTGCAGGTGTTGTCTGCTGTAAAACAAAAGCATGCAATTGTTTGGGAAAATGTCAATTGAGATTAACACACATACAACTAGCCACATATCTAAGCCCCATTCCCTTGGAAATCTTTAAGACTTAACTCAGTTTGGTCGAAGCTACAGCTCTCCCTGCTGTTTGGCTGCCATGAGAGAGGAACAAGATATTCCAATTGTTATTGAGCAGTGATTTCCAGTAATTCAGAAGAGACACTTGCCCAGTTGGGCATTGAAGATAGATTTTCACCAGGGTGCCTTGGAACAATCAGCACAAAGCTATTTAGTACAGGTGTTTCTGTAATTTTGATTAATACCAAAAGTTCAGAGCATTCTGCAACCATCAGGAGATAGAGATGGGGATGCAGAATGAGAAATATGGAACTTGGGGAAACTTGGCTATCTTCTGAGAGATCTATACTCTTTGAGAAGCCATTATTTTGTAAGTAAAGATATGTTCTCACCTATTCTTCATGACAATGTTCCAAACATGCTAAAAATAACGAAATACCACATTTCTGCTATGCACCTGTTATGATCCCCCCTGCATCACACACCTGGTGGCTACCCACAGACTAGCAATATGTCACTGGCACAGAGCACAGAGGAAGTTGACAAGCATATGAGTTGGATGATAAATCTGTTTTCTTTATAGACTCATCCCAGATACCCTTTTGTTTATCTGTTATACACTGGAGCATTTTGGCAAGCTATTATAGCATCCTTCCTCACAAGATGGAATTTGACTTCTGTAATAGGCGGTATTGCCAATAACAAACAGAAATGGCTTTGAAACCCACTTTTCTCTCTTTTTCTTCCTTTTTTTGAAATGAAAAGCTACATCTTTATCTCTTTCATGCCTTCCACATCTTTTATGATATGCTGAACTGCTGGAGAATTAGGCTCTTTCCTTATAGTTGATTCTTCATGTTTGTTTTTAGAAGCAAGCTGAAGAATCTCAAAGGTTTATATTTTTTGAGATCAACATTTTGGTGATGAATCAAGTCACAAGAAGTCTCTACCTCAACTTGCAAAGAAAAAAATGTTTTAAACTTTGAAAGATCCAAAATATATTGTACATACAGAGCTGAAATTTCATCTTTTTCTTTAGCAAAATGTCATTTAAAAACCAAGCAAACAAAATACAAACCATGTTTGGAGGGAGAGATATTCTAAAAACCCTTAGCTTTTGGAGAAGGCTTTTTTTAAAAGAGTGAACAGCTTGTTAGTGAGCTAAGAAAAAGCTTTTGTGAGTTTTCTTTCTGTAAGAAGATAGTACACTGACAACTGAGGTTATGGATCTTGAACAGAATCATTCTTGTCCACCATTCTTGTTTAATTTAGCTGTCTTGGAAGTGATACATCAAGATATTTGGTCATTTCAGAAACACTGGGGGTTTAAAACAAAATAATTTCTCCTCACAAAAGCTCCTAGTGGCTAGTAGTAGATGCAACATCTGTAATGTCATCATCATCTGCTCCAATAGTAAGCCCAAAAGGCCTTCCTATATTCACCATTTTTCCTGAGAAAGATTATTCTTTTGCATGATTATAATGGATGCATAGAAGCCTTGAATGGTGTTAAACATTACAGACCAGGCATGTAGCCAGGGGGGGGGGGCTAAGGGGGCTTCAGCCCTCCCCCCCGAAATTCTCAGGATGGTCCGCAAGAAGGCCTTACTGGTACATTATTTAAACTGTTATGTTCATTCATATCATGATCTGATCACCATGCTCATTATATCCCACCTTCATGGGGTTATTGGGATAACAATACAAAAGGTTTGCTAGGGTAAACCCTCTTCCACCCAGTCTCAGCCCCCCCCCCCCCCGAACCAAACTCAGCCCCCCCCCCCTCAAACCAAAATCCTGGCTACGGCCCTGTTACAGACATTTCATATTTCAATTTACCAAATGTTTGGCATATGCCACAGATGCCCAAACGTATCAAGGTCTGACACAGTAGCATATTTTCTGATCTGAAGGGAAGCAATGATGGTACTCCTAATACAATAATTGGGACTTGGCATTCCTTAGAAATTGCCCTTATTTAGAGTTAGCCAGTCAGTAACCTGGCATATATCCACCCATTGATTTAAGTTTAGATAAGGAATTATGAATTTTATATAAGAATCAAGTCTGCCCATGTAAATAGGAGCACCCAATAAGAGCCCAGAAATTTTTGACAGGGTTAGTGAGGGAAGACATATCTACGTTCACTTCAAAAAATAATTTGGGATTTGCAAAACACTAAAGGACAATGAAAATATCCAAAGCAAATGGAATCCTGATAACTCTATACAAGCTATGTGTGTATGAGTGCATACCTTCTAGTTGTCTGTCAACCTATGACAGCATGTGACATTGATCCTAGATCTGGCTTGCTTATTATCACTATTGGAAAGGGGGGAGCATTTGGTGGCTACCAGGGGTGCCGCATTATTTTTAGCCCGGTATTGTGCTAGCTGCACCATGGAGTAAAAAAGCAGTATCAGGCAGCAATGGCTGCCAGATCACTGATCCAGCACCATGTATAGAGGCCAACTCTTTGTTTCTCTAATCAATAAACAAGTTGTTGCCATTTTCATCCCAACCCAATGTTTGTGTCATCCTTGGTTCTGATGAAGGGAGGTGTGTTGCCCATGCACACACAAAGTGTTACATGCAATCTAACTACCCATGAGTAAAAACATGCAAAAGTTTGCATGCTTCAACATTTTATACAGTTTTCCTCTTCTAATTCAGAAACCTTAGGTTATAAAATATTTTGTGTTATAATTTTTATGTCTTGCTGTTGTTGTTTCCTTTCCTAAGGGCTCTTCCAGATAGCCCCTTAATCTGAGACAAAGATGTGAGGCAAAAAATTAAAGTCCAGACACGGAGCTCTCAGTCCCAGTATATGGTCCTCCAGTGTCCTGAAACGCTTGGTTATAGCAGGGTTCCCCCCCCCCCCCAAATGGACGTGGGACATCCACCAGAAGTTTTCTTTAAATTTTTATTGATTCCTCAAGATGTGCTGATGCAGATATAAGAAAGTGCACATTATCTCTCCTCACCCTCCGGTTGCCTTTACATTTGTTCTCTTGAATCCCATTTCCCATTGGGGTCACTTGCCTGCTGTGCTGGTGCTCACAGTGTAATTTAAACCTATGTTTAATGTTATAAATATTAGAACAAATGAATGGTTGGAGAAATTTCTCGTGGAAATTGCTCTCCTTTCATGTTTACCTCTCTCGCCAGCTATTTCAGGATGATAAAATGAGGATTAGAACAATCCACACAAGCCTATTGCAACAAAGTCTTGTGGGGTTTTTTTTTACTGCAAGGATATACAGTCCTCCCTAGCAGCACATTTTTCAGCTAATTATAAATTTAAAGATCTTTTTAACACATGTTTTTCAGTTGATCCCACAATCCAGCACACATTTTCCATGAGCATCATCCTACTACCATGACCAGCCCTTTTATTCCAGTTTCTTCTGAAATGTAAGGCCTGTGTAGAAAAGGTCTGAGCCTCTTGGAGTAGATATTCAATCAAAACAGTTTTTCTGGAATCCCTGAGAAGAAAGAGCAATTGCCAGAATGATAGGCTATGATGTCCTATGGCTGGTGTCAAAAATAATGTTTTACAGGAAATACTAACATGTTTCTAAGAAGCAGGATAGCAGCAACAAAGAAAAGCATTCACCTAGGAGACTGATTAGTTGCCTGCTCTTAAAGAAAGTTGTTATCCTCAGGTTGTTATCCTCCTGCTTTAGTGAAGGGGCTTTGTTCTGATTTTAAAAGCGCAAATTATTCTTTCTGACTTGGGCAGTAAATAAGCCATTAGCCTGACTACCTCCAAGAAATGTTTCTACTATAGAAGCTTTCATGCCCCAATTTTCTTAGTGTTTCCTTTTGTGGAAAATATTATGGTACACTGGGACATTTTCTGAACCAAACTAAATGGAAAACAGGTCAGAACAAGAATGTATGCTGACTTGTATCTCTGCAACCTTACATCATGCAATTAGTTAAGATAAAAATATGATGGTATGAAGCAACAACTGGGAATTTTTTCCTGGGAATTATATTATCACCATAAACAGCATGCATAGAAAATAGTCAGTGTCAACTTTAAGCATGGAGCTCCCAAGACCAACTATGGTCAGCAGTTTAAAAAGTCAACACTGTAGAATTAATGTGGTTTGACACCACTTTAATGCCACGACTTAGTGCTATGGAACCTTGGATTTGTAGCTTGGTGAATTACCAGCATTATTTGGCAAAGAAGGCTAAAGAACTTGTGAAATGACAACTCCCAAGATTGCACAGTATTGAGCATAACAATTAAAGCAATATTAAACTGCATTAATTCTACAGTTTATTTATTTATTTATTTATTTCAGGATTTTACCCCGCTCTTCTCAACCCCCGAGGGGGGACTCAGAGCGGCTTACAGCAGGCACAATTCGATGCCACATCAACAGCGTAAAACCCCAAACCCCACAACCCATTAAAACATTAAGGCATTAAAATACAATCCCTCAACGCATCTACAATCATTCCAATTAAAACAGTATTCAACCCTAGAAACATTGACCCTCTTCCTCCCTCCCATTAAAATTCCGTCTCACATGCTGCCTAGTGCTGGTGAGGGAATGCCTGATCCCAGAGCCAGGATTTCACCTTCTTCCTGAATGTCAGGAGGGATGAGGTGGACCGTATCTCCGTAGGGAGCGCATTCCACAGGCGGGGGCCACCACCGAGAAGGCCCTGTCCTCGTCCCCACCAACCGCATCTGAGAGGTCGGCGGGAGCGAGAGCAGGGCCTCCCGGATGATCTTAGGTTACGGGATGGGACGTAGCGGCCGATGCGTTCGGACAAGTAAGCTGGGCCAGAACCGTATAGAGCTTTAAAGGTCAAAACCAGCACTTTGAATTGAGCCCGGAATTGGACAGGCAGCCAGTGGAGCTGACACAGCAGGGGGTAGTGTGCTCCTGTATGTAGCTCCCGTTAGTAGTCTGGCTGCCGCCCGCTGACTAATTGCAATTTCCGAACTGTCTTCAAAGGCAGCCCCACGTAGAGTGCGTTGCAGTAATTTATTCGGGATGTGACCAGAGCGTGGACGACCGTAGCCAGATCAGACTTCCCAAGGTACGGGCGCAGCTGGCGCACGAGTCTCAACTGTGCAAAAGCTCCCCTGGCCACCGCTGAGACCTGGGGTTCCAGGCTCAGCGCTGAGTCCAGGATCACTCCCAAGCTGCGAACCTGCGTCTTCAGGGGAGTGTAACCCCGTCCAACACAGGCTGTAACCCTATACCCTGTTCGGCCTTACGACTGACCAGGAGGACCTCTGTCTTGTCTGGATTTAGTTTCAATTTGCTAGCCCTCATCCAGTCCGACACAGCAGCCAAGCACCGGTTCAGGGTCTGGACAGCCTCCTTGGTGACAGGTGGGAAGGAGTGACAGATCTGGACATCATCTGCGTACAGATAACACCTTACTCCGAAACTCCGAATGATCTCTCCCAGCGGTTTCATGTAGATGTTGAACAACATCGGGGACAGTACTGAACCCTGAGGGACTCCACAGGACAACGGCTGTGGAGCCGAACAGGTGTCACCCAATGACACCTTCTGGGTACGACCTTCCAGGAAGGATTGGAGCCACTGCAATGCAGTACCCCCAAGCCCCATATCTGCAAGGCGACCCAGAAGGATACCGTGGTCAACGGTATCGAAAGCCGCTGAGAGGTCCAGCAGAACCAACAGGGACACACTCCCCCAGTTTAGGTGTTCCCTAAGTGGAGCATCTGTTTTTTCATTCATATTTCCTATGGGGCAGCCTAATGTTTGCTGCATTGAATTATTAGCTATCTCTGGTTGGAAGAGACCATTTCCCTTGAAGTTACTGCTTTGGCTATAGTATTTGCATCTTTCCATTCTGCCATGCCGACTGGATCTGTGCATTAACTGAGGTACTGCTCAGCAACCCAGAACAACATTGAAATATAGTTTATTATTTATTTATTATTTATTTATTTACTATATTTGTATACCACCTATCTCAGCTTATCGGCAAGTTTACTTTAAAAATGTCTACTTTCTGAACCATTTGAAATTTGAAAGAAGCACATAAACACCTGTACATTTGGAGGGAAATAAGCAAAATAAATAAGTAACATCCCACCTCTTAAAAACTAACAATTTTGACAGAATTCAAGAAATATTGGTATTGGCGCCGGGAGATGATCCAGACTTTATAGATGTTCACATCACAAGTTTTACAGTAATCAGTATGGAAATATGCAGTTCACTTGTGATTTTTATATTTATGAATATTGTAACAACCCCAAAGCTGTTCAGCATATGCTATGATAGCACTGTAGTCATGACTGATTGTGCTTTTGAATACTCCCTCTTTCTCCCAGCTTTAAATTGACATGTACCTAATATATGATTGGAAGAAAGACTTGAGTTCAATCAATAGTACCACCATCCAAACACTTCTTGAGCTTCTGTAATATACTTTGTTTCCAGCCTTCTGTGAACTGTGTGGGTTGAGGCATTATAGCTTTTCAATATTTCCCTAAATATATTTGTAATGCCTAATTGAAGGTTAACCTTTATTTTGTTCAATAAATACATTCTCAATTTAATGGCTTTGAAAGAGAAAATCACTTGGTCAAGGCCATTTATTTAGCTGGTCTTATTTGCCTTTAAAGACAAGAGAAGGGGAGAAAGCCACTGCAATGGATTAATGCAGCAGAGCCTTAACAGGGTTAAAAAAATTTTTTTTGATGATTTCTCCATGGCACTGCAATTATATCCAGTACACTTGACAATGAAATAAACAAATAGTACAAATGAAGCCATTAATTTCCTCCCTATCTACACAATTCTAATTGGAAGCATTTAATTAGACTTGGCTGCAGTGTCTTGAGAAGATTGCACAACACATATTGAAGCTAACATTCAACCAGAAGATGTGTTTATCATAGTTTTATTAAGTACAACAAATAGATACAATGCTGCGAGGTTGCTAATGATAAACATTGCCGCCAGGTACAATCTTTTATCTCCAAATTTATTGGAAAACAAAGTTCATTTATCACCAGCCTGCTGCTGTTTTAATTGTTATAATTAATATACCAACATCCCTAATATATTCACTAACTTTTTAATATGTCATTTCTTTTATAGCTAGGAATAAGTGTCTATAAAGCTCCCGATAGATTTTGCATTTATTAAACCAGAATATAGAACTGCACTTACAATCTTTGGCTTTGAATAAGGTAAAGGTAAAGGTTTCCCCTGACATTAAGTCTAGTAGGTTCCAACTCTGGGGGGTTGGTGCTCATTTCAATTTCTAAGTTGAAGAGCTGGTGTTGTCCGTAGACACCTCCAAGGTCATGTGGCTGAAATGACTGCATGGAGCATCCTTACCTTCCCGCAGAAGCGGTACCTATTGATCTATTAACATTTGCATGTTTTCAAACTGCTAGGCTGACAGAAGCTGGGCCTAACAATGGGAGCTCCCACTCCTCCCTGGATTTGAACTGCCAACCTTTCAGTCAACAAGTTCAGCAGCTCAGCGGTTTAACCCACTGCACCATCAGATGAACGTGGCTGCAAAAACAGAACATGGACATAAACCCAATTGTTAGTCTTTGTTAAAGGTTGAATCCATACCTGTAAAATAATTCAGCCCCAATGGATCATAACTTGTTCCCATTTAAACCCAGTGTAATTCAAATTTAAATTTTGCTTGAAAGCCACACTTTTCCTCCAGCCAAAATCACATGGACACAATTCATTGTTCCTACAATTGTCCACATGTTTAATGAATCATGTTTTTCACACTTCCTGATCTATTAATATATTTCTTTTGTTTTTAGTTAGGATGTATGGGGACTTGCTAAAAAGCAGGAAGTAGTCCACTATTTGTTGATCTTTCCTTTGCATTCATTTTTCCTGAAGCCATGCTTCTGCCTAAACTATATATTTATATATTCAGTATTTTTCTATTGAATGAGATTAATAGCCATTGTCAGGTCCATCATGAACTTATCCAGTCCCCATCCAAATGGGAAGATGTCATATCTAGGGTCAATGAATTCCTTACTTGCAGTATGTTGTGCAAAGAACATACTGCAAGTGTGGAGTTTATTGTTACTAGATATGACAGTTGCCAACTTGTATGGTTATTAGATATGTTCATGGAAGATGGACCCATCAATGACTACAAATGGGAATAGGTACTCTTTATGCAGTGGGCCTGCCATGGTGACAGACTCAAGAGCTACAGATTCAACCAACCATGGATTCAAAGTTGAGGTGGTGGTAAACCTTACCCCGACCTTTGCTCCCACTAACTCTTGGTTCTTCTTTGCAAATAAACAGACAGAAGCACTGCAACTGCTACTTTGGAGCAGAAGCCAGTGGATGACATGCTCCCTAGACAAGGAAGAAGCCCAAAGAATGTATGAATTGAAGCCATTGCTTACCATCACCATGGTTGCTCATTTATGCCATTTGATTAATAGAGCCTCAAGA
Source organism: Anolis apletophallus (assembly GCA_030556195.1). Lineage (NCBI taxonomy): Eukaryota > Metazoa > Chordata > Lepidosauria > Squamata > Anolidae > Anolis > Anolis apletophallus. The sequence continues at coordinate 24,175,484 of JARBWK010000001.1, forward strand.
ACCCACATTTTGTGCTATCAACTTGGCATCTTGGGACAAAATCCACACTGGTGAGGTCAATTTTTTTCAATAAAGTGATCACTAAAAGCAACCTCACCCTATATGTTTAAAGTTATGCAGAACATATTATGTAGAATGCTTGGTTACACTTGGCGAAAGGTGTGTGTGCAAATTGGTATTCAAAACAGCTGGTAATAGATTATTCTCCCTAAAGAATCAATCCTCAAAGACCTGTCAAAAATAAAAGTTTTTACCTTTTAATGGAAATAATGACCCCATGTTCTCACCAGATTTACCTGTGGGGTTGTAGGACAAAGAAAAGGGCATGGTTTCAAAAGCTTGAACAAGATATGTTATGCTTTTTAGATAGTACTATAGTAAGTAATTTGTTTTATGGTCAGAATGGTTGACCTTGCAGTTTTATAATTTCAGGAATGAAAATCATGCATATCTTGTTATTGTAATAGCAGCAAAAGAAGCAACAGCATTATTACACTACTTATGTACCAGTGGCATTGTACAAGAATAAAACAACTAAAGCACTACCCTGCCAAAATGTACAATCTAATATAAATCTTTTTAAAATACAATACAAACACATGTTTATGTTGACTTACCATTCAGCAGTTGAAAGAAGTAAAGTGGAACAGGCTATCAATGCATTTGGGAGAAATAAATCACAATGAACAGATGGCATACAAATAAAGCTGTTTCAAGCTATAGAGACAAAAATCTATTCAAGATCTGTCAACAAATATGGGGGGAAAAACAATGGCCCACATTTTGGAAATACACAATATACATTCCACTTCCCAAAGAAGGGGACACTGGAGATTTGAATAACTAGATTATTGCACTGTTCTTTCATGCAAGCAGAGGGGTGCTCAAAATTTTATAATAATTCATTTTTCCATTTTGTGAAAGATGAATGTCAGTAGCCCAGGCAGAGTTCAAAGAAGGAAGAGCCACTATGGATCATATTGCAAACACACTTTGGATAATGGAGCATCCCAAAAAATCCCAGAATCAGATCAACCTGTGTGTTATAAATTATAGAAAAGCCTTTGATTGTGTCAAAGATAATGAGAAATTATGGCTCACTCTAGAAGAAATGGGTGCAGCATGACATATGCTTTGCCTGATGCATAACCAACACTCTGGAGAAGGGGGCATGGTAAGAAGAAAATATGGACAAAAAGATTGGTTCCAAGATGGCAAGGCTGCATTTTAACACCCTATATGTTAACATTCTATGCAGAGCATATCATAATGCTAGATTAGACTTGATGAAAAAAGTGATATTTGGGGGGAAACCAACAAATTACGCAGATGACATCATATTACTTATAGAAAAGAGCAAAGATATGGAAAAACTATTGACAAAAGTTAAGGAAGATAATGCAATAATATATTTAATACATGGTTGTTTTAATGTGCTGTTTTAACGCGATATTTTAATATGATATTAATTGTGATATTTTTATCTGTATTCTAGTTGTATTTTGTGATTGTGCGTGAGCCGCCCCAAGCCATTGGGAGTGGCAGTGAATAAATTCAAATAAATAAATAAATTTACAGATGAAAATTAACAAAATCAAAAAATTACCATCAATAATTTATATTTTTAGTGGATAATCAATGCATAAGAATAGTTTGTCATATACCTTAGTTCACTCATTGATCAATTGTATTCCTTGTTCATGCAGAGTATTCATTAGGGCAGTGCAAAAAGTTATTTGTGCCACATATGTTTAATCTGTTTTGTAAGATCTGTACATATGAAGCAATATTAAGAAATCCAATGGGTGCCCAACAAAAAACATAAAAACCGAAACATTCACCTATGACTTTTTGTTCATAGGTGAGCCTCATAACTCTCTCAAAGTCAGTTTCATTTTCAGCACAAGCAAACTACTAGTGAGGCGAAGCCATTTATCTTTAAATTAAGGAAAGCCAGATTGCCTGCCATGATTGTGGGAGAGCAAGCAAGCCGGGAGAAAGGCTGAGAATTCTGGGAAATGTAGTTTGGGAAGGCAAGGACTCCTCTGGCAAAGAATTCAAAAGGTCTATTATGGTAAGTCCTTGCAGGACCATATGAGTATGTGTGAAGAAAAACCTTATTGTATGTAATTATCCTATTCAGCTGGCTAAGTAGGTCAACCAGCAATCTTGCACCACACCTAAAGGGCTATAACTGTTTGAGTTATTTTTCTGTGTTTGGTGATGCTTTGATAGTGTGTGGTGTATTGATGGAGTTCTAGCAAGACATGCTGAAGGAGAGATCCTGAAGGAGCCTTATTTCTCTGAGGAGATCTATGGATAATGGCTTAGCTCTTGGGAGCAGGCTATGGTGAAATAGCATTTACTTCAGGTTTATTTTTCATTTCTCATTTGCTGTAAAGATGAAGATGTTTTATTTTATGTTACTTGCAAAGTCTGTGTAAGTTTCTTGCAATGCTTATTTTATATGCAACATTGCCAGCTTTGTTTTTCTCTACAAAGTAAAGAGAGTTAAGATTTTCTGTTCGCCTTTACTACTAGTCTGACTTTTACATTTGGACTCTGGGTACTGGGCGTTGGGTTAACACACATGCTGCGTAATAAAGTCTTCTCCTAAATTATATTTCCCAGAATTCTGCTCACATTGGAAAGCCCCAATGAGGTAGGGGAGACCTATTGTGGGACTGGTGAGATTTGAGAAGGATTGTAATTCACCAACATCCTTATGCGTTTTCTAATGGGAGCATAAATAAAAAAATAAAAGGAAATGTGTTACACATTACCTAAGCTGCTTCTGCTGCTGGTGTTCCTCCTGATACTGCTGGGTCACTGTCAGTTCCACAATGCACAGGGTATTTTCCCCCTGCCTTGAAGGGACACGTTGGTGCTAGCCTCCCTCCAACCTCATGCGCTTTGCCTCACCTGCACACCATGCTAGTGCTACCATGCTGCCATGTGCCGAGTATGCCTGCTCTCCCCTCCCTGCATGGAATTTCAGAAACAACCCTCCCCTTGGCTGGGAGGCCGGCCAATCACAGAAGGAGGAGGGCTTTTGTGAGAGAATTCACTGTTTCTTTCCCAAAAGGAAAAGGAGAGATCTTCAGTCTTCTCTGCCAAGGGGTACCTAAGACTATCCGAAATATATGTTTTCTGGTGGTGTTTGGTGACCCTCTAAAACCCCCTCATGACCCCAGGTTGAGAAACACTGGGATAGATATAGCAGTGGCTTTTAAAAAAAAAAGTTTTGTAAAAACTTAAAAAATATCCCCCAAATCAGTAGATGTGCAGATCCTTCTGAAACTTGGGGAAAATGATGGCCTGGTTATCTTGTGTCATTGTAGACAAAATCAAGGGGATAGCTCTTGTAGTTGTTTGCTTAAAAACTTTTTTAAAATCCCCAAAATTTTGTGGATGATGAAATGCTCTGAAACATGGGGGACTAACAGTGCTAAAGATGTGCTACAATTGTAGCAGATTTAATCCCAACAGCTCTAACAATGAGGGAGAAAGGAGTCCCTCAAGTTCCCCCCATTGTCATATTTACTTAACGGAAAAGTAACAAATAATTATATTGTTATAGTTATGATATGGACCCCTTACAATATTTTTGAAGCACTTTAGAAATTATTCACCAATGCTCCTAATTTAGTAATGAGCATTGAAACTTTTTTTTTCTTTGAACACACAGGTCTAATATTAATGCTTGCACAGGGGGCCATCCTTGCCTGCCTAAATAGAGATTGGACTGTGTGATTTTAATCATTGATGTAATTGTTTAGATATTTAAATTTTTTGGTTTTTAATGTAAACATTTCTGTAATTGTATGTTGTATTTATGCCATTGAATTATTGCTGATGTGTAAAGCTGCTCTGAGTTAAGTAGGGCGAGGTGCAAATGTGGTAAATAAATAAATCATCACTATGGTACCAAGGAAAAGGGTAAAGCCAGAGGACATTTAAACCTCAGCTGCTCCAACATTCCTTCTTTGTTCCAGATTGAGATGTCTTGTTGAGGGGGAGAGTGCAGTGACTAGGTACTGTCCTCCAGGTTACCAATTTAGTAGTCACAGCTTTAAGACAGCCCAATGTTTCAAGATGCTTGGGAGGCTGCAGATAGAGGGGCAGATAATTATGGGGCTGTAACTGTGGAAATAACAGTCTGTATAAGTGCTTCATAGAGGGAGTAGGAATTCTCCATTGGAGGGTATCCCACAGTGCAAAAGGAAATAATTCATGGGTGTTAATAAGCCTTTGGGAAAGCCAATTGATATCAGAAAACTTTAGCTTAGTCAGGGAATGCTACAAAGAGAATGGCAGACTGAGGAGTTTTGGTGATCATCGGGTACTCTATTGTCTCCATCTCCACTCCTCCATACTTGTCAGAATTTGTAAAAAAAACAAACAAAACATGACATATTGAAATGGTAAAAGGCTGATTCACATCCACCACATGGAAAAGTGCTGTATCACCATGATGAGGCAAGTGGCTGATACGACCTAGAAGGGTATAAAAGCAAGTGGCTCCTATGTGCTCAGTGATTATGATTTGCTGAGGGATTGATGAGAGTTGGACTGGAGATAGACATAAAGAGAAATTGCACCTTCTGTATAGTTGTAACTCTTTTTTGCAACTTGGAAGATAAAGCCTTCCTGCATTTGGATAGACCCTTTGTGTTTGGTGTCATCTCCTACACCGGGCCTGTCCAACAGGCGGCCCGCGGGCCATACACGGCCTGCCAGCCCCTTGCCTGCGGCCCGCTCAGCTTTTTTAAATAAATAAAAATAGAAAATTAAATGAAATAATAATAATTTTTAAAAATTACCCACTTCCGGTTCCGGAGCAAGTATCGCAAGACTACGCCAGCCACACGGGATTTCGATCTCAACGCAGGCGTGATCTTGCATTGAGATCGAAATCCCATGTGTAGCTGGCATAGTCTCTGCGTTGTCGTTTCTCTTCGAGACCCCTTTGGCGTGTCTTCCCGAAAGAGGCCACAGCATTGTGGATACTGAATCTCCATTCCTCCCGATGTGATGCCAGGGTGGACCACTGTTGGTGATCAATCTGGCCGAGCCTGAGATTTTGTTTCAGGGAGTCTTTTTATCTCTTATTTATTTATTTTATAATTAATAATGCATTTAGTAATTGTAAGTAAATTGGAGCCCGGGGAGGGGGCCGAGCTGGGGGAGGGGGCGGAGCCGGGGAGGGGGCAGAGTCAGGGGCGGAGGCAGACCCTTTGGGCCCCCAGGTGATCAGTGCCCGGAATTCCGGCCCTTGGGCTGGTAGAAGTTGGACATCCCTGTCCTACACTATACAAAGGAGTGCTTAGACCCTGGCTGGATTTCTGCATGGAGATGCTTTCCAGTACTTTACTAAGATGTCAGAGTTACCTGACAATACCCACAGCTGTTTAACAGTGCCTACTGGAACAAAGAGTGGTAGAGAGATATCAGAATAGAAAATAACTCTCTGCACCTGCATTGCAGGATCTCAGCCAATGGGCATCTTCATTTAAACAAGAGGACCAATAGAAGAGTCCAAAATACCTTCTTTTTTCAACATCATGTGCTATATTGTCCAAATGTCCACCATGAATTGCCATTCTAAATATCTCTGCTGTAGTTCCAAAAAGCTGCTGTAGTTCATTCAGCATATTCTTGAATATTTAATTGACAACACTCCTGCTGAAGAATCTAATGATATATAAGATAGGTCAGAGAAAGATCTTTATGAGTTGATATCATACAGAAGATCCATAGCTAGCACAAATGAGCACCTGGGGAACAATAAAGAAATACCAATGTAAGTGTCGTTATTTGTAGCATCAAAACAACAGGCTTCTGAAATTTCTATTTCCCACGACTCATTGTTTACAAGCAAAGAGAGGACATATTTAATGAAAAGATACAATTAACTTTTTTTTAAAAAAAACAAACAACAACCAAGCACCACAACAGTTTTTCTGTCTATTTAAAACCAGTAGTAATACTAATTTATTACTCTAGGGGAAAGCATGCTATGACTTGTGAATTGTGCTGAATGAATCATAATTATAGATATTTGTAGTTCATGTCCATAAAGAAAAAAAATCCCATCAATGCATTACACAGATACAAGGAGGAAAATGGAAGGAATGTGTGCTGAAATACTATGTCAACCGATCAAGATTTTGCTTGTACCTATTTTATTTTATTTTTTACAAGCACAGTGGTTCATCTGTTGCTGACTATCTGAGAATTTCAGAAGGTAATAAACTCAGTGTACCCTTGACTGGAAAATCACCCCTATTGTAGCATTCTAACTTGTTCTACAGATTTCTAAACTGCTTGTCACTGCTGGTTCAAATCTCCCAGCATGAAGTTTTCAAATAATTTGCTGACTGCTATCACCATGGGGTTAATACACGAACAAGAGCAACACACTGTGGATGAAAGAAAATGCTTCACTAACCTGATCAGCAGTATATCCAAGATGCTTCTTACATAGCTTAACCTCTTTGTGTGAAATTTGCCTTTCATTTTGGTCTGCTGTCCACAAAGTACTTTTTGCACTGATGAGAAGACTGTTGTCTTTAAAAACAAGAATGACATAGTACATGTACTTTGAGGATCACAGCCTCTTAATCTTTTTTCTCTCACAAAAAGAATTTAGCATTAGATTTAATAGAAATTTGGGTTGTAAACTAAGATGAGATTTTGAGACCTTCTAGGCTAAATTTTCAATCACAGTGTAGCATTAATGGGAATCTCATAAAAATGACTCCTTTAGGCAGTAACTTCATCAGTAATTTCATCAGAAATTCAAATACTGAGCTACCTCATTGTCTGCTTTGGTAACATGTTAGAGTTTCCTGCAGTTGGGTATGTGGAACAATGTGTAGAAGTTGAAAAAGAACTTGATAATAATGACCCTCCATAACTTCGCATCTCCAAATGCAACTCAAATTTCTCAAGGAATTATTCTGAAATCTCACAGCATTTATTGACTGGTGTAGTTCAGTCACAACATGTAGAAGATAGGAGAAAGAACTCAATAAGAACTGGAATTTGGGTGGGTGGCAGATATTGGGTTGGATTACTTTCCTGTCAAAAGGAAATTTCATGTAGACTTTATAAATCCTTCTATCCAAGGTCCATGTTAAATAAATCACACATTCATTCATCATGGAGTATCACCTCATTCTAAGTAATCCGTAATTTTAGATATGCATCGGTAGGCCACTATATCAAGTTGGGAAATGACATAACCGCCTGATGACAGCATATTAGTTCTTACCATGACAATTGCACACTTCTCAGATGTGATGACTCTAAAGCAAACCTATCATGGGATTTTCTTGGCAGGATTTTTTCAGAGGCTGAACTTCCATTGAGACTGTAATAATATGGTTAACCCAAGGTCACCCAGCAGATTTCTATGCATGAGAAGGGTTTTAAATCTTGGTCTCCAGTGTCATAATATAAAGGCCCTTACACACAGTCATATAACCCAGGATATCAAATTAAAAAATCCCACAATATCTGCTTTGAACTAGGTTATCTGAGTCCACACTGCCATATATTCCAATTCAAAGCAGATAATGTGGGATTTTATTCAGCTGTGTGGAAGGGGCCTAAAACTCAAACTACTACACCATTCAGAATCTACATGTCATGTATACATTATATCATGTTCTTTCACTAAAATTGTTACATGATTAATCCATGTATTGGCATTTGCATTGGGGATAATGAATCAGGGTGATTAGTTGTAATTTTATCCTCTGCAATAGTTATAGTAGCCATTATTGTTTATCTTCATTGATCTCTGGGTATCATTTTCACTACTCTGATCAACATATATTTTGTATGGACATATAAATCATATTATTGTCAAAAATCAAAAGCAACATCCAGATGCAACCATGGAAGTAGATGTTTTTAAATTCAATATCAATTTCCTTGATTGGAACCTTTTTTCACTGCATTTTTCCTCCCTTTCTTACCAACCTTGACTATGCGAAAAGTTTCGATTATCACAAAGATTCACTCCTTTTATATTTCCCTCTTAGCTGCTGTTATGTCAATAAGTTCTGCTATATGTCTTGATTTACCACAAAAGTTAAGTGTCATATTTTAGGCAAATAAAAATGATTAAAATGTGACAGCTGGCAAATTATGCTAACATCTGGTAACAAATCATTCCTGACAGTTCAATACTAAAGTTCTTACAGCTCAGCTACTAATGTTATAAACACTGAGATGCAAAAAAGTAGCACTTGACTAATATATTCCCTGAAGTGATGGGGTGGGAGGAAGCACTGTTTATCTTAATGTGAAAGAAATGTCATCCATTCATTTCTTGTGTTTGAAACAGATTGTAGAAGGATAACTCTAAACATAGACTTTTAACTAGCCTTAGAGTTAGCTATGAAGTGATTATTGGAAGGGGAATTTTAAAAAATGTGAACAGCAGCTCCATAGTTTTAGAGTATATATTTTAATATTTTTCTGTGTAAACCAATGCAAAATTCTTGGTATTTTAATTCTCATTCCATGCTTCTGGGCATTGTTTTTCATGAGGATAATAAAAATAACTAATAAAGGGATGAGTAGTTATGTTTTGGTTCACATCATTATAGACCACCGCTTCTTAAGCTGTCTAATGAGCCTTAGCTATCTTTTTCCAATATGTCAAGAATCAGTATCACATTTGTGCCCATTATTTACAATTCTTTCTTCCCTGGAAACTCTCCAGAGATGAGCTATTGATGGTTCATGAACCTGTACCAATCCATGGTATATGATACTCACTAAACATACCTCTAATAATAATGAAACAACAAGAGGGCTTGTGACATTTACAGTCATTCTGATAGATAGATAGATGATAGATAGATAGATGATAGATAGATAGATGTAGGCATGTAGCCGGGGGGGGGGGGCTAAGGGGGCTTCAGCCCCCCAAATTCTCAGGGTGGTCCACGAAAAGGCCTTACTGGTACATTATTTAAACTGTTATGTTTATTCATATCATGATCTGATCACCATGCTCATTATATCCCACATTAATGGGGTTATTGGGATAACAATACAAAAGGTTTGCTAGGGTAGACCCTCTTCCACCCAGTCTCAGCCCCCCCAAACCAAACTCAGCCCCCCCCCCCGAATCAAAATCCTGGCTACGGCCCTGGATAGATGATAGAGTGTGCTCTTAACCATAGGGATGAACAGTAACAAGTCCATTATGGGTTTCATTCATTCATTTTTCCCCTAGGCTCTACAGCTTTACTCCAAACCACACCCATAGTGAAGCTTCCTGAGATCTCAGATTTTGCCACAATAATACATGTTTTGAAAGATCCCAGTGAATCATTTTAACAAGCTCTGCATGCTGCTGCCTCTTTATATGAAGTATCTTTGGAAGGAAGGCTGAATGAAGGAAGATAGATGCTTCTGACTGTGGTGCTTCTTCAGAAGCGGACAACCAAATGAATGCCAGATATCAACACAGGGTACATATACATATTCGTTTGTAGAGCTTCACAGAAAGGAGGCATAGTGGATCCTGACTCATACTCCGCAAAGCCAACCTTCTTATTCCTATTATAGTTCTCTCTTAACTGGTAGTAATACAGCCATGAAATATTGCTGAATTGTTCCCTTATTTCTTCATGGTTTTTTTTAGTTCAAACAGTCTACTTTGTTTGGAGCTAACAAGAGGATTTTGGTTTGTATACCATTGTGAGTTCCATTTGTTCCAAATGGGATAAGAGTGCAGAATACATTAATTTGGCCCAATACAGAGTAGGGGTGGGCAGGTGCACCTTTTGTCAGAGTGAAGTAATAGTGTTGGGCAATATACCTCTGCACCCAAGCAAAGCATTAGTAACACGACAATGTACTATACCACAATTTACAACCAATTTTATACATTTAATTTAAAGCTAACTTTGGGTGACACTGGTGAAGAGGTATTATTTCGCCACAGTTGATTTTTCCTGAGATAATATGCTGAGATAATTCAATAAAGAATTATGGCTACAGTATTAGTGATGAAAAAAGGAGGAAGAAATACTGTCTATGGCAGAACACAAAAGTAACAAAATACAAAAACTAGTTATTTATAATTAATTCCTTCCAGTTGTATCTCTAATATAATTTAATGAAGAATTACATTGAGTCCTTTTGTACTATAACTGGCATTTTGAGGTCAGACATCAGCATTCTGCAAAATTCCTTTAAAGTTCTGATTAAAACAGTAAGTAGATTTGCTGATATAGAAACCACCATCCACCACCATCTGTTTGGGACGCTGAGATGGTAGTCACATTCAAAAGTTTTTCAAAGTAACTAAAAGCAACTATTTAGACTTTTTGATAAATAGGAAAATAAAGACTTATTTCTGAAGTAACTGAGGGCAGTTCCACACAGCCCTTTAACTCGGGAACAATCGTGCTTTAAAAATATGATTGCGCCTGGGATGAAGTCTGCACACACATCAGAAAGCGGGAGGGGCGGGAGGTGTCCACATACCCTCCCAGAACCTTCCTGCAGGACAGGGAGGCACTCACACCCCCTCCCAAAAACTCATTTTTTCTAATTTTTAATTGTGATAGATATACAGTATATATATATATATATATATATATATAGAGAGAGAGAGAGAGAGAGAGAGAGAGAGAGAGAGAGAGAGAGAGAGACACGCACACACACTTATCTTCAAAATTCAGCAGTCAAAATACAAGTATTTTCCCCCAATCCCACCGCTACAACCCAATCCCCCCATCCCAACCCCGCCCAGGGACAGTTTACTCTTGCTATACTTATTACAGTTGTTCAATCATGAGGATAGTTTTATTTAACTCCTTATATCTATTTTCCCCCTTTATTCTGTAAATGAGACCCTTCCATTTTGCCTCCCAGATCCTTCTGATTTGGTCCATCTTATATTTTTTCCTTTCAATAATATAACCTTGGAGTAGGTAGTTAGCTAGATATTTATACCAAGTTTTTATATCCCATTTCTTGTGGTCCTTCCAGCCTAGGGCAACTGAGACTTTAATTGCATCCATCATGTATTTTATCATTTCCTCCTGTTCTTTAAATCCCCCTTTGCCTTCCATTTTCTGAGTGAAAAATTGAGTCTTGTTCCATTCTATATTTATTTACTAGCTCCCTGATAGCTCCCCAATTTCCTTCTTAATTGCAACTTGGAAATAACAACACCCAAGAAGACTTTCTGCTGTGCCTTCTGCAACCGGACTTGCCTATCTCAGATTGGCCTTTTTAGTCATCAACGCACCTGTAGAAAGCATGGGGTGAGTCCTTCCTGAATCTTCGTTCACGAAGAAAAGCCAAGAAGAAGAGATTTTATGGAACTTTTGTATATTTTCACATTCCCACCACATGTGGGTTTTTCCACAATTATCAATAAACATCTAGGGAGGCTGTTAACTCACGAAAAGACCAAACAAAAAGGAAGGGGTATGAGAAAACACCGGGATAAGATTATCTGTGTATAAGTGAGTAATTGAATGTGAAATATTATCTAGTGTGATCTCTTGTATTAAACAAACATGCTATATTTGCAACAATAGATAGATACACTATAAAATAGATACACTATTCTTGTGTATATTTATAGTGTACCTATCTATTTTTGCAAATAGATCATTTTTGTTTAATACAAGAGATCACACTAGATAATATTTCACATTCAATTACTCACTTATTATATTCAATATTGTATACACGGAAAATCTTATCCCGGTGTTTTCTCATACCCCTTCCTTGCTGTTTGGTCTTTCCCACAATTATGCCAACATAGTTTTGGGCAGGTTCTCGTAATATATGCCAATTGCATGGGAGTTCTATACCATTTTGTCAGTATTTTCCGATGCATTTCCTTAATCTTTAAATGTTTTATTTTATTGATTGATTTTATCCAATTGTCTGTTTCTCTTTTATTGCAACTTAATTCCTCCTTCCAAACTTCTATCAGGGTATATTTTGTGTTGTATTATGTTTCCTTGATTATTTTGTATATGAATCCCATTATGAATCCTTTCATTTTCACTAAGTCTTCTATCTTTGTTATACTGTTCTGTTCTAATTTCTTTAGCATATTTCTGTATAACTGTTTAACTGGGGTTTTCTGTTCTCTGTGGATCCTAGTGGGAACTTGTCTATTTTATTTAATGGAAGCTTGTCTTACCATTTTCCCCAACATACCATTATTCATGCCAAAGGGCCTCCTTTTATATCTTTTAGGTCTTTTCCCCCCATAAGACATGATCCATATTCCCATCCGTTTATTAGTGTCTTTATCCTGACCCATCTTTGGGCTCAAGTAACCTGGCCAGTTGGCAGGCTTCAAAGTGGAGTTGTGTTGGAAATTCTAATATTACTAGAACCTACTACCCATGTTTTAATTGAATTACCCCATTTTTTATTATTTTAGGTGGGATGCTAAATGGAAGGATTTGAAATAAGTATAAATTGAGGTAATATCATTTTATATGCCTTCACCCTTGTTTTTATGTCCCAATTCCATTTTTTCCAATTCTTGATTTGTTTACTTACTTTCTTCCATAATTGGTTATAATTTATTTTTAAAAATGGTATATAAGCACCTAGATATTTTAACTTCTCCCCCCCCCCCCCCAGTGTCACCCCTAGAGTAGGTTGGGCTTCTTTTATCTCCTTCCAGTTCATATTTTTATGTAGAATTTCAGATTTTTCAATATTAATGGTTAGGCCAGAAATCTTTTCAAATTATTTTATTTCTTTTGTTATTTTATTTCTTTTGAGTGATATTTACCACTAAGACTTTGGACGATATCGGGTTATATTTTGGAATGTTATGCCTTCTGAGCGTGTTCAGGGATGGCATCCGTGAGTACAGTTAGAGGAACTTTCCTCCTTCATTGTGTGCGTTCTCGCTTGCTTGCATGCAAGAATTACTCCTATGTATCTGATATTATTGCCAGTACTCACTGCAGATGTGATATATGTGATACACTTTCTATCCTTTGCATAATATATATGGATTGAGTCAGACGGAGAGTTATATTTTGCTATTCATTCATTTACTGTAGAATTATTGTCTTGTGCTGCCCTCTTCTCCTTGACTTTGTATGTGGTTCAGCCCCCTTTTTGTTGCTATAGAATGATTCGTGGACATCAGCACATAATTTGTGGATTTGTGGATGGAAGACTCCATTCCACACATAATGTCCATTTATAGATCTAATTTTTGTTCCAAACTGTCCCATTTAGGTTTTTGCAGTACCTTATCAGCTGCAGGCGTTGCCATGGTTATTAGTGTTTGAAGAAGTCAGGCACCCAAGCAGTCAGTGGGTGACTGAAACTTGCAGAATCTTGGCAGGCTTAAAGTTATAAATGTTGCGTACAGGTTAGCCAAGTTTCATCCTAATAGCTATAAAAATAATGTAGAAACAAGCTTTGCAATTTTCCCCATTGTAATGAGGCTTAACTAAGCAATTACGAAGCTTTGGAAATTCGGATTACGAATCAAAATGGGGCCCCTCAAAATCTTTACTAATCGAAGTGGGAGCCATCCAAATTACCAAAATAAATTACAAATCGAATTTCAGCTATTTCATATACTTCTGGTATCAAATTGTTACAAATATCCAGTGTGACTGGGGCCCCTTCCACACAACTGAATAAAACCACATTATCTGCTTTGAACTGGAATATATAGCAGTGCGGATTCAGATAACCCAGTTCAAAGCAGATATTGTGGGATTTTCTGCCTTGATATTCTGGGTTATATGGCTGTGTGGAAGAGCCCAGGGACATTGATTTCAAAACTAGGGATGTTAGCAAAGTCTTAAAATTTGGGATACAGATAGAAATCAGGGAGATAATAAAAGCTGACTTTGAATGAGCATCCGGAGACTCAAAACAATTTTCTGCATTGGATTAATATAAAAGCAGCATGATAATAATTGCTGGCATCATTTTAGCAGATTATATCAACCCTTCTCTTCCCCTACAGCCCAGCCTAACAAAACAGTCCCAGCTAAATTGTTACATTAGAAATGTAGTTCCCATGGTAGAAACAACTGTACTAGCACACAATATAAATTTATCTTCTTCCTGGGTAAAATGGGAAAGGTGGCCATTTAAATTGTATAAAGGCTTGTACATTAGTACATTAGTATATAGAGTACTATGTCTCATGCTTTTCAGTGGAAAGTTCTTTTTTTTACTTTGGAATTATCCACAATTTCAGAAATGATCTCATTTTGCTTTCCTTACTGCACAATATGTTGGTATATTATATTTCCCTGCAAATAGAAGGATAGCTTCCATTTCTTTTTCATTTTACCTGGGAATATGCCACCATATTCTGAGTTGTCAGGATATTCAAACACTACCAAGTTCAAGGAGCAATATTATTCTTGCCATTGGAGACTTCCCACCTAATCAAACTATAGCAGAAATCTCAATTATAGTATACTTAGCATAATCATTTATCTAGCTCAGCTTGTAGCTTCCTTCCTCACCCTTTGGGACACTGGGTATTACCATGCTTTAAACTTGTTCTAAGCTATCGTCTTATTTTGCATTATTGTCAGCATTCTAATGTGCAAGAATCATGTCTCTGTTGTATATTTGAAAAGCTAAAAATAAGCAGAAGCAGAGGAGTCATACATTTTACCACTTTCATAGATAATTTATGGAATAATTTTACACTCCTCTAACACCCGGCTCACAAATCATGTTCAAATACATGAGGTGTCACTTGGAGTTTGCAATGGATTCTTAATGAAACTCTCCAGGTCTTGCCTTTTAAATGTTTCACAGATTAACATTTTATGCTTGGCCAGAACATTGAAACTGCATTCACAGATGTTCTTACTGTGCTAGTGGAAAGAGAGTAAGTATATATGTATTACAGCCACATAAGCAATGTGCCATTCTGGGGATTGGAGCTGAAGTGGGTTAAGCTACAATAAATGCAGTGTGAAAGGAAACTGTCATTACATTTGAATTAAATGCAGATATAACCTCCAGCAGATAGATATCACTTCCAGCTGAACTCCAAATTGAAAAACAATAACCCAGAAAATGAGGGGTGGGATATTAAGGGATAACTCTGATACTAGAGTAACATCCAATTGTGCTGTTAAAAACAATTAAGGAACCTGGGATGATTTGAATGAATGCAACCCAATGTGAAGTGTATTTCAGAGGGATATAATAGGTATGACTCAATAATGAAAATGAAAAACACAAAGAGAACATAGGGAGAAAAATAAAGCAAGAATAGAAATTGAATAATCCAGACATAATCTGTCTGGTTTATTGGGGGAAAGCCTTAAGAACAATTACACTGGGCTTCCTCAATGCAACGGAGTCAAAGATGGTTCTTAGGAAAAAAATCACTTCTAGCTATTTTATAGGGTTTTATAAAACCCTATTGAATACATGTGTTGAGCTTGTTTCCAAAAGATACCATATCCAAAAGAAAACTGAAAAATGAGTTATAGCTGGCAGCACATTGTTGACTAGGAGAAGAATATTATGTAAAGATTAAAACTATCAAGATGTATCAAACCACGTTCTTACGAAGTTTGGGAAATCACATTTTATTGCAAAAGAATGTACATCTTCAAGTCCCCCCCCCCCCTAATTCCTGTAAAATTTGTTCAGATGGATTTGGTACTTTTGGGAAACAAGCTACACATATAGTCATAAACGAAACCTCCAATAAGTTTCTTTGTATATAATATTTTTATGTGCCCACAGCTCTCCTCCTTTTTCCTTTTACGCCCATTGAAGTATCACCAGAGTCCTTTGGCTCTCCCAGAGCCTTGCTGAGAGAAAACTGATTGCTGGCAACAAGACAGCAGTGGGCCCATTGGTGGTGTGGGCAGCAGATCATGCTGGATCCAGCTGTCCATGCCTCTGGCACTCCAGGATCCAATGATGCAGATTAACAGCAGTTGTGCTGTGAATCCACTCCAGCCATGTGTCATATGGACTCCCTGGTGCAGCTGAGTGGTGTGCCCACTTTATTTAGGCCATCTGGAGAGGACCTTCTTTCTGTTCCACCATGCTCTCAAGCTTGTTTGGTGGGAACAAGAGAGAGAGCCTTTTGTGGCTGCTCCCAGACATAGGAACACTGCCCCTAAAGAGACAAGGATGGCCCAATCCCTGCTTGCTTGCCACAGGCAGGTAAAAACAAACCTCTGCTATCAAGGATTTGGAATGTGATGAGGGACAGGCTTTTGGGGATGGTGTGAGTGGGATTTGAGGGGAGCTGTAGAGTTTTAACTATAAATTTTATTCACATTTTAATCATATTTCATTGTTATGCTTCATGACACAAATATTCACTGGTAATTTTTATTTATTATTATTTGTTATATTCAGACTATCACCAACAATGGTCTATCCTGGCCTCACATTGGCAGGCATGGAGACGCACTACCCAGGATGCTGCGGCCTCTTTCGAGAAGTCACGTCGAATGAGTCTCGAAGAGAAATGACAACACAGAACGAACTGCAACTTGGAAACAACATCACCCAAGAAGACTTTCTGCTGTGCTTTCTGCAACCGGACTTGCCTATCTCGGTGTGATGAAGCCCTATGTTAGTAAAGCGGCGTACAGTCAGAGAGTGATGCTGCACACGTGTAGAGCTTAGAAAAGTGGGTTTCTGTGCCAAGAATCAGGCAGGCACAGGCTCCGTGAATGTAACACTGTGATTGGTGTTTCAAATCAATGTTGTGATTTGCCAAAGTACATCCCGTGCCTAGCGTAAGATAACGTAGGCTCAGATTGGTCTAGCAGTGCAAAGCATGAGGTTTGTTTACCTTAATGCCAAATGGGTAAGAACTGCGCATGAGCAGAGGGATTCTGCCCCCTCCGTTGCTGGCAAGGAGTCTGTAGAAGCCAAATGTTGCAAACTGGGAACACAAGAGTCCCAGCCACTGATAGTTGCACTGTGAGAAAGACTACCATAGAAATGCTCATTGTTCTAACATATAGGAGGGGATTAAGATATGATGCAAATGAAAATGTTATGTTTAATTGGATTAATGAAATGTTCTGTAACACCAGCCAATGATGTTTGTGAAATGTTCATGAAGGAGGGCGGGCTTTTGTGGATGCCGCCATGAGGGATATAAAAGCTTTGTGTTAAGGATGACCGGGGCCGTTTGCCCTTATCGCAGCTCGTTCTGTGGGCAACCCCACCAGCTGGTGTTAACTCAATAAATCTCTTTGATTTCACGTTGAGCAGTGAAGTTGTTGCGTGATTCCTCATCCCTGCGCCCGCACGTCCATGCCGCCGTTTGGTAAGAGGTAACTTGCCACTTGGAGTTCCATAACTCCCAATTTGCTGCTTCATTAGTAGAACAGCAAATGTATATATGGCACCCCAGATGGGACACGAACCCACAATCCCTAAGACAAGGATTGTGGGTTCGTGTCCCATCTGGGGTACCATATATACATTGGCTGTTCTATTAACATGTTACATACACCCTCATTATTTTTAATTCACTCTAGCGATCGAGAGAATTAAAAATAAGATTTGGGGACGGAAGGTATGTGATGAAGCCTTTATATTTTATTATAGGTTAAGTGTAGTTTCCTATATGTGTTAGAATGTTAAGGTAGTATGGGCCAGAAAGGGCTGATGTTGGGAGTGAGTCTCTGCAGGGAGAGCAGAGTTACCATGGCAACATAACTGTGAGGCAGAAGTGGGAGGAGTCAACAGCCTTCTGCCAGGGCCAGGAGTAGAATTCTGGGAGTTTTTGAATTTTGGCAGTTGAACTGTCAGACCAGCTCTAGGAGAGAGCAGGTTCTGAGGGCAATCTGTTTTTGGAGCTGTAGAGAGACAGTTCTAGTAGGCTGAGCTTGCGAGCCAGTCTTTTTGTATAGAGCCTAAGGGCTAGAGATAGGCAAGGTGCCTATAGAATGAGAGAGTGAAGGAGACTCATTGAGTTGCAGAAGAAACGTCAGGAGAGAATGTTACCCAAGCATAGGCTAGGCATAGAGAAGGAGGCAGAGTTAGCAAGCACGCTAGAGAACAGCAGTGATTGGTTTAGAAGGGATGCCATCTCATTGGTTGTCCTGGTGCATTACAATTGGTTTAGAGAAACACCATGTGCCCTTTGTTTACTAGACAGTGATTGGTCTAGGAGACATCACATGTGTTAGCGTAATGAAACACCCACTTGGCCGGTCCGTGGGAAAGCTTATCAGAAAAGTAACAATATAGGGACAATCTACGCACATAGACAAAGCTTTAATAACTGGTCAGGAAAATAAACTGCGCAATGTCTGTTAGCCAATGAATTATTAGATTACCTAATGCATTGTTAATTGGTTAGAATCAGAAGCACATCATAAGTGTTAGCCAGTGAAATGAATGAACGGGGCGGTGCTTAGACCGGCTCCATTGATTGTATAAAACTGAATGACTGGAAGGAGGAGGGGTTCTGTTCCTTGCGACTTGTTGCGCCATAGGGCAGACCCCTACAGCTGTGGATTTGGAATAAACTGTATTTCCTGAAAAGTAACCCAGTTGTCACGTCTTCTCGTTCCTGCGCCCGCACGGAAAGCAGCCTTGGAGTCAAAGGGGTATTATTTGGTAGGATTTTTCCTGCTACCAGAGTGCTCGTGTGTGAGATAGTTAGATACTGAGCTAACTGAGTAATAGAAACAGTTAAACATTTTAAACTTTGTATCTTCTACAATACCAATGTAACCATTACGAGTTGAGCCTCTAAGAAGTTATAACGTATCCATCACACTTTTGTGCCAAGTTATAAATAAACTGTTATTGTTCTTTTCATCAACATATTTTAAAGGTCCAGCCTCAGAGTAAAGCAAGACAGGAAAGTGGTTTTAACCTGCCTTGTTACACAGTTTGAAGTCCCATAATAATTTGTGACAGAACCCTCCTAGATAACTGATAACAACAACAGTCCTCACAATCTGGTGGCTAACCTCTTCATGTTTAAGGGATCCTTAAATTACAGTTATACAACACCCCTTTACATTAGGTCACATACATAGTGACCTCTTCTTTGCAAATTGGTGGCAGATGACGGGATTACGTTTAACATACTTAATTTAGTGCCTGAGACCATTTAAATGGAAATTTCTGAGGTAAAAGTTGTGAGGTAAAGTTAGATCTCACATATATGGCCACCCTGAGATAGAGAAAGATTGCTGAGGAACTAGGAGAGACTGAAGTAATTCAGGATGAAGAAAGTTCAGACTCTGAACAGGGACCAGTTAAAATGAGGTCTGAAGAATCTTTTAAGTTCCAGTTGGAGCTGAAACAGCTGGAAATGGAGGCTGAGGAACGAAGGGAGGAGCGGAGGCTAAAAAGTGTGTCTGAAGAAAAAGCCAGTAAACTACAATAATGATAAAGCTACTCCCTGCTACGTATCTCTCTACAAGAAGAGAAAACAAAATAATCAACAACTGTTGCTGTGTTAAAGAAAGAAAAAATAATCTTTCCTATGTGAGTTAATACTCTTGTGCGTATATCTAAAATTTATCACAATATATAACAGTCTCATTCACAATAATAAACAGTGGCGATGGTATGCATAATATAAAAAGGGAACGTCTCTGAGTGAAACCTTCTCAGTTCTGTTGTAACACAATAATGATTTCATTATAACACAATAATGATTTAGACATGCCTCTAAATAGAGTCCCGTGTTTCGTAACCAATCTTTAAATGTCCAAACAGAAAGTAATTCCCAAGTTCCACTTGTGTAGTAAACAATAGTTAGTGATATTTGTAATCCAAGTTGTTTTCCGACCTTCCAGGAAAGGTGGAAGGGGTACAGCATAGAATTCTCACAGGTGATAGGCAACACCTATCGTGTCCACACCTTATAGAGTTACCGGGAGGTTAATTGAATGTACTGAGAAGGAGATTAAAGTATTGTGTCACCGGTGATAATTCTATGCTGTACCCTTCCACCTTTACTGGAAGGTCGGAAAACAACTTTTCGTACTTGCGGAGTAATTCCCTAACTTGTCTTTGTTGTTTTGAGGACAATCCCTCATCCACCTTTACCTGATTGACACTACCATCAGCTTTCCTGTTTCCCACCCAAAAGGAAAACATTCCTACTTCTCCTTCCGTAACTACCATATATACATTGGCTGTTCTACTAACATAGGGCTTCATCACATATTAACATGTACAAGTCTTTCAATGTCCGATTGTTCATCATAAATCAGGTAGTTAACATCATTAAACTTCTTAGACACTGTCCATGGGCCTGTCCAGTTTGGTTGAAGCTTGTTGGATTTCTCCGGGATCAGGTACAGGCTGTTCTACTAACATAGGGCTTCATCACACTCGGATTGGCCTTTTTAGTCATCAATGCACTTGTAGAAAGCGTGAGATGAGTCATTCCTGAATCTTCATTTGCGAAGAAAAGCCAAGAGAGAGATGCATCCTTAAATCCCTATGTTGGGAGAAAAGCGGGATAAAAATTAAATAAACAACTATATCTAAATAATTAAATAAATCTAAATAAACAAATCTAAACATGGCCTGGAAGGTGGCAAATTAGGGCTGAGAGAAACATAGACTTTCAGTGTTGGATTGCGACAATATTATAGAGTTTGAGGTGGCAAATTAATTGGATTCTACTGCTGTGGAAGTGATTGTAGGTATGTTGACCTACCTGCAAGATGCAAGGTAAATAATAGCTGCCTGCAGAGCTCCTTGCTGGGCTGCTGTGAACAGCAAATCAGAAGGTTGGGCAGTGTGTGTGAAGCAGATATCCAATCCTACCATCTTCCATCAGCATTTTAAAGAAGAGTAGCCATAAGTTTAGCCATAAAATTGGAAATGAAAAGAAAACACGAGGTTAGTGAAAGAATAAAAGTTCTCTAGCCGTAGTTTTTGGGGAAAAACTTTCAAGTAGTCTCTAAACAGTTTTAAATGGTTTTTTTGTTTTTCTATGCAAGGTTTGCTTGACCTGGTTCTTTGACCCCTGAAATGAATGACCCCTGAAATATTTATGTTAATCATGAAACCAATCAGTTAAGCTACTAATCAAGATAATCCCAATTATATATTGAGTTCACCACCCAGAATCAAAGAACACAATTGGCAACCTATTCTCACAGGCCTTGCTTCTAGCATCTTTAATGAACCCATGCTTCATTAAGTTCTGAAATCTTCTTTCACTCTTTCAACTTCCCCTCACTGGATTGGAGTAAATAGCAGAAGCAGCTTTAGCATCATTCACAATCTACTGTGATTGTTTGCTGAACTAAAATAAATGACTGGAAATTTATTAGAGCTTTGTGTGTGTGTTTACCAGTTTTGTTTTGGATGCTGCAGAAG
This sequence comes from Anolis apletophallus, assembly GCA_030556195.1. NCBI lineage: Eukaryota > Metazoa > Chordata > Lepidosauria > Squamata > Anolidae > Anolis > Anolis apletophallus. Next base: position 24,196,835 of record JARBWK010000001.1, read on the forward strand.
AAACTAATCTTAATTGCTTGTGTAATGTTCCTAAAGTTACTTTTCTTTTGCTAGTGTATACGAAATGTCATTACCTGTCTTTTATTGTCCATTGTTACAAGTCTTCATATGCCGCAGAAAGAGCATATGCCAGCACTGAGATTCCTCCAGACGAGAGTTGTTCAAACTGTGCTCCTCCAGATGTTTTTGACTTCAGCTCCCCCAATTCCTAACAGCTGGTAAGCTGGCTGGCATTTTTGGGAGCTGAAGTCCAAAACACCAGAAGGATCACAGTTTGAGAAACACTGCTCCTGACTATATTCTCTGACAACAGAAGTAACATCTGGGACCAAATGTAACATCATCATTTTTAGCATATTTGACTGATGAGAATGCCAATAAAGCTTGAAAAGCTTACATGTATTTGGGACATTTTGGTTGACCATTAATGGTATCCGGTTTTGTGGATTTTTGAATTTGTTGTATGCTGCATGGCCAAACAAGGTAAACTTGAATATGGGAGTTGATAATTGTTGGGAAGAGAGAGGGATTGCATTTAAAACCTACTTGCTACAGTGCAGGATCGTGGCCAATCACATTATTCTCACATATGACCAAAGTAATATTCGCACCTGTCTCTAATTGCTCTAAATCCTCATTTAGGAGTCTAAATGAGGATTTAAATAATTAAAAATCAAGCTAAAAACCTGGTTCAACTTATATACAGGTTGATGTGAGTACTGTACCTTAACTCCTGTCAAAAAGAGAGAACCATTCCATTCCCAGAGTAGAATGACAACAGGCAAGAGCTTAGTCCATCTTGGGAATCATAAATGGAGCACTAACCTCCTGTACTCCCTTCACCAAATTCTGTCTCTGGTGGGGAAATAGTAAGCCAGGGGCAGCTATCTCCCTTTAGCAGCATTAGTGATTTCTCTAAAGACCTTAACACCGGGTCTTAATTTTGGCCCCTAAACCTCTCCTCAACTTATTCATGATGTTGACTTATACATGAGTTGATACCTGTATAAAAATGCACACACCAGTACAACTTCATATGTGATAATAAAGTGCATAGTCATCACATATGTGTGTTTTTTTGTAGAATGCTTTTAGATGATTGTGTGTTCTTAGCGATGTTGTAATCCACCTTGAGTTATGAGGAGAAAAAAGTAAAAAATAAAATTATTATTATTGATATGTGCAGTTTTTATTTCCTGTGAAAATATTTGCCACAGTTATATCAGGCTAATGGAAATGAATGACAAAAGTCCACTCCATGTGGTTTGAAGTAAAAAACAAAACAAGACTTGAACAAAGGTGACTTTTACTTTCTCACTTTTTTTCTTTCCTATACTGTTTTTATCCTGTGTAAACACTATGCATTTCTATATTTGGTAAATTCTCAGGAAAAAAACTTTCCTTAAATTACCTGCAGAGTACCATACAACTTGGGGCCTTTGGACATCTATGTAGCAGATTGATTGTCCACTTCCCAGCATTATGATAATGAGTCAATTTCAGAGATATATTAAGAAATTCAGCCTTTGGTTCTGGCATTAAAATTTGACTCATGTCAAGGTTTCCTCTGCTGCAAGGTAAATTCAGTGAGACAGCTGAGCACTAGGTTTTTATGCAAATAATTTGGAAGTGACACATGCCTTGTTCTGCAGGAGAAGACAGAACTCAATGTAAGCGAATAGATCAGGGTTCATTCACATAATTGCTTCATGCCATTCTAGTCTCCTAATAGCTGACATACTTACTGGTGTCAGCAATCCAGTTCACTTTCTGCTCCTCCGTTGCCTTCACATCCTCCATGCTTCATGCTTATAACTCCATGTGTATTAATTTTAAAATAAGTGGAAGATAGCGCTAACATCTAGGCTTCTATGACATCACAGCAACTCAGCTGATAATTGTACATAGAAAGATTGGGTCCAAATAATACAGCTAGGTGTTGCACTTTAAATCATCTCAATAGATATTTGTACATATACAACATAAACAAATCTTCATAACTTTAATTATTGTAGACCAAAATGAATAATTTAGCTATTTTCTTGCTCAAATGGCACACTTTTTGAGGATTATTCAGCATGTGATTTATTCTGTGAATAATCAACATAAGAGATTTTTCATGCAGAATTTCCCCCTCCATAGAAAATATAATTTTCTGGGCTTCTTTCCTGCAAGGAAAACCAGGTTTTCTATGCAGGAGATATGCCTTCCATGAAAAAAAACAACATTTATGCATAGAAAATACAGTTTTCTGTGCAAAAAGCACACATGATGTTTTCCACACAAAACAAACTTTGTGAAAGACTTTCATCCATTCAGAGTTCTCATCACCAACATTTCTGGAGTGCCAATTCATTTATTCAGTATTTTGATGAATATTCCTTCTGTCCCTAACACAGAATACAAAATGTCAGAACTGTTTTAAAATACAGTTTGTAATGGTTTTTTTTGTAGAAATGTATGTATAGAACATATCATTTGCATCCCATTGAAATGCTGGCTTGCCTATATGTCATAGAATCATGGAAGAATAGAGTTGGAAGAGACCACATGAGACATCTGTAAAATGCAGAAAAAGCACAATCAAAGCACCCCCAACAAATGCTCATCCAGCCTCTGTTAAAAAGCTCCCAAGGAAGGTACTTTCACCACACTGTGAGGCAGAGAGTTCCACTGCTGAATAACTCATACAGTCAGGAAGTTCTTCCTAATGTTCAGGTAGAATTTCCTTTTTACCTATAATAGAATCACAGAATCATTGAGTTGGAAGACACCTCGTGGGCCATCCAGTCCAACCCCCTGCCAAGAAGCAGATAAATCACATTCAAAGCACCCCCAACAGATGGCCATCCAGCCTCTGCTTAAAAGCTTCCATAGAAGGAGCTTCCACCATACTCTGGGGCAGAGAGTTCTACTGTTGTACAGCTCTCACAGTTAGAAAGTTTTTCCTAATGTTCAGATGGAATCTCTTTTCCTGTAGTTTGAAGCCATTGTTTCATGTCCTAGTCTCCAGGGCAGTAGAAAACAAGCTTGCTTTCTCCTCCCTATTACTTCCTCTCACATATTTATACATGGCCATCATGTCTCCTCTCAACCTTCTCTTCTACAGGGTAAATGTGCCCAGCTCTTTAAACAACTCCTCATAGGGTTTTTTCTCCAGACCCTTGATCATTTTAGTTGCCCTCCTCTGGACACATTCCAGCTCGCTAACATCTCCCTTCAATTGTGGTGCCCAGAAATGGACACAGTATTCTAAGTGTGGTCTGACCAAGGCAGAATAGAGGAGTAGCATGACTTCCCTGGATGTAGACACTACGTTCCTATTTATGCAGGTCAAAATCCCATTGGCTTTTTTTGCTACTGCATGACATTGTTGGCTCATGTTTAACTTGTTGTTCATGAGGACTCCAAGATCTTTTTCACACGTCCTATTTTTGAGCCAGGCATTGTTCCCCAATTCTGTATCTTTGCATTTCATTTTTTCTGCCTAAGTGGAGTATCTTGAATTTGTCACTGTTGAACTTCTTTTTGTTAGTTTTGGCCCATCTCTCTTATCTGTTCAAATAGTTCTGAATTCTGCTCCTGTCTTCTGGCTTATTAGCTATCCCTCCCAATTTGGTGTCATCTGCAAATAGATGATCATGCCTTCTAACCCTTCATCTAAGTCATTAATAAAGATGTTTAACAGGACCGGGCCCAGAGTGGAACCCTGCGGCACTCCTCTCGTCACTTCTTTCCTGGTTGAAGAGGAAGCATTGGTGAGTACCCTTTGGGTTTGTTCATTTAACCAATTACAGATCCTCCTAACTGTAGTTTTGCCTAGCCCACATCTACCTAGCCCCAGAATGCCATGGGGGACTTTGTCGAAGGCCTTACTGAAATCCAGATATGCTTCATCCACAGCGGTCCCTGCATATACCCAGCTTGTAACTCAATCAAAAAAAGAGATCAGATTAGTCTGGCATGACTTGTTTTTAATAAATCCATGTTGACTATTAGCGATGATCATGTCTCCTCTCAACCGTCTATTCTGCAGGCTAAACATACCCAGGTCTTTAAGCCACTGCTCACAGAGCATGGCTTCCAAACCTTTGATCATTTTCATCACTCTCCTTTGGACACTTTCCAGCTTGTGAATATCCCTGTTGAATTGTGGTGCCCAGAATTTGACACAGTATTCCATGTGAGCTCTACCCAAAGCTGAATAGAGAGAAATGTTAGAGTTTCTCTCTCTCTTCAGTCCAAACAGCAATTTTCCAATACACTCTTCAAACCACCATCTGGCCCTCAACAACTCTCATCAACCCTCTTCAAAATTACTCAGCATAACTACAACCTATATACTACTCCCATTGCATTAACCGCCACAACAGAATTACAGTGGCTTAACTCTTTTACAGGTTGTTAGGCCAAAAGTATTAGAAAATGTTAGGTGATTTCCAAATCCTAACAGGCGTCACTCATCTTGTATCTGGATTTCATTATTTTCTGCCTAAGTGAAATATCTTACACTTCTCCTTGTTGAAATACATTTTGTTAGTTTTCCGCCAGCTCTTTAATTGGTTGAGGTCATTTGAATTCTGATTCTGTCCTTTGGAGTATTAGCTAATAGCTATCCTTCCCAATTTGGTGTCATCTGCAAACTTGATAAGCATGTCCTATAAACCTTCATCTAAGTCCAAAATAGCTGATCGCCTTGTTGCCTTTGCTACCTTCTGGACAATAAAATTGTCTGCTAGGCAAGTGAGGAATTTGTTGGACTTTGTACTCTTGGCAAAGTTTTTTCCCCAACAAATATTATAGTAGTTGAGTAGAGTAATGGGGGACATTACTACTATAGCTCTTCTTTTTGCATGTTTGGTCATCTTGTTAAGGAAGGCAAGCATCATCCAGTTCTTCCATCTGGCTTGGAGGTCTGTATTATTTACTTCTTTATTTATACCCCACTTTTCTTCCTGTGGGGACTCAAGGCAGCTAACAAACCCACACCAGACAAAGTGCAATAAAAAGGTTAAAAACGGTTAATAGTTACTTATTTTTATTGTATTTTACTGTGTTTTATCTGTTATGGTGTTTTTATATTCTGTTTTTAATCTGAATGTATCGTGTAAGTCGCCCCGAGCCACCCAGGAGTGGCGACTCACAAATTTAAACAATAAAATAAATAAATAAATAATCATCCTAAGTCACATGTTACACTTTCTAATCTTTAAATCATGACTGTAAAAAATATCCAACAGTGGCTTATCATTTTAAAAAGCACTGTACGAATATCATGTACTAGTGAATATACTTGTTTGATCAGTGAATGTCACAGCTTCTTTAAGATTTACTGGTTTTTATTTTAGCATGAGCTTTTGTGGATTTAAACTTATTCACATGAGGTACAGAGTGATCCTGCATAAATATTTATAGGAGTAAAACCAATAAATAATAATAATATTTTGTTACCTACCTCTTCTCATGGAAACACATACACAAAATTACATAGTACAAAGTGGGATTGGGGTGGACATAAGTTTTAGAGACAATTCTAAGTGTATTTATTGTATTTAAATTCCACTTAAACTGCCATGGCTGCATTTTATGGAATCCTGGAATCTGCAGTTTAGGAAAGCATACTTAGAATTCTTAGCCAAAAGGTTTCCCTGTTGCCTCATCAAAACACAAAGCCATAGGATGCAGCCATGGAAGATAAAATGTAACTGTAGGGTTATAATTTCATGTTGGAAGGGGGCTCAGAATGCTGCACATACCTAATTTAATCAACCCTGCTTGTGTTTGAGCAGGCCAGGAACTTTGTTTTCATTTTAAAGAAGTCTCTTTCTAGATTTTTTTTTCACACTAGTGGAGTTCCAGAGAAAAATAATACAACACCTTTCTTACAAGAACACAAATATAAAGCCACTTATTTGCATTTATATATGGAAAACTCCAGTTCTTCATTAAACTTTATTTGTATCTCTGTCATGGGCACTCATCAAAACTAATACAACATTTAGAACAGGGCTGTCCAACTTCTACCGGCCCAGGGGCCTGAATTCCGGTCACTGATGGCCTGGGGGGCCGTAGGGTCTGCCCCCGCCCCCGGCTCCACCCCCACCCCACCCCCTCCCCTGCATGCATACAGTCAAATATAATCTTTTACTGAGACAAAATGCAGGGTGGGCATTCAAAAGAGGCATCCATACAGTCAAATATAATCTTTTACTATTATTAAATGCAGGGTGGGAATTCAAAAGGGGCATGCATACAGTCAAATATAATCTTTTACTGAGATAAAATGCAGGGATAAGATATTAAATTATTTTAATTTAATATTAAATATATTTAATTCCATCCTCCCCTCCCCCCCTTATTTTAATTTAATATTAAATATATTTAATTCCATCCTCCCCCCCTTATTTTTATTTAATATTAAATATATTTAATTCCATCTTCCCCTCCCCTCCCCCATTATTTTAATTTAATCTTTAAATATATTTAATTCCATCTTCCCCTGAGGGGAGATGTATCCCATGAGGAACCCCTTATTTCATCTTTAAATATATTTAATTTTATATTTAGGATACATGAGGGGAGATGGGGGAGGGAATGATGAGCCCCCTGAGGAGCCCCCTGCTTCAGCCTACCTTTTCCAAACGCGCAGGATCCAGGAGTACCCGGACGACGAGAGAGGCGACAACCGACTGAGAATACGCAATCCACATGGTATTTCGCTGTCAATGCTGGCGTGATCTCGCGTTGACAGCGAAATCCCGTGTGGATTGTGTATTCTCGCAATACTTGCTCCAAACCCGGAAGTAGGTTGTTTTTTTAAAAAAAATTATTTATTTTATTTTTCAATTTTTATTTTTTATTAAAAAGCTTAGGGGGCCGCCAGTTGGACAGCCCTGATATAGAAGAAACAAAGGGCAGATATGCTCTGGACTAGCCCCAGAGGGCTCAAAAGTGCTACGATCCCCATCCCCAGCGTACTTTGTTTCCCCATTGAGCTACATCACCTCAGCTCCTGGAACTCCGCTCGGACACCACGCCGCACTTCATCGACTGGTATTTCAACCAATAAAGGCGCCGAGGGGCATTATTGTCACTGCCCCTTTACAGTGTGTACCTTGTGCCTTGTTATTCAATATATTTTTGCTATTTTTGACATTTTGTAGTCTATTCTTGTGTATTCTCAAAAGTGTCCCCACACACAATTCCGAAATCATGGCAGGGACAGTGAGGAGTCTACATGGTCTAGAAGGGCAAAAATTGATTCTGCCCACCTAGAACATCACCTGACTTTCCATTTAACTGTTGCTTCTGCCGGATGGGCACAGAGCTCCAGCAGAGCTCATAGCCATCACGGACACCCTGTGCTGGCATCACCAATGGTACCAGCTGTCACACCACAGAGCCTCCAGGCTGCCCATTTGCCCGGCCCTGTATAGGCCCATCCGGCCTAGGAAGTGGTTAAACCGTCAGTTTGATGCTTCCCAGGTCCCTTTGAAGCTTCTCTGCATTCGTGTGAAAGTGGCACGGAATGCATAGATAACTGCACTCAAGGTTACCAAAGCGAGACTCCCTTTCGGCCTGGCGCTACAGAGGAACCATAAACCAATCCTCCCCAAAACATCTGCGCCCGTTAATTGGGGAACATTCTAAAGAACCTGAGGTAACCATAAACATATAGTTTCTCATCAATCATCGGGCTTGATGTTCGACGCACTGGGACGGGCTAAGGGAATCCTACATGAGAGGTCCCCGTATTGCAGGAGGGCATCCCGGATCAACTCCTGCCATCACAGAATGTTACTCTGAAGAGCTGGCCGCCAATGGCCTGATTCAAGCTACCTCTGCCCCTTCCACCGAGCTGTCTTGGTCCATTGAACTCTGTGCGTCCTGCTCAAGCCTGTTGCTGCTAAAGATTTTGTTGCTAAACATCCCTTGCTTTCCCAAGCCGCCCGGTTGCCGAAGCGGAGGGAATCTACCCAGAGACTCTTCCAGTGCATCCGGCTTGGAATCCCCGCCGCAGGGCTATATTGCCTGCTGTTCCTGATTGCTTCTTTAAGGCATTGTATTGGCCTTCACGCTTTCTTCTTTCCGGCACAATAAAACTGAGATGTACCTTAAAGCTGTGTGGTTTGTTCAGAGAGATCAAGTGAGGCCTAGCCCTAGACGGTGAGACCAGCACACCCAGAGAGAAGGATGATGGCCTTAATGTCCAGAAGCTCATCCAGAACTCTGTGGCAACAGAAATGACACTGGAGGAAAGTCCATCTTGCCTCCAGTGTCATCAGTTGGGAGCCCCCCTCCCCAGCACCAACCACTGCTCTGTGACCTGAATGAAGAGAGGTGCCAGGAAGGCAGTTCCATCTTGCCTCCTGCACTGTGCTTATAATATAATATAATATTGATAATATTTTAATGTAATACAATATAATACTACTAATATTGTAGAGAAGGGTGGGTTAGAAATGAAATAAATAAATAAAATATTATAATTATATATTTTGTATTACATGTAATATTACAAATAATCTTACAATATAATGTTATAGTACAATGTATATATAATATTAATATTGTGCTATGGCAATAATATAATATATTGTATTTACATTTTACTTGTAAGCCCCTCTGAGTCCCCTTCGGGGTGAGAATGGTAGCATATAAATGTCATAAATAAATAAATAAATAAATATGAACCTGACCCAACACCTGTTTTTTGTACTGCTCTGTACAGGGAAAGGGAATGGTGGAGTAGTCCCCATCAGACCTCGCTAAGCTGTCCACACTGTACCAAAAATGTAGGACTGCTCTGGAGTTGTGTGCAAATTCCAGCACAATCCCTGACTTTCCTTAATATGGGTCTAAATGAGTTTAATCCAGATCATCCTTCATTAAGTATCAAAAGTCCCTGGAGATCATGAAGACATCTAGAAACAACTTCTTTAAACTACGGTAGTTTCTCGCATTCAAAAGCAACTTGTGGGCACACCTTAAAGCTTAAAACACAAATAAAGGTGATCTTGGTCAGGTTTCTCTCAAATATGTTGAAAGTGTGAGAAGTGAGGAGACAGTATGTCCTCGGGGTCAGGATAAAGTCTCCCTGGAGGGGAGAGTAAAGGTTGCACATCTCTTCTGCATTCCTAATGAGCTGGCAGCCCATATTGAAGGAGACGTTGGGATATGAAGTCATCCAAGTTATCCTGTTACAAATACTTTAATTAATTTATGAAGGTGAAGCCCTAATTCATCAAATAATTAAAATGTTTATTATGTGTCATTGTGAAATTGATTACTAAGCAAAGACTGCATTATCCAAGAATACATTGTAAGTCTCCTGGGGAAAAAAGTTTAGTGATGTCGGCTGAGCAAGCTGAACAGCTAGTCAAAACAATCTCTAACAAAGAGAAGTTTTGCCAATCAAAGTGGATAACATGCCATTTATGATAATGGCAGTAGTTGCTAATTTCCTCTACAAGCTAAGGCAATCCACATTTAGATATTTACTTTGGTCCTGTATAAAGAGAAAAGGGGGACAAGATATATGGTTAGATAGTTATACATCATTTTCTGAGATTATGTTGGAATCAGGTTGATATTTTAATAGTCAAATTCTGTTGAAATTCACATGCATGCTCCCTCCTTTCTAGCTTGCCATTGTGTAAGAAGAAACGCCCAAATCATATTTTCACCATATGAAAAACATTTTAATGAATGTGTGCTTCTATTTCTTCAGGCCTGATTTGTATTTTTGAACTTTTCTATGCCATAATGTTAAATTCCATAAAAATGCCTATTGAATTTTATTCATTGCATTTACCATTCTTTGAGTTTCAAGCTACACAAAACAAACAATAATGCCAAGGGACAAATGGGAACTTTTCTAACAACATGGGATAAAAAGATGAGTAGAATTATTCTGTACCACAACTGGGTGTAATTTCATCTACAAAATAATTAATATAAATAATGTACAGATTTCCTAATGGGTTCTCTTTTGGAGATTGTCACTGTTACTGTTGCTGTTGTTGCTGCTGCTGTAGCACATCTGAATAAAATAATAAAATGCAAAAAAGACAAAGGAAAATGGGTTGCAAACTTTCAAATTTAAACAGGTAAGGAGAACATTTTCTATTGTCATGTGCGAGGTTGGGGTGAGGGATTGGTAAAAATTTGTACCCCCTATGTAATAGACAGGGTGAAAGTAAAGTGGGCAAAGCCAAGTATAAGTCTTTTCAATCTGAACATTTTCTTACCAAGAGTACCAGCTCTATTCATGAATATTTAAAGCAAGTCCCGATGCAACACTTTTCAGGTATGCAAACAACAGTCCAATGTGCTCTGCTGACTACAAACCACAGCTTAGTTCAGTTCCTTCCTTGCAAACCACACTTAATAGCCAAGCCATGCAGCAGTCTTCTGGCTTGCAAATCACAGCTCAATCCCATATAACAGTTTTCAGCTCAATTCTATGCAAGACCCTGTGCATTTAAGTACATCCAGGTATTTTGCATCATCAGTTCAACCATCTAAAGTTTGAAATTATTCCAAAAATAACATTTCCAAATAGCAAACCTTGATTTTGCCATTTTAAAAAGAGACACCCTCCCTTTTTTGCTATGCCATTGTATATAATGGGACTTGATCCCCCATGGATATTTGTCTCTATGTGGGGTCCTCAAACCTAATTCCTGAAGATACCAAAGGTTCACAATTTCTTTAAATTGCCTCTCATGTCATCACTGATGGGAGATATCTGCAAAAACAAAAAAGCTTGAGAAACATGAAAGTAATATCTAGTTCATAGGCTCAAAGTTCCCCGTTCCTGATATAGGTTATTTTCCTTCCATAATGTCTGTGGGTGTTCACATTTAACTACAAATTGCTCCTGTATCATAATGCTTTGGTTTGTCCTTTTCAGCACCTTTCCCAGCACTACAAGAGCCCCTTTGGGCTTTTGCAACCAAAATTGTTCGTAGTATGCCAAGTACAGCTGCATCATATATTTATATAAAAGGATTTCTATGTTAACAGTTTTAATCCAACCATTTGGACTGGTTAAAAATATTGGTTAAAAACATTCTTCACCAGCCAAAATTTTCAGGTGGTTTTAAAAGTCAGATTCCTTTCATTTGCAGTCACCAAATTGCAATTAATGTATGTGTCTATAATGGCTTACAAGGAGTTCGGATGAGTCGAACCCTAGTCTGAGTCGGCAACTTCTAAAGTGCAATGATAAATGCTACTGTTCCAGTATGAATGTCTCCTCTTTCTTTGTTGTCATTTCTCTGATTAATTTACAGCACTTCCTAAATAGGGGGCATTAAGGACTGATTTAATTTCAATGTTTTTAATGCCTACAGATGACATCTAAAATTTCAGATTTTATGGTACTCCTGTTACTCCCTGTTTTGTTGACTAAGAACAGTTGATAAAAAGTCAGCAATATAGTTTGCAATGACAAATCACACTTTCTTAATAGTAGCTCCCACAGTGTATTTCAGGACAATGACATTTTAAATTTGGTGGTTAGGAGTATGAATCACAGCTAATACAGTTATTTTTTTCTATACAATCATAATAAAAACATTTGTTACGGTCATTATGTATTCAGTATGGGCATATGGAAAATAATGTAGTAATGAGAAATGACTTTAGCAGTTGGATAGGTTTAGCTTGGAGAAGAGACAATTGAAAGGAAAGAGTGTAATTGTTCAATATGTTTCTTCTTGAAGGTAGCAACAAGTAATTTCAGAAGTATTCTTCACACTGTTAGAAAGTATTCAAAAACCACATGGCTATTCATAATTAAAATAATATTAAAATAATATTTAAATCTAGCACTATTAACTTTTGTGCATAAAATGCTGGGGTGTTTTTGCATATTATTTCTATGAAAATCATCATGTCCAAATTTTACAGAGCAGAAATCTCCAGTAAAAGCATTTTTTGTGTAGAAAACATTTTCCTATGTAAAGATTAGTATTTCTCCATTTAAACATTATTTTCCACAAAGATAATACTGTTTCTGACCATAAAAGGCTATCATTGTGGGTTTGTAAAGGGAAGACAAATGACAAATTTGATAGGGAGAATATTAAATAAAATTTGTGTGGTTCAAGAGAGAAAGACAAAAGTAGGGATATTATCATTAGATATATTCAAAGCTTTTGATTGTGTGGAATGGTGGACATTAAGGGAGATTATGAACAAATTTGGAATGGGAAGTAGAATAAAAGGATTACTAGAACAATACTATTCAAGAAATTCAGCAGTAGTAGCTATAAATGACTGAGTGACAAAAGAAATAAAAGTAACAAGAGGAACAAGACAAGGTTGCCCTCTATCACCAATTTTGTTTGCCATGGTGATAGAATTATTTACAAATGCCATTAGGAAAGATAAGAACTTAGAAGGAGTAGGAATAAAGGAAAAGCAGAAGGTGAGGTTATTTGCTGATGATACATTGTTATTTATCAAAATTATAATACGTAACATGGTGAGTAAAGTTTATTGATTAGTCCACTGGCCATATCAACAGTAAAAGACAAAAACAGGAAAATACACAAGTAGATATTAATCACTGTCCTAAAACTCCTGTAATAGTGAGCATACATTAAAACATGATTAAAACTTGATTAAGTTAAAAGATAGTTAAAAATATCATCATTAAAATGGCAGGATAAAATTACATTCCACAAAAGTTAAAATCAAAGGTTAAAATAGACCAGCTATTGCACAATCCCAATCCAGTTCAGATATCTGCGTCACCCCTACGGTTTACCTCAATCACCTCCAAATACGGATAAAATAGATAAAATAAAGGATCATTTAGAGATATTTGGGGAAACAACAGGTCTACAAGTTAACTGGAATAAATCAGAAATGATGTTATTTAACTATACAAAGAAAGAAAGAAAAGACTTTATAGAACAGAGTAAAATGGGAATTAGAATTAAGAATAAATTAAAATACCTGGGAGTAATAATAACAAAGGACTTAAAAGAAATGGAAGAGGTAAATGTAGTAGCATTGAGAAAAGTAGTTCAAAAAAATTAATAGAGTATGAAAATATACATTTATCTTGGTTTGGAAAGATAGCATTAGTTAAAATGAAAATACTTCCAAAGATAAATTTTATATTTAGGATGCTGTCACTTCAGATTACAGAAGAAGAGCTAAATAGATGGCAACAAATGATAAATATTGTTATGGTAGTAAAAGAAATAGATTAAACAAACAGTTATGGTATAGATCGCAAAATGAGGGAGGATTAGCACTTCCTAATATTAAAAAATATTATGAAGCAAGCAGACTGAGATTGGTTATAGAAGGAATGATAAAAAGAGGGTGTAGATTGCCTAGGAAAGCATTTGGAAAAAGTGGAGGAAGAAATCTGGAATATATTCTTTAAAGAGTTTACGAGAAAAGAAACTAGAGAAATTAGAAACCCAATGTTGAGCAATATATTAGAAATATGGAACAAATATAGGAGAATGTTAATAGCAAATGATTCAGTAATAACCCCAATTGTAATAGAAAAGAAATTTCCAAAAATGTTTTTAAAAGTAATGGATAAAAAGTTAAAAGAAAAAAAACTTAGATAAAATAGGGGATTGGATAAAGGTTGGAATGAAGAAGGAAATGATTATGGAAGAATTTAGAGAAATAAAATTGACATGGTTCCATTGTATACAATTAGAACAGTGGTTTAAAAACTGGGTAAAAAATTAATAAAAACGGAAGTAAGCTTAACCAATTTGAACAAATAATATAAAATGGAAGGGCTGTAGAGGAGCATGAACATTTGAAAGGAATAACTAGTAAAGTATATAAGATAATAATTGAAAGAAAAAAAAAAGAAAAACCCAATAAACAACATCCTCAAGGAGGTCTGAGAAGGTTTAAGGATAAAAATAAATTAAAGAAGAGTGGCAACAATTATGGAGACAAAGACATCTAAAGAATGTATCAATAAGGGTTAAAGAAAATTACTATAAGTTAATATGGAAATGGTACCTTACATCAGTAAGAATAGCAAATATAAATAAAAACTACTCAAAAAATTGCTGGAGAGGATGCAAAGAATCAGGAACATATATGTGGTGGCAATGTAAATATGTAAATAATTGGGAAGGGGAGTATTTAGAGAAATGGAGGATATATATATATATCTTTCTCTCTGGCATTTACTTTGCGAATGAAGATTCTTAGGAAGGACTCATCCCACATTTTTTCGCCCGTTGATGACTAAAAAGACCAATATGAGATAGGCAAGTCCGGTTGCAGAAAGCACAGCAAAAAGTCTCCTTGGGTGAAGTTGTTTCCGAGTTGCGGTTCTTTCTGTGTTGTCATTTCTCTTCGAGACCCGTTTGGCATGTCTTCTCGAAAGAGGCTGCAGCATTGTGGATAGTATAGCTTTATTGTCATTATATAATAATAAACAATTGAAAAAAGAGGATAAAGATGTGTAACAAACTTATTAACAATAGCAAGACTGCTTATAGCAAGGAATTAGAAAAGAGAAATAAATATACAAATAGAGGAGTGGTACAAGAAAGTATGGAAATTGGCAATACATGATAAGCTGACATGTATATTAAAAATTAAAAGAGGTATATGGAAACAAAATGATTTTGATGATGTATGGAGAAAATTTATTGAAAAAGGTTTTAAAAAGAAAGAAGGAAAGTTACCTCCACAAGAAGAACTGAAATTTTGGACAGATTATATGTAAAAGCTGTGGCTAGGGGGAGGGGAGCAAAGTGGTAAGAGATAAATAATATGTATAAGCAGAGAAATAGCAGTAGATGCCAAAAGTTAAAGTATGCTAGGTTGTATTGAATAATATGAATCTGCTGTAAAATAAACAATGTATAACAAATGTATTAAACTATGATAAAATAATAAAAATATTTTTAAAAGAATATAAATAGGTCTCCTTCTCTACTGGATGTGGGTGTAATCAGACATCTCCCCAAAACCCTTGGGAGACTATTATCCCCAACTTAAATGCATCTGCTTATAAGAATGCATTTTGCTCTTTCCCCTCCCTGATGGCCATCAATTAAGGCTTATTGTACTTCATCCATTAAACCTAGCCAGATGGTAAAAATACTTTATTTACAATGCTACTGACACATCCATGAGTAGTCACAGTGGAAGGACGATGATCAAAGAGAAAGAGCAGCTGCATGTTGCCGGCTTTTATGCATGACCCTTATCTCTGTTCCCCACCTCCAGGCATGACATCTTTTGACCAGAGGTCCTCTCCGGCCAGACTCAGGCATCTCCTTAACCTTTCAATGATCTGGTGCCTGTTTGCCAAGACACGCTTGGGGATGTTTTTTCTAATACACACATCTCTCCCACAAATAAGACAGCATTTTAACTGCTGGTTCCATGGTTAATCACCAAATGTCCCCAGGAAAACAACAAGGAGCATGGGTAAGCTATACTATCCATAATCTGGAATTCATAGGAACATAAGGATGAGACCACAAGTTCATCTAGCCCAATACAGTAATCTATAATTGGCAGAAAATCTCCAGAAATTAAGAGATGCCCAACTGGAATTCCTTGTTACCATCTGGTGGATTCACATCCAAGTACTAATCAGTTCTGCCCTTACCAATGAAATCCAGATAACATCAATGTGTTCAGCATGGCATGGTCATATACAATTCAATACTGGAGATAAAGAATCTCCAATCTCTCTCTTTCATATTCAGTTGCTTTCAAAATTGTATAGAAATGTGTTTTGCAGTGAAATGTGATTATATAAAGGCAACAGAAAAAATGATAAGTTATTTCCATGCTGGACACTGTCACGACTTGACACTGCAGATTATATTATTAACACTCCCGGTAATTACTGCCACCAACCTAATCTGTGATCAGGATTTAATTTAATAACTAAGATGTTTAATTAGGCTCCCTGTACACCAAATCACCCACTGTGAGGAAAACTGAAAAGATAGAAAGATGGAGGCTTATGAAAGTTAATAAGAAAAGGATTTATTAACTACAAACAGGCTAAGAAAAAGGCACAGATCGTATTGGTTCTTCAGTGAGGCAACAAGAGCGTACGGCAACAGAAAAGAATATGTTAATTCTAGCGTGATGGTAAACTGGATCTAAAATAGGTGCTGGTGCGTAATGGTTTTGATATAAAGGCTATTGCTTCTTCTTTAGATCTTAAATTCAGTTCCATAGACAGTACTAATATTTCTCTCCCCAACTAATAATTAAACTAGAGGGTAGCTGATGTTACTAACTGGAACTTCTATTACATAGACAATTCCCTGAGTCTTGTTAACAGTAGCTAATATCCTATATTAGCACCACAGTCTCAGAGCCCCCACCTGTCTCCCTATCACAAGAGACAACAAGATGTTCTAACTGACTATTCCCAGTCAGTCCTTCTGGCTCTAAACTAAAGCGTCACCACTGGAATCTCTCCTGGCCCTAAGAGCTGTCAGTGCTAAGTCTTGACCCCCTTAGTCCAGCCTATTCCTTTGTGGTGGTAAGTTATAGATTAGACTGTCAGTCTCTATTGCAGAGGCCCCCCAGAAACCTCGCTCAAGACTCCTCGGGCTCAGATGTTTCTTATCTACAGCCTGGCACAAGACAGAGAAGGCTCAGATGCATCTTATCTGAAGCCTCTCACAAGACAAGACTCAAATCTTTCTGCCAGGAATCCTTCTCCTAGTCAGCTCAACTCCTCCCCTCTGGCACCCAGTCAATCGCAGGGAAGACAGTGTATCTGAGCAGAGTGACTCTAAGGCCCCCTCTCTCTGGCTTTGACCTTCTCCTGATGGCTGCTAGCTGAAACTCCCTCACTAAAATGGATGCCAGCAAGCTCCAAACAGGGATCCAAACTTCCAAGCAGGATCTGGCCTGCTTAGGACGGGTGAGTCCTTACAGACACCCACCTATTGTCAAAATCAAAGGAGAGTTGTCAAATCAATTGGATTTCTCTCATGACTGAAACATTGATTAAGTGGATCACTTATAATTGGAACTTTCACACAGGATTCCAGTCCTAAATTTCATGGACATATATATCTTCATCTGAGTTGTAACTTTACAGATTTAAGATAGTCCATCACATAGCTGACAAATGTCTGCTTATGGAAAACTATGGTGCTTTCGCAGTTCACACTTACAGTACAGTTGAACTACCATAGCTACATTGTATAAAATCCTCAAAAACAGAGATTGGGGAGATATATTTCGAATTCTCAGCCAAAGAGGTCTAGTGCCTCCCCAAACTGTGTACGGCACTGCCATGTAGGAAGTTGCTATGTAAGTGTGAAAACAAAGAGCTATTAACGTATAATCTGAATGGGCCCCAAGGTTTCTAGCTGAGACATATCTCTCATGTATTTCTGAACCAAGACATGGAATGAGGAGATTCAATTGTAATCTGAAATAGTACAGCCCAGTCAGAAGTTTATCTGTTTACTTAGAACTGAACCTAACTCTGCTTAATAACACAAGAATTAAGAGCTTTAGGCAAATGTGTAACAAACCTGCATGGCTCCTCTAAATTCAAACTTAACTAGTTCTAGTTGAAAATTTACTCTTCCTGCCTGCTTCTGTGTGACTGACATCAGGTAGTGGTACCTACAATCTTCATTTGCAGCAATGGAAATGTCCATTTATTTCATGTAAGACTTGCAATGAATAATATAACAGCAGAATCCATTCTGATGCTTTATGTTAAGAGGCATAACAGAACTATTATTTTCTATTGAATCTCCTGAGAAAAAAATATTTATTTATTTATTTCAGGATTTTACCCCGCTCTTCTCAACCCCCGAGGGGGGACTCAGAGCGGCTTACAGTACGGCACAATTCGATGCCCACACCACAACAGCATAAAACCCCAAAACCCCGCAACAATTAAAATACATTGAGACACATTAAATACAATTTCATCAGCATCATACACCGACATTCCAAGTTAAAACAATATTCAATCCATAAAACATTGGCCCTCTTCATCCATTTCCATTAAAATCCCCATCTAACATGCTGCCTAGTGCTGGGGTGCAAACGCCTGTTCCCAAAGCCAGGATTTTACCTTTTTCCTGAATGCCAGGAGGGATGAGGTGGACCGTACCTCAATAGGGAGCGCATTCCACAGGCGGGGAGCCACCACCGAGAAGGCCCTGTCCCTCGTCCCCACCAGCCGCATTTGAGAGGTCGGCGAGAGCAAGAGCAGGGCCTCCCCGGATGATCTTAGATTGCGAGGTGGGACGTAGCGGCTGATGCGTTCGGACAAGTAAGCTGGGCCAGAACCGTATAGAGCTTTAAAGGTCAAAACCAGCACTTTGAATTGAGCCCGGAATTGGACAGGCAGCCAGTGAAGCTGGTACAACAGGGGGGTGGTATGCTCCCTGTATGTAGCTCCCATTAGTAATCTGGCTGCCGCCCACTGGACTAATTGCAATTTCCGAACTGTCTTCAAAGGCAGCCCCACATAGAGTGTGTTGCAGTAATCTATTCGGGATGTGACCAGAGCATGGACGATCGTAGCCAGATCAGACCTCCCAAGGTACGGGCGCAGCTGGCGCACGAGTCTCAACTGTGCAAAAGCTCCCCTGGCCACCGCTGAGACCTGGGGTTCCAGGCTCAGCGATGAGTCCAGGATCACTCCCAAGCTGCGAACCTGCATCTTCAGGGGGAGTGTAACCCCATCCAACACAGGCTGTAACCCTATGCCCTGTTCGGTCTTACGACTGACCAGGAGGACCTCTGTCTTGTCTGGATTAAGTTTCAATTTACTAGCCCTCATCCAGTCCGACACAGCAACCAAGCACCGGTTCAAAGTCTGGACAGCCTCCTTGGTGACAGGTGGGAAGGAGTGACAGATCTGGACGCCATCTGCGTACAGATAACACCTTACTCCGAAACTCCGAATGATCTCTCCCAGCGGTTTCATGTAGATGTTAAACAACATCGGGGACAGAACTGAACCCTGAGGGACTCCACAGGACAACGGCTGTGGAGCCGAACAGGTGTCACCCAATGACACCAGGAAGGATTGGAGCCACTGCAAAGCAGTACCCCCAAGCCCCATGTCTGCAAGGCGACCCAGAAGGATACCGTGGTCAACGGTATCAAAGGCCGCTGAGAGATCCAGCAGAACCAACAGGGACACACTCCCCCTGTCAAGTTCCCGGCATAGATCATCTACCAAGGCGACCATCCAGACTGTGCCGGATCAAGATAATCAGTGTCTACCAAGAACCCCTGGAGTTGCGAGGCCACCATGACTTTGCCCAAATAGAGGAGATTGGAAACTGGCCGATAGTTCACTAATTGAGTGGGGTCCAGTGATGGTTTCTTCAACAGCGGTTTTATAACAGCTTGCTTTAAGCTGGCTGGAATGATGCCTTCCCGAAGGGAGGCATTAACCACCACCTTCACCCACTCTGCCAAATCCATCCACTCTGCCAAACTGTCGAGCTTCTATTTTCTTTTTTTTTATTAATAGTTTTTTATTGTTTTCCAAAATAAACATAGACATATACATTGACAGATTGTGGTGGTATCGGGTAGGGGTTTGGGGTGCGGGGAGGGTTGTGGTAGGTACACTGGGTGGGGATACAACAGTATAAAATGACTTCCCAAAGAAAACCAAGTGCGTCTTTTGTTCGTGTTTACAGTTCTGTTTGTTATGTTCCTTTCACAGTGGTTGTATTGTTATCGGTATTATAGTTCATTTATCTCCACTGTGAATTTGTGGCCCTTGTTTTGCATATATGTCTTGAGGCTGGTCCAGTCCGTTTTCATTCTTTCTTTGTTCATGTTGAGGGCTAGGGCGTCCATCTGGATTACGTCTAAGGTCTTCAGTATCCATTCTTCTTTGCTGGGGACTGTGTTTTGTTTCCACCATCTTGCCAATGTTATGCGTGCACAAGTACTTAATAAGAACAACATTCTTTCTTCGTTCTCAGAGAGTTGGTTGCATGTCATTCCCAGGAGGTAGGTTTGGGGGTCTAGTTCTATCTTTTTTCCCAATATTTCTTGCGTTGCTTTGTGTACTTCTCTCCAGTATTTTTTAACCTTTTGGCACTCCCACCATTGATGAATGTAAGTCCCAATCTTCTGGTCGCATTTCCAACATCTCCCGGAGCTTCTCTTATCGAATTTGGCTAATCTGGCAGGGTACAGGTGCCACCTGTACTGCATCTTGAGCCAGTTTTCCTCGATTTCCGTAGATTTATAGTATTTTAATTTCCCCCCCCATATTTCCTCCCACTGGTGTAGGGAGATTGTATGTCCTAGGTCTTTGGCCCATTTGATGTGACAATCTTTGACTAGATCTTCCTCTGTCGCCCAATCTAGTAAAAGTTTGTAAATGGAGCTGATACTTTTTTTCTTTATTCTCACGATTGGTTCCCAGATTGTGTCTTCTGCAAACCCGACCTTCTTATCTGTATTATAGTGTTCATGTATCTGGAAGTACTGAAACCATGTTAGGCTTGGTTGAGTTTGTCGTAGTTCTTCTATCGTTTTTATTTCCCAAATGTTTTGTGGGTTTTTTTTCAGGATCTGCTTATAGGTTAGCCATACTTTTCCTGCTAACTCTTTCTTATAGCAAGCCTCCATGGGGGAGATCCAAAGCGGTGTTTGTCTGTATAATCTTGTCTTGTATTTTTCCCAAGTCCGGATCAGGGCCGCCCTTATATAGTGGTGTTCGAAGTTCTTTTCGACCCTTTTTCTATTATACCACATGTATGCGTGCCATCCGGCACGCAGGTCATGTCCTTCCAATGTTGTCTGTCTCGTATTTTGCAGTAGGGCCCAATCCTTCATAGCTACTAGGTTGCAGGCCTCGTAGTACAATTTGACATCCGGTAGTCCGATCCCACCCCTTTTCTTTTCATCTGTCATACATTTTAGATTTATCCTCGCCTTTTTATTCTTCCAAATAAATTTTCTTAGATCTGCATTCCATTTTTTGAATAGTGTGTCGTTCCTAATTACGGGTAGTGTCTGGTATAGAAACAGCAACCTTGGTAGTACCGTCATTTTAATCGTAGCTATTCTGCCTAGAAGGGAGATGTTTTGCTTGCTCCATTTGTTTAGGTCCATTTGTATTTGTTTCCATAGTTGTTCATAATTATTTTTGATCAAATCTATATTTTTAGCAGTTAATGTTATTCCCAAGTATCTGATTTTCTTTTCTATTTTCAATCCTGTTTTGGCTTGGAGGGCATCTTTTTCCTTTTCGTCTAGATGTTTGACTAATAGTTTGGTTTTTTGCTTGTTTAAATTGAAGCCGGCGAGGCGCCCAAACTTCTCGAATTTTTTAAGCCATTTATCTATGCTGGGCACGGGATTTTCTATACTGCAGACCATTAATTATGGCCATTAATTATTAGGGTCGCCTCTTGCGACCCTAATTACCGCCTCTATAATATTTTGGAAATGAAACCCCATGTCCATTTCCCTCGTCAGTAATTTCATGTAACTCCAATTAATTTTATCGAACGCCTTCTCGGCGTCGATGAAAAGCAATGCTAGTTTTTTTTCATTATGCCTTTCGTAGTATTCTAATGTATTTACTATACTTCTTGTGTTTTCCCTTAGTTGGCGTTCTGGTAGGAAACCTGTTTGATCGTTAGAGGCCCAATCTTTTAGGAATAATTTTAGTCTGTCCGCTATTATGGAGGTGAAAACTTTGTAGTCTGTATTTAGGAGGGATATCGGTCTGTAATTTTTCATACTTGTTTTTTCTGAA
The DNA here is from genome assembly GCA_030556195.1 of Anolis apletophallus. Taxonomy (NCBI): domain Eukaryota; kingdom Metazoa; phylum Chordata; class Lepidosauria; order Squamata; family Anolidae; genus Anolis; species Anolis apletophallus. The sequence continues at coordinate 24,218,586 of JARBWK010000001.1, forward strand.
TTTTCTTTATGAATGAGTGTTATATTGGCCGTTTCCCATGTCTTGGGAATTTCCTTGTTTGTTCTAATGCTGTTAAATATTTCTAGCAATATACCTGAGAGCTCGTTCTTGTAGGTTTTATAATATATGGCTGTTAGGCCATCAGGGCCGGGTGACTTGTTGTTTTTGAGGCCTTCGATACTCTTCATTACCTCTGCCATAGTTATTGGGTCGTTTAAGGCTGCTCTCTGCTTTTCCGAGATTTTGTGTATCCCCAGGCTAGAGAGGTATTCTGTTATTTCATCTGCTGACGTTTCCTCCTTCTTGTACAGCTTTTGGTAGAAATTGGCAAAGGCTGTCGTTATTTCATCCTCTCTGGTGTGATGCTTGCCCTCGTGTTCTATTTTGGTAATGTGTGTTTTATTCTTGTTGTCTTTCAGTTTCTTAGATAGCCATTTGCCAATTTTATTAGCATTTTGGAAATAATTAGCTCTGGCGTATTTAAGTTGTCTACCTAATCTCTCATTCTGTAACAACTGGTATTGTTTTTTGAGTATGTTTATGTCTTTTAGTAGTTCTGATTTGCCCGGTTGTCTTTTTAACATTTCCTCTTTTTCCTTATCTCTTCTGTGATCTCGGTCTCCTTTTTATTAAGCTGCTTGTTCTTCCTGTTATTCAGCTGTATGAAATTCCCGCGCATGACTGCCTTCATTGCCTCCCACTGGGTGATCTTACTGGTCTCCTCACCTTTATTAATATCGAAATATTCTACCAGCAGCTTTCTTACCCATTCTATGTCCCTGGGATTTTTGAGTAGACTATCTTTGAGTCTCCATCTGAAGTTGGGTTTATTTCCCTTGAGCTGGAGTACCAATGGGTTATGGTCTGACAGGGTGTTTGTCTTGATGTCAATTTTGTGTATTCTTGTAGCCATGGTCTTGGTCGCCCATGCCATGTCTATTCAGCTCCAGACTTTGTGTCTTCCCGAATAGAAAGAATAGTCTCTTGTGGTGCCATTATGGAGCCTCCATGCGTCTATCAAATTTAGATCCTCTAATGTTTTCAGGAATTGGTGGGGGATCTCTCCCAGCAGTTTCATGTAGATGTTAAACAACATCGGGGACAGAACTGAACCCTGAGGGACTCCACAGGACAACGGCTGTGGAGCCAAACAGGTGTCACCCAATGACACCAGGAAGGATTGGAGCCACTGCAAAGCAGTACCCCCAAGCCCCATGTCTGCAAGGCGACCCAGAAGGATACCGTGGTCAACGGTATCAAAGGCCGCTGAGAGATCCAGCAGAACCAACAGGGACACACTCCCCCTGTCAAGTTCCCGGCATAGATCATCTACCAAGGCGACCAAGGCTGTTTCAGTACCATGTCCCGGCCTGAATCCAGACTGTGCCAGATCAAGATAATCAGTGTCTACCAAGAACCCCTGGAGTTGCGAGGCCACCATGACTTTGCCCAAATAGAGGAGATTGGAAACTGGCCGATAGTTCACTAATTGAGTGGGGTCCAGTGATGGTTTCTTCAACAGCGGTTTTATAACAGCTTGCTTTAAGCTGGCTGGAATGATGCCTTCCCGAAGGGAGGCATTAACCACCACCTTCACCCACTCTGCCAAATCCATCCACTCTGCCAAACTGTCGAGCTTCTATTTTCAACTGGATTTTCCCCATCTCCAGATTCACTTGAGTGGCTATCAGAAATGGGGGTGGGTGAAAATGTTTTCCTCTCACAGCCTCTGCAACAACCTTCAATAAACATAACCAGTAGTGATTATGTAACTAGAAAATAATTGTGGCTGGGTCTTCGGGAGGCGGAGTTGCATTATTCAATGAATTTATATGTAACACTAAAATATATTGTTAATTTTCAGTCCTATACTTAATTCTGTTTGTTTCTTTCCTAGAAAAGAGAATTGAGATTATTACATAAATAAAAAAGATGCTGGTCTTTATGGACAATGGATGAAATAATAATTTCTCTATCAGGATGTCAATTTAAAAGATTAAATAAAAAATAAAATATATTTTTGGCTTTGTGGGTCACAAGGCCAAAGTCACCATCAGCTAACAGTACCTTTGGTGTTAATATAGTGGGATGAAGATTCCATAGATACAGTTTCTAAATGTAGAATGTTGTCTACAAAATATTTCTGTTTAAACTTTCTGTCAGGCATACCGTGTTCTGAGGCGCCTGTTATTCTGTTGGCTTTCCAAACAGATGTACAATATTAGAAAATTGAAATTCTGTTTTTTTTATCTGTTTCTTTTTCAACAGCAAGGATGGAGAATCTGAAAGTAGCTTTCATGTGGATATGAAGTAGCTTTCTTTATAGTATAACTTTCCAAAGATCTGGATCAAGACTAATTTCAAAGTTAATTTTATGCAAAGAACTGTGTTCAGGGAGCATCATTGCTGTGGTGATCATGCCAGAATCCTCCCTCTCCTTTTCAGTTGATCCCAAAGAATCTGTGGAAGTTTTAAACAATTTATTTGATTTTTAGAAGATGCGGATGTTAGGTAAACCAATTACAAATGAATTGCTCATCAGTGGATAACCATAATGTAGGATTGGGTGAGTGAAACCTGTTTTGTACAAGGTAGTACACTGCATGAAATATCCTGCATGGATGTATATATGGTTTTGGTATGGCTTGGGAAAGTAACAGGATCAAAGTGGCCTCTTTCAACTTGTTTGCAAACTGCATTTTTACTTGAAAATGTGATCATAGTAATTCATGCTCAACAAACCCTTATGTCAATTTCTGTGCACATGCTATCTTAACATGTGCTTGAAATGTGTTTGGAACTACCGTTACTGGAAAATGTAGTGACCAGATCTTTGTCAGGAGAAAACGTTGCTGTAGCTGACAGTGACAGAAACAAAGATGGGGTAGACGTCAGACCCCTGTCCAGGTGCTGAATGGGTTTTGTCACAGCTTGGCACCCTTCTACCATCAAGTCAGCCACAATGAAGCTAGAGCCACCCTATGATGATATATAAACTCCATCATATCCTAGCACAATTTTCAGAGGTTGCACCACTATCAAAGAAGACAGTAGTAGTAAAGTCCTTTGTATCCTAATACCATCTTCAAAGGTTGTACCACTATCAAATAAGACAGTAGTAGCTGCAAATATGGTCTTTCCTGTGTTGGAATCTCAACTCTGGAATATTGTTTTTGGCCTGATGCCCTGGCTTTTAAACTTCATAAAATTTGGACATTGGCAAAGACATGACTGTACACTTCCCTTGCTACAAGATATTCCAGGAATTCAGCCTGAATCATTTGCATGCAATATATATTCACCACAACAGAATTGTTGGAGCATTCATGCACCACCTCCACTTTTAGACACAGAGTAGTGGTATTCCTGTTCACAAAAGATTTTGTATTATGCATAACGGTTATTCAAACAATCTTCCAATCCAGCCATAGTCAGTCTCTTCATATCTAGAGGCACAATTTTCTTATCCGCTATTTTACCAAGTTTTGAATACTGTTTGTGCACTTTATGATTTCTGAATTCTGATATTTTCATTTGTTGTTTGGTGAGTGAAATAGCACCTTATTTTCTCTGCAGGAATTATGTTACTTATGGGAAAATGTGCTATTTTCTGTGCTGGTGTAGAAATTGAATGGATAATTGCTTGCCAAAGGCGTTTTTAAACCTGCTATGCATCAATGTAAGCAATCAATGTTTTTTAATAATCTCAAACTATGGTGCTCTTATATAAAACTGTAAAAATCTGTAACCTATAAAGACAGGACTTAAATTATTTTTCTACCACTTTCTTTCGCCAATCATAAAATCATAACCTTGGAAGAGACCACAAGGGTTAAATATTTCAACCATGTTCTGCCATGCAGAAATTCACAATCAAAGTACTCTTGACAGATGGCCATCCAGCATCTGTTTAGAAACTTCCAGAGAAGAAAACTCAGCCACACTGCAAGGGAGTCATGCATTTCACCACCGAGCAGATCTTATCATCAGGAGGTGTTTAGTGGAATTTTTTTCCCTGTATCAAATCATTTGCCTTTATTTGTGGATTTACCTTTCAAGAATTATTTCAGTGGAACTCATGTTGGTTACATGAGACTAACCAAAAGAATTATAGAGTGAAATCTGGAGGGGATTTACTACTCTATTAACATGGAAGTCCTCAGTTCCAACTGCTTTCCAAAAAGAAAAAAAGAAAAAAGAATGTCATACAGCAGGAGCTAGGCATGAAAAGCCTTTGCCAAAGTTTTCATATGTTCAAATACATGTTTATGAAGTTGTACAGGTATGCAGTGTTTTGCATAGAGATAATCACAGCAGAAAAATATTTTGCTGATAGTAATTTTATTTATACAGTTGCAAGTTTTATTATAGCTAATTAGTTACCCAGGAAAAAATATTCTTTTCACTTACATCCCACCTTAGGTTACAATTAAATGGCAAAAAAATGGGGTTAAACTAGATGCTACATCAGGTGTGGTGCCAAATAAATCTTTACTTTCTTACAATAAGTGCACAGAGGAAAGCTCCAAATTGAGAAGGGATAATCAAAACACTTTCTTCCATCTGTTTCCAATTCACTGGCATGAATGCTATAGTTACTCATTATAGAAGCATGATACCATCTCAGACCAGGTATTTAATGTGACTTGATGTGTTGTGCCATACTCAACAAATTGTAAAACAACAACAACAATAGCAACAACATGCTGTGTTTTGGATTGTTCTCAGAAATGTCATCCCAGACATTCTTGGGAAAACTGCAATCCCAAATGAAAGTTTTAAATACCCTTGAAATAAAATGAACATGGTGATGTTAACTATACAATGCAAAACAACATATGTTGTAACCATACATGGCTAAATGGCCAATTTTATTATCAGAAGAAAGAGTATATGCTGTTTTTACATCTACAGTATGCATATTACACCTAAAGAACAGCTATGAGTCCATCCAGGGCTGCTTTGAGTCCTCCCAGGGATGAGAAAGACAGTATATAAATACTGTAAATAATAATATAATAAATAAATAAATAAAAATAGGTCAGTTGGTATTCAGTTATTTGGAGTCCACAAGACAGAGATCCTTCTCCATTGTAGCCCCAATCTTGTGGAAGTTACCTACTGCCAGACCAAAGTGCCACTCCTGATCTACATACATTTTAAGGGGCACTTAAGACATGGCTTTTCAGAAGAGCCTATGATTGTTAGTGTAGTGACTCGTTATTCGCTAACTTTTACACTGTGGCAGGACAGGCGATCCCACCGCTTCCCCACCAATTTGTGGAGACGTAGGCTATCCTTTCAATCCTACCACTCTTCCACCAATTTGTGGAGAAGCCAAGTTTACTGTTCACTTTTTTAAAACTATGGAGTCTTGTGAAGATTTGTGGATAGGCTATCAACTGGACAGGGTGGACCCTCTTTTAGAATCCCACCACTCTGTCCCTAATTCATTACATAAATCCTTGTCTTTAAACTGCTGCCACCATTTTGTGAGAGAGAAGTTATCTGAAACACTTTTGTGAGGGAAACTCTTTGTGAGGTAATGAACGCTTTCATGCGACAGGAATAAACTTCTGAAACGAGACTTGACTTCGAAATCAATGGCACAGAGAGGTTTTTAGATGAAATAACAACTAATAGTTTATTCTGGTATAAAGCTTGGTTTGGTATAACTCTTCCGAGGAGGCACAACTTAAAAAGGTTACTAATTCTAGTTATGGCAAAACCAAAGTTACAATAGCCTAACTATTGTCATCAACCAGCTAGATTAGCTTTTCACTCTCTCAATACATAGGCACACTGACCTCCTTCAGACACTTTGTCTTTCTTTAGCCTTCAGGCTTTCTCTAAACTAACTGACTCACAGGTTCAGTTAACCAAGACTGTATTCTCCCAGCCTTAAACTAATCCTAACCCTGCTCTCTCTCTAGAGCTGGTCAGACTTAACCACTCACTTTGAGCTCTTCCCTCTCTAAACTCTTAACTCTCTCTCTGAGCTCCTCACACACTGAACTCCTAACCCTAACTGACTAGAATTCCCTCCTTGGTCTTGTCAGAAGCCTCTTGACCTCTCCCACTACAGCTTCAGAGCCAAGTTGCTATGGCAACTTTGCTCTCCCTGCAGAAATGTGCTCTTAATATCAGCTCTCTCCTGTTCACTCTCTCCCAACATTACAATACATATTCATTTATATAATACAGTTAATCACTTCAACACAGTTAGTAACAAGTGGTGACTGTGTAACCTGTTTATTTTAATTGTGTAAGTCGCCCAGAGCACCTTTGGTGGAGGGCGACTCATAAGAAATAAAGTTAGTTAGTTAGTTAGTTATTGTGTGAGCCTCTTTCAGGTTGGAATAGTGCATTTAAAAGAAATAGCTAGTGTAATCTACACTAGTGGGAAATATGTCTACTGAGATCTTCCCTGATTCTGTAAGTAGACGGGATAAACTACTGTGCAAAAGAAAGGAGAGAGCTCTGATCGGAAAACAAATCAACAGATACTGTAGCAGCAAATTGGGAGTTATGGAACTCCAAGTGGCAAGTTACCTCTTACCAAAACAGCGGCATGGACGTGCGGGCGCAAGGATGAGGAATCACGCAACAACTTTACTGCTCTTGATGAAGTCAAAGATTTATTGATTTAACACCAGCTGGTGGGGTTGCCCACAGAACGCGCTGTGAAAGGGCAAGGGCCCCGGTCATCCTTAACACAAAGCTTTTATATCCTTCATGGCGGCATCCACAAAGCCCGCCCTTCTTCATAAACATTTCACAAACATCATTGGCTGGTGTCACAGAACATTTCATTAATCCAATAAAACATAACATTTTCATTTGCATCACATCTTAATCCCCTCCTATTTGTTAGAACAATGAACATTTCTATGGTAGTCTTTCCCACAGTACATCTATCAGTGGCTGGGACTCTCATGTTCCCAACTAGCAACATTTGGCTTCTGCAGACTCCTTGCCAGCAACGGAGGGGGCAGAATCCCTCTGCTCATGCGCAGTTCTTATCCATTTGGCACTAAGGTAAACAAACCTCACGCCTTGTACTGTTAGACCAATCTGAGCCTACGTTATCTACGCTAGGCACGGGGTGTACTTTGGCAAATCACAGCATTGGCTAGAAGCACCAATCATAGTGTAACATTCACGGAGCCAGTGCCTGCTTGATTCTTGGCACAGAAACCCACTTTTCTAATCTCTACACGTGTGCAGCATCACTCTCTGACTGTACCTCTGTTGGAAAAGTACCAAAACCGCTTTATTCCAGAGTTTTTCTTTTTGTGGGTAACCCAGCACATGGAGTTACCTACACATACGTCTAGAACCTCTCAAGAGGACCAATCCACTCTCCAATCCCTCTTGACCATGGTTTACACAGTCCTGACTGCATGCACACTTTTCACTGCATCTACGGATTTCTGCATTGCAAAAGCACAACATTTCAGCATTAATGGTAGGCAGCACAGGATGATCATTACAGAACATAAAATCACAATGATTATCATCACAATTGAGGGTAGCCATTGAAAGTTCGGAAGCCAGCTCGTTAGATAGCTCCAGAAATCACCTGGGGCTTCATAAGTCTTCTGCACCTCTCTAGCAACACCCTGAATCTTGACCAGGTCAAGTTCAATGTCGCCAGTCTTATTTATGAAATGACAACAGGTTGTGTTTAACCACACACACAACCCGCCTTGCTTGGACAGAAGGTAGTCCAAAGCTAGCCTTTGTTGCATCGCCATGCCTGCCAGGGAATCTACCTCTACCTGCAAAGAGGACATCCCTTCCAGAGTATCATTGTCTCACTCTGGGACAGGGAGATGACAAGGGCTGTTGACACGATCGCTCCAGAACGTCCCCTCTTGAGTAACCGAGCTAAACCAGCTCCTTGGTTCACTGAGGAGCTGGCAGCAATGAAGCGAAAAAAGAGGAGGCTAGAGTGCGTGTGGCGTAGGAAACGGAGCGGATCAGCTCAGGCGCGCCTGGTCTCTGATTTGAGGACCTATGACGCTGCAATAAAAGCCGCACAAAAAAATCTATTGCGGCCAAGGTGGCCGCCGCGAAGAACCGTCCAGCGGAACTGTTTCGAGTCGTTAGGGGTCTTTAAATCCGCCTCAGTGCGAGATCCCTGACGGCTCGGCGGCACGCTGTGATGAGTTTGCTAAGGTCTTCGCGGATAAGGTGGCTCTGATCCGTTCCGATTTCGATACCACTTTAACGGCAGTCTCTGAGGATGTGACACGAGCATCTGCTTGTCCGGTTTTGATGGATTCGTTTCAATTGGTTCAGCTTGAGGATGTGGACAGGATCCTTGAGAGGCGAGGCCCACGACATGCATCCTAGACCCCTGCCCATCCTGGCTGATCAAGGAAGCCAGAGGGGTTTGGCAGAGTGGGTGAAGGTGGTGGTTAATGCCTCCCTTCGGGAAGGCACCATTCCAGCCAGCTTAAAGCAAGCTGTTATAAAACCGCTGTTGAAGAAACCTTCACTGACCCCACTCAATTAGTGAACTATCGGCCAGTTTCCAATCTCCCTATTTGGGCAAAGTCATGGAACGTGTGGTGGCTTCGCAACTCCAGGGTTCCTGGCAGACACTGATTATCTGGATCTGGCACAGTCTGGCTTTAGGCCGGGGCATGGGACTGAGACAGCCTTGGTCGCCTTGGTAGATGATCTACGCCGGAACTTGACAGGGGAGTGTGTCCCTGTTGGTTCTGCTGGACCTCTCAGCGGCTTTCGATACCGTTGACCACGGTATCCTTCTGGGTCGCCTTGCAGATATGGGGCTTGGGGGTACTGCATTGCAGTGGCTCCAATCCTTCCTGGAAGGTCGTACCCACAAGGTGTCATTGGGTGACACCTGTTCGGCTCCACAGCCGTTGTCCTGTGGAGTCCCTCAGGGTTCAGGACTGTCCCCGATGGTGTTCCACATCTACATGAAACCGCTGGGAGAGATCATTCGGAGTTTCGGAGTAAGGTGTTATCTGTATGCAGATGATGTCCAGATCTGTCACCCTTCCCACCTGTCACCAAGGAGGCTGTCCAGACCCTGAACCGGTGCTTGGCTGCTGTGTCGGACTGGATGAGGGCTAGCAAATTGAAACTAAATCCAGACAAGACAGAGGTCCTCCTGGTCAGTCGTAAGGCCGAACAGGGTATAGGGTTACAGCCTGTGTTGGACGGGGTTACACTCCCCCTGAAGACGCAGGTTCGCAGCTTGGGAGTGATCCTGACTCAGCGCTGAGCCTGGAACCCCAGGTCTCAGCGGTGGCCAGGGAGCTTTTGCACAGTTGAGACTCGTGCGCCAGCTGCGCCCCGCACCTTGGGAAGTCTGATCTGGCTACGGTCGTCCACGCTCTGGTCACATCCCGAATAGATTACTGCAACGCACTCTACGTGGGGCTGCCTTTGAAGACAGTTCGGAAATTGCAATTAGTCCAGCGGGCGGCAGCCAGACTACTAACGGGAGCTACATACAGGGAGCACACTACCCCCTGCTGTGTCAGCTCCACTGGCTGCCTGTCCATTCGGGCTCAATTCAAAGTGCTGGTTTTGACCTTTAAAGCTCTATACGGTTCTGGCCCAGCTTACTTGTCCGAACGCATCGGCCGCTACGTCCCATCCCGTAACCTAAGATCATCCGGGAGGCCCTGCTCTCCCGCCGACCTCTCAGATGCGGTTGGTGGGGACGAGGGACAGGGCCTTCTCGGTGGTGGCCCCCCGCCTGTGGAATGCGCTCCCTACGGAGATACGGTCCACCTCATCCCTCCTGACATTCAGGAAGAAGGTGAAATCCTGGCTCTGGGATCAGGCATTCCCTCACCAGCACTAGGCAGCATGTGAGACGGAATTTTAATGGGAGGGAGGAAGAGGGTCAATGTTTCTAGGGTTGAATACTGTTTTAATTGGAATGATTGTAGATGTGTTGAGGGATTGTATTTTTAATGCCTTAATGTTTTAATGGGTTGTGGGGTTTGGGGTTTTACGCTGTTGATGTGGCATCGAATTGTGCCTGCTGTAAGCAAATCTGAGTCCCCCCTCGGGGGTTGAGAAGAGCGGGGTAAAATCCTGAAATAAATAAATAAATAAATCATTGGCCAAAGCCTCTAAGCCATATGATAAGACACGCAGCTGTTTAACATTCCAAGCCACACCCATCCTGGGTGCCGCAATTGCTAGAAGCATCTGGGCTTCAGTAAGAAAAGTCTTATCCAGGTCATACCCATAACGCTGCACCTCAACGGGCGAACGCTTCTGGATATGCATGTATAAATTAGTAACAGGTGTCATCTTGGGGATCACTCTCAGGCCCCCAGGCCGCAGTGTGCCAAGGGTGCAAATTCCACTCCAAGCCACAGGAAGCACTGGCCCCGCCCGTTTTCCACAAATCCAAACAACACCAGTGGGAAGACCAGTCACATGGAGCCCTGTGCGGCTGGCTGGCAAATTCTGGGCCAAGTTCACAATAGCATCCTCATGATGGTTTCCAAACAATATGTGAGTGCAATTTGAAATTTCCCATCCCCAAGTCCAAATGCCTCTTTTCCTCTGGCCACAACGTGACCTGTATCTGCTATACACAGTAATCGTGCGATTACATGCAGGGTAAGAGCCTAGCTCAATACGATTGAAGCGTTCATACATGCCATACTTCTGACTTCCTGTTTCATATATCCTCCCATCATTCTCCCATTTGAAGCACAGCGATGCTTCCAACACAGGAGAACGGTGCGTGAGCATAAACTGAGCCTGGTCCACGTCCCTTCCCAAGAGTTCCTGCTTACATTTGGTGTCATTCCACCCTTTCAATGTCAAAACTGCACTTGGGACTATCGGCCACCCCTGCCTGTGGCTGGACGGCCCATGGCTGCAAATCCAGCATGAATTCAAACTTAATTCATGTGACATGTTAGTTACCAACTTATGAAACATATTTTGGTCCCAACCCGCATGTATCCCAGTAATGTACAATGTCAATATCAGAGCCATATATCCAAACACTGTCCTTACTCCCACTGGGCGCTCACTCCTGTAACTCTGTCCCATTAGGATGCTAAGCCACCACCTCAGTGAGAGCGCCTTTGGCTCTGTCAATCTGTTTTTCGTTGGACCACAATATCTGGAGTTGGGAGCGTTGATCTCAGCCGACTCTTCTGTGGCCTTCTCCTCGCCCCCTAAACAGGGCTTTGCTGATTTTTGTAAATCCTTAGTTTTAGAGGGTTGTTTGGATCCACGGAAGACTCCAAAACAACCGGTGCTTTCTTCACCCGAGTGTAGTGAACCCACGGACGTATACCCTCGACCTTCACTGCCGTTGGAGTGCTCAGCAGCACGGTGTAGGGACCACGCCATTTGGGCAGCAATGGACGAACGCTCCACTCCTTGATCAGCACGGACTCGCCAACTGAAAAAGAATGCAGAGAGGTAGTAGGGATAGGTGGATGCAAGTCTGCTGTATACTGGCTAAGCCTCTCTAACTGTTTCCCTAACATCTGCACATCTTGCAAAGTTTGCTGGTGTCCCAGCACATGGCTGTCCGAAGATAGTCCACTCATAGTCTATAAGTTCAATGGAGGCCTTCCATACAAACGTTCAAAGGGGGAAAGTCCTGACTTCTTATGGGGCGTGCATCTGACTCGTAACAGGGCCAAAGGCAACGCCAGCCTCCAATTTAACTTAGTCTCTTGACAAATCTTTACTAAACAGTTCTTTAAAGTTCTGTTGGCTCTTTCCGCTCTAGCAGATGATTGCGGGTGGTACGCACAGTGAAGACGCCACGTGATACCTAATAGTTTACACAGTCCTTGTACCACATGGTGTACCAAAAAAGATGCAAACATCTTTGTAAACAACCTAAGACAAAGAGGGTATCCCCCCAGAGTACTGGACAGTGCTCTTAAAAGAGTCAATACTACCCCTAGAGAAACTCTCCTTAAATCCCAGTCTAAAACATCCCCCACCAATATTATCTGGCCCCTTACTTTGACCCCCCATTCTCAAAAAATTAAAAAGATTGTGACTAACTTCTGGCCCCTGGTTAGTTCCATTCCTGGCCTAGAAAGACCTCCCTTAATCGCATTTAAAAGAACCCAAAACTTAAAAGACATACTAGTCCACACGAGGGATTCTACTATGGACCCCCCACCGACCAACCCCCTTACTATAGGGACAAAATCATGCGGAAAATGCAGTATATGCAAACACATCTCCACCTCTAAATATATAACAAGTCCATACAATCACAAAACCTATAAGATCTACTCATGGGCAACGTGCAACTCAAAGAATTTAGTATATTGTTTATCCTGCGGCTGCTGCGGGGGTCTTTATGTCGGGGAGACCACCAGGGAACTCCGGACAAGAATTTGTGAACACAGATCACGCTTTCGAACAGGGTGTGACAATTCCATACTTTACACACACTTTAAAGTCCATAATCCCTCCCACGACAACTTTAAAGTATTGGTATTAGAGAAGGCTCACCCAAAACCACACCAAAACATAAAACAATTACTCCTGCAGCTTGAAAATAAATGGATAGTCAATTTACAATGCGAGGAACCTCAAGGGTTAAACAATCAATTATCAATCAGTGAACTCCTTGTGTAACATCACCTGTATTAGCTCTACTTAAACCTGGTTCTCTCGCTCCTTTGCGCCTCCTGCCCGATATCCCAGCGATATTGACAGCACTTGCGGTGCCTGTGTTTCCCCATGCTTAGGTATGTACGCTTTATGTATCTTTATATGCCTTTTTTCCATTGCCCTGGGCTGTTACCCATTTCGAATCTGTAGTAGATACTTAGAAATACTTTTGTATATTGTATCTCAGTGCGGTTCCTGTTTTCTGACGTCTGCAACATCGCTACCTTGGCCACGCCCACTGGTCCTGAGGAAGCCCCTCCGGGGGCGAAACGAAGGCGCGCATTATTTTCGTCGACCATGGAATGTCTTCCCAAGAATACATGATCATTATATATATTGGTGTCTCTGTATGGGACTGGATTATTATTTCTTAAAGTGAAACTTTGTTATTGTTTGGGAGACATCCGGGACTGTGTCCCCTTTGGATGACGCAGGAACTCCTTTCCGCCGCTTTACGACGTCCACTCACTTGCATGTGAGTTTACCGCCCGTATCTGCTGTATATTATATTGTTTTGAATAGTTACAAAGACAGCATGTATGCTATGTTAGGATAACAGATATTGCTTATATTATCCTTAATGCCACTGATAAATGCTTATGTTGGAACCTGAGAATCTATTTTGTCTGATATTTACATTCATGCTACACTGTTCCTTTTGATTCACCCCTTCTTGATGCTATTGGTGGGACAGCCCACTTCTACTGTGTATTTGTACTGTAGCTTGATTGACAGCTCTAAGATCTTGGACAATGCGAAACCGCCCATCTGGCTTACGGACAGGAAGGAGGGGCGAATTCCATGGGGACTCACAATAAACTATAATCTCATGATGTAACAGTCTATGTAACTCTTCTTGAATTCCTTCTACAGCATCTCTACTGATAGGGTATTGGGATCTTCTCACGGGAAGCTGACCAGTTCTTATCTGTATCACTACAGGGGCAACATTTTTTGCCATCCCAGGTTCATTATCTTCGGCCCAAACCTTGGGAGTTTGTTCCCAACACCAATGTATCTCTTTCTTCCTGACCTGTTTCACTCTAAACAATCTGTACTCTTCCTGCCCTGGGACGGTAAGTTCCAACTGGCCTGTCTCCAAGAACTCCAATCTTGCCCTTATCTTCGCCAAGATGTCTCTTCCCAGCAGGGGAATGGGGCATTCTGGTACATACAGTAATTGATGTATCACTTCTCTGCCCGCAATGTTGCACCTTCTCTTCTGTAACAAAGGACACTTCTGTGGCTTGCCTTGATCTGTTGATTACTAAGGGGTGCTATTTTTTTGTTCACTACTGACTTATCCGCTCCTGTGTCTATTAGGAACTCTATGCGCTGACCTTCCACTTCTACGGCAATCAATGGCTCATCTGGGTCAAGCAACAGAAAAGCTTTGCCAACATTTCAACATTCATCTTCCCATTCTGCTGCTTCTTCCTCTTCTTCCTGCACGGCAGCAGCCACAACAGCCCTCTCATAAGGCCTATAGCTTCCTCTGCCTCTTCCTCTTCCTCTTCCTGACCCTCTAGCTGGTACTTTGGCTCTTTTTGTACTTGCATCACTTTCTTCTGACATTTCTTCTACACAATCTTTTCGCCAGTGGCCTTCTTTTTTACAGCGGGCACACTGATTTCGACCCAACTTAAACTGTCCTCCATCATTTGCTCTTCCTGACCCTCTTCCACGACTATTTCCTCTTCCTCTTCCTGACCTTTCATCCAACATGCTCACCAAAACTCTGTATCCCTCTCTTTTCTTCTTATCTTTCCTTTCTTCCTCCACTTGCTCTCTTGCCATAAACACCTGATCAGCTATTGCCAACAGTTCATTCAAAGTCTTTCCCAGAAACCCTGGCTGTTTCTGTATTTTCTTTCTGATGTCTGGAGATGATTGGGAAATGAAGGATTGTGTGAGGGCAACCCTCCCGTCGTCCTGCTCTAAATTGTAGGGGCTGTACTTTCTGTATGCTTCCTCTAGACGTTCTAGAAACGCAGCAGGCGTCTCAATTTTATCTTGTTGAACCCCTTGTATTTTTTGAATACTGGAAGGCCGGGGTGGGCCCTTCCTGATTGCTTTTTAAAGGATTTGCTGAAAGTCTCTAATTCTATCCCTCTGATCCGCATCATTCGGATCCCATCTTGGATCTTGCTCCAGTGGGAATCTGGCATTCCCATATGCAACTGCTTCCACTTGCCCATGTCCCTCTTGAGCTATCAGCCTAGCTTGGTTGATAATGCATCTTCTCTCTGCCGCAGTGAACAGGGCATTTAGCAGCTGCCGGCAGTCCCACCAGGTTGGATCATGTGTCGCAATTATGCCTTCCAACAGATCCGCCATAACTCTTGGCTGTTCAGAATAAGGAGGAGTATTGTGTTTCCAATTAAACACGTCACTACTTGAAAACGGGACTATCTGGTAAGCTTGCAGTACCCTGTTGTGCACGTCCAGTAACGGCACCTGTCTTCTTCCTCTGCTTGCCTTGCTTCCTGAACCCTGGACTTGCTTCTGGTTCGAATTGGGAAGCTGCTTGTCTCACTCTATTCCTTCTACTTAATTCCGGAGAGCGCTCTATCGCTCTTGCGGACTCAAAGGAGCGGCTCCTTTTGACTCTGGGGGATTGCGCTATCAGCCCCCCTGAGGCTCCGGAGTATTCTTCCTCCCCTTCTTCGTCTTGAGGACGCTCTATCATCCCTTCAACATTAGGGGTGGGCCATCTCGCTCCTTTTTCTATCTCCCTTGCTTCTTCTATGGGATAGTGTATTTCCATTGAGAGAGGGGCCTGATATGCAGGTGGTTTTTCACAAAACAGGTTGCGTTCTGAACGGGGAACAGGGTAGGCCATTGTCACTTGTGACTGAATTAAAGGGGCCGCAGCGGTTGGGGGCGTCGCCATGGCTGATGGAAACGTCCCGCTTGAACCCGCAGTTGGTAGGCTCCCTAATTCGGGTTGAAAAGTCATTGGGGGATTCATTGGGATTAAAATTGGCACGATGGGAAAAGGAAGGAGTGCTTGACTCACCGGGATCGGCGCGGTGGGGACGGTCGGGATTGGTGCAGTAGGAACAGGAAGGACCGCCTCAGATTGCGTCACAGCCGGGGACGTCATCTGGACGGCTGGGCCTGTCCCAAGGGTGGGGGCTATGGCTTGGGATTGCTCTGGAACGTTCAAACTTGCATAGAGCGGAGGCGCGGTGGCCTCCCCCGCTCCTGTGACGGCAATATGTCTTTGCCTCGGTCTTCTCCTTGAGGGTAGAAGATCTTCCGGCTCTGCTGGTAGAACCGGAGGGTTTCTCCCTGCCTTTCGGTTAACAAAACAACCTTTCTTCTCATGCCCCTTTGGGCCTGCCCACCAAACACCCTCTGCAACCATTCGTTCCCACGTTGCGGAGTAAATCCATTGATCATTTGGATGTACTTCAAAACAATAAGATTCTAATTGTCTACACTTCCTCAAATCCCAGGACCCTGATTTTGGCCAGCTAATCTTTTGGACAGCAGGCCAAATCTCTGTGCACAAATTCTTGAGCTCAAACTCTTTCAGATCTTGGGGCTTTCCCTCTACTGCCAACAGACAAAACCTGTCCCAATTGTCTAGCACACATTTCAAAGGGGTCTCTTTCTCCTGCTTTGATCCCGCACCACCCATCTCTCTGGCCAAAGATCAAAGATCACTTCAGTGCTCACCCCCAACCCAATGTGTGTTCTCTATGTGTTAGTGCTTGAAAAATCTATACTTGCCGATTCCTGCAGACCTCAGGACGTCTCCCTCGTCACCACTCGGTTTCGTCGGATTACTCGCTAGGTGCCACGGACATCCGCCACCCCCAACTTTCTCTGCGCGCTTTCTGCTACCGGATTGCTCACTAGGCACCTGGAAGATACCCCCGGTCTTTGCTTGCCGGGTTTCTCACTACAGGCAGCTTTCTCAAGCTGCCCCCCGGACTTTCTCTGGCCTCTGGGTTCACCGGCAGTAGCGGCAGTTGCGGTCTCTCGTGTCAGCAGGCGTTGGTTTGGGACGAGCCAGGCAGCCGGTCAGTTGGTGGGGCCCCGTCTCAGCCCTCCTGGGTCGTCTCACCTCCTCGCTCGAGAGCGAGAGCCGTCCAGTCAACTGGATTGCGTCGTCCTCACCACGGACCCGTCTAGATTGCCTTTTGGGATCACGTCGGGGTCACCAAGATGTAGCAGCAAATTGGGAGTTATGGAACTCCAAGTGGCAAGTTACCTCTTACCAAAACGGCGGCATGGACGTGCGGGCGCAAGGATGAGGAATCACGCAACAACTTTACTGCTCTTGATGAAGTCAAAGATTTATTGATTTAACACCAGCTGGTGGGGTTGCCCACAGAACGTGCTGTGAAAAGGCAAGCGGCCCCGGTCATCCTTAACACAAAGCTTTTATATCCTTCATGGCGGCATCCACAAAGCCCGCCCTTCTTCATAAACATTTCACAAACATCATTGGCTGGTGTCACAGAACATTTCATTAATCCAATAAAACATAACATTTTCATTTGCATCACATCTTAATCCCCTCCTATTTGTTAGAACAATGAACATTTCTATGGTAGTCTTTCCCACAGTACATCTATCAGTGGCTGGGACTCTCATGTTCCCAACTAGCAACATTTGGCTTCTGCAGACTCCTTGCCAGCAACGGAGGGGGCAGAATCCCTCTGCTCATGCGCAGTTCTTATCCATTTGGCACTAAGGTAAACAAACCTCATGCCTTGTACTGTTAGACCAATCTGAGCCTACGTTATCTACGCTAGGCACAGGGTGTACTTTGGCAAATCACAGCATTGGCTAGAAGCACCAATCATAGTGTAACATTCACGGAGCCAGTGCCTGCTTGATTCTTGGCACAGAAACCCACTTTTCTAATCTCTACACGTGTGCAGCATCACTCTCTGACTGTACCTCTGTTGGAAAAGTACCAAAACCGCTTTAATACAATATTCATGAATACAATTGCAGGACAAATACAGCATTGCACTGCATTTGTGTCGAGAAAGGGGCAACGTGAGCGACCATGTCTATATCCAAAATCTGTACTCTCCCTTGAATGATATTATAAATTCAGTATATCATCCTTATCCTTGCCTAATATTTAAATAATGGTAAAGGTTTCCCCTGACATAGTCTAGTCATGTCCGACTCTGGGATTTGGTGCTCATCTCCAGTTCTAAGCTGAAGAGCCGGTGTTGTCCATAGACACCTCCAAGGTCATGTGGCCAGCATGACTGCATGGAGCACCGTTACCTTCCTGCTGGAGTGATACCTATTGATCTACTCACATTTGCAGGTTTTCAAGCTGCTAGATTGGCAGAAGCTGGAGCTAACAGTGGGAGCTCACCTTGTTCTCCGGATTCAAACTGCCAACTTTCAGTCAGCAAGCTCAGCAGCTCAGCAGTTTAACCCACTGTCCCACCAGGGGGTACTTGCCCAATCTTTATACAATTAAATTTAGTAAAGGCATCATTCTATTCAGAATTTACTTGGTGAAGAGCAAGATACATTTGCCAATTTATTCAATCTCCTGGGACAACGAGGCTATTTTCATGTTGGCAATGTATTGACTTCTCTCAAGAGGGGCTCAGTTTCCATGATCTCCTACCTTCATATCACCCCAGAAGATTGTAACAACATGTACTTTTTGTTTACTGGTTTAGATTATTATTTATTGATTGATAAGAGGACAAACCATAGCTAGCAATAGCAATGCAAGATGTAATGTAAAAGTAGACCTATACTAAACTCCAATCCATGGTTGTATCAGAAAGGGAATATACGTATGTTATACTCCAAGAACTGGTTTTCAAGTGTTTACTTCAGAAACTATTTAAGAGCAGTAAGAGGATGATGGGGTTTTTTTGTTTGGGGGGGGGGGGGTTGGTTGTTTTTTGTACAGACCTTTAAAGCAGAGTAAGTAGATATTTAACCATAAGTAGATATTTAACCAATCTAAAAGATAGGAGCCAGAAGCCAGCTTCATTATTCATGTTAGGATTTTGATTTATTTTTCTTCTTAGCGCGAAGTGTATTTATATCACTGATGAAGACTTTGCTGAAACATATCAGGTTGTATTGTGTTTGTATCTTTATTATATAAATGTATACAAGATTAAATCATTATATTCTTTTGTTATGAAAACACATTTTTACATGTGGTGTGGATCCCAATTCTTTGTAGCCATTTTGGATATACACATACAAATGTGAGATATTTGTGTTCGAGAATACAATATATGAAAACAACACAATTATTATGTCCAATATAGATGGGAAGTTTCAGATAAAAAACATATTTAAATAATTTAAAATTCCACAGAAAATCATCTCAAAGACCTGTGTGGGAACAGAATATATAGCTTTTGAAAACCTAACACATATGAGCAATTCATAGTGGATGCAACTTGACAGTAGGCAGATGTGCTCTAGAATCATGATCAGCAACACAGCCAAATAAAAACAGCCATCTAGTGGCACAGAAAGGCATACTTGTGTTCAGGAGAAAGAGAAAATAGTTCATACTTTAGCCTAGGTTTTCAAAGATAGAGAGATAGGTGGGAATACACCAGCGGGTAAAACTTCTTGTTAGCAACTTTTTTGTAATCTTTTCAAATCTATGAGATTGTGGCCAAGATTATCCACAAAATAAGAAGACACTTAAATTTACAAATATTAGAATGATATGTATTATGATATACATCATGTATGCATTATTATATATCATATTTACTAAAATCTAATGCTCACCTTTTTGGCCAAAATTACATAGCCAAAATTGAGGTGTGCATTATATTTGATGGTGCATTAGAATCACACACATAATGATATTATGCCTGCTCTCCCCCCCCCCCCCCCAAAATCG
The DNA here is from genome assembly GCA_030556195.1 of Anolis apletophallus. Taxonomy (NCBI): domain Eukaryota; kingdom Metazoa; phylum Chordata; class Lepidosauria; order Squamata; family Anolidae; genus Anolis; species Anolis apletophallus. The sequence goes on from JARBWK010000001.1 coordinate 24,238,117, forward strand.
GGCTAAGGTTGGTGAACTCACCAGACCCAGCCTTACTTGGGGTGGGGGTGGGGCTTCCCAACTTGTCTCATTTACAAGGTCTTCAAAATCTCCCCCTCAGTTATGAAGGCCTTGTAAATGACGATTTAATTGCTGCGCATCTGTCAGGCTGAATTTGCCAGCCTTGGCCTGATGGAGGGACATGACTTCCCGTTGTCTGTCAGCCTTTCCAAGGATTAAATTCCTTTTGACACATTACATTCAACAACAAATCTTTTTTTGTTTTGTTTTTTCAATTAACACCGTCAAAATCAAGGCATATTATACACAAGTAAATATGGTAATTATGTATTGTCTTTTCATTTTCAAAGAAGGCTATTGGACTATGTATTGGACTATGTAGAGACAAAAATAAGAAAGCCATCCACTGACCACTTGGAAACATGTTTCCTCCCTTTTTACCTTTTGGATGCAATTGGGTTCTTTCCAACCTTTCCTCTTTTCCGTGACCTATGCAACCAGTGAGATCCAGCTTCCCATAGTTTCATCCTACAGAGATGCAGCTTAGCCCAAGGAGACATATTATTCACCCATAAGAATTTTCAGTTTTGAACGAAGAAAAGTGTGGTCAGAATTCATTGTGCAAGGACTTGCTGTGAGGGGCTGCTGGCACCTATCAGCTAAACATCTGTGGTACTTTCCTCTGTTGTAGACAACCTGCTGCATCAAAATATCACCAGTAAAGCTTTTTAAAAAACAGTGGTGCAAATAAGTTTTTGTATCAGCTACAGTTCCAGCCAGAAATATTTGTTTCCAGTAGGGCTGTTTATCTCCGGCTAAAAATTATTTGATATCATTATTTTTTGTATTATTTTTAAAAAATTATGTTTTTTGACCTTTCCGGGCAAACCAGGAAGTACAATTTCTTTTTCAACCTTTGTGGTCGCCATTTTTGTAAAGGGCAAAAATTAGTTCGAATTGCTTCTTGCCCTTAGTCAGGGGCAGATCTAGGCACTAGGCAGAGGCAAATTAGCAGAGGCTTTTGGACAAGTGTGCTGCTCAGAGAACCCCCCTCCCATCCTGTAAGGGCGAGGAGAGGGCTGGCTGTGTGTTGCCGTGTTCGTGCACCTTCCTCCTTCGCCCGCTGCCTGCCTCGCTCTCTCACTCGCGCTCTCTCCCCCTTTTCCTCTTCCTCAGGATGTTCGGGGCTATTGCTGCTGCTGCCGCCTCTGCTCCGCGCGCTCGGAGGCACGAGGTAATCCTCATGCTCCTCGCCACTTCTTTGCCTCCCTCCCTCCCTCTCTCTCTCTCTCTCTTCTCTCTCTCTCTCTCTCTCTCAGACCTGCGGAGAAAGCCGGGCTAGTGAGGGAGGGAGGGAAGGGGCCCTCTCTCTTTCAGCTCCCTTCCCTTCCACCCTTTCATCTTTCCTTCCTTCTTTCCTCCCCCTTCCCTCTCTCTCTTTCTCCTCTCTCCCTTTCCTTCCAGTCTTTCCTCTTTTCTTCCTTCTTTCCTCCCTCCCTCTTTCCCTCGATCTCTTTCTCCTTCCTCCCCCCTTCCACTTTTTCCTCCTTCCTTCCATCCTTCTTTCCTCCCCCTCTCTCTCTTTCTTCTACCTTCCTCCCTTCCTTCCTCCCTTCCTCTCTTTCACCTTCTTTCCTTCCATCCATCCACCCTTTTGTCCTCCCTTCCTCCCTTCCCCCTTCCTCCCTCCCTCCCCCCCTCTCTCTGAGATCCGTGGAGAAAGCCGGGCTGGTGAGTGAGGGAGGGGCCCTCTCTCTTTCTCCTCCCTTCCCTTCCTTTCCACCCTTTCGTTTTTCCTTCCTTCTTTCCTCCCCCTTCCCTCTCTCAGCATATTGGAGTTCTATATCAATGTGGTAACTCTCCTTCTGAATGCACACAGTCTATGTTATCCCTAGCTTTTCCTTAGATTTCCCCCTGTGTTCCATAGAACCGAAGATCACAATCTGCTTCCGGAGCCAACCTTGAACTCTACCAGCTCATTGTAAGCCATAGTCATAATAATAATAATTATTTATTGGTCCATGGCATCTCCATCTGCGTCTACACTGCACAATTAATGTAGTTTGGCCCCACTTTGAACTGTCATGCGATGGGGATTCTGGGATTTATAGTTTGGCTGAAGATCTCATGAAGTGACCACTGCTCCCATGGTTCCAGATCTTATGAGTCTCCAGATGTCATGGATCATGTCCAGAAAGAAGATTAGGGTGCAAGTTCTCCAGTTTTGTGGACTCATCTCCTAGTAGGAGAAAAGGACTTTGTGCATACTTTTATCACAAATAGCAAAATTAGTGATCAATTTTCAAGACTTAATTGATTCATCAACACTGTGACAGGCTTGTTTCACAGTTGTAGTGTTTTATGCAAAGGAGTTGCTATTTTAGAGTTTAAGTATTATTTCCAATGGAAGAAATGCTGCTTCCTGTGTAGAAAATGCTGTATTCTGTGCAAAACAACTGCAAGCAAATTTTGTAATAATGTGTCCTGAACTACGAAGTTTCCCACCAGTTGAGGATTCATCACATTAAGGTTTTTCAATGCTCATAGAATATGCTATTTGAGTGTTTGTCAAATATTTTCAATAGTCTTTCCAACCCTAGTCTCAGGTTTAGCCCAGAAACCTCAAGGTCTTGAATAATCCTGAGCTAGCAATCCTATGCAAGGATGAATAAGTTTACACTCGCTTTACTGGAATATTGAGATCTCCTATTGGTCTCTCTTGCCCTGCCTCCCTGAAAATGGCTTCTCTGAGCAAAGCAGGAATCATGAAATTGAAATGGGTAATCAAGCATGAATGTATGACTTTTTCTTGTGCACTGCTACCCTCATTATGAATCACACTGTGCAATGTGCATCTGGAAGCTTCAGTACATGTGAGCCACATATTGCTGGTTGTCCATAAAAATAAAAAAATACCACTGTGGTAAAAGCAGCAGCCAAGAGAATAAAGGAACGTTGAAAGAGAATAGAATTATAACACCATGACTGTGGAGAGAAATATGCTATCTATTTTTGATGTTAATTGGGCAGTTTGTTTCACTAAATCGAAGTATTTTTTATTGTTTCTATTCCTGTATTTGAAATTTGCAACATTTGTAATAAACACCTTATAAACAGCACCTTGTATGTTGTGATTGAGCCTTCAGCTACTACTACTACTACTAGTAGTAGTATTGGGGAAGATGCTGGGTCAATAGCATCAAGCAATAGTATGGAATGGAGTGAGGCTCTGGGTGACCAAGAGTCTGCAGCTAGAAGGAAAAGGGCTGCTACTGATTCTAGTGTGGAAGGATTGGAACAGAGAAAAAGGATCCGGCAGATACTTAGAGCACCCTCTGATTCAGACACTTTCCAAGGTTTTCCTGGGGAAGAAGAAATGGGGTCAGAGGAAAGTGATACAGATTTAGACTCAACGTTGGTTTGACAATGATTTATACTGGCCTTCTGGGGGTTCAGAAACAGATTGGGATACTTTAAGTATGCAATAGCGTTGGCAAGAGTGGAGGCAAGCACAGAGCACAGCAGCTATAGGAGATACAGCAGCTGGTGCTCATGATCAAGGAGAGTCTTCAGAAGACAGTGATGTTTAAGTGCTATATAAGAAATGGGTTTTTGGGGCTGCCTTTGCGGCGGTCAAAGAGTTGATGTCTGGTTCTTGTCTCTGACTCTTCTGTGTTCCTGATATAAAGTGCCTTGTTCCTGTTTCCTGATACTCGTGAGTTATGGGCTATTTCTCCACTTTGTTCTTGGGGTGAGCTGCTGTGGAAGCTGATGTTTGGGCAAAGGTGGGGGGGTTGGAATTCAATGTATGCTTTTCTGTTTAGTTACCTGTCGTGTGTCCCTGAGGCGGGGCTTGGTCTCCACTGAGTTTACGTGAGTTCCTGCTACAGAACCTGGTATTGTATGGAATGGAGGGAGACTGGCATTGTGTTTTATGGGGGCTATGATTTGTGCTATTCATGTATACTCAGCTCCTGATTGCCTTGGATGATCCCCTCCTTTTCGTCTGCCTTTCTCCTGCTTTGGATTTCTGGACCGGATTCATGACTACTCTTCTGGATTCTCCCTTCAGACTTCGCAGACAGACATCTGGTGTTTGTTTTGGGCTGTTTTGTTGCTTTATTTTGTGGGACTCTTTCCTGGGATTTTTGAGGGTTTTTAAGCCGAGTTGGCTACTTTTTTCTTCTCCCTTTTCCAAGTTATTGTTCAATAAACCTTTTGTTATCCCCCTTTACTCCTGGGTCTGGCTTCCTTGGTCTCTGCATTATGACATTGTAGGTATTTTAAAATAAAAATAGAATTAAATGATGCAAAATCACCCCCCCCCCCCCCATAAAATCTAATTGCCATAAAACTGCACTGCTTCAGTGGTCTGGGTAAACATACCATTTTGATGAGCGATCTTACAGCTACCACAAAGGACATCTATGATTTTTTTCCAATTTCCATAACCTTTGTTATGAGGTACACAGCTATTTTGATCCTTTGTTTAATTGTCCATTCATCTTCTTAAATGATAATGATTTCAGGGCATCTGATCTTGAGACTAAAAATGAATCAGCAAGAGAAGGATAAATAATTCCATTTCTCATTATCAGATAATGTATTTGCATCCAGAATTCATACAGCCAAGAGACTGTATTTATACCTACTATTCAAAGCTAGGTTTTAAGGGTGTATTTTAATATACTACTTAGAGTCAAAGACCCGTGAAAAACATGACAAGCTTTCAACATTCATATTAACATTAATGGATGTTTTTCTGCTAAATAAATGAGACAGAACTAAGGAAAAGTGTCAGTTAATAAGGAGAATAACATAACCATTCCCGATAACTAGGCTTTCTAAAACTTCCTGTTGTAGTAGAAGGAGTGGTTGGGGACGAGATTTAGAATATATAATTTCTACATTTACAGATATGACTTTTTATTGGCTAATTCTGGACTTGGTCCATTCACAACATTAGCTTTCTAACTGTCTTTATGTTCTTTCAGTTATTTATTATAAAGGATTTGTCCTCTTCCTTCACACTCTGCAATGTGCGATGAGGCTTTGAAGCAGGACGGTACACAGATCACTGGACTAGTCTCAACAAAAGTAAAATTTTCACACACCCTGCAATTTGTGGTGAGAAAATGTTCATCTCACATTGAGAATTTGCACATTTGAAAGGTTTACAAAGTGTTTTAAGGAAAAATGTGTGCATATAATAATGCGTTCATTTTAAAATTCCAACAGCTGTGTATATGTGCATGCATATGTGTATGTGGGTAAAAAATAAAATGCAAAGCCTCACAGAACAATGGTGAGGAGGAAATGCAGGTGGGATTTGGAGAAACACATCAAAACACATCAAAGCTTGAGACTGAAGATCTTTAATTCCTACTTGTAAAATGTTTCCATTGGTGTGAATGTAGTATTTTAAAAATCCTCATTGTGCTAGGATCATCAGGACTAATATTTCTGTTCCCATCACATTCCCATCTCTATCTCCCCCATAATTTGTTCCCTGCAGCAAAATCAAAGGGCATCCAAACATTTTAATGAAGGTATTGTAATATAGTAACGAGGTGGAAAGTTAAAGGGACAAACAATAAGGATTAAAAGGGCATGGAGAATTAAAAGGATAAACAAATTAAGAAGGGGAAGAAGGACAATAAAATGGAATTAAGAGTTGCCAATTAAATCAACTTTGGCTCTGTTTAGGCATTGTCTTCTCTCTGGGCATGCCCCTGTAGGCAGTACCGCTACAAATGTCACACAAAATAAGTGTAACTGAAAATAGGTAGTGCCTTTCTGAATTAATTGGTGTATTGCTGTAATAAAGTGAAGTGACGGGTCAATAAGAATATATTTAACTATAGTGCAAAAATATATTCTTATCAGCAGTTGCTATAAAATTAACACAGACCCATTTCTTGTGAACATTCTTTAAAGGTAAGAGAGGCTGGATCTAGACTGCCTTATATCCCAGGATCTGATCCCAGATTATCATGTTATCCCACATTGTCTGGCAGCGTAGACTCAGGGGCCTTCCAGACATAAAAAATGGGGTTTTAAATCCCAGTTCCTCTTGGGACGGAGGCCACACAGCTGGCCTGAATCCTGGGATTTTGTGGTGGGGGTATCTAAATACTCAATCCTGCTGATCTCAGATCAACAGAGGTGGGCATTGGCACTGCCAGCCTCTCCCTCCCTCCCTTCCATATTCCCCTGCACTTACCAGGAGAATACTCCAGTCTGACAATGCCTAAAGGCAGTGTTTCCCAACCAGTGTGCCGGAGCACACTAGTGTGCCATGAGCGATCATCAGGTGTGCAGTGGGAAAGTGGAACATCCAGGAAAGGGGGGGGGCACAAAATTACAAAAAAACCCCACCCGTTGTCTACTTGGTCTCTCCCTCTCCATGCATTGGGAAGACCCGCCTCCGTTTCCCCAAGTAGAGACCTCCTCTTGCCTCCTGGGGCTTCTGTGTGGGAAGTTTGGCCCAGTTCTATCATTGGTGGGGTTCAGAATGCTCTTTGATTGTAGGGGAACTATAAATCCCAGCAACTACAACTCCCAAATGTCAAGGTCTATTTCTCCTGAACTCCATCTGCGTTCATATTTGGGCATATTGAGTATTCATGCTAAGTTTGAGTCCAACTTTGTTTGAGTCCATAGTGCTCTCTGGATATAGGTGAACTACAATTCCAAAACTCAAGGTCAATGCCCACCAAACCCTTATAGCATTTTCTCTTGGTTATGGGAGTTCTGTGTTGGAAGTTTGTGTCTCTTTCTGCCATTCCTGCCAGGATATCTATGTTGTGTTCATCAAAACAGGCCCAGGTTTCATACTGAGTGCATAAATACATTTTAAAAACATATTAACTATATGTATTACTGTGTTAGAGTGTCATTTTGAGTCATTTTGGTTGGTGGTGTGCCCCAAGATTTTGCAAATGTAAAAAGTGTGCCGCGGCTCAAAAAAGGTTGGGAAACACTGCCTAAAGGCTTTTTCATTCCTCCCCCCTCCCTTGGAAGAGCAGGAGGAGGCCTTTTGATCAGAGAAGGGGGATTTCTCCTCCAAGGCCCAGGGAGGAGGAAAAGAGGCAATGGCTGCCAGGCTGCATGAAAGGCTTCATCCAGGAAGTTGAGAGGGAAATGGGGGCAGGAGGGAGGGAAGGAAAACACAGGCATGGGAAAATGTGTGTTTCTCAGGAAGAAAGGGACACTTTCAAACATGTGTTTTCACACCCAATCTCCCTTTTAACCAGGTTTAACCTGGGTTATAATGAATGTGTGGAAGGGCCATCATATAATTCAGTTCAAAGCAGATAACCTGGGATCAGATCATGGGATATAGGACAGTATAGCTCCAACCAGAGTGGTTATACACAGTCTTTTTGACCTCCCTTGTTATTCATGGTAAAAACATTTAGTTTTGTTTGTTGTAAACACTGTCTGAACACAATCTTCTACTGTTGTTCTTGCTTAAGCCCTATTTAAATGCAAATTAACTAAACATATCAAGAGGTGGAATGAGCTAGCCCTGCCCTTTCTAATGCTATTTTCTTCATCCTCCGATGCATGAAAGACAAAGGTTATGAAGAGGAGAATATTCACTGTCCATGGAGGCTTTCCATACATTTTGATTGTCCCAAAAATCAATCCCAAGTGTAGTAATTCTATAGACAGTAGATATTATTATTTCAGAAAGCCATGCTGCACATGTAAAGGGACAATGGGTGGCATTCTTCCTTTCTTTGGGTATCCCTCCAACATATTTTTAAATACCTGCAGAGTTCACTTTTAGCAGAAATTACTTCTGTTAACAATGAGGGTAAAAGTGCAAAACTTGTTGCACTATCAAGGACTTTGCACAAATAAATGGGACTTTTTGCGCCAATTTGATTGCACCATAAGCAACATTTTCAGGACAGGTAATAACTGGATCTTCAGACTATAGTCACAAACCAGACTGTCAAAATATGCAGATAATTCTCATCAGGCCATTCTTCTGAAGATTATTTTTGCTTGTCTCACTTTTTTGATATACAGGGGTTTTCTTTTAATCACAAAATCCTCACAAGTGCCTATAAACTCAAGACCTTTAGCAGATTTAGACCATTTGGGAATACTACTTACATCTCAACATGTAAGAAAGACCGAGAAATATCAATCGGACAACGTTCTATTCCCCCTTTTCTCTGGCTGGCGGTGCAATTCCATTTTTTTAAATTACAAATCTAGGAGACTGCCATACATAAAGTTCAACTTTACTGGGAGCAAAATTTATTCCAGATCCTTTGTCTCAGAAGGAAAATAGCACTGAATTAAGAAGGCTGGATAGCATTTATTTTCTTTTAGCCTCTACCTATTAAAGAGCTAACCCAATTTCTAAACAATGAACAAATAAAATTTGATGATTTTGTCTGAAATAAGTCCATAAGTAATAAATAAAAAATAACTATAATACAGAAAGGACAACAAATCAGATTCAGATCAAATCTAGTTTGTATTTTTTTAAAAAAGAAACTTTAAGAAGAAATTACATGAAAATACATGAGACACTGAGAAAATACATGTGGACCTTTTCCTTTTTAAGAAAATTATAATTTGACTATTCATGATATGGCACTTTAGTTTTGAAGCACAGTTAAACTATGAGTTAGATAGCAATTACTTTCTAAGATGAGATAGTGGCACATGCAATGGTGAAGTGTGTCTTCACTACATTTGACTAAATTATGCCCATTAAAATACACTTCCACATTTAATTAACAAATGTCAGAGACAAGGTCAATTTCTCTTTTCTAATATTGTCATTTTCCACTGGAACAATTGGCTTAGCTTTGGTACACTCATTTCTATTCTTCATTTAACACCATCAGCAACAACACTTTTTGCTTTGACATTTTGGCTGACCATATTTACTGAAGCTACATGACAGAAAAATTGCAGCTCTGAAGTGGCAACATGCACATGATATAGTGTGTATGTGTCTTTGAGTCATTTACCAAATTATGGTGATATTATTGATTTTATAGGGTTTTCTCAGTGATTTTGCTGATTTCAATAGGCCTAAATATTCTAAAGGCACTAGATCCTGGAGGACATAAATGGAGCCAACCCCAGTTACTACTTGGATGGGAGGACACCAAATAATATCTGGTACCATAGGCTATATTTCAGAGAAAGGAACAGGCAAACCATCAGTAAGAAAACCCTATGAAATTATTGGAATCACCATAACTTGAAAGCCCATACAAACATATGCTGTGGCTGCAAAAACTAAGTGATTGCAAAAAAATATGTCCCTGTTGTCAAGAAAGGGGCATTCAAATGGCAAATGCAATATAGGAATATGCAGATGTGATACAAGTTGAAGTTAAACAAATCTTGAATCTCCCCTTATCTTGAAGGAACATGAAGTTGGCAGTGGCTGGACAGGAAACAGATGTTGGAATCTGACTAATGATATCAGCAGCGATAAAGAGACACTGCTCTTATGGAGTCACCATTACAGTTGGTATTCATTTTTTAAAATTATACCTCAAAAACTTAGAGAGAGAAGGGGTGCAGTAAATAGCAGCCAAAATAATCAAATGGCTGGAGTAACTACAATATTAAGAAAATGCAACATTTGAGACCATAAAGAAAAACAAACAAGGAAAAGATACTACAGGGTACGCTATATATGGTATTATAAAAAGTATGGAGAAGTGGAGACAATGAATGATGGGAAAATAAGAAGAAACAAAAGGAAGCATTGCTTCACAAAATATGCCTAAACTATGGGATTTACTTCCACAAAATGGAATGACGGCCACCAGCTTAGGTAAAAATGATAGACAAATTCATGGATGACAAGGTTGTCGATTGCTATTAGTCATGGTAGATATATGCTGTTATCTTCAGAGTGAAAAAGAGCACCTGTATGAATGCAGTTGCTTGGAAACTAGATAGGATTATTAATTTCCTGCTATTTCACTTTTAATAGGATCCTGGTTGAACAATGTGGAAATAACTAGGTTTTTGTTCTGGGTGGTCTTTGGATTGACACAGCAGAGGACTTCTCGTGTATTTATGTTCATCTATTGGCTTCTGACAGTTAATAGTCTGTTAACTATTTGTATTTATTCTGACCTACTTACAAATAAGGATATTTCAGCATCTTTTCCCCATATTTAAGGGTGCTTCTGGGAGTTGGGACTATTTAGATACATATATACACATATGGAAGCACTGCACCATTTAATGTGCCACTGTGTGCTGCCCAAATCTAGTGGCAAAAACAAGCAATTACATCTTGAAAGGCAGCACATAAACTTTGCTTCCAGTGGGATTCTGGGAGTTTGGTTAAAAGATCTATTCTTTTTCCATTTTGTTTGAATGGGGGAAAATAACTCCTCAGAAGTCACTGTCAACACATTATTAACTCTAGGGATACAATGGCATATCAGTGCAGGCAGGAGTGAAAAAATGAAGATGTTGTACATGCCCCAGAGATTAGTCATTGTCCACCAGTCATTTATGCAACATTACAATGTTGTGCATTTTGCGGTGTTAAATTAAAAATGTAGTCCAACACTTTGCCTCTACCATAGCAATAAACTCCCCCACCTTCCTGAAGAGTGGTCTCATTTTTTGGCTATGTGGTATGTCAGATGGATGTTGTTAGGTGACATCCAGTGGCATTTTATTATGTCATTGAATTGGCTGTTGTTAGATAAGGCATTGGCTGTTGCTAGATGAAATAGCCCTTTGCAATGTCACTGTGAAAGAAAGATGATGTGTATGAGGAAAAGTGAGGCAGCAGGAAAGAAAGAATAACAAAGGAAAAAGCACAAGGAAGAAAGAAAGACAAAGGAAAGGGGAAGGGAGGGAGGAAGAGGAGAAGAAAGAAAATGGAGAAAAGTAAGGAAGAGAAAGGAATGGGGAAAGGTATGAGGGGAAGGAAAGAGGAAAAAAGGAATGAAAGAGGAGTGGTAGTGGGAGACCCGAAACCCAGGCAACACCAGGTAGAGTTGTTTAAATGGTGTAGTAAAATGGGAATACAATGAAGGGAGTAGTTAACCAGCCATCATACAGCAGTCTTAAATGATGGATTAATTACTGTAAAACCCATTTTATGACCTGTTTATGATAATGCCTTTAGTTGCTGCTCCCAGACTTGGAACCCCCTCCATATTATTTATTTACTATTTTTATACCCTGCCCTCTCTCACCCCAAAGGGGACTCGGGGCAGCTTACAAGTTATATGTATATACAATATATTATATTATTAGCATAGCACAATATTAGTATTATATATTACTATACTGTACTATACCACTATAATGCAATGTTTTGGGTAATATTACATTATAATTATATTCTATATTATATAATTACAATATTATTATATTATTACGGTCCATACATGTAATTCGTAATATATAATATACAATTTTATATTGTATTATTAGTAGTATTATATTGTATTACATTATAATATTATGACCGATATTATATGTACATACACGAAGATTCAGGAAGGATTCATCCCACGCTTTTTACAAGCGCGTTGATGACTAAAAGGCCAATCTGAGATAGGCAAGTTCGGTTGCAGAAAGCGCAACAGAAAGTCTCCTTGGGTGATGTTTTTTCCAAGTTGCGGTTCTTTCTGCGTTGTCGTTTCTCTTCGAGACCCATTCGGCGTGTCTTCTCGAAAGAGGCCGCAGCATTGTGGATAGTGCTTCTCCATGCCTCCCGATGTGAGGCCAGGGTGGACCATTGTTGGTGATCAATCTGGCCAAGCCTGAGATGTTGTTTCAGGGAGTCCTTATATCTCTTTTGGGGGCGCCTCTCTTGCGCTGACCGTGGCGAGTTCACCGTAGAGTAGTATCTTTGGGAGGCGGTGGTCCTCCATCCTAGAGACGTGCCCTGCCCAGCGCAGCTGTGTTCTTAGTGAGCCCTATATTATATTATTAGCATAGCACCATAATAGTATTATATATTATTATATTGTGCTATACCACTATAATGAAATATTATTAGTAATATTACATATAATATATAAAATACAATATATAGAGAGGCTAGGATGGCCTAGTCCTTGCTCTCCTTCCATCAGCTGGTTTTTGGAAACTGGTATGTCCGAGTAAGCAGTCAAGGAGGTGGCAGATCTCTCCCTCTGGTATAATTATGCAGATTGAAGTTCCATTTAACTGGAACGATATAGAAAAATGGCCTGATATAGATTTTTTTCTAAGAAATTTGCTCTCACTGTTTAATGGCAATAATGATTTCCCCATGCGTACTTTGTTTGAATTCACTAGGAATTATAATTCAAAAGGGAAAAGAGTAATGAGTAATTAGTTACAAGGCAGCAATGCCAAGGTCAGATGTTAATTATCAGAAGCCTTTTGAAGCCAGGTGGACTTCACAGCCTACAAATTTCTCATACCACTTTCTATCATTAGCTTCACAGAGACAAGCAAGCAATTCTGGACTCTAGACTAAAATATGGATGCCAAAAAATGAAACTTGGATGTTTGTGGTACGGGACTGAATCCAAAACATTAATGGGTTGAGCAAAATGCTAACTATAAAGATCCCAAGTTTTTTCCCATCTTACCAATTAGACATTTCTCTCATTGCATATAATCTACAATTTTACCCAGTAATAACCTATACATGTCAGGCTTCCAAATCTTCAATTGGAAAACAGCTGGAATCCCAAAGCTAATAGCTCACTATGTAGCTGTTATTCCTGGTGCTAACCTAAAAATTGCTGTTACTCATTTTTACCTCATTAATCCTAGTTATACGCTACTGAGTACTTCTTGATAAGCCCCTTTCCTTCCTCCAACTCTCTGTTGGCATATTTCATGTGTCCTGGATGGTTTTATTATCCTTCTGTATTCATTATTGGCCCAAATTATATCTGTTTAGCTCTTTTGATCCTCTGAGATCCCAGAATGTAACTTGATAGTGTTAATTCTCCCACCCCAACAGTTAATGTCTTAAATGGATCTTTTAGCATATTGGTGGTTGAAAGAAGGAGGAATTCACTGCAATATTTTAATGGTGACCTCTTTTTTTCATTGATAGCCAACTCTCATTAGAAAGATGGCTTAATCCTGAGCTCTGTTTAATTCTGGTAATAAAATTCAAACTCAATTCAATAAAGCAACTTGGTGGGGAAAATAGCAGACATGGGGGATATGTGCTATTTAACATTTTAAGGGATTTATTTCCCCCCAATTTACTTCATGTAGTTGTTTTCAGTTGATAAAACCACAACAGAAGTCTTTTATCACAGTGGGGAATTTGCCTCTCCCTTCAGATTTTGAATAACAACAATTCTGTGGGGTAATAATTATTCCAGATGCAGTGTACCGTGTAAATTTGTAGTACTTCTCCAAAAACAACACTGAGGGCAAAGGCTCAGAATGAGCAAATTAATTAGCCAAACTGTGAAATCAAATAAATCTCACAGCAGTGACCTCGGTATAAGCTGGATAAAAGGAGACATTAAGTTTGTGTAAGTAGCTTTAGCTGGAGTAAAATCAGAAGTTGAAGGAGGTTTTCTTATAAATACCCTCCATTAAAAGAAGTGTTTGAAACTGCTCTTCCAAATTAATGATGGCACAGAGTGCTCAAGTACTGCTGCTGGCTTAGCCCTTAATTTAGATACATTGAAAAACATCACAATAACCCATATGATAGTTTAATACCAAATGCAAAGACATAGCTATGTCAGTCTGGAATATCAATATGCAAAGGGATCTTGAAGCACCTTAGAGACTTAAAAATGAAGACGATTTTTAATTTTTAATTCTTGTATTTGTCCAGTTTTAAAATTTTATTGGGTTGTATCATGTTTGCCACATTGACTCCCCATGGGGAGAAAAACCAGATAGAAATAAAGTAAATAAACAAATAAATAAGCTGTGACTGCCCCTATACCCCACAACAGACCAGATGTTACTCCTGGATGTCTAGATGATGTGCAGGGACTTATGGTCTGTAACTGAGTGCCCATCCAGACAGTACCATTATCCCAGGAGCTTCTGGAGCAATTAGGAGCATGGCCAGATGCCATTCCTGAAAATGCAGAAGGAATCGCTACAAAAGGCAAAAAGTATGAGATGTCTGGGTGCGGGAATATTGTGGTATTGAGCCAAATATCAGCATCTTTGAATGTCTGTATGTCCTTGCAATTGGAAATCACAGTATTTTTTAAAATCTAGGTTTGTTTCTAGGTTCTAGATGTTTGTTCCTGGTTGGTTAGTTTCTAAAAGAAAGGGGTTATTTGAGTAGAACACAAAAACTTTGTTTGTGTGCCAGAGACTTTATGAAACGTGCGGAGGACACATTTTCTCTGGCCAGGACAAAGAACAGATTATCCAAATATCTGAATCTTGAGGGGGGTTTTTAATTCAAAGCATGCTGAAGTTTCCAATGGAAGTCCCGTGGTGGCCATCTGGGGACTTCTAAATCTAGCAATAAAGCATCAAGGCAGAAATCCCGGGACCAACAGGTCTGTATGTGGACCTCTTCTGAAGTCCCAGGATTTTTGCCCCTGTTTAAAACTCGTGATTTAGGGCAGATCCAGACAGCCTTTTATCCCAGAAGCACCAACATTTTTTAAAATGTGGATGTTTCTGGGAGGCGGTCTACATCCACCCCAGAAAGTGGGTGCTTTCTGGGGTGGGTGTCCAGACATTCTCTCAGGACTAGCCCAAGAGGCCCTATCCCCCTCCCCCCAAGCCCCCAGACCCATTAGAAGTAATGAATACTTATCGGGACTCCATTGCAACTACAGATTTTCCTCCCTCTCCCTCTGCTCTCCTGGCACATCATTTCTACATGCCAGGAGAGCTGGCCAAAGCTGTAATGGAAGCCCAGTAAGTATTAATTACTTTTCTAAAGGGTCTGGAAACTTGGGGGAGGGAGGTGTATATTCCCACAGTTTACTGGGATTATTTAACCTAGAAAACTGTGGGAATACTGTCTGGACTTCAGTATTCTGCAGTTCAGAACCAGAAATAGTGGATTTATCCCACGCCTTCCACGAAGGCGCAGAATAAATCCACTATCAAATTAATTCTCTACAAATCAGGGTTCGCATCTAAAGGACAGCTATGAGTCAGTTGGCATTCAGTTATTGTGTGAGCTTCTTTCAGGTTGGAATAGTTCATTTAAAATAAATAGCTAGTGTAATCTACATTAGTGGGAAATATGTCTACTGAGATCTTCCCTGATTCTGTAAGTAGACAGGGCAAGCTACTGTGCAAAAGAAAGAAGAGAGCTCTGACAGGAAAACAAATCAACAGATACAATATTCATGAATACAACTGCAGGACAGATACAGCATTGCATTGCATTTGTGTGGCGGGAGGGGCAAAGTGAGTGGCCATGTCTATATCTAAAATCTGTAGTCTCCCTTGAATAATATTATAAATTCAGTATATCATCCTTTTTCTTGCCTAATCTTTAGGTAAAGGTAAAGGTTTCCCCTGACATAGTCTAGTCATGTCTGACTCTGTGGTTTGGTGCTCATCTCCATTTCTAAGCTGAAGAGCTGGCATTGTCCATAAACACCTTCAAGGTCATGTGGCCAGCATGACTGCATGGAGTGCCGTTACGTTCCCGCTGAGCGGTACCTATTGATCTTCTCACATTTGCATGTTTTCGAACTTCTAGGTTGGCAGAAACTGGGGCTAACAGCAGGAGTTCATCTGCTCCCTGGTTTTGAACTGCCTCCCTTTCAGTCAGCAAGTTCAGCAGCTCAGCAGTTTAACCCGCTGCACCACTAGGGCTCCCTGCAGGACAAGGTTGCACGATCTCAAATCTTGATGCTAAATCTCCAGAAAGGATATGATAATGCAAATTAGAGGATACTCATTTTGAGGAAAGCAGGGGGGGGGGGGGAATTGCATTGCAAACTTCCAGCTAAACTAGTATGATAGTCACTTGCAACAATTTATAAGGTTTAATTGATCTGTTGATGCAATTTACAAAGACTCTTTCGGGAGGAGGTTCCTGTGTTTTTACTTAGCAAAATGTCTTGTTCCTACCCAATCAAAGTGAAGCCAGATCTTTCCATCCACTCTGTTCGAAATTCACCTTGCAGTTAGAAGCAAATAGATTAAATATTTCTTACCCTCATTTTCCTAACTCCCTAATCATTCCAATCTTTCAATTTGAGCTGGGATTTGCCTCCTTAGCAAAGATTTCTATCTTAATTTTTTTAAAGAAAATTTGTTCTGAGGTGTGTGTGTGTGTGTATGTGTGTTTAAATGACACATTGTGAGCAACTGTGTATCATAACTCACCCTTTGGAGTTGATTCCATCCAAACATTAGGAAGAACGTCCTGACAGTAAGAGCTGAAAAACAGTGGAATGTGCTGCCCTCCTTAATTTTTTATATAGAACCTTTTGCAAAAGGTTACCAAAACAAAATTTGTTACCAAAAGGCTTGTGTAGTAAACCTCAGTGTTGTTTAGAGAAAACTTTAATTCATAACTGCAAGGACTCCAATGAATATATAGTTCATCTTTGAACTCTTTGAATAATTCCAGTGGTGAGTCACAAGCAGTAGTGTGATTGATAAATGTTGTACTGCTCCAAAGTGACACTACTGAAGAATAAAAATCTTGAAAAATGGTCTTGTTTTTGTCTAAAGATATATCAGACCTTCACGAGTAGCCTTCAATCCAAAATAAATAATGACTCCTCACAATAAATGGTACAGATTAATGTGATTTTTGAAGGATATGTAAATGTCATTCTTGTTCGGAGTGATGGTTAGGTAGTATACAAAAATGTCAAGATTATCCCTTCCGGGCTTTCAGAGATGGGGGTGTTTGTCTTGATGATTTAAAAAAGTTTATTTTATAGTTTTTGAAAGAAAGCAAGCAAGCAAGTAAGAAACAAAGAAGAATATTTTGAAAAATGAATCAGACAAAACATAAAAAGGATAATCATAGAAAATTGAAAATTTGTAGAGATTTTGTTTGTTTCCCTCTATGTCTGTATGTGTGTGTGTTTCGGTCTATTCTTTCTATTGTAGTTGCTTAGTTGTAGTCTTGTAGAAATAGATTATAAGCAATCATAATTTGTATGTATCTAAACAATTCACTTGTGTGTTTCATTTTGGGTTTTTTTTTTCTTAAATCAGAATTATTTCCCAAAAAAGTGAATACCTCCAGAAAGGAGGCCTGTTTGTTAGGCAAAAACTACCACCCACTCTACACTTGCATATACTGACCAAATAATGTAGATTCAATCTGCATTAAAAGGCAATGAAAGATAATGTCTCAGACAAATGGCAAGATTTTCATTTAAAAGCATGAGCTTGAGGAGAGAAATAAAATGAAGTTCTATATATTAATAAGAACAAAAGGCTATATTCTACTAATAATGGTGATGCAATTAACCCGTAAATTGAAGAATGGACGGAATGTTTGATATATGGCAGACAATTGGATCAAATAAAATCAGAAGAAAATATGCGAGTACTGGTGCAGACATACAGGTCTACCATATAAAGTACAGTGTTCCTCATATACCAACCATCAGGGAAATAATGTTTACTGTAGCTTCAGTGTATGCAGGCTTTATGACATTAAATGAAAACCATTTTTCCATGTGTCACAAGTTTTCAAAAATCTACAGTTTGTATATTGTTCTGTTCTATTACTCTCCCATAACTAGAAGAAACCGAAGGAAACTCACAAAGATGTTGACAATACCAGCATATCATGGGAATATTTAGTGGTATCTATGCAACATAAGATAAGTTTACAGTTATTGAAACTTGATTATGACTAAGGAGACAATCTTGAGCCTTTTACACTACTTTTGGAAAATCTGGGTCTGGCTGCCAAGAACATGTCTATTCGTTTCTGGCAATTAGCTTGCACAGAGGATATGTGGGGTACAAAACTATTCATAGTCCTAAAAATTAAATTAGCATTTCAATTAAGCAAGTTATAACAAAAAACTATAAACCACAAAACATTAAAATTCACAATATGAAAGAGTATATTTTAAACAAAAATGGAAGGGAAATAGCTGCATCAAGGGGAAAAAGCTTAATATTATTCTCACAGAGTTACAAGACAATTTTTACAAGACTTTTCTGTAATAAATTCTGGTGTGGCACAACTAAATAGGCACAGAACCTGGATGCACTTGTGAAGTATATAGACGGACACACAGCTGCCTTAGAGGATTTTAGAACCATTATCATCAATGATCCTGTTGAAACCGTTGTCAACAAATGGCATCAAGATCTGAATATGGTTATTGATATAATTGCTCCCAAACTTCCTCTCTTGTCCATACAGAAGACCCCAGAGAACTGAAATGGGAAGGACAACAACTGAAGCACAGTTAGGAAAAAATCGGTTGATGTCCAACAAGAAAATATAGATAACATCTTTGTTCGTGTATGTTGGGGGGGGGGGGACTTTCTCTACATGTTTTGTATCTGTGAATTCATAATCATCTGAACTATTCAGGGGAGTGAGGGATCTAGCTCATGTACCTTCCTGCCAAATCCAATTTGAGAGCTTTTTGCAGCTCACTGTGAGGCATTTAACAATCATTTCACAGATAAAATCTCTCAGATAAGAGCCAGCTTCGATACCATCATCAAAGCAGAATATGACAGTGGGGGTGTCCAGCGACTTCAGGAGTAGTATTACACTTGATCGGTTTCAGTTGATAAATACTGCAGATGTGGACAAACTGTTAATATGGATGAAGAGGATAACCTGTCTTCTCGATTCCTATCCTCCTTATCTCATTGTCCAGAAATGAGATGCAGTTAGATTTCAGTGGCAACCTATTATTAATGCATTTCTCAGGGACTAAAGTTTTCCACTTTGTTTCAAAGAAATGATAGTATGACCTCTACTAAAATATGTACCTGGGCAGTGCAATGAATGGTGATCTAGGGGAGGATATCTTCCTGATGGCCTCCCAGGTAAGAGGCTATGAGGTGTTGCATGTGGTACAATACTATTTGACATCAATCATCTCTGGTAGCTTTCAGACTTTGGCATAGGTCTTCAGGGATATTGAGTGGCCCTTGGACATCTCTGTAGTTCGGCAGTTTATAGGCCCAAGTTGAACAGGTTATATGAACAGTTACATCCTGGGAAGTTAGGCCACATGAAGTCCAAATCTCCATTACCAAAGTAGACCTGATCATAGATCCTTTTTGATCCAAGGCTGTGTGTGGTCCTTTGAGTTGCTAGACCACACAATGCCCATTTTCATTCCCATTTATTGGCTGAGAATGAGAGCATAAGAACATAAGAAGAGCCATGCTGAATCGGGCCTCAGCCCATCTAGTCCAGCATTCTGTGTCACACAGTGGCCCACTAGTTGTACACAGGGATCTCTAGCAGAAAGGAGGGCAAAACCCTCACCTGCTCCTGACCCCCCACAACCAGTACCCGGGGAAAATCCTGCCTGCCTCCATCAACACAGAGGTGGCACTTGGATGTCCATTTCAGTAACTACTGATTCCCTTGGTATCCATGAATCTGTCTAATCCTGCCTTGAAGCTGTCCAGGCTGACCGCTGTCACAACCTCCTCTGGAAGTGAGTTCCATAACCCAATGACCCTCTGGGTGAAGAAATATTTCCCTTTATTAGTCCTAACTTTCCTACCTTGGAGCTTCAGGAGTGCCCCTAGTCCTAGTGTTGGGTGACAGAGAAAATATTTTTCTTTATTCACCTTTTCTATCCCATGCATGATTTTATACACTTCGATCAAGTCACCTCTTAAACGCCGTCTTTCAAGGCTGAAAAGACCAAGGCGTTGCAACCTGATTTCATAAGGGAGCTGCTCCATCCCTTGGATCATTTTTGTTGCCCTTCTTTGTACCTTTTCCAGTTCCGTTATATCCTTCTTAAGGTGCGGAGACCAGAATTGTACACAGTACTCCAAATGTGGCCTTACCATAGATTTGTAGAGAGGCAATACAACATTTGCTGACCTATTTTCGATTCCCTTTCTGATCATGCCAAGCATAGAATTTGCTTTTTCGCTGCTGCTGCGCACTGGGTTGACATCTTCATTGAGCTGTCCACCAAAACCCCAAGATCCCTTTCCTGGTTTGTCTCGGAAAGCTTTGACCCCATCAATTTGTAGGTGTAGTTGGGGTTCTTTGCCCGGATGTGCATGACTTTACACTTGTTTAGGTTAAAATGCATTTGCCACTTTGTTGCCCATTCACTCAATTTCAAGAGATCTTTCTGGAGCTCTTTACAATCAGTTTCATTTTTAACTACCCTGAACAATTTAGTGTCGTCTGCAAACTTTGCTACCTCAGAATTTACTCCTACATCCAGGTCATTAATGAATAAATTAAAAAGTAACGGACCCAAAACTGAACCTTGGGGTACGCCACTTCTCACCTCTTTCCACCCAGAGAAATGTCCGTTTATTACCACCCTTTGTTTCCTACAGTTTAGCCAGGTTCCAATCCAGGACAAGACCTGTCCTCTGATTCCATGGCTGAAGAGCTTATTTAGGAGCCTTTGGTGAGGGACTTTGTCAAAAGCCTTTTGAAAGTCAAGGTAAACAATATCGACTGGGTCCCCTTTATCTATGTGTTTATTTACACCCTCAAAGAATTCTATCAAGTTAGTAAGACAGTCATGAGATTCATGTGGGGTGGGCTGGCTTGAATCATGCATTTAGATCTGAACATCTTGTGACTGGTTGTTAAGTCCTCCTATGCCAGCCACTTTTGAGTAGGCCTGTGCTGCCTCCTTTTTGGGTAGCTCATTTTACCATGTGTTGAATCATAGCAGGATTTGCTGAGCCATTGTAGTGGGATTTGTGGTTATGCTCCATTGAGCCTTATTAGGTCTAGTAGGCCTTATTAGACCACATCCCAATAGCTCTTTGTTTTGTCTAGGCAAATTGGGCTTTTGGACACTGTTGGGGCACACCTCATTTGACCTAGCTAAGCTCCATCAGTTGAGCCTGTGGTATTCAGTTTTTGCTTGGGCGTCATAGTAGGCTACACACCTGGAATTATATAATGATCGAGTTGGAAGATATTGCAAAGACAAGAATACACAATCAAATTACTCTGACAAATGACCATCCAGCTTCTGAATTTTTTTAAATCCAAAGAATAAGACTCCATCACACTGCTAGTGTGGTAGAGTCTCCTGGTGGCCTACTGTTTTCGTGAAAGACCCCATTAGGTCTTGCAGTTTTTGCTAGGCTATTTCATGGGCTTCATCAGGCCTCTTTCTCTTTTGGAAAAATGGCCCTTGTTTATCTGTATTATTGATACACCCCACCAGTGTTTTGAGTCTTGGTCTTGAAGATAATGTGGTTATCTGGGGTCCTTGCACACAGCTATATAACCTAGAACAGTGTTTTTCAACCTTTTTTCAGCCGTGGCACACTTTTTACATTTACAAAATCCTGGGACACACCACCAACCAAAATGACACAAAATGACACTCTAGCACAGTAATACATATAGTTAATATGTTTTTAAATGTATTTATACACTCAGTGTGAAACCTGGGCCTGTTTTGATGAACACAACATAGATATCCTGGCAGGAATGGCAGTAAGACACACACACACGAAGGTCTTGCTCAACAGCTTTCAGTCTCTCTCTGTGTTTAGTTTTTATCGCAGTCAAGCCAGAGAAGCTCATCTCACACAGATATGTGGTTGAAAATGGGAACAATGTCAAAATAGCTTTGTTGGCCAGAATTGGGAA
This sequence comes from Anolis apletophallus, assembly GCA_030556195.1. Classification (NCBI taxonomy): domain Eukaryota; kingdom Metazoa; phylum Chordata; class Lepidosauria; order Squamata; family Anolidae; genus Anolis; species Anolis apletophallus. The sequence goes on from JARBWK010000001.1 coordinate 24,259,859, forward strand.
CTCCCTGGCAACAGATAACCAAAAACCATCCAAAGGAAGATCAGCAAATTTTAGCTTTCAACTACAATCTTGTTTCAGTTCAATTTATAGTTAACACACAATCAAAGAGCATCCTGAACTCTTGCAACAATAGAATTGAACCAAACTTAGCATATTGAACTCTCATTACTAACAGAAAGTACTGAAAGGGTTTGCTTGGGATTGATCTTGAGTTTGAAAGTTGTAGTTCACCTACACTCAGAGAGCACTGTGGACTCAAACAAAGTTATGTTGTGTTGTTTGTTTTCTATCCAGAATCACAATCCCTAAAACAGGCATGGGAAAACTTCAGCCCTCTGGGTGCTTTGGACTTCAACTCCCACCATTCCTAACAGCCTGATACCCCTTTCCTGCTTAAGTGGCTGAGGGGGGAAAGGGAAAGGGCCTGAGGCTGCAAGGAATGGTGGGAGTTGGAGTCCAAAACACATGGAAGGTCCAAGTTTGCCCATATCAGCTTTCGACAGAGACTTCTTCCTCCCCCTTCCCCTTCACGCCCTTCCTTCCCCCTCCGGCCGAACACTTACTTTTTCTTCTCCACTTGGGCTCCCTTCTTCCCAGCCTCGCTCTGCTCGCTTTGCCTCACTTTGCTCACACTGCCACTTCTGCTGCCATTTTGATCCAAAGAAGGAGCGTGAGCGTGTTCAGGAGGGAAGGGAGGAAGACCCGCCCGCTCGGGTCACGTCTTCCTCCCTCCCCCCGCCCCTCCTGAGCAAAGTGAGGCAAAGCGAGCAGAGCAAAGCTGGGAAGAAAAGAGCCCGAGTGGAGAAGAAAAAGTGTTCGGCAGAAGGGGGAAGAAAGGATATTGGAGGTTCCAATTTCCCATGGCACACTTGATGATCGCTCACGGCGCACTAGTGTGCCCCGGCACATTGGTTGGGAAACACTGACCTAGAATATCAAGGCACAATAACCCATAATATCTGCTTTGAACTGGAATATCTGAGTCCACACTGCCATATATCCCAGTTCAAAGCAGCTAATCTGGGATTTTATTCAGCTGTGTGGAAGGTGCCTGGGATACAATGTGGGAATCAAACCCTCCTTCCCAGATAAGTAGTCCAATGCTCAAATCACTACATCACACTGACTTACCTTACTTTAATTTTACAATAATGAGGATGAAAGATGCCTGTGGGATTTTTACCTCATGCCCAAAATATTTTGTCATAGATTACTGTACATTAAAATATAATTTGCACTGATTTGTTTCTGGTGGCTGGATAGCTTGAGCAGATCTTGCATCAGCTCATGCCCAACAGCCTGTCTAAAATTTGCAACTCCTTGGTTGTTTTTGAGGATATGATCACAAGGAATAACTCTTCAGAAATGACCGCCATGAATCTATGGACAACATACCATATAGGGCCAGAGATTTTATGGTAGATGATCATACTTTGCATGGCAAACAAATTGATGCATCGCAAGTTCACTGAAGACAAAAGTGTGAAACCACTGCAGTTGGGTACAACTTGATGACAGAACATGTGCTCTGTATGCAGAATGACCCAGCTAGAATCCCTAATATTTCCAAGAAGGCGAATAAGCTATTAATGCCTGAAGAACTGCAGTGGCTAGAGGCTTCAATCTTGTTAGGAAAGTGTTATCTTTACAGGTTTGGGGCAAACAGTAATGGAGCTATCCAAGGTTGAGACTACTACTTCAACTGTTTTAAAGCTCCCTGCCTCCATTGACCAAGAGTAGAAGTCTAAAGAGATCAATAAGCTATTAATGCCTGAAGAACTGCAGTTGCTAGAGGTTTCAATCTTGTTGGGAAAGTGAATCTTTACAGATTTGGGGCAAACAGTAATGGAGCTATCCAAGGCTGAGACTACTACCTCATCTGTTTTAGAGCTCCCTGCCTCCACTGACCAAGAGTAGAAGTCTAAATAGATCAATAGTCTAACAGATTTTTCTGTGTCCCTAAGTAAAGACAAAGCATTTCATTTTTAAAAATAATATACAAGTTACAGGATCAGTTCTGATGAATTACATTGAGAGAGAGAGAGAGAACATAACTTTTATCAGCTTTTTTCTTCATTTGTTTAAAAACAGACAAGTATTTGTCTTATATCTGCTATCTTTGTATTGCAAGAGAACTGTGACCTATATACATTAAATTAATCATTATATGACATGTAGGATACTTATAAAACAAGACTCAGAGGTTTAATTAATCACTGCCGTCAACATTACCACATCATGTATTGTCTGTAATTTTCAGACGCCTTCAGTGTTGAAGAGAAGTTAAATAGGTGTCATGGCACATACCTTCTTCTCATTGTGTTCTCTCATAAACACTTTTTTTTGGAAGCAGCAGCAGTAATGCTGTGAAACTTGGGTTTAAAATACATCTGCTAAGAAATCCAAAATGGCCAGACTTTCTCCTATTAACAAAAATAAGAAAGCATGTGAATACATGTTTCTTTCCTTCTCTGCCATAGCTCCACTGAAATCCAGATATTTGAAACCTGGCATGCATACCAAGAAGACCAAAAATTGATCCTTGTTTTTCAAGGATCAATTAATTGTAATTAATTAAAAACAGTATGTAATCTGCAATGGTGCATTGTCATTGCAGCTCACTGAGTCATGTGGCAACTAGATGGCAGACATTATGATCATTGGAAGTAAAAGCTTAGAGGCTCCGTTCAAATGTTTTATGTTGATCCTAGGTGGGACATCCAAAGATCAGACTAGTTAAAATCTTGACCTTCCTCACTGCTGCAGTAGCACAGGTCCTACAGCCCTATTACTGTACTACTGAGGAAAAACCTGTGCCCATCTCTTTATAAATATTTGTATCAAAAGACAGAATGCATATTCCTGCTGCGTGGGGTGAAGAGAAGGACAGAGAAAGAAACATTTAATAATGAGGTTGGAGAGAAAGAAAAAGCAGTGAGGAAAAAAGTGTATAGTACAATTGCCTAATTGGCTTAGTTTTCTGTAAAGTCTCTAGCTGTGCTTCCTAATGCTTGTTTAGACCATTAACCGGCCTAGATCCCTCAAATTCTATTAAAATAACATATGTATTACATAGTTCTATCTATTTCAAACAAATTAAAAGTAGATACCAGATGGTATACTGTAAGTCATACTGGATTTGTACCCCTTTCTTTATGTTGGTACTAATATAGCAAAGTGCTCTAAAGCCCATTTCAATAGGTGTGTTGACAAGGAGTGTGCTAATCTCAAGAGAAGAATCCAGATAATTTATGATGCTTATCAAGCAGCTAATGAGCATCAGTTACCTCACTGGTGGTATGAGTTATGAAAACAATATGAAAAATTGTTATCTCAGAAAAAGTGAGGCTACCAGAGAAAGTGGATACATAGTAATAGAACATTTTGGCAGATAGCAACCATAACACTATGTAACAAAATTTGAAAAAAAAGTCTGTTCCTGTTTTGAAAGTGTTATTTCCAGCTCAGTTGTGCAGTACTTACTTTGAAAATAGTTTTATATTCCAGAAACTTCATTTTTCTGGCTGAGGGTAGTACAAATATTTTCTTCAGTTTATGCACTTTGTTTGTAATTGACCTTAACTAATGTGTAGATTGCAAAAAACAAAGTCTTTGGATTTTAATAAATTTTCTATATTTTTATGATAGAACCAATTGGAAAATGGCATTTATAACCCAGAAACAAAAAAAATGTGTTACATAGTATGAGTGCTATATCTGCCCATAATGACCCGCCCTGAGTCAACTTCGAGGTGAGAAGGGCAAAATATAAATAAGTAAAATAAGTAAATATATCCCAGCTAGTATATGGAGAGATCACAATTGTGCTGTTTTAAATAACTCCTCCTCATCTTGAGGGACTGTCTCTCCCCTTACATTCCCCAGAGATCACTGCAGTCTGGAGATCAAAACCTATTTGTAAGAAACGCTACAATCGTCTGTAGGGACCATACACACACGGCAACCACACGCACACGGCAGCTTGATCCAACGAGATTTATTGCAGGTATAATACCTTTGATGCCAGAACTGGCATCACAAGGAACAAACACAGCTTATATACAAAACACACTCCCATCACCTGTCCATCATCCCAAAGGCCCAACCCCCCTGGCATGCAATGCCCAGCAGAGGTTGCATCATATCCCCCCTGACTCAGCAACCCCAGTATCCAGGAAAGGTGGCATCATATCCTGCCTGAGTCAGCAACATACAATATACAAACCAGTGCTACTCATGTTGGTGTGGTGTGACCTAAGGCACATTTCCAGCTCTGTGCCTGTATCCAAGGCCACCACCTGGTGAGGATTATCTTGCTGGAAGGGTATGAGATAAGAGCAATATTAGCTCTATTCGACAGACCATTACAGAATGCTCCTCCCCCTCCCACCTGTGGAAAAAAAGGACTCAAAACGCTATCCAACTCTACTATCTAAATCCTATCCCAGCACCAAACAAAGTCATAACTAGCTCTATTATACACAAGGCGAAGTGAACCCACCTCAGCCTTTCCCCAGTCAAACATACACTGGGACAAAGCCCTTCCATCTTCTTCACAATCCTGAACTCTCACACATTCAGATAACCAAACAGTCCTACTCCTCTCGAGAAATAAAACCTCATTCGTACACAAACATACCCTCCGGTTCATTCTCAAACCATCAATGCCTAGCTTTCTGAAGGCCAACTCTTTACCCTCAGTCATCTCCAAGCACTCTTCACACGCTACCACGTCTACCACCATGCCCATCATTCTACAACTGCATGGTCCAAAACTCCAAACCTCAATCCGAACACCCTATGGGCTAAACTATATATTCCGCATTCACCATCAACCAGGACACACTCGGCTGCCACACTCAACTTCCCAAACACGTGGGCCTTGTGCACTTTAATCTCACAATGCACACTCATGTAGCTTTCCACTACCGGCTACAAATCACTTTCTCACAAGCCAACGTGAACTTCACTGTCCTCTATCACAATCTAAGTCCCAAGACTCTATAACCTCTCACTCGCCACTACCAAAGCCCCTAAACACCTTCATCACTCTACTGCAATAGCAGGAAGTACATCCACAAACTACAATTCCTATGTAACCATCGACCACTACAAAACCTATCACTTTCCTAACTTAACCAATCTAACAACCCATCGCACAGGAATAAATCAACTGTGCATCATCACAGCACAAACCAAAATCACACAAACAAGATTCCAAATCCCATAATTCCCAAAACCTTCCACTGCAAAAGCAGGAGGTACCAAGTACAAAACTACAACTCTCTAAACGGCTAAAACACATCTATGCCTTAACTAACCACAACTCAATCTAAATCACTATACAACCTTATCCCTCTACTGCAATGGCAGGAGGTACTAACCAAACTGTAATTCTCTAAACAGCCACCGTCTACTACACAATCCATCATGAACCACATCAATCTTAACTTCATCAACAAGCTATACAGGACTAACTCAACTGTGCCAAGCCAACCATACAAAGAATCCAATTCTCCCCTAAATCACTAACTAATTTAATCTCCCGATCTCCTTGACAAAGGCACCTACCAATCTACAATTGCCTAATCTATCCAACCCAACAGATCACCACTGAAACGCAGGTAGGGCCATCTGCGTTCTAACGACCTGCACCCATCAAACCTAAACTTACACCACCCCAACCAACTCTCTCCTGGCAAACTCAACAGGAGAAAACATCCTAACTTCTAAACTGGCCCTGAAGCCTATCTGCTAAACAGAGCACTCCAATAATCTTTTATACTCTTACTTCTCCCAAAATCCAACAAGTCAACACTCCAAGTGACATGTATCTCCTCTAGAACTACATGAAAACTATCTGAGCATATTATGAACATTTTACATACATGCAATAGTCCTTTCGCATTCCCTAATCTGCAAACGACATGACCTATGTGAAGTCAAAAGCATACATTGACATTTCAATAGGCACATAACTCTACATATTATATAAATGAAATCACATTGATATACAAAATCCCAGCGTCATACAATCCCAGTTCTGCACCATCAATTCCTGTCTCATCTAAGCATATGATTTCTTTCAAGTCACATCTGACTTCCAGAACACTTTCTTTCCCCAAGAAAACACAATCAGGCAAAGCATATACATATCTTTCACCATGCCACCCCCCAAAGTCAAAATTAATATGCTGGTTACTGGAACACTGGCCCACAGTTCATCCCCAAGGTTCAGCATTCTCCGAAGTACTGGCCACTCAGGAGACCTCGTCCAAAGTTCAGTCATTGGCCTTCTGGTTGAACCTTTTCCGAACCCAATAATCCAACCCCCCGAAAGACCAAGTAACCCTGGGGGCAACCCTGGGGCTTTATTCAGAACAAGATCAGCCAGCACCACCTCAAAGGACTCCGATCCAGCATTCCCACTCGAACTCAGGACCTCACCGCACTGGAAATCTTTGTTCAGAACAGGATCAGCCAACACCATCTCAAAGGATTCCGATCCAGCATCTCCTCTCGAACTCAGGATCTTACTGCACTGGAAACCTCCATAGGTCTGCAAGGTCGGCTTCACAGCTTTCTTACTCACATTTGGCAAGGCCACCTCCTCCGCAACGACTCTCAAATACATGTCTTCATCGTCCATTGGGTTTTCCTCTCTCACCATCTCAGCAGGCAAAGCCTCCAACAACTGAGAACTCCCAGTACCTTCCTTCAGGGGAACATCTAGCGGTTGCCACCCGGTCGCTCCAGCCACCATGGACCTCGCCAACTGCTCTCTCTCTCCGTCAACAGCTGACTCACACTGGATAATCTCGGCCCCATCTCTGTTGAGCTCCACCACCAATTCCTTCCCTTTGCCAACCTGGAAAACTTCTGGCAGCAAGGAACCTTGAACGCCTTCCTCACCCGAAGCAAGCTCCAAACTGTTCTCTGAAACTAAGGCATCTCTTCCTGCTGCTTCCATCAGCACGGCCGGCTCCAGACGGCTCTCCTCATTCTCTTCAGGGAGCTCACAAACTTGATGGGAATTCCCACTCACATCTTCAAAGCACAGGCACCACAAAGTGGCAGACCAGGCAAGTGCGATTGAAACGCTTTGAAGGAGGGGGTCTTCTGGGCCCTTATCAGACTTCTCCGGCTGAGAAGCCTTCTCCACACTTTCTTCCTCCTTGGAAGTTTCACTTTCCAGGACGGGAGGCATTCCATCCTTATCTCTCCAACCCCTTGTTTCCACAACGACGTTCCTCACTGGAACAAGGGCCTCTTTCCTTTCCATCTTTGCAAGACACTCTCCAATAGCTTCAACCACCCACCCGGTTTCATTTCTTCCCGGTAAAGCAGCTAAACCAGTTTCACTTTCCGCCTGAAGAGCACTCACACTGTTGGAAGGGAGTTGCTGATTTATCTCCCCTGTCTCCACCATATACAGCTTATCTTTGCTGGTTTCCAAGGCGACTTGCTCTCCTCCTTCACTCTTTGGAAGCTGCAAAACTTTCTCCACACAGCTCCATGTCTCCTTTTCAGACACACACCATGCTTCTGGCTGGGCCTCCTTCTCCACCATCTCCAGAGCATCGTCATAACGCCCTTCTTCCTCGGCTGGGAGACATAACATCATCTCCTGGAACCTTCGGACTCTCTCCTCCAAAGCATCCATTTTCCTCCGAAGTACACTCACATCATGCCGCCCACAATAAACAGCTTTCTTTATCTCTTGCAGCACCAAATAGCATCGTTGCATCTCCTGGACCAGCTCATCCTCGGTCCAATAAGAGGACTGGGCTTCCTCCTGCACAGTCCCTTCAGCCACAATGGCCGCACCCTCTCGGTCCACCTGAGAGCCCACCCGAGCCTTAGCTCGAGGGTATCGAGGGTTCTTCTCTGGACCCTCGATAGCCCACCTGAGCGAACTCCTGCCAGTCCACTTCTCTGGGCGGCCCCTCTTCGGCCCCTCGATAGCCCACCTGAGCGAACTCCTGCCAGTCCACTTCTCTGGGCGGCCCCTCTTCGGCCCCTCGATAGCCCACCTGAGCGAACTCCTGCCAGTACGCTTCTCTGGGCTCCTTTTCCTCCTTCTTCTCAAGAAGGGGCGCCATCCGACGATCCTTCCATCACCCAGTGAGGGAACAACCCTTTCAGGGTCAGCCAAGCCTGCTGCTGCTCCACCTCACTCAGGGCTCCCGTATCGTCATGGCTCTTACCAGCTTTGCCAGGTTTATTTCTGCTACGCCTTCTTCCACGGCGGCGTTGGCTCTTGGCCCCTGGCTGCTTCTGTCCGGCCCCATCCTCATCAGGGCCTCCAGCCGCTATCCTCGGGGACACGGAAGCCCGTCTTCATCCGCGTCACTGTCCCAGAACTCCTCGGGACTCACCCATTCTACTCCTTTAAAGGGTTTCGACATTGCGGATGGCATCACAAGCCCTCAGTAGATTCTTCTACGATAGGCTGCGCAGTTCTGGCATTCTGTAAGAAACGCTACAATCGTCTGTAGGGACCATACGCACACGGCAACCACACGCACACGGCAGCTTGATCCAACGAAATTTACTGCAGGTATAAATACCTTTGATGCCAGAACTGGCATCACAAGGAACAAACACAGCTTATATACAAAACACACTCCCATCACCTGTCCATCATCCCAAAGGCCCAACCCCCCTGGCATGCAATGCCCAGCAGAGGTTGCATCATATCCCCCCTGACTCAGCAACCCCAGTATCCTGGAAAGGTGGCATCATATCCTGCCTGAGTCAGCAACATACAATATACAAACCAGTGCTACTCATGTTGGTGTGGTGTGACCTAAGGCATATTTCCAGCTCTGTGCCTGTATCCAAGGCCACCACCTGGTGAGGATTATCTTGCTGGAAGGGTATGAGATAAGAGCAATATTAGCTCTATTCGACAGACCATTACACCTATTAATGGTTCCCTCGGTCAAAACTTACCACCTATCCTATACGAGGCAAATAACTTTCTCTATTTTAGCTCTGACACTGTGGAACTCTCTGCCGGATAGCACTCGGGCTCTTACAGAAATATCGGTATTTAGAAGAGCCTGTAAAACAACGCTGTTCCGACAAGCATTTAACATCAATGGTCCCAACTCACTGTCCTATATCTTTAGTGTTCTGGTATTGTGACAAGCTGGACAGCTGTTCAGTAGTTTTATAGTGTTTTAATTATATAGTGTTAAATTGTTTTATTGAAATTGTTATGCTTTTATCTAAGTAAACCACCCCGAGCCTAAAGGAATGGAGTGGTATATAAATTTGAATAATAAATAAATCTAAATTTAAAACACCTTCCTCTTTACCTCCAGGTGTCCTTGATTGGTTTCATGTGAGTGTGGATATAATTGAGGAACTATTAGGTTAATCAGGCTACCGGATCTGAAGGTGTTCTCCTGCAGTTGCTGGAATGTAACATCAGGTGGTGAGTGACCTTTGCTGGTTCCTCTTTGTATCCTAATCAACAAATCTGGCATAAGCTCTGCAACATGGTTAAAAGTTTCTTTATTCCTATCTATAAGAATGACCCTAAAGATAATTGTGAATTCTCACAATTCCTAATGCATTAGTTTGTTATCTGTCATTGGGAAGGCTTATGTTAGTTTCTAGGGCTGTATCTACTTTGCCAAATAATTCAATTTGAACTGAATTATATGGTCAGTGTAGACCCATATAATGCATTTCAATGCAGTTCAAACAGCATTATATGAGTCTACACTGACCATATAATGTGGTTCAAACTGCATTATTTAGCTATGTAGATCCAGCCATGGACTAAAATATAAAGCACTGATCAATGGCAATACAATTCTAGGGGAAGGGCAGATTGTTTCCAAAGATGGCTGTTCTGTGGTTGGTTATTGCCTTATCCTGAGCCATCTTGTGCTTAAGAACACTACACCAAAAGGAAGAAAGCTCTTTATTGTATTTATTGATTTAAAAACAGCATTTGATTGGATCTACATAACCACCCCTGGAATAAATTGGAAAAGGTGACTTTGATTTCTAATTCACTGCCTGCATGATAACACATTTGTCCAGGTCTGCTGTACCAGTCAAGGATAACGTTCAAATGAGATTGCCTCGACTCCAGGTTTAAGACAGGGATGTGCTCTTGCCCTGCTTCATTCAATTTATATTTGGCTGGCCTTCCTCAAATACTGGTACTTTTATCATATCACCCACTGAAAATCAATTCAACAAAAGTTTCCATAATTCTTCATGCTGACAATGCATTAGTTTGGGTCTTAGGAGACTACTGAGGAGCTTCAATGAGCACTGTGCCAATAATTTCATAACCATTAACTATTCTAAAACAAAGGTTCTGTTTTTTGCCAACCAGAAAACCACCTTCTGATAGTCTCTATAGGGAGCAACAAAATTGCCCAAATGGATGCATACAGATATCTAGGAATATTATTGAATAGAGCTATAAGCTGGAAGAAAAATATATCAAATTCAACCCCTTCCCAAAAGTAATTAACCCACTTTTCTATTTCAGTAGGGGCAGTAATTTTTTCCAGCAGCTAACTAGGTTTACAAAACAAATATTGTCCCCCAGATACTTTTTGGGACCTCAATTTGGTTTCCTTCTCTTGCAGGAATCCATTTGCTCTGTCGTAGGCATCCCCAGTGTGTTGATGGATTAGCTCTTTGTTTAGAGTCTGGTTTAAATGTTTCAAAATGTCTGGCATGAATGTATTCTACTCATTTCTTTCTCCACTGTTGCTTTTTGCTTAATTCCAATTCCCTGGCATCCAAGACATTGCAAGGCTTCTTCCAATCAGCTTGGATAAAGGCAGTGGTGTGTAAAATTGCCTCGGTAGGCTTACTTCCCTCCTATCTCTTGCCTATTGACCTAGATGGGGCCAAATCAATTGTTAAACAGAGGTTAACAGACATAGATTTTAAAGAGCTACGAGGTGCTGCAAAAATAGCTCATTCCCCACAATTGCTGGATTTACTGTGCCCTCCTTGCCAAGAGAAAATACCTTACATAGGTTGGCAAACTATCCCAAAATATGGGGGGGAAATCCCTGACAAGGTTTAATGCCCCTTTCTCTCCTTCTAACTGGCGAATTTAATAACAATCCATCAAATAAGAGATTCTGTCCCTGTGATAGTTATAAAGTTGAAATCACATTGCATGTTCTTTTTCACTGCAGTTTTCACCAGGAAGCCAGGGAAGATCTATGCAGTTTGCCTAAATGTTAATATGTTCCAGAAAGTCTCAAGTGTTAGAATCAGATTATTATATTCTTTATCAATGTCTTATATTTTTATCTATATGTATGCATTTGTGTATGTTTTTTCAGCATCTTGAGGCACTGTTTTCACATATATTTAACATGCTGTTTTGACTTTGAAAAAGTAATTCATATATCCATTTCAGACTCATCATCATTGGCAATCACTCGTTTCTTAGTATGGTTGTCTTCCAAGTGTAGTGTCTTTGCAGTGGGTCTGGAGGTGACTGTGGAGACCTATTCTTGATTTGCATGTCCTTCCACAGGGAAGGCAACTATTTACAGGTGGAAGTTGGTCCCAGTCAGGGTTGCTTGATGTGTCTTCCTCTTGACACATTTCTTCTTTTCTCCCTCTATTTGTTCATCTTCAAATTCCATAGCACTGCTTGTCACAGCTGACCTCCAGTTAGAACACTCAATTGCCAGGGATTCCTACTTCTCAGTGTCTATGCCACAGTTTTTAAGGTTGGCTTTAAGCCCACCTTTAAAAATCTTTTCCTGTCCATCAACATTATATTTTCCATTCTTGAGTTGGGAGTATAGTAACTGCTTTGGGAGGTGATGATCGGGGATTTGGACAATCATGGCCAATTCAGGGAAGTTGATGGGGAAGGATCATGGCTTCACTGCTGGTGATCTTTGCTTCTTCCAGCATGCTGACATTTGTTCCCTTGTCTTCCCAAGAGATATGCGGGGGTTTTCAGAGGTAACGTTGATGGAACTGTTCCAGGAGTTGAGTGTGATGTCTGTAGTTAGTCTGCATCTCACAGGCATATCATACAGTTAGGAGTCATACATTGACCATAAAATGCATTTTGAAACTGCATTATATGGCAGTGTAGATGGAGCCTAATTAAAGACAACACCCAACCTACTGTCTTTCTTAAGTACAAAAAAGAATGGATCTTATATGTCAGATTATATGAATGTAACAACATAAAAGCAACATAAAAGCTAATCCCTTTCAATTGTAGGCTATGTACATGATAAAAGTAATTCCCAAGGAAGAAACATATAGAACAAGATTCCTTCAAGATACTCTTTTGATCTTTTTTTAATCACAAAGCTTCTTTTATAGTCCTTTTTAAAAAGTTGTTCTTTTTGTTTAATCCATTTAAAACATTTTTACAACATTGGTTTTGAGGGTTTTTTCTAATTGCAGCTGTCATTCCCTGAAAGACTAGGGTTGCCACCTGTCCCGTATTATACGGGACATCCCGTATTTTGGCTCTGAATTTCCTTTCCCGTATTTTCAGCTCCTGTTCTGTATTAACGGGACAAGACAGGACAGGTGACAGCAGGAGGCGAGGCCAGCAGTGAGGAAGGAAAGAAGGGAGAACTCTACGCAACTGCCCGGTAACTGCCGCTCTATCCACACAAACACCGAGCCTGATCTGGCTTACCTGAGCTGACAGCACCGCCATCTTGGTGCCTTCCCTGGTCGCTCTAGCCCTCCCTCTTCAGCATAAAGAGAGGCGAGCGCAAAAGGGAAGCAGAAGGAGGAGGGGTGATTTGATTGTGTGTGCTGGGAGTGATGAACCGAAAGAGACGGGCCTTCCTGGAAGGAAGGAGCAGGGCGGTGGTGGCAGGAGGTGCTCGTAGAGAGAGGGAGCCAAAATGAGGTTCGTGCACTCACGGCCACTTGAGTCTCAGGGATGCTAGGGATTCTGGGCCTTGCTTAATGGTCACGGCAGTGGCAAAGGAGGAGGAGGTGGCCACACAGGAGGGGGATGAGGTGCTGGGTCCAAGGAGGCGGTGGTGGGAGGTTTCCCTGGGAGCACGGGGGGGGGGGGAGGCCATGCCAAACATAACCTCAGTTATGTTTTATGGAGTGTCCCTTATTTTTGTGAAAAATCCCGTATTTTTTGGGAAAGGTCCCTTATTTCTTATTGAAAGAGTGAGATTTTTGAAGTCTAAATGCTTGAAAGCTAAATATCTCCTTGAAAATTTCACTCCATGAGAACATTAAAATTTGGGTGCACATACACACATACATTTCAAATAAAGATGTTAGTGAGGTTATATCCTATGAGAATCTGCTGCAACCTATAGAAGCTCATAGAAGCTTTGCTCAGAACAGACTACCATGGCTTGACGACAAGATTCAAGGGAAAGTGGCTGTACCACATACACAAACAAAGGAGGAAAGGGCAGCACAGAGTGCTAACACAAAATCTATAGTTATGAATTGATCAAAATAGAACAGTCACTCCATGTATGTCTAAATCCACATGTATCTTTAAATAATTGATGGCGCATCAAACATGTAACATCTAAAGTAAGTACTTATGTATACAAACATATAACATATAGAATAAGTGTTTACATTCAAGTAAGTGAGGACGCGAAAGATTTAAAGAGGAAAGTTCCTCTAGCTGTACTTACAAGGACGCAGTCCCAGAACAGTTTCAAAGGGAGTGGAAATCACATATGTGTAGAGATATATTGTTCAAAGTCCTATCATTGATAATCCATCAGTTCATTAAAGTCCCAAAAAGAAGCGTCCAGTGGTCAACGAGAAAAGCTAATGCTGGCACTCGATCGTTTCACCAACCAAGGGGCTTCATCGGGACCCGGGGCGTGGTCCGAATTGCCATCAGAAGGCATCTCACAGCCACATTAATCACACAATCGGTTTGAAAACAGAGGTGTCACAAATCCAGGCGGTTTCCATAGATACCGGGCTCAAAGGATAGAGGAAGGCTATGAATCTGTCAAGTGGATAGAATCATAGGACCCTTCTGAAACTGGGTCAGTATATGGATTTAGATTTGGATTTAAGAAATCTGGTTCACTTCAGAGTGCCTACACAGGCACCCCTTGAGTCTGTTCAAAACTGCCATGGAGTATACAAAGCTCCACTCATTCGAAATCAAACTGAATCAAGGAATTTGTTAAGCTTCTCTGGTGAAAAGACATGTTGAAAACAGCTACTTAATGCTTGACTTAGAGAAACCCAATGTATTGAAATCCAGCATTCCCATTGAAACACTGTCCTTTTCTTGCAGGAGGGAAGGAATTTGGTTATCTTCATAATTTGGCTTCCATTTGCAACTCCTGGAATTTACTCCTGTCCTGACAGACTCTATGAATGCTTCTATTCTTTTTTTGTAGCATTGCACTACCTATACAGTGATCAGCTTCAGTGCATTTTATGGTGTGATCCTGAAATACCAGTGAGGTTTTTTTTAACACACAGCTTCTAGCTGAATTCAGGTTGGAAGACACACTAGTGGTAAACATTTTGTGGACACTCCGACATCAAACCAGCTTCCAGAGAGATTATAGTACCTGTGTATATGGAACCATAGAGTTGGAAAAGACCACAAGGGTCTGCAGTCCAACTCCATTCTGCATGCAGGAATACACAACCAAAGCATTCCCAATGATTGACCTTTCAGTCTCAGGACGAAAACCTCCAGAGAGGGACACTCCACTACACCATGAGACAGAATATTCTACCATCAAGAGCTCCTCTTACGATGAAAACATTGTTCCTAAGGCTTAGTTGAAATATCTTGAAATATCTTGGCACTTGAATCCCCCAGTGGTGCAATGAGTTAAACTCTTGTGCCAGCAGGGGTTCAAATCTGGGGAGAGCAGGTTGAGCTTCCTCTGTCAACTCCAGCCCTCCATGCACAGATATGAGAGAAGCTTCCCACAAGGATGGTAAAACATCAAACATCTGGGCATCACCTGGGCAACATTCTTGCCAACAGCCAATTCTCTCACACCAGAAATGACTTGCAATTTCTCAAGTAGCTCCTGATACAAAAAACAAAACAAAACAAAACAAAAAAACTTGAATCCATTGCTCAGGAGCAGCAGAAAAATTGCTCCCTTCTCAATATGACACCTTTTCAGTGGATTGTTCCAGAGAGTGGTGGACTACCATCTTTCAATGTATTTAAATAGTGATTCGATGGGAATTCTTAGAAGTGTTTAATTGTGTATTTCAGTATGGTGGATGGTTAGACAAGATGGCTGTTCCAACTTTATGGTTCTAAGCTTTTAAGACTAAGTTGTGAATGTCAGTTCTTCACTGCCTGGGCATTTCACAAATAACTTTAAACCTGTTTCTTTAAAATGCACAAAAAAACCAAGGAATGAATCAAAGCTGGTACCTAAACAGCTGTGGGCTAATTGGAAGGGAGGAGTGGGGAGTGAAGGAGAAGAAATAAAAGGAAGAAATGCAGAACAGGAGGTTATTTGGGAATTGTCTTATCTGAGTGTCTGAATAAAGAAGGTGCTGAGAATGTTTCAAACAGCCTGTTTATTTGAGTCTTGTTTCTTATTACAGATATCAAAGAATGGACAGCTAGTTTTCAGTTACGAAATAGATGGCCAGGCTTATGGTGTCCCATTAGCCATGGCTAAAGAAGGACATGTCCACATAGGAATCATTTTAATAAAATCCCATTCACAAAGAAAACTTTGATGCAACCTGTTGTCCATATCCCCAGTTGTCACATAGCATGGATGTATGTACTGTTTGATAATGAAGTGGTTGTGACTTTGCTCACACACAACAACCCCAATATATGTCTTGATGTTGTGGATCAATTTACTCATTAATGTAATTTAGGTTATTACTTTTTGATCATACATTTCAGATTCCTACTATTATTCTTTTACTGTTATCATTCTGATTTTCACATAGAATCTAATCATAAACAACAGCATGGAAAATGAATCATGACAAAATGTGGAAATAATCTAAAAAATTATGAGCAGCTAATATTGTTGATTTACCTCTGGTAAAACAAATCTTTTCAAATACAACAAAGATTCACTTATATTATCATTATAAATTATTATTTCATACTTTTCTTTTTGCTTCTTGAATTATAGAAGTGATTATTACTCAGAATTTATAGGAATGCAGCATTTTTTCAGATTTGGAATACATGTTGTATAATTATAAATGATGGTAATATTTACAGTATTCAAGACAAATATTTGATTGTAAATCTTTGAGATGTCTTAGATTAATTTAGTTTTTTGCTTGTTAAATATATTATTCAGATTTAATTGTGAGTTATCCATTGTGGCTTATTTTAACATTCGCAAAGTCTCCTTGAAAGTTTTCAAGAGCTTGAATCACTCCTAAGGAGATTAAGTGCTCAAGCATTATACTGTCCTTTAAATTAAGGAAGTTGTATAAGCTCAATTTCCAGAGGATTCTAAATGTCATTACGCTGCATATGCCATGATTAAATATTTTGCTGCTCCTTATTTCTGGAAGGATTAATTCCAACAAAATGAGCTTTCCTTTCCCCAATATTTATTCCCAATAACTCCCTGGGATAATTCTTGAATAAAGTGTTAATTATGATTTCCTCGAAGAGTTTGAAAAAGACAATGGGAAAGAATGCATGAAATCAAAATTACAAATCTTGTTATCTATTGAAGGCCAAGTTATCACTCAGTAATACCATAAGCAAGTATATCTGCAATGTGAAGTTCATCATGATTACAGCTTAGCATTCTGAAATGCAATCTCATTGGTATCTTAAAACAAAGTGTTCTCCTTACGGAAAGATGTTTCACTAGCAACAGGAAACAACAGCAGAAAGCTGGAAACAAAGAGACAGTAGAAATTCTAAACAGATCTATTATTAATCCTTTTGATATAGTTTATTCTACTTGTATAAGGGCTACCAACTATTGAATGCAACTGACTCTATGCACATGGCGTCTATGAAAGTATAGTGGGAGTACTTTGACAAATATCCTGAAATTTAAGAAATAAAAATATCAAAGCATTTAATGTATGCTGGTTTCTAGTAATATACTTATTTATTAAATTTGAGATGATGCCTAAACTAAGAGATAGTATTAATTTTCCTTAGATAGGCATTTTGTCTAATATGGGCTTTATTATTCAGCCACCATTATAACCCAAATTATCTTTTCATTCCACAGCACAGATGTATTCATTTCCAAAACAGTGTAAAAATCCATGATCTCCAGAAAATCCCTTCAAGAAAAAAAGAAAGCCAATTTCTTTGGCATCTAGTTTCTGAAATCATAAGAGACAAATCATTTCATGGTCATTAAGCAATAACAGCTTCCTATTGATCAGGCCATAATATTTATATTTTATGAACATCCATTCAGTGAAAGATTTTTCATCACAGTACTTGAAAACAATAGAGGGCTATTGCAATTTGCAATCTAAAATTGCTAGAATTTCCTATGACCATAGAGAGAAATATTTTTTTGGCAATGAAATAAATATAAGAACTCATCAAATCAATTAATAATGTTTTACTGGCAACAAAGGTCTGCATAGTTAAAGCAGTGGTTTTCCTGTAGTAACCTATGGATATGAGAGCTGGACCATAAGGAATGCTGAGCAAAGGAGGATAGATGTTTTTGAACTGTGGTGTTGAAGGAAATGTTTGAGAGTGACTTGGACTGCAAAAGATTAAACCAGTCCATACTCCAGGAAATAAAGCATTGGATGGAAGGATATAAAAGGCAAAGTTGAAATACTTTGGCTACATAATGAGATGGCAAGATGAATGGATGTTTTCCTTGAAGTGACTGGCTTGACCTTGAAGGAGCTGGGCGGTGGCGATAGCAGTCAGGGAGTGACTGCTGTCGTGGACCGGTCTATGAGGACGCAAAGAGTCGGAAATGACTGAACAAATAAACAACAAAAAATAATAATTCCTTCAATAGTACGATTCCTAATGAAGCATGATTGATAATTAGGTACACTAGGTTCTTGGTATCCACTCAGATTTATGGATGCTGAATCCCAATTATATACCATGGTAAAGAAAAAGGAAAGAACAAGATTCGCTTTTTTGGATTATCTATCTATCATGTTGTTGATCATTAAATCATTAAATCCATGGATACCAAATCCATCAATACAATGGGTGGACTGTATTATAGAACTCCATTTCCAATCTTTTATTTCATACAGACACAGAGAATTGTCTCATCTCATGAATCTTTGTTTTAACCCATTTGTAATGTGATTCATTGGACAGCCCCCAAGTCTTCAGAAAGCAGTTTTATATTTTAAACTTCATTTGTGCATCTGAACATTTTACTCTTAACTTCAATCCATTTTTTTTAAAAAATGTAATGCCCAAGTTTATAGCTTTTGAGAATTTGGTAGTTAGACTAAGTAAAAACATTGTTAATTAGGGGGTTAAATCTCCAAAATAGTTTGCATCTCAAAGCAAAAACAACTCTATGTGTTGACTGTACATTTTATAGGAGGCTGGCCCCCTACCTCTCCCGGAGCGACCTAGCCACGGTGATCCAAGCCACGGTCATCTCAAGGCTAGATTACTGTAACGCGCTCTACGTTGGCCTGCCTATGTCGTCGATTTGGAAGCTCAAGCTGGTGCAGAACACTGCCGCCCGGCTCCTGTCTGGGGCTCCAGCAGGTTGCCGCATAACACCAATCTTGCAGGATCTGCACTGGCTGCCAATTGAGCACCGGGTCGCCTTCAAAGTGCTGGTTCTTACCTTTAAGGCCATATACGGCCTGGGGCCAGCGTATCTAAGGGACCGTCTCACCCCATATTGCCCAGCGAGATCACTTCGGTCCGAAGAGGCCAACCTTCTGGTAGTACCTTCGGTAAAATCGGCACACTTAACATCTCCCCGCCGGAGGGCGTTCTCGGTTATAGCTCCTACGCTATGGAACGCCCTCCCGGCGGAAGCCAGAGCCCTGAAAGACCTACTTCCATTTAGACGGGCCTGCAAAACTCATTTGTTTAGGCAGGCCTTCGGGAGTAGGTTGTGCCCGTACCTTCGGGGCTGCGATAGTGCTGTTGTTCTTGGATCATACTGTATTTTACTGTTTTAAATGTGTTTTTTAACTGTTTGTTTTAACCCTGTGGCGCTGTGCCACTGGCTCTGTGAGCCGCCGCGAGCCCTTGGGAGTCGGCGGCGAAGAAGCCTCAATAAATAAATAATAATAATAATAATAATAATAATAATAAATAATTTTGAGAAAAGTAGGTCTGAAGGTAAACCTTTTTTTTTTTTGTAACATGGCCTTCAACTTTTTGACATTTCATTTCAGGAATTTGAAAAAGACTGTCCTGATAATTGACTGAGCTTCTAAAATTTTGCAAGAGCATGCAAGAGCAAGATGCCACAGAAGCAGATATTCCTTTAACTCGTTTTTGTAGTCTACAAAAGCATTGCATCCCCAAGCTTTTTAACATGTATTAGTTGGAGTAAATGGCATCATAAAGAGACTAGTTATAAAGGGGCATTGGCTAAATAGTACAGCTATCAAATTATTGTCCAGGTATTCTTTGGGGCAACCTGTTGTGGATAAGAGAAATTATAGGAGCCAGAAGTAATTTTATGTGACATATCCTAGCATGAGACTCTTAAGAAACCTACTTAAAACAAGCTTATTTATCCTAATTTATCCCAACATTTATTACATATTTCTGTTCATAACAAAAAATGCTGTCAATTATGTATATAAAAGTTACTTGTACTCTGCCCACAGTGGATTGAACTATTTGTCAATCACACAATTTCCTGTATACCATTTCCCATGGGAACTATTTGATATATTGATTTTGTTATAAACCTCAGATGTTAATGTGTGGCTTTTTGATATATCATTACTTTATTATTATTATAATTATGTGAAGCACTCTAAGTTCATTAGAGTAAACCTGCTTAACCATCGTTATAAATGGTGGTATGGCTTAAATGTTTATTGTTAAATTGATGTCTTTTTTCCTCCTCCTCCTCCTCCTCCTTTATTCTCATGATCAGCTCTTGTAAAAAATGTTGTGCTTAATGTGTCTTCCAGTAATTACTTTTCCATAATCCCCCACCCCACTTCCCTCTCTCTTTGCTTGTGAATAAAATGGGCGCCAATACCATCCCCCCCTTTTACTTTCTAAATTCAGTTTTCCACAACATAATGCACTATTTCTTTCTTTTTAGTACTATATTTGGGTCTATATTTACATTCAGTCTAAAATATCTATATCTTCTCAGGTAGGATCAATCACCTTTTTCAGTTATTTTAGTGGCCAAATTAATTCTGTTTGTCTAGAGATGAAAATAGAGAACATTTCTTGTACAGCTCTCAACCTCTCACAAGATTGTGAAAGTAACCCATTTGAACTTGTCAATTACTAGAAGACATATTTTGTATTTGAGAAACTCAGCACCATTGAATTTTCTCGTCCCAATGTATCATGGCTTGAGCCTTTGTACTTATCTTTCCTGTCAGGCTATGTAATTAACCACTGACCTTCTTGGTTTTTCTATGTCAACATGAAATCACTGTATGAATATTTCTGTTGTTGTTTATTCACTCAGTCACTTCCAACTCTTTGTGACCTCATAGATCAGCCCACACCAGAACTCCCTGTCAGCCGTCACCTTCCCCAGCTCCTTCAGAGTCATGCCAGTCACTTCAAGGATACCATCCATTCATCTTGCCCTTGGTTGGCCTCTCTTTCTTTTTCCTTACATTTTCCCCAGCATCATTGTCTTATCTAAGCTTTCCTGTCTTCTCATTATGTGGCCAAAGTACTTTATCTTTGCCTCTAATATCTTTCCTTCCAACGAACAGGCAGGTTTTATTCTTGAAGTATGGACCGGTCAGATCTTCTGGTGGTCCAAGGCACTCTCAGAATGTACCTCCAGCACCACAGAGTCTATCTTCCTTTGCTCAGCCTTCCTTATGGTCCGGCTCACATCTAGAGAGCGTGTGGAGGAGGCTCCATGACGGAGGTTCGCAATCAGCTTATAAGCTTTTCATGGATGCTTATGAGCATGCTACCAAGGAGGCAAAAAATTCCTACTACGCTTCCTTGATAGCGTCCGCAAGTTCACGCCCGGCACAATTGTTTAGAATAATTCGGTCTTTGACGAAGATCCCTACCATTCCACTCAATGATGATCAGGCCCTTACTGCCAAGGCTTTCCAGAACTATTTTGTGGACAAGATTGCAACCCTCCGCCGGGACCTTCCTGCCACAATTGATAGTTAGTGAACTTGAGACTTCGTGGCCCTCCGCTGGGCCCACCTTCGACCAGTTCCACCCACTGGACGCAGAAGCTGTCGATAGGATTGCTACTACAGCTCGACCAACCACATGCTCCCTTGATCCGTGCCCTTCCTGGCTGTGAAAGCCAGTCTGGAGGGGTTGCGTGACCCTCTGGCGAATATTATCAACACATCCCTTGAGCAAGGAGTGTTCCCAGAGGGATTAAAAGAGGATGTGGTTTCTCCATTGCTGAAGAAACCAGGTTTAGACCCAGCGGTCCCTTCCAACTACCGCCCAGTGTCGAATTTACTTTACCTGGGCAAGGTGGTTCAAAGGGCAGCAACGGAGCAGTTATAGGCTTTCCTAGATGACGCAACTCTTCTCCCGCTTGCCACAATTTATTATGATCCACACAGTCAAAATACTTTAGAATAGTCAATAAAACAGAAATACTAACTAACTAACTAACTAATTATATTATTTATGAGTCGCCCTCCACAAATGTGCTCCGGGCGACTTACACAGCTAGGCATCTAAAATACTAAAATATTAAAATTTTAAAATATTAAAATGTTAAAATATGGGAATAGACATGTTCCAGGTCACTGATTGTCACTTATGCATATGCTCTTCTAAATAGCCATGTCTTAAGTGCTGCCAGAAATGAAGGCAGGTCGAAGATGGCTCTTTGGTCTGGCGGCAGAGAGTTCCACAGGACAGGGGCCACAATGGAAAAAGATCTCTGTCTCGTGGACTCCAAATGAGCCTCTCTCAGACCCAGGACACAGAGAAGGTTCTCGTAGGCTGGCCGTGGTGCTCTCGGATGGATAGATGGTATCAGACGGTCTTTTAGATATGTAGGACCCTGGCCCCGCAAGGCCTTAAGTGTCAGGGTCAGGGCCTTATAAAGGACTCTGTACTTGACCGGCAGCCAGTGTAAATGCTGTAAGGATGGCATTATGTGACACCTCATAGGTGTTTTCATGAGGAGCCTGGCGGCAGCATTCTATACAATCTAGAGCTTGCGAGTTACTGACCGAGGTAGACCCACGTATAAAGCGTTGCAATAGTCCAGCCTTGATGTAACCGTGGCATGAATCACCGTGGCCAGTGCCTCCGTTGGTAGATAGGGCGCCAGTTGCCTCGCTTGACGTAGGTGGAAGAAGGCCCTTTTGCTCGTGGAGGCGATCTGGGCCTCCATCGTCATTTTAGAGTCCAGGATGACACCGAGGCTCTTCACAGTGGAAGATGGAGTCAGCGGTTCCCCTTCGAAGGGTGGCAGTGGATTGACTAGTTCTGATGGGCGGCCCGGCCATAGAATGTCAGTCTGTGCTGGATTTACCTTAGTTTGTGGGCCCGTAGCCATCTCGTCACTGCTCCCTGGCACTGGGCTAAGTTGTCAGGCACCGAGGTTGCTCCAGGTTCCAACTTTAGGAGGAGCTGAGTGTCATCGGCATACTGGTAACATTCCAGCCCAAAGCTCCGGACTACTCCAGTGAGAGGCCGGACATAGATATTGAACAGCATAGGTGATAATATGGCGCCTTGGGGTACTCCACACTCAAGGAGAGATTTTTCAGATGTTTGGCCTAGCCATTCTACTCGTTGACTGCGTCCTCGTAAGAACAAGTTGAGCCAAGTTGTAAGAACAAGTTGAGACAGGAGGACAAATGTCAGCATGCTGGAAGAAGCAAAGACCATTAGC
This sequence comes from Anolis apletophallus, assembly GCA_030556195.1. NCBI lineage: Eukaryota > Metazoa > Chordata > Lepidosauria > Squamata > Anolidae > Anolis > Anolis apletophallus. Next base: position 24,282,826 of record JARBWK010000001.1, read on the forward strand.
ACTGAAGCAATGCTCCTACTCCATCAACTCTGCTGGACTGGCCATGTTGTCCAAATGTCCGATCAACGTCTCTCAAAGCAGTTACTATACTCCCAACTCAAGAACGGGAAATGTAATGTTGGTGGACAGGAAAAGAGATTTTAAGATGGGCTTAAAGCCAACCTTAAAAACTGTGGCATAGACACTGAGAACTGGGAAGCCCTGGCCATTGGGAGCTCTAATTGGAAGTCAGCTGTGACCAGCAGTCCTGCAGAACTCAAAGAGGCATGAATGGAGGCGAAAGAGAGAAACATGCCAAGAGCAAGGTGTGTCAAGCCAATCCTGGGCCTCCTTCCACCTGGAAACCAATGTCCTCACATGTGGCTCAAAAATAGGGTTCCACAGCCACCTACGGACCAACCACCAAGATACTATACTTGGAGAACCATCATCCTCGGACTACGAGGAATCACCTAACTAACTTTTATACATTTAATTTTTCACTTTGCAAATTCTAGCTCAATTTATTTGAATTTATATTATAATTTATTGATTTGTGTCAAAGAAACCATCATTAGGTATCTTTTACGAGAGAGACGAGTGGAAAAATATCAGAAGTTGATTTGTAGCTTTCAAAGTACTGAATTAAAGGCTCTGGAAAGAAGCAGTGTTGTATCACTATTGCCTTCTTTTATGAGACCCTTCAAACTTTATTTTGGAAAAAAAAACCTTTATAACTTTTTGGATTTTGAAATATGTTCGATTCTCCTGTTGTTTGAAATTATTTCTTCAATGTTTGTCATTCATTTTGTCAGATTTATTTATTGTTGGGTTGTTAGTCATTCATTTGGATAAAGATTGAATTAGCTAATTGCATTTTCTATTTAGGATGTTTCAAAATGTTAGTGCCTTGTTGTGTGTTCATAAAAACTTGTAAAATGCATAAGTTACCTGAATACAGAAACTGTCATTCTCTTCCATATCTTTCCATTGTTTCCTTAATTCATAAATTTCATTTCTGTCAGGTTGTTCTAAAGAACAAATGTACGAACATGGGGAATAAACCTGGACAAATTAATGCTACACTATGTTTGGGACTGAGAGGTAAGACAACACTGTATTTTATCTTGGAGTTTGTTTTACTTTTATCTAGAATGACGAAAGGACTTGAACATCTATCATATACCCATGACACACAGTTCCTTGAATATGATGAACATGCCATCCACTGCCATTTGGTAAACAAAGAAGAAAATTCTATATCCCATTTCATATCTCCAGGAAATATGTTACTCCTTTCTACCTCTGCAGAGTGTGAATCATACCTTTATGTAGGAGGAGATCCATATGGTCCCCAGTACTATTTTTAAAAGGAACATTGATGGAAAAGAATATCTCAGCTATTCACAATATGGTAATTTTATTGAGATCAAATGTACAACAGCCACTGTTATGGGGGTGCTGTCTTGCTTGATTAAACAGAACAGAGGACACTGAAGTGTGCTTAGCAAGATTATTCCACTTACGTGGAAGTCAAGTTTCAAGTGGCAAAGAAATCATTTGGCAAAACAGCAGCTGTTGAGTTAGCAACAAAATCCTTCTCCCTTTCTTGGCAATTTAAAAAAATTTCTGTCAAACTATCAATTTATATTCTTCCATCCTCCTGTTAGATAAAATCAGAATGGCAATTTGCCTTCATTGTTCCCATTCTACACCCCAATGAACACACATACCACACACCCACACCCACCCATCCACACCCACACACACACATGGAATGTGCAATTCGGTTAAACCCCATGGCATTTTTGGTGCCCGAATTTCAGTACACCCCCCCCCCCCCAGATCTGTTTCTCAGGACCATCCTGAATTCAGGTGAGCAAAATTCAGTTTTTCAATTTAGCAGACAAAAGATTTATTTTCACTTTGAAAATGCAGCCCATTGACAGCAATGGGGGAACTTCTGAGGCTCCTCTTTCCATTATTTTTAGGCTACCAGTCTCAAGAACCCACTTTTTCTGGGATTATTTCTCTTCATATCTTTCAATAAAACCTGGGTTAAAGCATCTTCCCAATGCTTTCCCCCTATTTCTCCTGCTGCCCTCCTGCCCATGATGTGATGGAAGAGGTGGAAAAAGAGACTCATTCCTCTTCTCACACTTCAAGCTATTCTAATCACATGATGGTGGTGAATTTCTAAATAAAGCTAGATCTGAATTTTTCAAATGAAGCTTTTAAAATGAAAATACTTTAAGCTAGTTATGATTCTGTGAGAACACATATGTTGTTTAAAAAAAAAACCAAAGCCAATCAAGAAAAGCAATGCAATTATGATACAAAGATGTTATGTATTACAGTGTTCCCTCACTTATTGCTGAGGTTAGGTTCCAGGACACCCCGCAATAAGTGAAAAACCGTGATGTGGTTCAAATTTATTTTAATATTTATACATTATTTTAGTACACAATTTTATACACTATTTTAAGTCTTTATTTACTTAAAATAAAGTGAAGGAAAGGAAGGACAGGCCCTTCAAGGCTGGAGGGAGGGAGGACTGAGAAGACAAAGCACCTTGGAGAGCGGCAGCGGCAAAACCTCACAAAACAGCGAAAATACCATGATATATTTAAATTAATATTTTTTAAAATCTGTGAAACAGTGAGTCCACAATAAGTGAACCGCAAAGTAGTGAGGGAACACTGTATGCCAATCACATGATATATTTCATAGCAATCTCAGCATCCCTTCTTTGCTAATTTCCACAATAACTGTGGTGCAGAGTTGTGGATCACGTGACCTTCCATATGTTATCAGAGAGCAAGTCCCAAGAGTCCTAGTTAGCAAAGCCAGTTTTGTTCAATAGCCTCTAGAATTGCAATCAAAAAGCATCTGGACAGCTGCATTATTCTCTCCTTTGTTGTAGAATTACATTTTATACCCCAAACATTCACATTGTTTCCTGTTTAAACTGATGGCAGATGGTATAGTTCAGGGGAGGACAAGTACATGGGGCCCAGGGCTCCATTTTTGCTCCAAACCTTCCACAAGGAAATCCTCAATACACTCTAACACAGCAAACCCAAAATGTTTTCCTCTGGAATCCTTCTGACTGACTGACTGACTTTATTATTTCTGAGTCGCCCTCCACGTTAGTGCTTCAGGCAACTTACACACAACAAATTCCACAATTAAAATAGAGTATTTAAAACTACATTAAAATATTCAGTGGTTAAATGCAGGGGCCAGGCTCGGTATTTGAGTTCCTGGTTCTGCATTAACCATGGGCTTTCCTAAATAGCCAGGTCTTCAGAGCGGTCAGGAACTGGGGCAGGTCGAGGGAGGCTCTCTGGTCCGGTGGCATCGAGTTCCAAAGAACGGGGGCCACAACGGAGAACGATCCTTGAGTAAGCAGGCATCAGCAAGCGGTCTTTTAGGTATGTTGGGCCCTGGCCCCGTAGGGCTTTGAAAGCCAAGGTCAAGGTCTTGTGTAAGGCTCTATACTCAACGGGCAGCCAGTGCAGGCGCTGCAGAGATGGTGTAATGTGGCATCTCATCGATGTTCCTGTGAGAAGCCTGGCGGCCGCGTTCTACACAATCTGGAGCCTGCAGGTTAGTGACTGGGGTAGACCTACATACAAAGCGTTACAGTAATCCAGCCTTGATGTAACCGTGGCATGGATTACTGTAGCTAGCGCTCCGACGGAAGATAGGGCGCCAATTGTCTCGCTTGGCGCAGGTGGAAGAAGGCCCTTTTGCTCGTGGAGGCAACCTGGGCCTCCATCGACAATTTGGAGTCCAGGATAACACCAAGGCTTTTTACTGAGGGGGACGGAATCAGCGGTTCCCCTTCAAATGTCACTAAAACTGGTGACAGAAAACAAGGGGAACTGCAAAAAAAATGGATTAGCATTGTATTCTAGAATCATTGTGTAGGTGAGTGGTCGTATTTTTGCATATGTAGGGTGGGGGATTTTGTGGATTGATGAGGAACTTAAGGGGGCACAAAAAGTGGTATCTGGAGACACAATTTACTCATCAATCATATCATACTTTGCTCGGGACTATTCATCTTAGAATGAATATGGACCATATTAAGTTATCTATGTTAAAGTTTAGACACTTTTTAAAGAATACATTTTGTGTTTATGAGGTTTTATAGTTCCATTAAAGGAATAAAATCTGTTCCAATGCAGCTCCCTGTATTTCTAGAAAGCTGAACAATCATTCAGTGTTGCTATTCAAACCAATACATTTCCGAGATTAAACCCAATGACTTTCTCTAACCTCAACAAATTTAAGTTGAGCTTCTTGAAGAATAAGGCGAAGGAAGTGAAGAGTTCAAAATGCTCTTCTACTCAGGCCGTTGTAATTCAAAAATAGGTCTGCCTTTATATCCTCAAAGAAGCTGCCATGTCACATAACTAGCCATGTAGTTATCAGTACAATGCCATGCAGTATTTTGTAGAGGTGCAGTATATATCTTTTGTCACTGTTCTATATATATTTTGTACAAAATATAACCCTATTAAAATGACAATGCATTTATCAGCTGGCTCTGTTTAAGAACCCACAAGCTTCAACGAATTTAATTAAAATATGATGATTTAATGGGAAAGCTCCATCTATTGTTTACTTTGGATGTTGAAATTCCATTTGAAATTGGATCCCAAATTTAATTTAGGCTTCTGCCAACTTTATCATACTTCTAAGACTGCTTTAGGATGGAGCCACGTGGTTAAAATTCCCTGGTTTGACTTTCCCCTTTTTTATCTCCTTGCAGAAATACTTTTAAGAATTCAATACAGCTATTTTTAAACTTCCTTGAATTGTAGTTCAATAGTCTGATATACCTCTTTGTTTTGGGCTACAACATAATCCTTAATGCCATGGCTGAAATTCAGAAGGTATTTAAATGAAGACTGCTGAATTCCTCTGCATGTCTACCAATTCACAGAGATCAAGGCTTCAAAGTACAATCATACACACACACACACACACACACACAAGTAAGCCCTACTTATTCAATAGAATAAACACTCTAGGTGCATCAACATTGCAGAATCAACACCACTTTAACTGCTTTGTCTCAATGCTACGAAAGCCTGGCATTTATAGTTCGATGAGACACCAGCACTCTTTGGGAGAGAAGGCTCAAAGCCTTGATTCAATGATTCCATAGCATTGTGCCATGGCAGGTAAAGTGGTCTCAAACTGCATTAATTCTACAGTATATATGCACTCTGTGTATATATGCATGAAGATGTAACTATGAGAGCAGGAAGGCAAAATGAGGACATTTCTCACCCAAATGAGAATCCTCCCCCCTTCTATACAACAACAAATAGAAATCAAAATAGAATCAATTCTATAATGATAACCTCATCACAAAGGTCAGATGAAGGATTTGACTTCACTGCCAGGCAGAGGGGAAGGTAGGCTAAATCTGTCACCTCAGGTGCTACTCCCACATAGTGACACTTTCCACATGTAATGGAAGGAGCATTGCCATGAGGGAGCACCATGTAGGGTGAGGACCCATACTGGCTCTATTGGCAGGATCTCCTTTTGGAAGAGAAGCATCCAAGGACATTTCCACTCTGGTTGGGACAGGGCCCCTACCAAAACTAACATGACGTTGTATGATGGCTGACATGGGGCTCTGTCCCCAAAACGTAATGAAGGTGTTCTGGGATACTAAAATTGCCCTGTCTGATAAAGCCCTCATATTTTAATCATTTAGGATGCTCAGGAACATTCATATAGTGTTTCATTAGCAAGCAATTTTAGACAATTAATATTTAGGAAGAATGGGGCCCCATCCATATTGTCACTGATTTCCTGGTAGGGCAAGCTATCACCAATTTCTATTTTGTCAGCACAGGCTTTGGTTAGGATTGTGTCACCTTTACCAAACCCATAATCACTTTCACTAGTTCAAGGAATCTATGGCTACACTAGAATTATATTTTTTTTAAAGTAGCATCAGATTTCATCCAGTACTTTCACTGAATGTTAAATGGCATAAAGATTGAACTTCCAAACCAGATTTTCGAGGGCACTCTTTCAACTAGTAGCAAATGATACTAATGAAAAATCCAGAAAGTCTAGTAAGTCTATATGTTTCTTGTCCTGCTGTCTATGTCAGAGGTAATTGCCAAGTCACCTTAAAAGCGATATTAATACAGAATGCATCATCTACAAATGCCAGGTAAGGAAATGCCAGGAGTTAAAATCAAAACCTTTAGATTAGTGTAGGACTTCTCTCTGTACTGAGCCTCAGAACTGCTTGCCACCTTGCTGGAACTGCTTAAGAAGTTCAGTTTCTAGATACCATGTTGGGGAAAGTGCAGCCCACAGATTGAATTCATCTCTTGAAAACTTTGACCCTCAACATTACTGAATCTTCCCAGTTCCCTCCTTACTAAGTAAAACAGTACTGAGTCTCTAAACTGTCATACAAATACACACACAATCCTAACAACTGCCTAGGAAACTGGAAGTGACTACCAGAAATGGCTTGGTTTGGACTGACGGAAATATTCAGTACAAAATATTCTGAGTAAAGAACAGGTCACCCAGTTGAAACCTGTCTCTTGCTAAACCATTTTTCTAGATTTTCACGGTGTCCTCCTGGATGGAAGGACTACAGTCACTCTTTTTAATCCAAAGGAGGCCTTCTCTATACTAACAACATCATCCTGACCTGTTCCTGTATTGTTTTATTTTTCCTTAGATTTGACTTCTGACTTGATTTTCACATCTGGTTTGCACTTAGATTTTTTTTAATTCAACTTATATACCACCACTCCCAAAGGCTTGGGGCGGTTTACAGAGGTACAGCATACATAATTACAAACCTTACCATTCAGTCTACTTCTCATGGTTCCCATCTTCACTTCAGTCTGCTGCCGATAGTCTTCCCTGGTCAACTTCAAATGGCCTCCTAGCTGTCATCATTTAGTGACATCTACCAACATATGACATGCATGTCACCCATGCTGCTTTACTTTAGCCTTCAGATTTACAGAAAACTATAGAAGTTCCTGATCTTATAGCACAGGATACCACTTCCAAGTACTATCATGTCAACAATTGTCTATTCCTTTTAACAGTGATCACTTTTTGTTCTCAACAACTTCCTCAACCAGTCATCCAAACCCCTAAAATGCAGTCATAGTTCATTCATACTAGTCTCTTGGTTCATTCAAAACCATAAAATCCCCAGCAATCATTTTTTAAACCCATGTGTAAAATTTGACACACTTTGGCATATATTCAGATTCTGTTCTGTAGAAGTTACATTTTGTTACTCATACATTACACAGAGGTTGCTTAACTTCAGTAAATTCACTGCAAATAAAAAGAAAAAATACTTCATAAGGAAAAGAATTTTATCATGTGACAAACATAGGAGTTGGATTTATGTGTCTGGATTACCCCTTTAAAACCTTTCAGTCTGTATGTCCTATGGTGAATAAAGCTTTGGATATAGTGACAGATATTCTTTTTCAGGCTCTCCCCCTCCACCAGCACACTTAATATAAACAGAAAATGTTTTAAACCTGCAGTTGGGTGCATGTGTTAATATACAGATAAGGACAGGCAAAATGCCAGGTCCTCAATTTCTATTGCAACTTTGATGAAAATTTGTTTTTGGCATCTGAGAAATGTAAAATGCTGTTCTATCCAAATGCCATGTTTCTATATATTTTCTGAGCTATAAATCTGTGTTATAGAGAGATGAGCCTCAGGGTTTCTGCTACATGCAGCTGGGAACCCATTTTTCTCTAAGAAATCTTTCTGTAGCAGGATAGCTAACAATGCCCTGCTGCGCTCAGACAATAGGATAAGGTTCAGGGGCTACAATCGTCGTTCCCCTGGGAGGTCAAAGCAGAGCCGACTAAAGCCAACAGTTGTCAGATGATGTCGTCCAGTGGACTGCCTTTCTCATATTTCATTGACTCTCATATCCAATATGAAAGTCATGCAAGAATTGATCTCATAGATATGGCTGATAAAATCTTTTTATTTGCCTGTTTCTTATCTGAGCATCTAAGCCTATGTTCATGATGGTGTGAAGCATGATCAGGTAATCGAGAAATTATGACTAATGCATCCATCTCAGAGGGGGACAGGAGAATTGTTAGTGTTTACTCTTTTCTTCACACACACATGCAATAGCAGTTTAATATTGTTGTAAATTTATCTTTGCTTTCTCATTAGAAGCATTTTCTTTTCAAATAAGTATTGTTTCAAAATTTACATCTTCTTCACTATCTGAAAAATTGAGTATTTGTTGTACAGTGTGTGTCACTAATTGAAATTACAAGCTTTAAACATAAGGAACAACCTTTCTAATATTTCAATAGAATACTAATTCAGCTTTGAGACCTACATTACAATGAGGTCAAGACAGGGAAAAAACCATGAGAAGCAAATGCATGGGGGATCGGAAACTACAGGTACATGGAATGCAGGACTTGATTTTTTAAATATACATTCTATTAATTTCTAATACAGGTACAAGTAAATATCTGTAAATTAACATTACAGGGCAGTATCCAATGCTGTGAGAGCTGATTCCCCACACACAACAGAATTTCCCCCTCCTCTCTTCGCTCCATGAACCCCACATTCTACAAAAATGTATCCAGCTAATCTCTTCTCTTTTTTGCAGTTGTACACCAGAGTCCTAGCAAAGTGTATTTCCATTTACAAGTGTATTATAACGTGTCCACTGCTAATGCAATAGGCAAAATTGCTGGTGTACTTGGAAAAGACTGAGTTGACAAAGAAACAAGGACAGCAATGGGGCAATTTGATAAAGGAAACCACCAGATATTTGTTGTGATCCCACATCTCCTTTGTTAACAGCTTGGTTTCCAGTAGAGCTGACTTAGAAAAGGGTGGTTTTGTTATTTCAAAAAAAGCAACCTCTTCAAGAAAGCTTCTGAATTCAGTAATTTGAAAAAGTATGTGGCTTTGTGAGTCACTTTATCTTAGGTGCTTTACCACTTTTCTGCTTTGTTTTATCTCTGTCTGTGTGTTGGTGTCTTTTATGCCATTTGTCATCAATGGTATATGTTGAATAGTATCTAAAATAAAAAGCTTGGCTTTTATTAGTCAAAATCCAATAGTTTCCTTTGAAAGGAAAAGTAATGTGAAGAATCTCCAAATGGTCCCCCACATCAGATCTGAGGTTATATTTTATTATTGATCCATTTTTAAGTTTGCAGAGTTGCAAAATGCTTTGGGCTATCTGCCAGCTGGCCTTTATGCTGTACCAACAAAAGAGAAGGCAGTACTCTGCAACAAAAAGGAAGGGTATGTTCTTTTTGTGTGCCCACATATTACCCAAGTCATAAATTCCATGTTATTCAGAATCTGTATAGAAACTTACACTGAACAAAAAATATCATATTGATTCTTACATTTTAATTTCAAAATACCTTAGGGCCACATTATCTCAAGTACTGCTTCACTGTGAAGATATGTTTCAGCATCAAAAGTCCTGCTTCTTCATGTTGCATCACTACCTGAAGTTTGACAGGTGACTGTCAGAGATGGCAGTTACCCAGGCATACTACTTCTACTGTACAGTGCCCTCTTTAGAGAAGCCTTATATCCACCATTCCATTACCCCTCTTTTTTCTGCCTGATCAAAAACATGGCTTTTAATCACTGTACAATTTTTGCCATTTGTCTATACGAGAATTAGTCTTTTGAAATTATTATTATTATATTACATGTCCCCTCCTTGCAGCTCACGGCAGGGTAGAACATCATTAAAACAAGAGGTAAAACACTAGTACAAGACATACAAGATACATTACTTAGAGTTAAAATGCAAATTAAAATACTCTAATAAAATCCAGATTAAAATTTTTCAAGAGACATCCATCTTTAGTAAAGGTAAATTATTTAAATAACCAACACAGTGGGAAGATGAAAAGAATGTGGCCTGCTATTATTGGCTTTATTAACTAAGAAAAGTAGTAATGCATGGAAGGGAACAATGCCAAGGTTTTTGAGCTTTGCAAATAAAATCAATCAGATCCATTCTGCTTTGGATGCAAGAATTCATACTGATCCAATGAATGTTTGCCCCATTTGCACAGCCAGAAGATGTGGGCAAGACTCTTGAAAAGGTGAGGGCTGCAACATGTGCTCTTGCCCTTCCTGGTTTATTATAAAAGCAAGAGAGAAATTGGCTAATGGGTAAAGGGAATAATCCATGCATTCACTAAGACAAAGTAGAGCTCTATCATACCAAAAAGAGAAAGTTATATAATCCTCCCTGAATTCAACTTTTGAGCAAGGCACTGGAGAGTATGGATATACTATATCAATTTCAATCTGATTTCATCCATGGGTATGATGAATAAGACCGGTTTGGTTATCTTGATGATGAGTACACCAAAAACTGGGAAAAGGGAAGTTTTTCCCCTCTTCATTGTATGATGAATTCAGCTAGGACCATAGATGAGCCAGTGAACCTTTGCTAAACCAGATCAGCCAGGACAGACAGAGTAAAGGCACTCCAGGTTGAAGGAAAAAATCAGAGGTTTATTATGATTTGGCCAAATATGATGCAAGTATAAGCAATGTGCTTCAAATGATAAAAGCATAATTTCACAGAAAAATACAAGACAGCTTAAACAATTTTTATAGCTATTCAGACTTCCTGTTCTTTCCCCTTATTGAGTGGAAAGAGCGGCAGGTTAAGATCCATGCCCAGACTGGCCAGGGATTCCCTTGACATCATAGGCCATAGGAGGAGACCTTCATGATGGGAAGAAAAACAACTGGTGGTTGGACAGTTTAAAGAGCCAATCTGTTGCAGGGACATCCTTGGGAGGGCTGAAAGAACAAACATCTTAAGTTTGCCCTGGTGTCAAAGAGGAACATCTATCTTCATACACACTCACAAAGGTTTTGATACTTATCAGACTTGGGGAATAGCTGAAGGGACCCTGGCTGTGATTTTCCTTTCCAAAGGATTATGCAAACTGGGGACATGGAAAGGTAGCTGCCTTCTAGATACATTCCGGTACATTCTATTTGATACATTTTATATATTTATATTTTTAGGAATTGACACAGCACATAAAATATAAAAGTCGTAGAAAAATAATCAAAGTAATACATTTTATTAGAGGGTTATATTTGATAGCATTTGTAGGATACAGCTGCTACTAGGTCCATTCCAAAACCTCTAGCACTTTAACATTTCATAACTTTGGAGCCATGAAAAATGTTTTAAAATAAATAAATAATAATATATCTTGCTTAGAGTTTCTTGATCATCTAGAATTGGGGAGGGGGAGGAGGTATTGCTCCCCATGGTTTCCATCTAGGCTACCTTGATTGAATGGGTTTTAAAGGCAGTGTTTTTTTAATTTACCATAGTTCCAGGCATGTAGCCAGGGGGGGGGGGCTAAGGGGGCTTCAGCCCCCGAAATTCTCAGGGTGGTCCGCGAAAAGGCCTGGTACATTATTTAAACTGTTATGTTTATTCATAACATGATCTGATCTCCATGCTCATTATATCCCACATTAATGGGGTTATTGGGATAACAATACAAAAGGTTTGCTAGGGTAGACCCTCTTCCACCCAGTCTCAGCCCCCCAACCAAACTCAGCCCCGAATCAAAGTCCTGGCTACGGCCCTGCATAGTTCCATTCCCTTCCAAAGGGTCTGCCTCAAAAGGTGGTGATCATGTTGTGTTCAAACTCTTGACAATTGGACTGCAGTGTACCCCAGGTCCCTGTTCTTTCACCCATGCTATTTAGCATGAAACCACTTCAAAGTGTCAGTTATGAGCTACAATGCCCTTAACAGCCCAAGACCTGCTTATCTGAAAAGCATATTAGTCTGCCCATGTTTTGAGATCTTCTGATAGGAGCAAGATAGGTGACTTCTCAGTTGCTGAAAGGTTTTGGAACTACTTTCCTAGAAAGGCTGAACTGGAGTCCTCCTTGCTAAAGACTTTTTTTCTTTTGGCAGCTGTTTAAAGATCTCTTGCTCATAAGGAAAATGTTTTCAATAATGTGCAGTATTATCATTCTTGGTTTTTTTCCCTTTTAACTGGCATGTTTTAATTTATTCTGATTCTATTAATAGCTTAATTGCTGAGGGAGGGGGGTTAAACTTCTGGATGGTTTGTATTTTTAACTGCCAGCCGTTTTGAATTTTTTAAGTTACCTCAACTGTTGACATGGGAGAAGGAAGAAATATATATGCTAAAAGCCTGGGTGTTCTATGGGTGAGGAAGAGATGGAGTATATTACAAAAAGAGAACTCTATGCTCCTAGCTTTTATCCAAATAATTGGATTGGTTCAAGGGCATATGCCCATCTACTCCTTCCTCAGTCACCTGTTTTTTTTGGTTGCACCAATGCTACAGATGTACAACACATTATTATTATTATTATATTATTTCTTACCTGCCTCTCCCCACAACTTGAGGTGGGACACAGCACAGTTAACAATCACACAAATACTATAAAAATTCTGCAAACACAATTAATATTCAGTTCCATAAAGGATACAGATCACAGCATTTATGTAAAATACATAAGGCCTGCCAAAAGAGATAGATTTTTACATGGTTTATACATTTCAACAGCTGATCTGCTGGAGCTGTTTTGGCAGGTCATTCCACAGTCTTGGGGCAGTCAATGAAAAGGTCCTTTGGGTTGTGGTTACCAATTGGGTTCTGGTTGGTTGGAGCAGATGGCCCCCAGAAGATCAAAGTGTGTGAGGCAAATTGTATGGGAGAAAGTGATCCTTTAGGTAACCTGGTCCCAACCATGTAAGTCTTTAAAGGTCAAACCCAACTATTTTTACTTTGTCTGGAAACTAATTGGCAGCCAATGGAGCAACTTTAGGATAGGTGTAATATGCTCACTCCTATATGTTCCTCTTTTTTTCCACATATATTTTTATTTTAGTTAATAAAGAAAGAAAGCAGTAACAAACAATAAAATTTACATGTAAAGTGGGGGAACAATAATATGATAGGAAAGTAGGAAAACAATGTAATTTTAAGGTAAAAAATGAAAAACAGAAAAAAATTGAAAAATATATTTTAAAAAAAGAAGAGAATTTTTTTGACTTCCATCTAGTTTTTTGCAGCTTTGTCTTTAATTTAATTTAAATAATCTGTAATGAGGTTTTTTACCCATATCACTTTAATAAAGTTAAACAACTCTTCTTAAATCTCCATAGCCTATTAATGTTTCATTTTTTCAAACTCTTCTATTTTTGATCAATCTGTATATTTGATCAGGTTCCCCGAATTTTTCTATAATAAAAAGTTAATTTGTCCATGTCCTTAATTTCCCTCACTTTCTGGAACTATTCATCTATATCCGGTAACTCTTTTTGCTTCAAATATCTCGCGTAGCAAATTCTTGCTCCTGTGGTCAGATAGGTAAATAGTATATCATCATTGGAGTCTAGCAAAATATCTTTATCAGTTATTCCTAATAGATAGAATTCTGGCTTCATAGGAAATTTAATTTTGAGGATCTGTTGTACAGCTGCATGCATTTTCTCCAAAAAATCTTTTTGCTTCTTTGCAGGTCCACCACATTTATTATTTATTATTTATTACTTCAAACTTGTATACCGCCACTCCCCAGAGGCTCGGAGTGGTTTACAACAGTTTGAGTCACACACAATAATACATCAATACAACAAACTGGGATGGGGGAGGGGGGAGTAGGGCAAGAGAGGGGACGGGGTGGGAAGGAGCACAGGATAGTAGTAAAGAGCCAAGAGCAGCTATAGTCCTGCTAAGGCATCATCTTGCCATTGAAGGAGGGAAGATTAGGACGCCCTAACGGGATCACTGGTGACCAGTTGCAGGTACAAGGCAAGACCTGCGTTCTTCTATATGGCAGTCTGAGGTGGGGGTTCTGACATGCCCGAGGAGTGTCCTTGTAGTCTTTCTTGGGACCAGAACGTATCCCCGGGGCTCCAGCTGCTTGTAGCGCGAGCTCCAGGGCATCCTAGATGTAAATGGCCTCTGGGTCCTGAACTCAATGAACATGGACCTCTTCACCTCCAACTGAAGGGGAAGAGGCAAAGAGGGTGCCAATGGGAGGGGGAATACGCCGACTCCTCCTCCAACGCCTCCGCTCGCCCAGAGAGACAGGTGGAATTGCCCTCCATGCAGGGTCAAAAGAAGGAGGTGGAGGGGGCGGGAATCCCTCCTCCATCACGGCGTCTCTGGGGGCCGGTGCCATCCCACCAGACTCGCCCCACACACACCCCAAACTGGGTGCAGGTCCCCCAGGACCCTTGCCAGGACCTCCGGGTCATCTGTGGCCCCGGGTGTGCTCCCAGTGCTCTCGGGGAGTGTCATGCGGGCACATCGGATGCCCAAGTGGGACCAAGGGCAACCACCTAGCCCCACAAAGGGGCAGTCACTGCCGAGTGCGCACGGCATCTCTTCCAAAGGGCCCCCCTTCCGAGGGGACTTAAGGGGACAACTCCCTCCACCTCGGGGCTCTATGGTGGCTGGTAAGCGTCCATGCTCCTCGCCGGCTGTCTGAATTGTCTGAACCAGAGTTGTTCTAGGCCCCTCCACCATGGCAGAGTTGAGGGAAGGCACTGTACCTCACTGGGCTTCCCAGTTGTTCCAGTTTTGGGCTTTGCCACAGATGTTCCGGACCCCCCAGTCCCTCGATCGGAGGCCATATAACCCAAGATGGGATCATGGGTTGCAGGAAGACTCTGCGCCTCATTAGGTTGGGCCGCTGAGGCTGTGTCCGGGCCTTTTGTCATTGTTGGTTCTGGCTTCCACTGGGTGGCAGTATTTCCATAGGTCTGTATCTATTACAGCTCTGTTGGAGGCAGGGAAGAAGAAGACGGAAGGGGAGGGGCCTCAGATGGTGAGTGCTCAGGCCTGGGCGCCATGTTGGTGTCCAGGGCCAACGCCCCTCCCGCTGGCCGAAAAATCAGCTGCCGGCGAGGGCGACAGCTGGGTGGACGAGCCAAGACCGCGGACACATCGACTAGGTCGACAGGGCTCTCCTGGCATCACCCAGGATTGAGTCCATCCACCAGGGCATCCCAGCTGCGCCAAGAGGACCATGGGCAGCCCAAATGGCCGGAGGCATCCGAGTGCCCAAACGAGAACCCGGGCCCAAACCGGTAGGCATCCGGGGACCAGGCAGCCACCCCGTGGACGGAGCGCTCCGCCCCGTCCCCTGCTCTGCCTGCCGGGGTGCAGGGGAGTTGGTCCAGTGACATCCCAGTGGCGTCCCCATAGGCAGCGGCCAGAGGTGTAATTGGTGTCCTAGGTTCCCTAGGGTCCTCAGCTGATCGCCAAGTTCTCTGAGGTCCAGAGCTAGCTTGTTGAATTGGCGATAAATGTCCAAAAGGGTCAGGTGTAGCCCGTCCTGGTGGTCAGCAGGCCTACTGAGGCATTGGGGAGAGGGACTAGCCCCTGGTGCAGATGCTGATGTTGAGAATCCCTGGCGGTACCTCCACGGTTCTGATAATAAAGGCAAGCAACACATGTGAAAGAAACTACCTTCTTGGCTCTTGCATTTCCAGCAACATTTTTGTGTGTTCTTGTACATTAAGCTTAGTTTCTTTGGGGTGATATACCAATGATGAAACATTTTGAGCCAATTTTCTTTTAAATCCATAGCATATGTATATTTTAGTTTTTGTTCCAAATTGATTCCCATTCATTAAATGATATTTTTCTTATTAAATTTTCCACCCATTTAATCATGCAGTCTTTCACAGTTTATAGTACATTTTTAGTAATAATCCTATTTTCGTTTCCTAAAATTTTATCCCAAAACTGTTCACTCATATTAAAGTCCAGAATTTTATCTTTGTTATAAAATTTCTTAATTTGTAAGTAATGTAGCCAAGAGATATTCAGAGACTTTTGTTTAATATCCTTATGAAATTTCAAAATTGTTGTACTTTTCATCAATAAATCCTTATAGGTTGGCCATTTTGACCAACCTAATGGTCTTCTTTCATTTGCCTCCATAGTTGAGATCCATAGAGGGGTCTTTGAATGAAAATGATTTTTATATTTTTGCCAGACTCGTAGCAATGAGGATCTTATAAAGTGATTTCCAAAGTTCTTCTTTTTCTCTCTCTATCATACCAGATGTATGAGTGGCAACCCACCCGCAGATCATGACCCTCTAAGGAAAGCAACTTTTCACTTTTTAAGTTCATCCAATCTTTAACCCAAGATAGGGCACACACATCATGATATAATTTTAAGTCAGGGAACCCGAAGCCTCCCCTATTTTTTGTCCAATAGGATCGTGTATTTTATTCTTGGTTTTTTGCTTTTTCAGACAAATTTCATTAACTCAGACAGATTTCATTAACTCATTTTCCATTCCCTAAATTTAACGTTTTTACGTATCACTGGTAAGTTTTGAAATAAAAAGAGTAGTCATGGTAGAACATTCATCTTCACTAGTGAAATCCTACCCAAAAGAGAGAGGTTGAGTGATTTCCATTTCTCCATATCTCTTCTTATTTGATTCCACACTCTTTCATAGTTGTTAGTTAAAAGTTGGGCATTTTTTTTTGCAGATAACCATATGCCTAAATATTTAATTTTTGTTACTATTTGTAAGCCTATTTTTTTACTTAGGTCCTCTTTCTTTGTCTTTATCATTTTTTTGGTAAAAACCATCATTTTTTCCTGTTTAATCTGAAGCCAGCTACTTTTCCAAATTTCTCTTATTTTGAGATCAAATTTTCTAAATTTTGGATCAGGTTTTCCACTATTGCTATTATATCACCGGCAAAGGCTCTTGTTTTAAATTCTTGGTTAGCAAATTTTACACCTTTAATATTTTTGTCCTTTTTATACTTCTTAATAATAGTTCAAGAGACATAATGAAAATGAGAGGAGACAGAGGACAACCTTGTCTAGTGCCTTTACTGATCTCAAATATTTCAGAGGTTAGACTGTTGATTTGTATTTTAGCAAATTGCTTGTCATAGATTGCATTAATTGCGTTGATAAATTGGTAGCCTAAATCTAATCCCCGCATTAATATTTTGGGGGAAAAATCCCAATTTAAAGTATCAAAAGCTTTCTCTGCATCAATTGCGAGGAAAAACAGCTTCCTTTTGATGGTTAAGTTCAAAATATTCCATCAAGTCAATTACAGTTCTAATATTGTCCTTTAGATTCCGTTTCAGTAAAAAAAACCCGCCTGTTCTTCTCCAATCCATTCAATTACAAAATCTTGCTGCTAAAATATTCGCAAAGATTTTATAGTCCGTATTGAGAAGTGTTCTCGGGCGGTAATTGCTTATATCAGTTGTTTCCGTTTTTTCCTTATGAATCACAATTATTTCCCCAGCTTTCCATGTGTTAGGAATCCCTTGATTTTTAAGAATACCATTCAAAACTTTCTTAAGTGGTGGAATAAGATCTTGTTTCAGTATTTTATAATATCCCACTGTAAACCCATCTGGGCCTGGGGCTTTGTTGGCATCACATATCTTGAGATAATAAATATGTTTCTTCTCATGGAGATCAGAAAATACTAACAATTTCCTGAGATTTCAGCCCTCAAATCAGGCAATCCTGGTTTAGACACTATTTGCTAATGTGTATGTAATTGTGTTGATTTTTTTTTTAAAAAACTAGTTTTAGGATGATACACATATCACCCTAAAACTAGGGTTTATTTAACTAGTCAACTTGGATTTGGTCATGGGATTCAGACATGTGTGTTTTTCCTGTCAAAGTCACACTTTTTTCTTTCGTTCATAGCCAATAGGGCTAGGCTACCAATGGAAAAAAAGTTTCAATACTCATTATGAAATTGGGGAGGGAGGTAAATAGTTTTTGAGGGTATTTCCAAAATTATTGATGTATTTTTTGTAACTGTAACATAGTAGCAATTTTTTGTTACTTTTTTGTTAAATAATTGAGCAAGTGGGGAAATTTCAGGAACTGATTTCCCCCTCATTTTTAGAGCTAAACTGACTTTGGGAGGCTTCCAAATGTTACTGAATTTAAACAAAAATTATTGGTGAGTGTTTTGACTCTTAAAATTTTCTCCCATCTTTTGCATGTTTCTTAATAATAATTCATTTGCACGAATCTAACAAATTACTAATGACTTACAGGACAAAGAATAATTTTGCATAGCCCTAATAGCCAATAATAAGTAACATATCTTCAGTTTTCATTGGGTTCTTGAGAGAAAGGGCTACATATAAATAAGTAGACAGCAAGACAAACAATTGAACCTCTATTAAACTAACAATTTATAATTATAACAGCCAGAAAATGCATTTCACAGGATATTAATCTGAAGTACTTTGAGATGAAGTATTATATGAAGTGCTTCCTTTATGTATTGAGTTTGCTTGCACTCACTCCATGACTAAGAATGATTTAGTTTTCAGAGCAGTATTTGTATGTTGAAGGGGGTTGTGTAAGACATGTCTATCTATGCATCTACTGGTTGACACTCTCTAAAACATATAGCACATCCAGAGAAGAAGAACACAAAGTACATTTTCCTATGATCAGTAAGGCCTGGGGCAAAATTTCATGTCAAGATAATAGCTTTCCTTGTCAAGGACACAGGAGTTAACCTGAAAGCAGTGGAAACAGGCATTACTTGTCTAATTCCACCAATTTTGTTGTATTTATTTCAGGAATGGGGTTGGCTCTAAAAGTTGATGACCCAAATAGAATCCTGCCAAGTTTCATCAGTCACTACCTGTCTATAATAAAGAGAAAAACACTCATTTGTTTTGCAGCTTTCCTCATCACCACTTCCCACCTGCCAACTGCTATTCCATTTGTACAAACAACTTTCTGGAGAGCATTTGGGGAGGGGAGGGGGGAGAGATATCTCTGCATTGGTTCCCCCCACTCTTGATTTTAAATTTAGTCAGCCAGATTCAGGAATTAAATCCAGCTCTTCATTTCAGAATATTGACATCAGGAACATGTAGAAAAGTGCACCTTTTGAAAAAGTCTTCTTAAAATAGTCTTTATCTTTCAAAAGAGATTGTGCCCTGGATATTTTTTCTCAAGGGCTAGGGGAGAAACAATACCTTAATGGCAGCAGCCTTCTCATCTTCCTAAGTGATAGGTCCCTGATTTAATTACCAAAGTCCCCTATAGAAGTGGTCTCATACCCTCCCTCAACTATCCTTGTTTGCCAGGGAAAGTCCCAATTTATCTTCTCAACTGTGTCCAAAGTGTCCAAGTTTCCCTCCCCTCCTCCCACTTTCCCTTTTTGTCTTCACCTTACTTAGTTGCTGCAAGCACAGTTCAAAGTGCAAAAACAAATTGCAGTCAACTACTTATAGAGGGAGGAGAAGAAAGCAGCATTTTGCCCTTCCCTGTAAATCGAGTCTTTCCTAGCGTGTGCCTTCTTCATATTAATATTTCCCCCCATATTGACCAAACTGCAATGTTGCTTGTCCACATGGTCTGGTTTTCATCTGTGAAATGTTAGAAGGGAAGAGATGTGCAAATTGACTGAAGTATGACAGGTATTAATGAAAAGGCTAAGCTACCATGGCAGATGATAGGCATTTATCAGGCAGGAACTAGTTTTAATTAATGTCTTTAGATACCTTTATACTGCCGGGCATTTGTTGAGACTTCCACTCAGGTCTGTGGAAAAGCACATATTACCTTTAGGCTAACCTGGTTTTACCACTTGTTGTGGTGATGTACTAAAAAAGCATAAATCAAGAAATACACCCAACTTGTCTATGAGTGTATAAGAAGGAAGGAGCCACCGGCAACTCCTCTCCCAAGAAGAGTGTAAACTCATCCATAAATGCTTGAGGGCCCTTCCGCAAAGCCCTATATCCCAGAATATCAAGGCAGAAAATCCCACAATATCTGCTTTGATCTGGGTTATCTGAGTCCATACTCAGGGCCCATCCAGACAGTGTCTTTATTGTGGAAACGACCACAATAAAAAGGGGGCTGTCCAGATGACATTCTGGTCAACCCACAATTAATTTGACACAAACCAGGAAAACTCTGGTTTGTGGCAAATTAATTTGATAGTTGATTTATTCCGCACCTTCTTGGAAGGCACAGGATAAACCCACTAATTGTGGTGACTGGACTGCAGTCCAGACACCATTCCCACAGTTATCCAGACTAAACTAAATCCAGACTAAGTTTTTTTGGAGCTTTCCTGGCATGTACAAATGATGTCGAAAAAGCAGACACAAAAGCCAAAGGCTTAATAGAATATATGTATATATATATATATATATATATATATATATGTATATATGTATATATATATATATGTGTGTGTGTGTGTGTGTGTGTGTGTGTATAGTTATAAGTACATACGTGCACCTAGGGTGTGACAATCACGGGTAAGTATCCCAGGCACCAGGGAGGGGGAAGAATCCCAGGCAAGTTTGCAAACAAGGTAAGTTACAACAGGCAAAGTCCCAAAGTTCCGAGTCGATGTAGTAGGCAATGTAGTCCTATGGTGCCAAGAAGTCAGTTCCACTAGGTTCAATTAATTGTAAATCCAATGATGGGAAATAGGAAAGATGTTCATAGGATCGGGATGGTAGTAGACATGAAGGGAAAGATTCCAGGACGTGGGAGACAAAGGATGGCAGTCTCCTCGGGTGGGATCGAGTTGGAAAAAACGGCGACGGAAAGCATTTGCTGTGTTTTCGGCTGCTGGAAAACTGTTTCGCTGCTTGGCTTTTTCAAGGCATTTATGAAGGATAACAGCGTCCCATATTTACTAGAAAGCATTCAAATACATAACATTAAGCACAAAATCATGTATAGTAGAAAAGTATACAGTCACATATAGCAAAAAGATATCAAACACTTATAACACAGTATACATACCAATCAGTAAATTCGACCGACCTGAACCCTGCTTCAAGGGAAGTAGGGTGACCCGTGGGTAAGTATTGTCCGAAAATGAGGGGATATAAAGGTTATGAAAATAGGGTGTGGATGTTAACAGGGCCATTGAGGCCACGTGGCCACTCGCAATCCAAGAGAATTATCCATTTTAATTCAGCTTTGTTTAATTGTATGGATACATCTGTGTGAGGTTTAGGAGTGATTTTCTCAAGAACTCTGACTCTTAAAGAGTCTGCAGTGTGTTTCTTGTCAAGGCAATGGGAATAGAAGGCTGAATCAGTGCATTCTCTATTAATTTTTGAATGATGTTCAATAAATCTAGATCTGAGTTCTCTTTTTGTCTGGCCTATGTAGACCATAGAACAATCGCAGGAGATTCCATAAATTAATAATTTGGAGGAACAGCTCCCGAAGCATCTTAACTGGAACCACCTGTTTTTAGAGAGACTGAACACTTGTTTATTAGTACTGATATTTTTACATATAGAGCAATGTAAACAAGGTTGAGAGCCTGGGGATATAGAAGTATGAGTGGGACTGGGTGTCAGATTATTGTGTACTAGATAATTTCTGAGGTTGTTGGTTCATTTAAACGCCACCCTGGGACGTTCTTGTAGGCCTTCAATGTGGGAGATCAAGGGCCAATATGTGTTGATAATGCGGGTTATGTTCTTGGAATGGGGGGTAAGAGTGAGAGGCCACACCAGTCTGGAGGTTGGGGTGGTGGAACTAGATTGTAGTAGAGAGGTTCTGTTTGTGGACTCCGCTCTGATTTACAATTAATTGAACCTAGTGGAACTGACTTCTTGGCACCATAGGACTACATTGCCTACTACATTGACTCGGAACTTTGGGACTTCCCAAATCATTGTTTTGCCCCCACTCACAACTTCCTACTCAATTCCACCCCCGCCCCCCTAAGCCATTTTAGGACCAGGAGAGCCTTTTCTTTAAAAAGGAGATGAACTCGTGTTTCAAAGAGCAGACTTTCCTAGGCATAGATTTACTAATGTAAGGAGGAAATGATAGAAACATTGCCTCACATAAGGTATATATTAGGGGATGCAACCCACCAAAGTTTCCAGAGAGACTATCGTGATTCCTAGCTAGTTGCTCATTCCTATAGTAGAAGTGAGTCAGTTTTGCACAGTAAACAAAAGTCAAAATCAGAGTGAGTATGGCTGAAGGATTGCTAGATAACAGAAGCACACTCTTCAAACAACAATGGTTGGGCTTCCTAGTAGAGAATTCATAATACCTCACCAAACCTTGTAATTCTGTAAGAAGCAACTAAGGTACATGAAACTGTTGCAACTGTGAACACATTCACAGCCAAATTTCCAAGCAACTTGCAACTTTTGTCAATGTACTTCAAGACCACATTAACCCAAATCAGCTCATTGCATCATGCATTCACCGCAGAACAGGACAACAGGTCAGTGTAGATGTATTCATAAGTTACATTACACTACAAAACAGGAAATTTTACTATGCAATGTTCCCAGTTGTAAAGCGCACTGCCAATTAGTGTGCAGTCGGAATGACTGCAAAGAACAAAAAGTCCCAGATTTTGCTCTTGTTCTTTCAGTTTTTATTTTGGAGATCCTTGCATTTTTTGTGTATCCTAGAATATTTTCTGTCAGCTCCCAGTATGATCAGGCACTATATATACATATCCGTTCCTTGGGTTAGTTTATTTTAATCCAGTATGCAATTGGAAAGAACAGGAACAAAATCTGGGACTTTTCTATCAGTTTTGGGTCCCATCCAGACAGGGCCCATAAGGCAGGAGCTCCCACAGTTTTACTGGAGGCATCCAAACGACATCTCCAGTAAAACCAAAATAATTTGAAAATCCTGCTTTGTCCCAAATTAATTTGATAGTCCATTAGACCCAGGTCTTTCTGAAACACTAGACCTGGGACTACTGAGGGTCAATAGTATTTAAACAAGCCAAGTTATCTTACTAAACAGTGAAAACAACAAGGTGCAACAATGGTGTAGCTTTTAAATCTTTCATTCAACAATGTTCAATAAGCATTTCATTACATATAAATCATAAATCAGAAGCAACCGATCAACTTATTCAAGCCCCATGCACTCAGAGAAGCAGTAAGGGAATCTCCCTCCTCAAATCCACCCTAAAACCTTTAAAACAACATAAAAACTTACCACACCTTCTGTACATCTGAATAAGGCAAAGTCATCTATTATATTAGGATGTGGCCCGCATATAGGTCATGGACAGAAAAATGGTGCAACAGAGATTTAAAGTCTACCAGTTCCAGCAGCACTAACCAGCATGGAAAGAATCGTAGGAATTATAATTCAAATAGGGATGAATTTGCCATATCTTTTACAAGTTATACCACACTGACAAACAGAATTGACACCTTTGTTATTGATGTTGTTGTTTATTTGTTCCGTCACTTCTGACTCTTCATGACCTCATGGACCAGCCCATGCCAAAGCTCCCTGTTGGCCGGGGCCACCTTCAGGTCCTTCAAAGTCTAGGATACTTTGAGATATTCTGTAAGTTACAACTTTAAAAATCCAGCAAGTCATCGTTCCCTGTAACTCTACCTTCTTAATAATAAGGAATGCTACACATTTTTGACCTTTTGTTCTTAAGTGTTTATAGCCTTGGTTAGAATCAAATTGTTCTGTTTAATACAAGGGTATTCCCATCCTCCAAACCTGATAGATAGGTAAATAGGAAGGTAAGGCTATTGCTATTATCACAGTTTCACTGACTAGAAAACACCCTGCATACTCTGTTTTATCATTTTGTCATGTCTGTAACAGTGTGAATAATCACATTGGTTCATACTCTGGTTTAGGATGAAATAAGTAAGTCTGATAGTCTTAGAATTTATCTCCCCACATGGAATAACTTGGCAGGATGCCTGCACAGTGTTTTCAGTAGTGGTTTCTGCAATGCAGAAATCCTGTATAGCTTTCCTCTGCATAAAATCATGCATTATTTACAAAGATCTGATATATTGCTTTATTGACTACTGCATCGTAAAGCACCCTATTAATGCTTTAAGCATTTTACTTTATTTTAATACAAGTAAATTATTTAGGAAACAGTAAGATATTTTATGCTTTTGACTAATGAAATGAGAAAGTAATGACTGCATACTTCTTTTAATTGGTTGTTTGCCTTATCCTGTGGAAATGGGGAATTTATTATTTCAAGCTTAATTAACTATGCATATGATCCCATATAGATTTGCAGTCTTTATATAAGTGATATAGTAGACATGAATGGACACAAATGTGTGGATTATTGCTATTGAAGGGAAATGTAGACAGTATGTACACATATCTACAGGGAATATGTTCCCGGACTTACCATGGATATGGGAAACTGCAGACAATATTGAACCCTATTGAAATGGATTTCTGACCGAAGAATATCTGGGAAGGCCCCCAAAATGCTAAAAGAGAACATATTTCATTAGATATGGATAAATAAAATGGCAATACTGTCTCTGCAGATATGGAGATTCTAGAGTAATTTCATTCTGGATGCATAGAATAATTTATAATAGCACTGTTCAATTATTGTTTCATATTGTTCAAGTTGATATACAGTATATACCATATTTATAGAGGTTTGTATTTAGATAACATGGATAGCAACATATATAAATGTATGCATATATAAATGCACACACACACATGTGTATCTTTGTTTTCAGCATTCTTTAAAATTCACTGAAATTGATACAACCTAATTATGTGCAGGAACTCAGTTATGTAGTGTGATCCTTAGTATGATTCAGAGTTTTGCTCAATTAACTGCATCACTGATTTTTAAAAACTTGATCTGTGATTCATACTTACATCTCCTCCCACAAACCTTCCAGTTCCCTTTGTTCTTCAGGGGAGGCCCCCCTCTCGCCCCTCTATTATCACAGACCCAACTTATGGGAACGAGGGAGAGAGCTTTCTCCTCTGTGGTCCCCTGACTCTGGAATGCATTATCCAGCGAGATTAGGCTAGCCCCCACCTTAGAAACTTTTAAGAAGAACCTCAAAACATGGCTTTTCCGTTGTGCTTTGGAGAGTGTTCTTACATCTCCTTTCTCATGCTCCTCTATAATGGGTATTCTCATATTGCACTGTCTCTTACCCACATGAAGGATTGTCTCTACTACTTTTGGAAATCAGCCTGTGTTTGTGTTTCAGGATCATGGTGCTTCTGATGTGGGAAATGATGTGGGAAATGATTGCACTGAGGTGCAAGATGGAGATTGTTTGGTTAATGATATTCATGCAGAAAATGACAGAGTGACTCCAGTTCGAAGGACAGTTTCTCATGAGAATGTCCGTGAAGGACATAGGGATGATGGTTTATTCCCTGACTCTGTGAGCTCTCAAGATTTGGGTTTTGTAAACAACTTGACACTTTGAGGAATTAATGAGCAGCAAGATAGGGAGCTCATGGATAGGTGGCTAGAGTTCAGCCAGGATTGGCAGCTAACTCAAGGGTTGTGTCACATCTCCAGGCTTCAAGAAATAATAGCCAGGAATGATAGCCAAGGAAAACGAAACCAGTTTCTGAGTTTTGGGATATAAGGTTTGCCTTAAGGGAAAACTTGTTAGATCAAGCATCATTCCAGAAACCTAGTTCTTGCTCCATGGAAGTCTTGCTGAGAAGATTCATGTTGAGGGTACTTGTTCATGGTTGGATATCTTGGTCTTTTTGGAGTTGACTACAAAAGTTTGGACATTGCCTTTGTATTCTGTTTATCCCTGCTTTGGATTAACCCTGCCTTGGATTGACTTTGTATTCCATTGGACTCTGCTTTGGATTACTTTATTCCTGGTGATCTTTCTACTTTTTGGGACTTCTCTATTTTCTTATAAGCATTTATTCTCAACTGACTATTTTACTAAGCTTCAATAAAAATGATAGTTTTTTCCCTTTTCA
Source organism: Anolis apletophallus (assembly GCA_030556195.1). Taxonomy (NCBI): domain Eukaryota; kingdom Metazoa; phylum Chordata; class Lepidosauria; order Squamata; family Anolidae; genus Anolis; species Anolis apletophallus. Next base: position 24,308,643 of record JARBWK010000001.1, read on the forward strand.
TTGTGTGATGTGCTTAAAGTCGAGGGTTACTCCTGTCCTGGAGTGCAACAACTACTCCTTACAAATATATGTCTTTATTTTTATTTCATCCTTAGTTTTTATCATTGTATCTTGCACATGTGGCCCGCTCATTGTGACTGTAATTTTCTATTGTATTACTTTGCACTGTTTATTACATTTTACGCTTGATTTATTTTATTTTATTGTATTGTGATGTTGCTTTATATTTTTATATTACTGTATTGTAATGCACTTCTGGGCTTGGCCTCATGTAAGCCGCCCTAGTCCCCTTTGGGGAGATGGTAGGAGGATATAAATTAAGTTTATTATTATTATTACATACTACCGGCATGTAAGTCCTAACAAGCTGAAAGGAGCTTGTTTCTGTTTAATTACCCATACAACTGGGCCCTTCCTCACCATGAGGTTTGATTTTTTTTCAATTTCAGCCTGAGTGTTTTGTTTTGGGCTATTCCAACAGTTACCAGTATATAACAACCTGTTCCCACATACAAGTATATATATAAAAAGAACAACTCAACATATTCCAGCCAACATTTTATTCCAAATTGACATTATGGATATGTGATATGGGGGAAAATAAGTTCAGATAAACCTTGCATAAACAGAAGAAACACTTCAAACATTTTAGAGATAATGTGAAAACTTCATCCACACTGATTCCAAGGATTATTTTTAGTTCCCTTCACTAGTTTCCATTTTAAAATATTTTAGTTTCCATTTTCATTACTAAACATGGTGGGAGAAGCTGGTCAGGCAGGCTAATCTGCGGTCCTCTTTTTGTTTTTGCTGTGTTGTCTACACAGGCTGAGGAAGGGATTCTGGAGGCAGCCAAACAGGGTCTCCCACACAGTCACATAATGCAACTCCAACAGGTATGAAATTTGTTTCCACATGGCCATGGGGCAGGATTCCAACAATTCAGCACACGATGTTCAATTGGGCATACAAACACAGGTTATTTCTCCTTTCCCCCAAAATCCAATTGCTCCCCCGGCACCAACTTCTATATTTAAGGAAAGGGGCCTAGTTATACATCAATCTTCTGCTGAATTTTACCCCGGGGATTAGTTTCTCCATCACAGCCTTGCAAATCATAGCAAACTGCTAGTTAAACTAGAGATTTGTACACAGTGCTTTCCTCTTACTTGGCATGGAACCCACCAAAACTGGAGAATTTACCCCTTGTCTGGAAATGGTCCATGGAGATCTGGAAACTGGAGAGTTCTGGGCTAGGCTCTGAGATCTGGAAATTCTAGTGACTGTGTATTTTGTATTTGCAAATGAGATTAATGCCAATGACCTATCCTATAAACTTTATTACTGACCATTCTATTTCCACAATGGATCTCTATTTTGCAATATTAGTTGTAGGTACAGGCCCTAATCCAGGCTGTGTCACCAGGGAAAGCCACACTGCAATATTGTGCTAGAATACCTATACAGACTATGGACACTGTACACAGAGAAAAGAAAAGAAAAGAATGACAACGACATCTGTTCTGACCTCAGTGAATGCAGCCAGAAGAGGAGGACCAGTGAATTTATTACTTTGCTTGCTTAACATTCTGCTTGTCAAGCTATAAGTTAACCCTGCTAGCCTTCTGCTTGTTTTTAATTTGTACTAGAGGTTGACAGTGAATGATCCACACAGAACCACTGGATTTTATTTTAATTAAAAGGAAAGGTTTGTTCTCTTTTTCTTTAATATCCTTTGACAGTAGATCTTTATTTCTTTATTTTTATGTAAATGAATGAAGCAATTAAACTTTTATAAAATTCTGCATTAAACCAATGCTCCAGAATGTAATATACACATTATATTCAAATACAGGCATACCTCAAAGCTTCTGACAAAGGGCTTGTCTACAATGATGAAAAAAATATATGCTTGGCGCCACATTTTCTTGGTCCATACTAACTCTGCAATGATGCTGTTAATGCCACACACATCACACATATTATGAATCTGTCATAGTGAGACACATATTTCCCCCTATTGAACTAATCTCACTGTTAAGAAGTGATGTGCATTTTCAGTCCTTTGAATTATTTTCAGTCACATGGCTGTGGCCACTCCACTTTTTCCTCCATCATGCATATGAATAAAACTTGGGGTTTTATCCCCAGTGGAGGTGTACTAACATTGATATGTGAACATTTGCACACATGAACCTTCTCCCCCCAATGAGGGAAAAACACTCACTTCCCACCAATATCCCCACCACTACCATCCCACGGTACAGCTACCTGGAAGACCACCCATATAACTAAACTTTGAATTTTCTTTACATGTGGGGGCAAGGAAAGGCTTTTTTGACTGAATGAAAGCCCAAAGAATAATATTGCAAACAAATCATCATGGACATCATGTGTGTGGATCAAGGTTCCTACATCGTGAGTACATTTTTAGTCCTTACATATAAGGAGTAAAACTGCTCTGGATCAACTTACATATCTGAACGTATCTCTCCCTATGAACCAGTTAGAGTATTAAGGTCTTCCGAGAGGGGCCTGCTCTCAGTCCCATCCTCTTTGCAAGTGCAAGTGGTGGAGACAAGAGATAGGCCCTTCTCAGTGGTGGCCTCTCGGATATGAAACTCCCTCCCCAGGAATTGGCCCCCTTTCTCCTGGTTTTCAGGAGAAAAGTCAAGGCCTGGCTATTGAACCAGGTGTTTGGGAAGTAGTGCAATATGAAACTGACATAAATGTAGCAGTGCGAATGATGACTATGGCACCAGGCTATGTTTAAATAGTTTAACTGTATTTATATGTTTGTGTTGTTTTTATTGCTTAATGTGTTGTTTTTATATTTTTATATTGCAATGTGGCTTGGAAATTTGCCAAACAGTAAGCCACTCTGAGTCCCCTCCATGGTGAGAGAGAGCGGGGTAGAAATATAGTAAATAATAAATAAATAAGCACCACACATTTAGTGCTGTATTGAAACAGCATGACTGCAGTCAACAATGTAATAAGGATTGAGATGAGAAAAAATGGAATTCTAACTCTAGGTCATTCTACTGTAGTTGCACCTGCCTGCTTTCAATTGGTAAAGAAAACACCAGCTGCCTCCAGAATCCCTTTCTGGGTATAAACAAATAGCAAAAAAAATAGGAAAAATGTGAAGTTCATACCTTTCAGAGGTATCTCACTCACAGGCCTGCCATACGTCAAACTTCATTTGGTGGAAAATAACAAGAATAGCAACAAAAAAACCCTCCTTGTCATTGTATCTGTTTTCTATACGGAGGACAGGAGCAAAGCATTTGTTAGTTTGACAAGCTACTAAACCAAATTCAGGAATGCAACATGCTAGGCTACATCAAACATAGTGAGGTTGGAAGCAGATGGAGGAATTTTGGTTAAATTAACCAGTAAAATTCTCCTCTTTTCTCTGTACAATGACAGAGGATGTGTGTGTGTCCCCATCCATCCAATGTTGGTAATTGTGTATTTGTTGTTGTGTTCTTATTGTGTTTTGTTGGGCTTGGCCTCATGTAAGCCGCCCCGAGTCCCCTTGGGGAGATGGTGGCAGAGTATAAATAAAGTTAATAAATGAATAATAAATAATAATTGTATGTAAAACTTTAAGTTCCAAAGGTTTTGCTTTGTTAAAATGTATTTTGCAACCTTGCACTGCTTATTAAAGGTGATGTTGCATTGATTGGTCCCTAAAACCTGTCAATCATTGTTTAACAGAGTCCAATTGAGTTTGTTCCGCCCCTTTTTCCAGGGACTTTGCAATCTAGCCATTTTGTTTTCAGAGCTCTCCTGGATCTCTTCAGAAGAGGACATATATGAAGGTTTGCCAGGGCTAGCCTTGGTCAAGCCATCTCTCAACACAAGACAAATCCTTTCCCTGGTCTCATCCAGAAAGCCCAACATACCAGGCGGTTGGGTAGCTCTGAGGAGACCCAGGCACCTTCAAACTAGTTGGCTGGCATCCAGAGGAATGTCTTTTCCTTCAGTATAGGCTAGCTGGCTGGGGTCTTGAGTGTCCTTACCTCGAGACTATAAGGACAGAGAGGAGTTTGAGAGCCATCCGGCAGAAGCTTCCAGGACCCAAACAACTAAGAGACTGTGTTTTTCTTTGTCCTTTTGGGGAACAAAGTAAAGTGCCTGAGTGTGGACAACTCATGTTTTAAGTAATAAAGCCTGTTTTGAGTTATCTATAGTGTCTAGCTTGGTCCTTGGGAACCCCAAGCCTCTAAAGGAAGGCAAGAAGCAATCCCCTGGTAGAGAGTCTATGCCCTCGCCCTTCCTGAATATATAGACCGGGTGCGACGGCACAGTTAACAAGACTAGAATTACAACAGATTATCTTCATAATATCAATAAAACAATGCAACATGAAAATAGACACCCGAAACAGAGTTGGAAATGTCACACTGATTATTTGCATAAAAACAACTTACCCCAGCAGGTCAAACACCTGACGAAACAAAAGTGCCTGCAGTGAAAATTGATTTCCTTAGGCAAAGAGTGGTTTGGGGGAAGTCCTAGAAAAATCCTACTCCAAACCTGAATTAATCATAATCATATGCAACAAGAAGTAGAGAAGCCCCTGCCTATAGTTATAAGGCACAGACCATTTCATCCCACAATATACAGTTAGATATTTGTTGTTTATGATGCTGATATGGTGCCCTCTGACAGCAACAAATTCTAGAACGTTTGGTGCAATTACCATCCACAAGCACCAGTTTGTGGACCAGTCAGGATATTCCCCTATCTAGCAGTCCAATTCTTTCTATTGCTTAAAAAATTGCGAGTTTATGCCACTTTCAAATGTGCGCAGTTCTTTATTGTTTATTTGTTTAGGCTCTTTTTGTTCTTGTTTGTTTTTTACAAAATGGGTAGGACTCACAGCGCTGGGGAGGGGGGGGCTTGCGAGTAGCCAGTTAACCAGTTACAATTCATGAGTTTAATCAGTTAAAATTCAGGGTTTTTAAAAAACCAAACACATCTTGGGGGGGGGGGGGAGGTTTGAACACTTAATCCCCCCCTGGCTACAGCCCTGGGTTGGAGTGGTAGAGGGAATCCTGTGGTGTTTCAGCCTGGTGTTCATGTGCATGATGGGAATGATGGGAATGGTGGGATTGGTGTTCCTGTGCCTGATGGGGATGCTGAGATTGACAGTGAGCATACTGATGTGCAAAGTGCAGTTTCAGATGAGGCCCCTGTTCCTGAGAACAGTTTAGTTCCCAGGGCACTGTTAGATAAGCAGTCCTTTGTTAAGGAAGCAGAAAGCTCTGATAGAGATAACACTGCAGCTGAGAATTTTAATGACCAAAGTGAAACAGGAGTGCCCTGTGATCGTAGGGCCAGCATTAGAGAGCGAAGGCGAGCTTCTCAGGATGTTAGGTGCAGCTGCAGATTGCAACACAGGGATACAAAGTGAAAGTATTTTTCCCTTACTTAAGTTTGTAAGAAAGATTCACACCTCAGTTTCCAGGCTTCGTTTAGAAAAGGCATCACGTCTGATTCTCTTGTCTCTAGTTCCTGTCTGCCTTGGCCTTGTTTTTCATGGAATGTTCTACTGCTGCATTGAACTGTTCTAGAAACTAATATCAAGCTTTTAACCATTACCTTTTGGATCTTTGAATTTTGAACTGAATGCTTACCTTTATTAGTGTTATATTCTGCGCCTTCTTGGAAGGCATGGGATAAACCCATTATTTCCACTGTCTGGACCGCTTACTCAAAAGTTATGGACTTTTAATTTAGAATCATTTTTATTGAGTTGCTTTTTACATTCACACATTAAAAAAACAGTAAGTTGAAATAGATTGAAAAAGTGTAGGGGAAAGAAAAGAGAAGAAAACAGGGGGGGTTGGGGAAAGAATAAAGAGAAGGAAAAAAGAAAAGAACAGCAGGTTAGATAAAGATAAGTAACGTAAGAAATAGATTAGGATAGAAAGATAACCGTATCTCTCCTAGTCCATTCCACAGGGATTCCTTTGAGTCTTGATATTTCACTTCGCAATCTTGTGTCTTATATTCACCATTCTTCCTATGATATTTTCTGTTATTAGTATCTCGCTATTTAAACAGTCTTAAATTCTCTTATATAGTCTCTTACGGGTTGCCAATTTGTTATGTTCTTCTGCTTCTGATCGTTTATCCTAGTCCTCAAATAGTCTAAGTCCATAAATTTTCTTAATTTAATGATCCATTTTTCCACCGTTGGGGGTTCTCTGTTCTTCCAGTTCTTTGCTATAACTATCCTTGCCGCCACTGTCATATAATAGAATAACTTATCGTTATTTTTCTCTATGTCCCAATCAGTAGAATTTATAAGATAGTATTTTGGTCTCAGGTCTAGTTTAATCTTCAATATTTTTGTACTTGCACATGAATACTTTTCCAATTTTTTTAAAAAAAATTACAGTTCCACCAACAGTGTAGGAAGGTGCCAATTTGATCCCCACATCTCTAACATTTGTTGTTTAATTTTTTATAATATTGTCTAGTTTATCAGGTGTAAGGTACCAGCAGAAAAACATCTTGTACCAATTATCTGATATAATGGTGGAGCCTGCATATTTGATCTTTGTTTTCCAAACTCCCTCCCATTCATTTAGCATAATTGTATGTCCTAGGTCTTGTGCCCATTTGATCATGTTGTCCTTAATGAGTTCCGTCTCCGTATCCCATTCCAAGAGTTTCCTATATAGGATCCTTATTTGCTTTTTATCAGATTTCATTATTATATCCCATGCAGTGTCTTGTAAGTTAAAGTCGTTTTAAAAGTTATGGACGTTTGAGGGGGCAGTCCAGACAGTAGTTCCATGGTTTTCCAGGCTAAATTAGCTGTGGAAAACTATGAGGACACCAACCCCCTCCCTAAAAGCCCTTTAAAAAACAAACGAACGTAGCTGGCCTCCATTGGAGGGGTACCAGAGCTCTCCTCGCACCTAGAAATGACGTGGCCGTAGAAGGGGGGGGAGGAGAAAAATTGCTCCCCCCCTTTCTCCTGGCACATCATTTCTGCACGCCAGGAGAGCCCCAGCACCCCATTAATGCAGACCGGTGAGACCTTCTTTTAAAAAATAAACTTTTGGGGAGAGGGTTACGGTGTCCCATGCTTTCTGGGGTGAGTGTGGATAGCCCCCGGGAAAATTCGTATTTTTAAATGCAAATGTTCCTGGGATAAATGCTTGTCTGGAAGAGCCCTGGGATATCTGAGTCCACACTGCCATACATTCCAATCCAAAGCAGATATTCTGGCATTTTTGCCTTGATATTCTGATTTATATGGCTGTGTGGAAGGGCCCTGAGTTGAATGAGGTTTTGTGGATTCTATAATATCTGGAAGGATGCAGTCATCTGTGTGTGTGTGTGTGTGTGTGTGTGTGTGTGTGTGTGAGAGAGAGAGAGAGAGAGAGATGCTCCAGTACAAATCCAATTTCTCTTTCCTGAGAAGTGTTCATATACAGCTTTTTATTTTTTCAAAATTAACTTTGCATAATGCACAACTCTGCTCCAACAATACATACTTTTCTTCAAATGGAATGGTAGCTTGTTTTATTTTCAGGAATTTTCAATGGGCAAACCAAAAGGTAAAAAGCAATCTCACTTTCATACTTGAACCATTTGAGTAAAAATAAACTTATTTTCCATTAGGGCAAATATGAAATATACAGTATTATGGAGGTTTAAGAGCTTAAGAGTTTCATCTGGTTTCCAGTAAAAGCCCTCCTTGTATTTTGATTTGAGTTGAATCATCACAAAGGACTCTATTTACGAAATCCTTTAAACAGCTTTTTGCAGTACAGCTCTCAAGAAAAAAGGACAATTATAGGATCTTTGTGAATGTTACAAAGGTCTAAAATTGAATCACTGCTATGTGGTATGAGCTTTGGGTTCTCATGTTTCAGTATCTCAAATCTATGTCACTAGCTAGCTGGAAATCCATAATGTCACTTGATTCTTCAATTTCAATTAAGCCTCATATTTCTAAGAGGGGTATTGTGAAGCGCTGGAGATACTCTGTATCTATCTCCAAGCTTGAATGTTCCTTGCAGTTCGGATGATCATCTGCAACTACTGATTCTTTTTGCTGGAAATGTTAAAGAAAGGATATTACCGCCACCCCCAGCTTGTTTTTTGATTTCTTCCTCCAACAAGGAAAAGAAGTGTGTGTGTGTGTGTGTGTGTGTGTGTGTGTGTGTGTGTGTATATATATATATATATATATATATATATATTAGTGTGTGAGAGAAATAAATTACAATATACACCATATAAAATAAAACTAGTGATCACTACATTCCAAATATTAAACAGATTGCCAAGATTTCCACAATTTAAATGTACCTTTAAATCTCTATCACAGTTTATTGTTGAAAAATGAAGGAAAATAATTGACATTCAATCCAAGAAAAACACTTGGTCCATATCATGCTAATAAACATATATTCAATAATAGTTTTGCACATTCTTTCTGAGCATTGCACACAATGAAGTCAAGAGGTGCTGAGAGATACATTCAAAAGCATTTCCTCAAAATAACCGATATACACATACTCGGATATTATTCTTATATTCAGCTACCAAAACACTAGCTGTTTTAAGACTGGTTTTAAGGCTAAAACAAGGAAATTAAAGATCCAAACAAGCCAGGGCTAAAGCCTTAAATGAAGATTAAAATGGGTTACTGTGAGTTTTCCGGGCTGTATGGCCATGTTCCAGAAGCATTCTCTCCTGATGTTTCACCCACATCTATGGCAGGCATCCCCAAAGTTTGTGAGGTCTGTTGGAAATTAGGCAAGTAAGGTTTATATATCTGTGGAGTGTCCAGGGTCAAAGAAAGAACTCTTGTCTGTTTGAGACACCTGTGAAAGTTACATTTGGCCACCTAGATTAGCATTGAATGGCCTTTCAGCTTGAAAGATTGACTGATTCCTTGCCTGGGGGAATCCTTTGTTGAGAGGTGTTAGCTGGGCCTGATTGTTTCTTGTCTGGAATTACCCTGTTATTTCAGTAGCCTTTTTTTGGCTACTGAAATAACAGGGTAATTCCAGACAAGAAACAATCAGGCCCAGCTAACACCGCTCAACAAAGGATTCCCCCCCGGCAAGGAATCAGCCAATCTTTCAAGCTGAAAGGCCATTACCCTGTTATTTGAGTGTTGCTCTTTATTTACTGTCCTTATTTTAGAGGGATTTTTAGTACTAGTAGGCAGATTTTGATCATTTTCATGGTTTCCTCCTTTTTGTGGATGGTAGACTCCATACATGCAGAACCCATGGTTGCAGGGGGCTGACTGTATGAATCTTCTACTCTTTCATGTACTCTATGTAGAACGATTTTTGTTACTGGGTTATACATGTCATTTGCTAATTGGTTCTATCATAAATACATGTGAAATGTTTATCCTACAGCACAGGATAAACCTTTTGCAGGACATCCTGCATGAATATCTCATAGAGTCTCAACCAATTCAACATAGTTTGTAGCAGCCACAAAAATGAGGTTTCTGGAGTATAATAACTACTTTCAGAGTAAGTAACATACAGTTAAACAGGAAATAACATGTCCAAATCAGGAACAGATTTTTTAAAAATTTGTTACATAATGTTATATGTACTTAGGTTCTACTACAACACTGGAAATAATGAAGTGAGTTGGATTTACAATTTGGTCCTTTGCATTTTAATGCAATAGAAAATAACTTAAGTCCTAGGTGGACTCAGGGGACTTTACTATCAAGTAAATTTGCTGACAAACACAGCTTTCCTGGACATAGACTCACCAGGGTTGTCAGACTTTTGTAGGAGTGCAAAGGAATCTCACTAAAGGTTGCAAGATTCACAGCAAAGTTCAAAGGCCTACCCTTGGCTATATTAAATATTTAACTGCCAAAAAGAAGCATACTTTAGCAATATTTGGTGTAGGGCATCTCCACAAAATAACATATATTGTCACATATATAGAAATAAAATTACTTTCTTCTGTTTAATGTAGGCAAGACAATACACAGGCCCTAAATTTTATGTGGACCAGGTACTTCTGACTTACAAATTTTGATCACTGGATATTTTTGCACCAGCTGCCTTAAGCCATTTTCTCAAACAGTGACAGACATCAGACAAGGTGCTAGCATGAAGCTTTCAGCAATAAACATCACATGGAGAATCTTCTCTACAACAACAACAAAAAGTATTCCAAGTATTCATTGTTTTATTTTCTCTATTTTTTTTAGGTGCTGCAATCGTTGTTTGATGCTTTAGTAACATTATGGAGCAAGAGTGGGCAAATGTTGGAAGTGTTAGCTGTAACTGCCCCCCAGGAAATCTGTGAAGACTGCTCTCTACCAAAATAAATCAAAATGTATTCCCCAAATGTTCCCAAACATCTTCTGGGGGGAATATGCTGACCATTTTAGCCCTGTTTTAGCTCCTCTCCAGGCCATTTGTGAACCAGGAGAGGCTTTTTAGACAAGTGAACAGCAATCACTGCCTTCTCACTCCTCCTCAGCCTAAAATCGTCCTGAGGGAAAATATGTTAATAATGTCCCAAAATTTGGGCAAAAAACCCTCCTGGGAACCCAGGGGCAAAGATAGATCCTGAAACCAACCCATCATATATGACCATAAAAGGTAATTGGTATAGACCAGTTAGTCTCAAAGGTGCTTCAGAATTCCTCCCTTTTTTCCATTCCTTCTTATGATATTATATCCTAAACTTTTTTAAAAAACACCAGATTATATATATAAAGTCACTTGATTCTTCAAGTTCAATTAAGCCTCATATTTCTAAGAGAGGTAGTGAGGTGCTGGAGATACTCTGTATCTATCTTCACGCTTGAATGTTCCTTGAAGTTTGGATGATCGTCTGCAACTACTGATTCTTTTGCTGGAAATGTTAAAGAAAGGACCTTACCACCACCGCCCCCCAGCTTGTTTTTTGATTTTTTCCTCCAACAAGGAAGAGAAGTATGTATGTATGTATATATATATATATATATATATATATATATATATATGTGTGTGTGTGTGTGTGTGTGTGTTAGAGAAATAAATTACAACATACACCATATAAAATAAAACCAGTGATCACTACATTCCAAATATTAAACAGATTGCCAAGATTTCCACAATTTAAATGTACCTTTAAATCTCTATCGCAGTTGATTGTTTAAAAATGGAGGAAAACAATTGACATTCAATCCAAGAAAAACACTTGGTCCATGTCATGCTAATAACCATATATTCAATAATAGTTTTGCACATTCTTTCTGAGCATTACACACAATGAAGTCAAGAGGTGCTGAGCGACACATTCAAAAGCATTTCCTCAAAATAACTGATATACTCATACTCAGATATTATTCTATATTCAGCTATACTCCGGCTATATATAGCCAGAGGAATAAAGAATCATTTCAAATGCTGAGTTCCAGAACAGAGAGAAGATACATTTTATTAGTTTGTTAACGATTCCCACATTTTTAGTGTCATTCACTTCCTTTCTGCTCTTTTGTATTTGATGCTGTCCTCTTGCCCCCCCCCCCCAACCATGACCACCCATTCCCCACATGTTGTAAGTTTGAGAAATGATGACAAAAGCATTAAGCTCTATTCAATGTTGGGCTTCTGCATGCAGAAAATTAGAATTCAGAACAGGAGAAATTACCATCTTTCCATCATAATGTATCTCAAAAACCTACTCTGGAAAGCTGGTAATCCCTCCCAAGTTTTTCTAGGACACAAAGGAGAGGGCAGTGAAAGGCAAAACTCCCAGCACTCTCACCAGCATCATGCTTGATTTAGTATACTGTTATCAGGAAGCTCAAGTTATTTATCTACATGTGAAGTACTAAGTTCATGTACAACATTCATTTTCACTGGTTATTCTTGTAGTATCATTCTCCAGCCTCAACAAACCCCTAGGAGTCAAATGAAAGAGAATGCAGAAATGTATTTTGTATCATTTTCAAAATGGCTCAATGACTGAACTCAAGTAATTGGGACAGAGGCAGGCATGTGCTCGAGTATAGTAAAACAATTATTAGCTCCTTGGGGGAAAAGTGTGGTAAAAGTATGACAATGACTTCAGCTGGCCTTGACCACCCATGTATTTGTCTTCACAATTCCCTGAACTCTTCTAAATAAAGGACATGGCTGATTGATCAAGAACATTAATGAGATTTTTACATTGGTGTATTCCCACTAAGGTGCATGTGTAGAGAGGTGAATGGCTTCTTTAGTATTCTTCCTCAGGCTCATCCTTCATCCATTCAGTGGTCAGGCATAATCTGCCCTACATCTAGGCTGACAGGCAGATAAACAGATTTGTAAAGATCTGGAATTCAAACACAATATACATGCCTGGCTTTCCATATTGAGACATATTGATTTCTGCATTTAGTTGATGTAATGAAGACTTTTTAGTCCATTTTTACTTAATGCTTCCCTTGATCTTTGTGTAAATAAGGTGCAGATTACTATAATCATATTGTTGTGTATGGTTTTTCTCCCCCATAATAATTAAGTACAGTGCCTTAGAGAAGAAATAAGATTCTGCTGCACAAGGCAGTAATTATTTAGATCACTTATCTATCTTAGTGTTGTGATTTTGCCTTGAAATATTGCAATTACAGAAAATGAAAATGGTTACATATAAGTATAGTATTTTATTAACTCTTAGCAAGCTGCAGGCATGGTTTAGAACCCAAAAATAGGGAATCGAAAATCTAATGGGGGGGGGGGGGATTTTTTTGATTAGTAATAGAAAGACTTACCAAAAAAATCCAAAAATTTCTAAAATGTAACGTAATTACTAACGAAATTCGTTAGTAGTTCTAAAGTAGGCAAAGCAGGGAAACAGGACTGACACTGTTTTAAGCACAGGCAAATCAAGGGGCAACATTTCCCTTGGTTTCCTTGCAGGGAGGTATAATGCATTAATATATTATTATTAATATTATTATTAATATTATTAAAGGACAGGGTTTTTTGCAGGGACATATAATGCATTAATATATTATTATTATTAATATTATAAAAGGACAGGGTTTCTTTGCAGGGACATATAATGCATTAATATATTATTATTAATATTATTAAATAAAATAGTTGCCAATGCCCACCTCTGGTGCAGGCCTTGCTAATCTGTAGAGTTCTCCTCACTCCAGCTTTTTCCCATTCAGTTTTACCAAAGCAGTCTAGGACCTCCGTTTGAACTCTATGGCTTTTCTTGATTCTGAACTCTTCCTTCTCCTCTCCGTGCTCTATTCACTCCTGCGGACCTTCTCTCAGCAGTTCTTATGTCCTTCTATTCCTTCTATCTAAAACCCCTTCCTGGGTGTTTAAATCGCTTTTCATCAGTCCTCCAGCCCCTCTAGGAGTCCCGATCTGGATCTCTCTATCGTTTCCGGCTCCTTTTTCACTTCCTGGAGGAGGCCTTTCACTCTAATTAGGCTCCAAGCATGGAAAGGCCCCGATTTGACTGTGAGTTATGTCTGCAAAGCTATTTTGGAGGGGAAAATTTTCCTGTTGGGTGGGCATCCGAAATAGTTACTAATCTAACAAAAAATTGGGCCCAGGGGGTGCGGAAAAGAAAGTCCACTTCCAGGATTGGCCCTGCGATGCGTATAAACTTGAAAGTCCCATACATACGAATCCCTTCCGATTTCTTTTCATTTTCATAACTTTTTTCTCATGCCTAGCAAGCTGCTTTCCTACATTTATTTGGGCTTGACTTCTTCATATTCACAGTTCCCCATACCTATGAGAAATGGCTAATCTGCTAGCTAAAATCCCCTTCGGGGTTGAGAAGGGTGATATACAAATATCACAAATAAAATAAATGAATAATAAATAGAGACAGATGTGTTAAGATGGTAAATAAATCATAAGAATAGTGGTTTTCACAGTGGACTAGAACTCTGGAGGTCAGAGTTCCAATCCCCCTTCAACCTGGAAACACCAGTCACACTCTCTCTGCCCCAGAGGATGTCAAACGCAACCCTCCTCTAAACAAACCTTGATGAGAAACCCTTCGTAGGATCACCTTAGATCAATATACTGTAATTTGGAAAATACTTAAAGGCAACAGAGTGATTCTGAAATTTGTATTAAATATCTTAACTCATAACCCGATGAGTCCATCTTTCTAGTCTCTCATATTCTACGATAACAAACAATTCAGAAGTCTTGAATTGCTTATCTTCTACACCAGAGATGTCAAATTCGTATTCACTAAAAGCCACATCAGCCTTATGGCTGCCTTCAAAGGGCTGTTTGTAATAGTAAGGCTGTATACTGTAAATGTAACTATATTGCCCTGGATTGAAAGCCTCACAGGCCACATAAAATGCCATAGCTGGAGAGATTCAGCCTGTGTGTTCTACACTGATATGTATGTGTTCGTGTAATAGTTTCACATTTACAGTTAGCCCTCTCTATCCATGGACTCTGCCTCCACGGAGTCAATTATCATGGCTTAATTTTTCCATTTTATATAAGGGATACAATTTTACAATACTATTACATATAATAGACTTGATCATCCACAGATTTTGGTATCAATTGAAAGTATTGAAACCAAACCACTTCAAATACAAAGGGCTGATTGTACATTTACTGCTGCTATTTTGAGAGATTTACATTACCTGCTCTTGTGAAATATAAGAGTAAAATTCACAGTTCCAAGTTTCTTTGATTCCTGGGGATAGTTCTTTTACTAAATCAGTAATACAAACCTGCTGACAGTGCATGAAAAAATGTGTTACCTCTAGAACTGAAGCTGGGAGCTGAGGATTTCATCATGTTAGGTTTTCGGAAATGGAAGGACTCCACAATTTGACTATGCAATAGGTTTAGTAATTTCTATTGTGCCTTGTTATTTCCAGATACGTCCGCAAAAAGATATCCTGATTGGTTACTAGGGGAATACAATGGACAAAGTCTTCTGTCCTTCATCATCATTTGAATGGAGACTGCAGCATTCTGGAGACGTTTCATATACACGGCAATTAGTCCCTAGGGTGGTGCCAACTGTGTGTCAAACACTGAAGATGAGCAAAAACAGAAATACTTTGAGGAACAGTTTTTAAAAAGAGTTCCCTGCCTTTTCCAGTATTGCACTGAAGGGGAGTGAAAGATATATTCCTTGATTCATTTTTAAACAATGATATTGTCACATAAAACGTATTTAGGGGTATATTTCAGAAGCAGAGAGATATGGAAACATCTTCAGAAAGTTACTTTCCATTAGAGAAGGGAAATGAAAGCATCACAAGAGGAGGCAACACTAGCATTCTCTGCCTCCTTACCAATTTATTTTACCTGCAGCTTTAACACCCAAATAGGGCTACAGAGTGTATCTTTTCTCTTCCCAGTTTTATCTTGTAATGTGTGTCTACACTATAGATGAACTAATGCAGTTTGACACCAGTTTAACTGCCATAGCCCAATGCTACAGAATCCTGGGATTTGCACTTTGGCGATTTGCACCTTTTTAGCAGAGAAGGCTAAAGATTGTGTAAAACTACAACCCCCATAGCTTTGCGCCATGGCAGTTAAAGGTGCTATCAAATCGGTGGTGAGGTAAGCTGACGCAGTTAATACATACTTGTTGCTTTTGAAGCTCCCTAACTGTATTTGAACAAACACCTAAGTTAGAAAATTACAAGTACTACTTTGGCAGCTGGTACTTCCCAGCAACTTTGGTCAGTAACAGAAATATTGCCCATTAAAATCATTCATGCAAATTACCTTGTCAATGACACAGTGAGAACTCATATTATTTTCAATGAATTCTTTTTAATTGACACTAATGAGAACAAAAGTTCTCAAGGAAGCTTTTATATACTCCACAGCTATAACAATTAAAGAATTTATTGTTTTCTTTTCTCTTGTAGTTTTGCTCATGTAAGGAATAGAAGAGGCACCAAGGCACAAATTCTTTTCGTTAGCACACTGTCCTGATTTGATTAAGTAGCTTTATTTGGCTATTTGGAAAACAGCCTCACTTAGACAAATTGGGCACACCTGATTCAATTCATGGTTGGATCTGAAGTAAGGTTTTAAAATCAAAACCATCATACATTCCAGTGACTGGAAACTAAGACTTTCCCCCAGTTTCTCAGATTTAATGGAACATAATCATAGAAGACCTATAGGACATGAAAGACAAAATCTGGAGTGCAAGGTTGCTAATGGGGGTTCAGGTGTGCAGATTGTAGTAACCACTGTGGATTTTTAAATTTCTTTATTGTTAATTGGGCTGTTACTAACTTTCCTTTTAGTGCTTGCAAAAAAAACAGAATGAAATTTATATAGGCAGGTGTCACAAAAAATTAGGGCCTTTCCACACAGCCTTATAACCCAGAATATCAAGGCATGTAATCCTCAATATCTGGTTTGAACTGGGTTATCAGAGTCCACACTGCCATATAATCCAGTTCAATGTGGATTTTATGTAGGTGTGTGGAAGGGGCCTAATTTGCAGGTACCTATTTATGGAAAAGCTTATGTCTACAGTGGGAAATATTTCCAAAACAGGATGCAATTATCACCTAAAGTTTTCTGTGCTGATTTTTTTAAGAAAAATTGCATCCTCCACAGAAATGTGTGTAGCTAAGATACAAGGGGGGGGTGGGGTGTTTAAAAAAAGGTCCAGTGCATTTTGTTGTTGCTGTTTGCTTTGCTTTAGTTTTGTAGAATGATAATGTTGTTGTCGTCCCCAGATTTTTGTGGCACATGGAAATGTTTCACTTCTCTGTCTGTGTATGCTTGTGTATAAGGGCACATATGTGTATTTTAAGGGGAAATGCATGGATACAGCATATGCCACTGATGTTTCTCTATTCATAGGGTATGGAACATCAAGGTTTGCAACTGAGAGACAGCCACAAAATCTACTGTACATAAATTTATTTGTCCTAACCATTACACAGCTCTCAGATTTCCCAACTCTTCATTCATTCATGGGGTCAGACTAGAGTATGATCCTTACCTCTACAGGCTAGAAGACTGTGTGCCAGGATCAGCTATTAGGAGGAAAAGTCAGAACAGAATCTTCAAAATTGTTCTGATGGATGAAGGAGGTATGAGAACTTCAGCCAGTGAGGACAGAAACTAAACCCTAATTATTAGTGTTAAGACGTCCCTCTATTCCATTCTGCTTCTTCTTCACCTGGAAGAGCCCTCCTTTACAACAGAACCTCACACATAGGGTAAATCTTTTGCCTTACTTCTATAATATGTATTTTCAGTACTGTGAACACTGGGGTGGCAATTCAGCTGTTTATGGGTAGAACAGCAACAGCTTCTCTACCATGTCAACCATTTCTTTTCCAGGGTCATGTGTTCTGCTATAATAATAATAATCATAATAATAATACCTGAAAAAAGTTACAGAAAATGAATGTGTCAACTACTCTGGGACTTCCGCATTGAGACTGACATAGTTTTGGAGCACAATATTCCTGACCTCACAATCGTGTTAAAAACCCAAGTATGGATAGTCGATGTTGCAATCCCAGGCGACAGCAGGATTGAAGAAAAACAACTGAAAAAGCTGACACCATACGAGGATTTAAAGTTAAAACTGGAAAGACTCTAGCACAAGCCAGTCAAGGTGGTCTCATTGGTGATCGGCACACTAGGTGCAGTGCCTAAAAACCTTGGCCTGCACTTACAGTCGGCACTGACAAAATTACCATCTGTCAGCTGCAAAAGGCCACCCTACAGGGATCTGCATGCATTATTCGTCGATAAATCACAGTTCTAGACACTTGGGAAGTGTCCGACGTGTGATCCAATACAACACATTTTTGCTGTGTACTAATCTTGCTGTGTTTCACATAATAATAATTATAAACTTTATTTTTGTCCTGACCAAACTTCCTTGTGGGGACTCAGGGTGGTTTACAACAAACAGCAGTAAACATTCATTGTCATAAAGTGCAGGCAGAAACCAAAACAACCAATGCAACCATAAATCAAATAATATATTGAACATCCATGTCAATTCATAATGGGAACATTACAATAAATTAGACATGCCATAACTAAAATTACATGTGAACAGATAAACATTTAGAAAAGGTTTAAAATTAGAATTAATAAAGGATATAAATTTTAAAAGCCAAAATATCCAAAATAGAAAGTCACCCCCATATTCCATTTCCATTGTATTTGTGCCAGATATTCTATGTGTCCTCCTCACTGCATGCTTGAGAGCACAGAAAGGTTTTAAATTATTTTTAAATGAGAAGAAGGAGGAGGCCATTTTGATCTCCTTAGAGAGGGGGTTCCAGAGGCAGGGGGTGACCATGGAGAAGCCCCCTCCCCCTAGTTCCCATCAGCTATGTTTGAGACAGGAGTGGGACCAAGAACAGAGGCTCATCCACCTATCTTAGCACTCAGGCAAGATTTTACGTGGAGATGTGGTTAGCCAAATAGATAATGGACTGGTTTAAATTTTTTTATTAATAGCAGGCAGGCTAGTATACTTTAATAAAACCTAAAAGTACTTTGTCAACTCACAGCTGTGTAATATAGCAAAGAACACAAACTGACAAAAAAACCCTCTTGGAAACAAGAAAGTGAAGATGTGTGTGAGAGAAAATAAAAGGAAATAAGCATAGAACGAAATTGATTCCAAATAAATCAGGGAAACTATTTTTGCAGGAATGGTGAAACAGTCCCTTTTATGGTCAACAGGATAAAAAGAGGGCTAATGGGTAAGTACTAGAGGAAATATTATGAACTAGCTGTACCCGGCACGCGTTGCTGTGCCCTATTTAGGAGATGCGAGAAAGTCTAAGTATGTAAGGGTTGGAAATGATGTTACTTAAGTTCTTGGTGGGGTGCTTGGGAACTGATCTTGAGTTTGGAAGTTGTAGTTCACCTACACCCAGAGAGCACTCTGGACTCAAACAATGTTGGATCAGGACCAAACTAGGCATGAATACTGAATATGCCCAAATGTGAACACAGATGGAGTTTGGGAAAATAGACCTTGAAATTTGGGAGTTACAGTTTCTGGGATTTAGCGTTAACACGCAAAGAGCATCCTGAACTCTTGCAACAATGGAATTGAACCAAACTTGGCATATTGAACTCATTACCAACAGAAAGTGCTGGTAACCGGTGGCCAACTACAGGGATGTCTGAGGTGCTGAGTAGAGAGCATAGGGTGGCAATGGTGCTGGAACTTGAAAGTTTAGAAAACCCTTTCCAGGTGGTCCCCCTGCCTCTTTTGCTGCTTTTTTATTTATATAGATTTATTATTATATGTAATTTTATATTCAGGGTATTAAAATAATAAAAATAATATATATTTTTATTTATATAAATAAAAATAATAAATATTATTTATATAAATATTTATATAATAAATTAATATTTATATAAATATTAATTTATTATAATACCATGGGTATAAAATTGCATATAATAATAAAACTATATAAATAAAAATATAATGTTTGTTTGTGGGATTAAATAATATTATAAGAATAAATCTAGGCCTTACCTGCCTCCCCCTCGCCCTCTTCCCTTCCCCGAGGAGGCTCCTGGGAGTTGGAGTCTGGAAGGCGAGGCCTACAGGCACGCCAAAGCCTTGGGCTTGCCCTCTTCCCTTCCCCGAGGGCCTTCAGGCTCCGTTGCTTCTCCCTCCTCACTGCTCTTCCTCAGCTTGAATGAAGGGAAGGGTCCTTCCGCGCGCCCTTCCCCTCCCACTCCCATGGAGAAAGCGGCGAGTAGGAGGGTGAGGCGGGCACGCTGCCTCCACTGACCCTGGCTTCGGACGACCCTTGGCGCCTCCAGATGAAGGAGAGCAAGGAGGACCCTTCCCTTCATTCAGGCCAAGGAAGAGCAGCGAGGAGGTAGAAGCAACGGAGCCTGAAGGCCCTCGGGGAAGGGAAGAGGGTGAGCCCGAGGCTTTGCCGTGCCTGTAGGCCTTGCCTTCCGGACTCCAACTCCCAGGAGCCTCCACTGCGTTGGGCAGTGGTCTGGCACCGGAGCGAGTTGGAGGACTCCAAGGGCGATTCACTGCCGTCTCCGTGCCCTTCCCTGGCTTCGTCCCCCATGCGCGTGAGGTGGCGGTTGGAGGGAGGGGGTGGAGTGGGAGGGGGTGGAGAGGGCCAGGCCAGGGGAAGGGGGTGGATTGTTTGTGGGGATGGCAGGGGCGTGGCCTCCGCTGGGAAGCGGCGCCGGCATTTTGTGTGGGCCGATGTCGGCCAATGGGATTCGCTGGCAGCCGTGGAGGACGCTGGGAAATGTAGTTTTTTTGTATCGTTGTTTTGGGGGCCTTCTAGGTTTTGGGGGGGAAGTTTCTTTGCTAAAAACCTTCCTTGCCTGAGGCCTATTTTTGTTGCCAAGTTTGGTGTCTCTGCCTTGGATGGTTTCTCTGTCTGTGGCAGTCGTTCGATGACGGGACCTCCTTTATATATATAGATTTACTTTCATTAAAGGAAAGAGTACAGTGTGCTTCATTCTCCAGAAGAAGGCAAATGCCTTTTATCATGTTGTTGTAGATGTTTTAAAATTGTATAGCATTGAATCTTGCTGTAAGCTGGTCTGAATCCCCCTATGGAGGTGAGAAGGTAGGGGTACAAAAGTTTTTAATAAATAAATAAAATTGAATCAAGAAGGAAAGTTGGGATTTTAAGTCTTCCAAGAACAAAATCAAAAAGGAAAGTTGGGAGACATACACATAGTTAAAGTACAAAGTACTTTAACTATGTATATGTGTTTGTCTATACAATAAATCACATACAGCAAAATGTGTGTGAAAGAAAGATTCATACTCAATTGAATTACATTTAAAATCTATTGATACATGACCTTGACATCACAATTTTTTTAGCAGAACAGTAGTTAAATATGATGACGACAAATGGCACAAAAGTTATTAATATAGCTAAATTATGCACAAATACAGAGAACATGTTTCAAAATAAATTCTAACCTAGAAAACTAAGAGGGAATATGTTGAAAATGTGTCACTGCCTCTAGCTAAAACAGATTAGATATAAATGAAATGTAAGGTTTAGAACTGAACTGTTACACAAAAACTGACAATGGAATTGATTGGAATGAGAAATGAAGATGGGAATGGAAATAAAGAATAGTTGAACCCCCACCTTGAAATAAAGAGGCCAGACAACAAACATATGGTATAAAGGGGTAATTATTTGACATATTTATTTGTTTATTTGTTGAACTTCTGAAACCATCAGAAAAACGGGGGGCTAAATCCACCTGATGAGCATAGTCGAGGGACAAATGTCACTTCACTGGCTAGCTCCACAGACCACCATGAGCCAGCACCCAACCCCCAAGGGCAATCAAAACCATTTTGGTTAATTGCCCCAGCTGTTCTTAAGAAGGTCATCCTTGGGGTGCTCCCTCCCAAACTACAGGTTTTTACAATACTGAGAAACCCACGTTTTAGCCTCGGGGGGGGGGGGTCTTTTCCAGTCCACCAAGGTAGAACCTCAAAAGAGACAATTCTAGAAACCCACTCTTCACCCACAAAGTGGATGTTGTGGTGCCTACCAAATCTAATTTAAGCTTTTAACATGCCCCAAAGTCTAATTTAAGCTTTTAACATGCCCCAAAAAGTGGCAGTTCCACAAGAAAGGCCCATCATAGATTCAACCCCCACCCCTTTTCAAGTCCTTCAAGAACAAAACATTCCCTTAATGGAGAGGTGAGTCAGGCCTTCACAACATTCATTTCAACAGAGAGGTGAACTCCATCTGTCCTGTACAAATTGGGTCTTTATACTTACCATCTGCCCTGTAGAATTAGGACTGTATGGGAAGAATCATTTCCTCTCAAAGTCCTGTGGAAATTCATGTAAAAATATATATGGTGAGACAAATGTAGACTTGTCAGTATTTTGGCTCCTGTCCCCAGATCCTCTCCCAATCTTGGTGTTAGCTACAAAAGGATGGTTGTTACTCATGGTGTCCAGTAGGGCTGTTTCCGAATTTCTGATACTTCCGAATTTCAGAAGTTTTTTTGCCTACTTCCAACTTTTGAAGCAACTTCCGATCACTGCCTCCCAAACGGAGTGGTGTTGCATTTCTGAATTTGTTTTGGGATTCCAAATTCTGAATTTCAGGAGTCATTTCCTAATTTTCTTGCTGATTGCTCATTGGCTGATGGCTAACAGCTGACTCTCCCTTCTGCTGATTTTTTGGGCCTTTTTTGAAGGCTGACGCTATTTTTAAAGACTTCCGAATTTTGGAAATTTTTTTTGAAAAATTCAGAAGTCAATCGCATATGATTTTTGAACAAAATTAACATCCGATTCCAAAATTGAAGCATTTTTTTGCCTTCGGAAACAGCCCTAGTGTCCAGGTCACAAATATGCAGCTGTCATGGCTACATTTCACATTCACTAGGGTTGCCAGATCTCAAGGCCAGGCCCACAGTCTGTAGTTTCCATGGCTTATCTCCAGACAGGAGACTAGGATACAAATTCTCCAGTTTTGGAGGGCATAGCTCCAGGAAAGAGAAAGAGCTGGGTGTAAATCCTCAGCTTAAATCAGTGCTGTCAACTTCTTCCGGCCCAAGGGCCGGAAGAGTGTCACTGATCACCTGGGGGACCGCAGGTGATCAGTGAGCAGGGGGCGGGGCCAATAGCGGGGGCGGGGCGGGGGCGGGGCCAGCTGACTTCCTCGCAACGGCGGCGCCGAGAGAGGGAGAAGGGGCGATCCAGGCAGGAGGAAGAGAACTGGCTCCTCCTCCCTGCCTGGATCGCTTCTCCGTCCCTCTCTCGGTGCGGAAAGGCAGAAGGCGGCGGCGCCAACGGCAGCGTCACAGGCCTGGCGTGACGCGCTGCCCCTTGGCACCGCCTACTCCTCTGAACCCCTCCTTCCTAGGCCGGGGAGCCGCGAAAGGAGGAGGAGAGGCGGTGCCAAGAGCAGCGCGTCACGCCAGGCCTGTGACGCGCTGCTCTTGGCGCCACCTTCTGCCCCGGCGGCTCCGCCCCTAGGTAGGGAGGGGGCGCCAAAAGGAGGAGCTAGCTCTCTTCCTCCTCCCTGCCCCGCCTCACCCTCCCCCCCGGCCGCCATTTTTTTTTTAAAAACGATGTTTTTTGTTTAAAAATAAATAAAAAATGGCGGCTGAGGGCATAGGTGGGGCCGTGTCCAACAGGCTACGGGGCCGGATCCGGCCCCGGGGCCGCCAGTTGGACAGCCCTGGCTTAAATGAAAGAGCAGCAGCTTGCAATATTTTGCATGCCTTAATTGATTTGCTACAACTTGCAAAGATTGCCCAGGAAATTTACATTGTTACCTTTCTCCTGTTCTAGTTTTCACCGGGGCTTACCCTCACTCTGCTTTGTATCCATGTCCTAGCTAGAAGCAAGACAACTAAATTAAATATTCATTATCCTGTCTCCTACAGTAAGTGAGAAGTAATAATCCCCCATCTCACATTGATCTGGTGACAGACCCTTTAGGTAACATTTCTCTCTTAATTTCCAGACAGGAAAATATGCTTTCTTTCTCCATACGCTTGTTTGAATGACACGCGGTGAGTATCTTGGTTAATACTTAATGAATAATGCTTAATGGTATCTGCGGGATGATCACTAGGTCTCAGGTTCTGGCCCACAATCCTCAAGGCATTGAACAATCCTGAACTGGCAACTCTAGCCAGTGAGCTATTTGCTAGCTGTTTCTTGATGGTGGTGGTGGTGATAACAATAACAACAACAACAATAATAATAACAACTACTACTACTACTTTATTCTTAGACCCTGCTACCATCACCCCAAAGGGACTTGGAGTAGCTTGCATATGGGACAAAATACCTACAGATACAAATATAAAACAATTCATCAGAGCAAAAACACAATTAAAATAAAAACATAGTAAAAAGATAATCCAGATACAAATCACAATTCAATAAAAACATAAGAGTATTAAACAGCATTAAAACTTAATCAAAACAACAGGCAGTACTTCCATGTCTGCATTGGTGGTTTGGACAGTGGACCAAATGGAATCCAGACCAATCCAGATGTCAGGCTTTTGAAGCTACAGGATCACTCCAGAGCTTCCTCAAAGCTTTGGAATAAAACCTATGTTCTATTGATCTGGATCAATGATTGAATGTAGTACTTTCATTGTGAATCTAGCAGTGCATTGTGTGGACTCCTCGCAGCAGCTGAACGATTTTGCTTTATTATGACATGTAGTACTCTTTAAGAGTTATCCTAAGATTTGAGTTGCCCTATAACTGCATTCCATCATATCCAGACAGCAGTATCAATCACTAGAGGTGATTGCCAGGAGAAGGGGGAAGAGGAAGAAGCAATAACACCTACATGGATTGAAGCTTCAGAGGCAAGTGGCATTAAACAAAGCCACCGGACATTGAGAGGATTGTGAAAAAATGGGAAGGAAGAACAATAAGAAGGGCAGATGTATAGGGATGGTGTGAACAAAGGGGAAACTACAAATAAGAGGATAAGAGGAATAAACTAAATACTATTCTGCATGAAGCTATATAATAGATTACAGCCATAATATTGCCATCCACTTTTTAGATTTTGGACCTTTAGCCACCTTTGCACAT
This sequence comes from Anolis apletophallus, assembly GCA_030556195.1. NCBI lineage: Eukaryota > Metazoa > Chordata > Lepidosauria > Squamata > Anolidae > Anolis > Anolis apletophallus. The sequence continues at coordinate 24,333,225 of JARBWK010000001.1, forward strand.
GGTATCAACCTGCTCTGTTCATTATTTATTGCTTAAGAACTTAAAATATTTATTTCCTGGTTGTGGCCAATCCAAAAATGGAAGCTGTTATCTTTTGTGGTTTAATAATATGAGAAATCACAAAACATTATGAGAAAAATGCTTTCATTTATTTGATGGACAGCTTCAATTTTGGCTATGTATTCTAATGAATGTACTGAAAGATTGCAACACAGGAATCAATTATATTAATTCATTTGTCTGCTTTGTAAAGTTTTTAAAAAGTTTAAACTATATATGACCCCCCCCCCCCGTATATATGGGGGTATGCTTGCTGACATTACTATCAACAGATTTGATAGCAAACATATACATTTGGCTGATTTTCAATATCTTGTGACTTACAGAATTAAAAGCTATTGCCTCCAAGTGCTTGGAAAAACAACCTTAATAAAAGAAGAATCCTACAAACGAGACTGCATGAGATACTGAATTATGGCTTGGGTTCAAGAACAAACTAGTAAGACTAAAGTTGCCGGACTTTGGGCTGGCCCATATAGTTGAGCTGGATTTACTGCCAAACTGCCTATGTTGGTTATTCTTGTCTGTTTATTGTCAGTCATCCTGCTACCCCCTTATGTCTAATCCCTGAATGACTTCAGGCTTCCAGAACAAGGTTACCATGCAGTCAAAATATTTCAAATATAAGAAAAATATTGAGTAACAGTGTCAAGTATGCAACCATTTATGGCAACCCTTGAACAAACATTTCTAGGAAGTATTTTAATTGAAGTACCATTAGTAATACAGTCCCTCCATACTTCAGGTTTGACTTTTGTAGATTTGATTATCCATAGATTTGAGGATGTCATCACATTAGAGCAGTGTTTCTCAACCTTTTTTGAGCCGAGGCACACTTTTGACATTTAAAAAATCCCGAGGCACACCACCAACCAAAATGAAACAAAATGACACTCTAACACAGTAATATATATAGTTAATATGTTTTTAAAAGTATACACTCGGTGTGAAACCTGGGCCTGTTTCAATGAACACAACATAGATATCCTGGCAGAAATCAAAGAGCTTTTGCTAAAGGCTTTCATGGCCAGAATCACCGGGTTGCTGTGAGGTTTTCAGGCTGTATGGCCATGTTCCAGAAGCATTCTCTCCTGACGTTTCAGTCACATCTATGACAGGCATCCTCAGAGGTGGTGAGCTGTTAGAAACTAGGCAAGTGAGGTGCATATATCTGTGGAATAATGTCCAGGGTGGAAGAAAGAACTCTTCCCTGCTTTAGGCAAGTGCGAATGTTGCAAATGGCCATGTTGACTAGCATTTAATGGCCTTGCAACATCAAAGTCGCTGCCTGGGGGAAGCGCTCCTCCTGGCCCCCTCGCCCGTCCCCAATTTGGGAAGGGCGCGGGGGACAGACGGAGACACCTCCATGAGGCAGCGAGGACCTTGCTGCCTGGGGAAAGGGCTCCTCCTGGCCCCCTCGCCCATCCCTCTCCTCCAACCCAGTGTGACACATACACACACATGACCTCAGAGCCTGCCTTACCCAGTAGGCCCGGATCCGCCTCCGCCCGCTTGGCCTCCTCCTCCAAGCAGCAGCAGCAGGAGGGGGAAGAAAGGTGGGGGGAGGGGACATTTTCGCGGCACACCACGTGCTCTCGCACGGCACACTGGTGTGCCGCGTCACACTGGTTGACAATGACTGCATTAGAGCATATGTTCACTAAATCTGGTTGCTGTCTCCTGCAGAATTATTGGGTTTGTAGTTTAGTGAGGCAGCAACCAGATTTAAAGTGGATAGATGCTCTCTAGTGCAGTGGTTCTCAACCTGTGGCCTACAACTCCCAGAAATCCCAGCCAGTTTACCAGCTGTTAGGATTTCTGGGAGTTGAAGGCCAAAATATCTGGGGACCCACAGGTTGAGAACCACTACTTTAGTGTGATGAAGTCCTAGGAGTAGTCATCATCCAGTACATGAGTTCCTCAGTAGTTCAGATTAAAAAAATCATCAAGAAATAAATGGAGTCATAAATTGTAGCCATTCCAAAGTTCAGAAAAACACAAATGCCCAAAAGGAACTGCTAGTAATTAGGAAGGAGCATTTAAATCAACAAAACTGTCAGGGAGTGGCAGCGAGATTTATAGGCAGTTTATTACTTAGACTACAACTTCTACATAACAACTGCTGGAATCCATGGAATCTATCTTTGTCTCTTTATCATTTAATGAATGATGAAAATGTGTCTGCATCCTTCTGTCTCCCTCTGCCTTAACCCCTGTTTCCTTGAATTAAAAAGAAAATAATTATCAGGAGGTACAGATTCCTGGCATTCTGCCTCTTGCTGCCCATCAGAATCCTCAAACTTCAGACGGTGAGTTATGACACCCAGCTCAAGACATACCTTATGAAGTTTCCATTAACATGATTTTTTTCACGAGTCTGAGCCCTTTGCTTTGTCTAGTGAAAATCATCAGAAATAACTTTGATTTAGTTCCAGTTTGTATTCAAGATGCTGGTGGTGACATTCAAAGCCATAGCAGTGAGGACAACATGTTGTGAAATGAAAAGATCTGTTAAAGACTTTAGCGTACAGAGAGGAGGAGGACTAATGACACCTCGATCTACAACCCTATCAAATTGCTGGACACTTACCTTTGTTTGTTACCATCTTAACCCATACAACTATTTTAGTGGAATTTTAAGAATTTTTAATGAGCTTATTGTGCTGTTAAAGTTTGGTATGCACCATGTTTGTTTATTTAATTTGTTATTAATGTTATTAATTCTGTTCTTTTATTTGCCATATGTTATTACCAGCATTGAATGTTCGGCATGGTGTTTTCTTTTGCTGAAAGCTGCCATGAGTCCCCTTGAGAAGATAGGCTGTTTAATTATTATTATTATTATTATTATTATTATTATTATCTCACTTCCCTTTAGTATTCCAACTGGCACCAGCAATTGTGTCATTTCTGTTCAATTTATTAAAGTCTTTGGGGCCAATTGATTTTATTGGACCTGCACATGTCCTAGTGGTTTAAATTGTTTTAAACTGTTTTAACTTACTGATTTCAACAGTTTGTGTTACTTTCTTGTGTTACTTGTGTTGCTGACTTTATTTTCCTCCTACCTGAGATCATTTGATACAGACTGGAACTTAAATACTGAAATAAATAAAGGCCCTTTAACTTTATTCTTCATCTAAAAAAGCAACAGATCAGGATGCTAATTTTTTTACCATTTCTATCACAGTCATCAATGTAACAACAAATGTGTGATGTGCATTTTAATGTTGCCATCTTGTTGATGAAAAGCTGCTTGATTTGTCTGCAAAGCTCTTTTCTCTTAAACAGATGGATAAAAAATTAAATAGATACTACTTGTTCCTGTGTGTAAATGCAGTAGGACAATAACACCTGTCAGCTGTCTGCTGATATAACAGCTAAGCGGGCACAGACACTACATAACTCCTTGAATGTAGTTGAATTGCACATCCCAATCTTCCTTGGCATTGGGTCTTGCTGACTCAATTTGATGGAAATTTAAGGGCTTTATCACACAAAGCATATACATGGCAATTATATCAGAATAACATTGCCTTTGTTTGGAGTTATCCCATGACAACGCTCCTCTGTTGTTCTCGTATTTGCCTGTTTCTGTGTGTAAACTGCCCTGAGTCCCTTTCGGGAGAGCGGATGGTCTAGAAATGCTACTATTACTACTACTGCTACTGCTACTACTACTACTACTAATAATAATAATAAATTATTATTGCGTACTATTGGGAAATTATTATTTTAATTAACACAAAATCTGTTGACCATCTCATTTCCAACTTTTGTTATGCCATGATTTCATGTGCAAACATTCCATTGCACTTTTATGCTGATTTTGAGTAGCCAGCAAGCATGCTTTGGGTGGAGAAACGTCACACCATTTCCAGTGGAAGAAGGGAAAAGGAGTGAATATTTCAATGTAATTTCTTTTCAGTTGCTAAAATCACTGTGATAAACTTTTGAACATTTTTTCCCTCAAGAAAAAAATCCCTTGCTCCTTCCTCCACTAAATAAGGTTTGTTGGGGAAACCAAAACTTTACTCACTGCCCCTCATCTCCAGCCCCATTCCAGATATTCTCTCACCATAGTGGTATAATGTTATGATGTACTATTACCTTCATTCTGTCTCACACTCACATATATATGTACACCTGGAAACATAAGCGAAAAAGCCAAAAGAGTCTTACATATTTTAGAAGAGCATTTATTTCCCCCCTTTGGACATACTGACCACTGCCATTGAGATAGATCAGACAGATGCATCAGTAGCCACTGCATTTTCTCTACCACAAGTTAGTTATGTCTGTGTAGTCTGATTTATCCCAATGGGGGAAGAGAGAAAAGGAAAACTGTTTTCTGGTTTTTTCCCCCACCATGATCTGTGCCTGTGTGGGGTTATGCTTGTGTGCCAATCCATGAAAAGGGGCAGAGATAGTGACTTGGGGGAGGTAATGGGTAGCACTAATTTATGTATACAATAAGCTTTTCACACAAATGAATATTGTAATTCCATAATGGTTCCCAAGGTGCACAAGGAAAAAGAGTAAACCTACTGTATGGCATTTTTAGAAACCACACTTTTGTAACCAGAAAATAGCTTCATGCAATAAAGCCCAAAGTCTAGCAACCACTAGAAAATCACAAGTTCCCATCCTCATGTCATAAGCAGAGAATTATTCTCAAAATAAATGCAGGCTGAACTATGGTCTAAAACATGGTCTCCTAGATTAAAGACTATATATCATCCCAACACACACTGTTAAGATTACAAAATGGCTAATATATTATCTACTATTACTGAACATGTCTTTAAATACACGGTGAAGCTGAACTAGAAAGGGAAATGAGCTTGTCTATAACAAAGCTAAGCACCATTTGACAATGTTAAAGTAGATAGAATGCCATATAAGAGTGTTCAAAGCATGGCTGGCCTTTTCAACCATCTTAACAAAGATTTGTGGCAGACAGATAAAAAGAATCCACCTATTCATCTTAAGCATTAGTGTTAGCCTAACAGTGATTAAAAAACATACACATAAATATTTAAGCATAAATAACATACAGAATAAAGTCATTTTTCACACAATGAGTCAACTGAACTGAAGGAGTAGGAAACAGTGCTAAACCCCTGGAAAACTAGGGGGCTTCTTCACCAGTAAGATAGACAATTGCATGTCCAAAGGATATTTCCATTTCTTTTTGAACAATGCTCTAGAAGCTCAGGAGGGAAAACATGATGTAACAAAACCGAAGGGGATGGTTTGTGGGAATCCTCTTAGTAAATAATACTTTGAAAAATTCTGCAGGCACATCCAAACAGATAGCTATCTGATAAACAGTTTGAGGAGGAGTTTTGGACTCTTCCTAAAAATAATGCATATGGCTAAAACTCTGTGTCTATATTTATCTGAAATCTATAGCAATATGTCAATTTCCCCTTTATTGTAAATATCCATATGTGAATGTATGTAGCCTCTTTTAGGCTCTTTTATTTATTTATTTATTTATTTATTTATTCGGTTTTATATTCCGCTCCTCTCTGCAGGCTCAGGGCGGATCACAACATACAATAAAAACATCAGAGTATAACAATGATAAAATAACAGGAATTACAGATTCCTTAAAACTCAAAGACATGAACATGCCATTACATCCAATTTAATTAAAAGCAAGTCTAAAAAGGGCGGTCTTGCACGCCCTCCGGAAAGGGACGAGCTCTGAGATCGCACGGGTGTCATCTGGAAGTGAATTCACAGGGGCCGCAGCAGAGAAGGCTCGCTGTCTAGTTGTGGACAAATGGCAGGAGCAGATTGATGGAATGACTAACAAGTTCTGTTCCTCTGAGCGTAGCGATCTCGGGGGAACGTACAGGGTAAGGCGGTCCCTCAGGTACACAGGCCCCAGACCGTATAAGGCCTTAAAGGTTAAAACCAGCACCTTGAAGGCAATTCGGTACTCAATAGGAAGCCAGTGCAGTTGCCGTAAGATGGGAGAGATGTGCTCTCTCACTGGTGCTCCCACCAGCAAGTGGGCAGCGGCGTTCTGCACTAGCTTGAGTTTCCGGATTGTCAACAAGGGGAGGCCAACGTAGAGGGCGTTACAGTAGTCCAGCCTCGAGATGACCATCGCTTGAATCACCGTGGCCAGGTCGTCCCTGGACAGGTAGGGTGCCAGTCGCCTAGCCTGTCGTAGATGGAAAAATGATGTTTTGCTGACCCAGGTCTCCATGGACAGCAAAGGATCCAATTGGACACCCAAACTCTTTACAAGGGATGACGGGCTAAGTTGCTCGCCATCCAGGGTAGGCAACCGGCACTCATCCAGCCCAGGGCGACCAGGCCACAAGATCTCCGTCTTCGACGGGTTCACCTTCAGCCGGCTGGCACGCAGCCATCCAGTCATGGCCTCAAGGCATTGATGGAAACAACTGGGTACGGTATCCGGCTTGCCGTCCATTCTCAGCAGAAGCTGGGTGTCATCAGCGTACTGATAACACTCCAGACCAAAGTCGCAGGCCAGCTGGGCCAAGGGGCGCATATAAATGTTGAATAATAAGGGAGAGAGGATGGCCCCCTGGGGGACCCCACAACTTAATGGGAGCCTCCCGGATACCTCCTCTCCCCTCTCCACGCATTGTCCCCGATCTTGGAGGAAGGAGGCCACCCATTTAAGGCCAGTCCCCCTAACCCCAGTCATGGCTAAACGGTGGGTCAACAATGCATGGTCTACTGTATCAAAAGCTGTTGTTAGATCTAACAAAACAAGCAGGGCTGATCCACCCTGGTCCAGCTGGCAGCGACGTTGGTCTGTAATGGCGACAAGCATGGTCTCCGTCCCATGCCCAATACGGAAGCAGGACTGGAAGGCATCGAGTCCAGCTGTGTCATCTAACAACCGCTGCAGCTGATCCACTGCTGCTCTCTCAATCACCTTGCCTAAAAATGGCAAGTTGGACACAGGTCGGTAATTGGAGGGAGCCGAAGGTTCTAAATTCGGCTTCTTCAGCAGCGTTCTTACCATTGCCTCTTTCAACCCACCTGGGAACACTCCTTGTTCAAGGGAGCTGTTGATAATCTTTCCCAGGGGGTCTCGTAACCCCTCCCAGCAAGATCTAACAAGCCAGGAGGGGCACGGATCAAGGGAGCAGGTAGTTGGTCTAGCTGCAGCAAGTAACTTATCGACAGCTGCTGCAGCCAGCACTTGGAAACGGGTGAAGGTGGGCCCGCCGAGTGGTGGCGGAGTCTCGAGTTCACATACTGTATCAAAAGTGGCTGAGATGTCCCGGCGGAGAATCGAGATTTTGTCGACGAAGTAGTTCTGAAAAGCCTCAGCTGAGGGAGCCAAACCCCTATCATTTGGGACAGTCGGAATTGTTGTCAATGACCGAATTATCTTAAAAAGTTGGGCTGGGCGTGAACTAGCCGACTCTATCAAGGAACAATAATGAACTTTTTTGGCTTCCTTGATAGCTTGCTCATAAACCTCTTTAAAAAATTGTTTATAAGCCAATCTCGATGCTCCGTCACGGAGGCCCCGCCACACGTCCTCTAGCTGTCTCTTCCTCCGTTTCATCGCACGCAGCTTCTCGGTAAACCAAGGCGAACGATTTCTACGGGGGATGAGAGAGCACCTGGGGGCGATCTCGTCTAAGGCAGCGGAAAGGCAGGTGTTCCAGCATTCCACTTGCCTGTAGACTGAGTCGCTGGTGAGCTCCAAATCCCTTAGAGCATTCAGGAACCTAATGGGTTCCATAAGTCTCTTCGGGCGAACCAAAATGGGTTCGGCACCCTTACCGGGTGGAGAGGCCATTTCAAGGCGGACTTCCAGGACACTGTGATCTGACCATGGAACCCCTATTATAGAGGTTGGGATCACTTGAATTCCGGCCGCAAAGATCAAGTCCAGGGTGTGCCCGGCCTGATGTGTGGGACCATCTTACAGAGTGAGAGTCCTAGCGTCTCCATGGTAGACACTAGGTCCATGGCTGCTGTTGAAGGGGAGGTGGTGTTAGCGTGGACATTGAAGTCCCCCATAACAATAAGTTTAGGGAACCTCAATGCCCACTCCGAGACCATCTCCAGCAGCTTAGGCAGACTCCCTATTGGCGCGTTGGGTGCTCGGTACACCAACAGGAATACTACACTCTCACTGGAATCCCACACAAGACCCGCGCACTCTATTCCTGTGATATTCGCGGTCGGGATCGTCCTGGAATTAAAGTTGTCTCGACTGAGAATGGCCACTCCGCCCCCCCCCCCCGTCTCTCTGTCCTCATCTGGTAGCTAGCAACAAACCCTGGGGATGTTAATTCGTGCATAAGGACCTCGTCCCCCTCCTGCAGCCATGTTTCCGTGAAACAGGCCAGATCTACATTCTTCTCGAGGAGGAAGTCTCTGGTGATCCCGGTCTTGTTGCACACAGACCTGGTGTTTGCTAGCACCAGAGTTGGAGGGGAGATAATTGAAGACTCACCATCTGTGTGCCTAGGGATAGCTCGTAGGTCAGAAGGGAGACGAGCCTTTCCTCGGCTCCACCTCCTTCTCTCATAAGGCCTACGTCTACCGTTCCTATTACCCCTCCCCGAGATCACTAATATTTCCCGCCCCTGAACATTTTCCACAGGTAGATCAGTTAGGTGTCCGGTCTTCTGCCCACCCTCTGAAAGGGGGAGCTTGTCGGTTAGGTCCATCACATCTTTGACTGAGTGGCGCTGGAAACTTGTCCTCTTATAGGGAGGCATCAACAACCACCTTCACCCACCCTGCCAAACCCTCTATGGCTTCCTTCATCAGCCAGGATGGGCAGGGTTCTAGGATGCATGTGGTTGCCCTCGCCTCTTCAAGAATCCTGTCCACATCCTCGAGCTGCATATTGAAATGAATCCATCAAAATCAGACAAGGAGGTGATTGTGTTACATCACTACACACACTGGCAGGGCATAAAAGTTTGACAGCACTGGTATTGGAATGTATCAAAATTATAATATCAATATGTGCTCAGACAACAATAACAAACATCTCCCTCCTTGGCATTACTTCGCGAAAGAAGATTCTTAGGAAAGACTCATCCCACGTTTTTTACAAGCACGTTGATGACTAAAAAGGCCAATCTGAGATAGGCAAGTTTGGTTTCAGAAAGCACAGCAGAAAGTCTCCTTGGGTGATGTTGTTTCCAAGTTGCGGTTCTTTCTGCGTGGTCGTTTCTCTTCGAGACCCATTCGGCATGTCTTCTCGAAAGAGGCTGCAGGATTGTGGATAGTGCATCTCCATGCCTCCCGATGTGAGGCCAGGTGGACCATTGTTGGTGATCAATCTGGCCGAGCCTGAGATGTTATTTCAGGGAGTCCTTATATCTCTTTTTGGGGCACATCTCTTGCGCAGACCCGTGGCAAGTACACCATAGAGTAGTATCTTTGCGCGGTGGTGGTCCTTCATCCTAGAAACGTGCCCTGCCCAGCGCAGCTGTGTTTTCAATAGCATGGCCTCACACCGAGCCTATTATATTTTTTGATACATTCCAATACCAGTGCTGTCAAACTTTTTGTGCCCTGCCAGTGTGTGTAGTGGTTCTAAATTCAGCAATCTCCAGTGTTTGTTTGCTTGTATTACATCCTCAGAGACTGCCATTAATATGGGGTCAAAGCCAGAGTGGATCAAAGCAACTTTGTCTGTGAAGAACCGAACAAAAGCTTCACAGTGAGCTGCCAAGTTGTCTGGGATCCCTTCTTGACAGACGGGATTTAACAACCCTCTGACTACTCGAAACATCTCTGCCAGATGGTTCTTTTCAGGTGCAATATTGGCGGCAAATAAATAATTCTTTGTGGCTTCTATTGCAGTGGCATATGCCTTTAAGTAGGCATCAAGCCGTGCTTAATTTGATTCACTAGGCTTTTTCCAGCACACACTCTCTAGTCTCCTCTTCATTTGCTTCATCACTTCCAGCTCCTCGGTAAACCAAGGAGATGGTTTAGCTCGACTACTTGAGAGGGGACATTCTGGAGCAATCGTGTCTATTGCCCTAGTCATTTCCCTATTCCAGCGAGTGACAAGAGCATCGACAGGATCACCAACCGAGGAGGCAGGAATATCCCCAAGAGCCATCAGGAATCCATCTGGATCCATAAGCCTCCTGAGGCGGACCATCTTAATGGGTCCTCCACCATTGCAGAGGGTGAAAGGTGCAATAAGTCTAAACTTGATCAGGAAGTGGTCAGTCCATGGCAACGGAGAGATGGTTAACTCCTCTACCCTGCCACCTTCCTCCCATCCCTGACAGAAAACAAGATCTAATGTGTGTCCAGCACAATTCGTGGGGCCTGATATCAATTGAGATAGCCCCATGGTGGCCATGGAAGGCATGAAGTCCTGAGCCATTCCTGATAGGGTGGCCTCCGTATTAACGTCAAAGTCTCCCAGCACTATAAGCCATTGAGACTCCAACACCAGGTTCAAAACCACCTCAGCTAGCTCTGGTAGGGAGACTGAAGTGCAGCGAGGTGAATGGTACACTAACAGAATCCCTATTCTGTCCCGGCCACCTATCCTCAGGCGGACACTCTTGAACATGGTGTGTGGGTTGGAACACCTGATTAATGAGATGGAATCCCTATAGACTACTGCAATCCCCCTCCCTGTCCTCCAGTTCTCGGCTGGTGCTGCACTGAGTATCCTGGTGGATAGAGCTAGGAGAGATTGACCCCCCCCCCCCAGCCTCATCCAGCCAGGTCCCAGTTATACACGCCAGGTCCGCTTGCTTGTCAAGAATTAAATCTTGAATGGTGATGGTTTTTCCATTTACAGACCTGACGTTTAACAGCACCACTCTTAAGCTGGAGGATCTGCCAACCTGGGTACTCAGATTTACCATGTCAGGAGATTCTTTTGGAAAAACTAATGTTCTATTTTAAATTTGGGGTTGAATTATTTGTTTGACACTGGCTTTGCCATATCTCCCCTTTCCCATCATTACTTCAATAGAGGCCCCTCCCCATCTGAGTCCCTCACGGAAGAGCCCCTCCTCCCCTCCTGTCCCAAGACCCGACTGGCAATGTTCAATGGTTAACTTCTGCATTATTATTTAAGCCTACTTCCCACCTTGCCCTCCCCCCAAACTCTCATCCTCCAAAGGTTTCCAACTTTCTTCTGTCACTTAGAGTATCATAAAGGGTGGTTGTCACTCAAGTAAGGTAAATTAGTTGGTAATATTAATTACAGTATTGGAAGGATAAGTGCTGAAAGAAAATGCAGGTGGGAGTAGAGTTCCTCCTACTAGAAAGACTTGTTGTAAAGTGCTAGTGCAGCCAACCTAGAGATAGCAGCAGTACAGTTATTAAAAAGGGAACCAGTAATTGTAATCCTAGCAGCAATATAAATAACAAGTTACAATAAATAATCACAGTATCCAAAAGTGGTAAGTGCAATTTGTTATAATAAGGTGCAATTGCTAAAGAGACACATTCAAGAACAGTCTTCTTAGTTAAGCCATATTCATTACACAGATGGTTGGACTAACACAGGGAAACCCAGATCCAGTAGATCCGCTGGGCCCTCAGTTCCTCACAACCACCTGAAGATGAAAGTAGCAACAGACCCACTTGATGGATGATGGAAACACAGGGCTGTACAACAAGAGTCTGTCCTTCACCACCACTGATATTAAGTGCACTTAGGGCCGTGAAAATTAAAATAGGTTACTCAGACTAGGCATATGAAATGGCAGCTGATAGATGTAACACATCTAGGTGGAGGATAAAATAACCTGAGGGGCCGGGCTATGCCAAATGCTGAGGTCGACAGTCATCCACTGCCTCTAAACCAAATTGCCTATATACACTTGAATCTTCAAGGACCTCTGGTCATTGTTTACAAGGAAGGGCGTAAGGTGTTTTAGCCGCGTTGTAATGGCGGCTACCACTCGGCGTTCTTCAGCATTATTTCTCCGCCCTTCCAAGATCCTAAAGGAAAGGTGGTGGGGTTCAGAACTAAAAATAGGCACATAGGTGGGGAATTAGCCAGATTGTAAGGTTTTGCAGAGTGTTGAGGCTGCAGCATCAGACGAGAGCCACAGCAGCACGGAGCCGCAGTAGCAGCCGATGATACACAACTTCACATTCCCAGCCCTGTCCTACACATTTAATATAGTTTTCCATTGATAATCTACCCTACATTGTGATGTAATTTGAAGTCCTGAGGAGCCATATTATCATTACTCTGACCAAAGTAAACATTGGCTAAAGGAGAACTAGAGCAGAAGCCATGATAGAGGGAAGGAACAAAATATGTGTGATATCTCCTTTTCCCCAGTCTAACAGGGAAACTGAAGAAAATTTATTTATTCATTTATCCATTTATTTCTCACCCACTCTATCTCACCCCGAAGGGGACTTGGAGTGGCTTACAGTTTTTGCAAAATTCAATGCCATATTACAAATACAAATAAACAACTGAGTAAATAAATTAAAATCTGACATCAGAAGATTGGAAGGAAAAGGGATCCATTCTTACATTAAGAATTTTTGTCTGTTGGGACTGAAGACTACAAAATGCTGAAATTAATTAAGTCATTAAGATATTTTAGAACTACTGTTTGCAGTCAGTCTGTTATATGTGTGTGTGTGTGTGTGTGTGTGTGTGTGTGTAAAGGGGAGGTTATATATATCCTTTGTATTAATGTTTTGTTTTGTATTAATGTTAATGTTTGGTATCGATCTCCATAATTATGCTCCTTAGGAGGTAGAGGGCAAACTGATTTGCTTTTTTAAACTATTGCTTTCATACTGCTATTAGTATATCACGTAAATATAACCCTTTTTGCATTTTAATATCCATTAATCTCACCAAAAATCATCCAATATGCTATTGGAAACTTATTACTTTGTTTCTGAAATGAAACAGAGAATGGGGAGAGAGTTGCATACATGGGAGAAGAGCGACCAGAATATACGACTTATCTCTATTCTGAGCTGAATAGAAATTCACGATGACATTATACTCACAGACTAAACCATATAAAATGGTATGAAAATACACCAACTGTGAATTGTGCTGATAAAAAGATTAGGCTATTTCCCCCACACAGATTCTTCAGAGTCCTAATGGAAACAGAGCTTGATGATTTTTGACACGTGCTAATGGTGCTTGTCATATTCCCTGTATTTTCGGGGTGACATGCATAATTTTGATGGCATGCGTCACGCTGTGTATATTTCATAACTATGGGCCATGTGTTGAAAACACGCAAGATATTTGTGGAATCTTTATGTGATGCCAGGCACAGACATCTTTTTATATGAAAAGAGTAGGGCAATTATTGATGAAAAACAGCATTTTATTTATGAATAAGCCATAAGGCATATCTATGTTTGGTTATATAGTGTGTGTGTACATATTGCAATTTTGAAGGTTCTTGGTTTATAGGTTTCATTTCAGCAGGCTAGGAATAAGAGGAAAATACTGAAAGCTGTGGATTGCTTTTTCCTGCTGTAGGAAAGACAGAAAAATGCTGATAGACTAATGTGGTAATTGTTGATTTATGTGGTTTGGCAAAAGCTAGGCACAGGATCTCTTGGGAGGGAAAGCAACAGCAAAGACACATTTCAGTCTGGCATTGAGAAATGGAAGCTCAGCATTATGGATGTGACCTTCTCCCACTTGAAGTATATGGTTGATATTAGTCTTACTCTGGGAGGAACATTGGGAATAGCTAGACATTTTTACATCCCACAATGCGCCCAAGCATTTGTGACCTAAGAACTGGGTCACTTGGAGGAATTCTTAATGTCTCCTCCTCTGAATCAAAACAGATGTGTCTGGCTGCCATGTTCATACAATCACTTCTCAACAAATACATTTCTTATACAGCTTTTGAGTTATTGTACACAGCAACTTCAGAATTCCGGCTTGGCTGAGGTTGCAGCTTTTCTGTGGGTAATCTATTCTGTAGAAGTAATGCAGAAGGACACCACTTTAACTGTCCTGGTCCAAGGCTATAGAATCATAGGAGTTGTGTTTAGTGAGACACCAGCACAGTTTGGCAGAAAAAGCTTAAGATTTTTTAAAGACTATAACTCCATTATTCCACAGCATTGAGCCATGGCAATTAAAGTGGTATCAAATTTCATTATATCTAGAGTGTAGATGTACCCCATGGCCCTAAACTGTCCATCATCTCAGCCAGAATGTTCCATCACCACCCATGCTGGGCCGCAAATGTACTATCAAAATGTATTTTGTTCTTTAAAAAATAGGTGGAAAGAGATTATCAATTTTCCCATCTTGGATAAGAACTACATAAGGTAGTTAAAGTCTAATAAAGCCTGTTTTCCTATTTGCAATAAATGAGCATTCACTTAGGAAATGGTTCATATTCTTTCTCTACATCAGGGGTGCTCACACTTTTTCAGCATGTGAGCTACTCTTAAAGCAACCAAGTCCAAAAGATCTACCTGCCCCCGCCGCCGTGCGCTCCTGCGTGCTCCCGCCGCCACATGCTCTTGCCACCGCACGTGCTCCTGCTGCTGTCTTCCGCCCGCGCAGCGCTACTTCCGCCTGTGGAGCATTGCAGGAAGGAGAAAACACGAGGCAGGGCATCCAGAGGGAGTGCTCCGCCCTGCCTGTCTCGCCGGCAACAGAGGCTGCACAGCTGCTTCTGGACGAGAGAGAGGCAGGGTGCTCCCTCCAGAGGCCCTGCCTCATGCTTCCTTCTTCCTGCAATGCCCACAGGCAAAAGAAGCACCGCAAGAGCGGAAGCCAGCAGCAGGAGAGCGTGTGCACGCAGGGTGTGCGCGCGCATGGAGGAGCACCCCATCCGGCTGGTGAGGCCTGAAGATCACATGGAAGAGGGCCGAAAATCTACTAGTAGCTCCCGAGCAACCTAATGAGCACCCCTGCTCTACATATTCCCATTTTGACTGATCTTTCCCATTCTAAATTAAACTAAATTAAAAATAATTTTCAATAGTAGATGCTATAAATTAAATTTAGAATTTACAATCTGAAGCTGGCAAAAATCTCACTTTCACCCCCCTGACACTTTTGGGTTGTAAGAACATAAGAACATAAGAAGAGCCATGCTGAATCGGGCCTCAGCCCATCTAGTCCAGCATTCTGTGTCACACAGTGGCCCACTAGTTGTACACAGGGATCTCTAGCAGAAAGGAGGGCAGAACCCTCACCTGCTCCCGACCCCCCACAACCAGTACCCGTGGAAAATCCTGCCTGCCTCCATCAACACAGAGGTGGCACTTGGATGTCCATTTCAGTAGCTACTGATTCCCTTGGTATCCATGAATCTGTCTAATCCTGCCTTGAAGCTGTCCAGGCTGACAGCTGTCACAACCTCCTCTGGAAGTGAGTTCCATAACCCAATGACCCTCTGGGTGAAGAAATATTTCCCTTTATTTGTCCTAACTTTCCTACCTTGGAGCTTCAGGGAGTGCCCCCTAGTCCTAGTGTTGTGTGACAGAGAAAATATTTTTTCTTTATTCACCTTTTCTATCCCATGCATGATTTTATACACTTCGATCAAGTCACCTCTTAAACGCCGTCTTTCAAGGCTGAAAAGACCAAGGTGTTGCAACCTGGTTTCATAAGGGAGCTGCTCCATCCCTTGGATCATTTTTGTCGCCCTTCTTTGTACCTTTTCCAGTTCCGTTATATCCTTCTTAAGGTGCGGAGACCAGAATTGTACACAGTACTCCAAATGTGGCCTTATCATAGATTTGTAGAGAGGCAATACAACATTTGCCGACCTATTTTCGATTCCCTTCCTGATCATGCCAAGCATAGAATTTGCTTTTTTCACTGCTGCAGCGCACTGGGTTGACATCTTCATTGAGCTGTCCACCAAAACCCCAAGATCCCTTTCCTGGTTGTCCAATCACATATAATTTTTTTCCACAATAGCTGCTTCAATGATTTCTATCAACTCCATATTACGGATTTTCCGCTTTTAATGTTGTGAATTTTTGGTCTTAATTTTATCACTTTAAAAAACCCCTCTGTTTTTAACGTTTTCAAGTTTTATACTTTTGGTCTGTGACCATAACAAAAAAATCATTCATTCATTGGACAGAGGATTGAATATACAAATCTGCTTCCATTGTTGAAATTATAATATGGCATCCTATTATCACTGAGAAAGAATAAATAAGGAACTAAACAATGAATAAATAAATAAATATAGATCAGTAGTTCCCGATCTTTGGTCCTCCAGTTCTTTTGGATTTCAACACCCAGAATCCCCAGCCACCTTAGCAGCTGTTAGGAATTGTGGGAGCTGAAGTCCAAAACATCTGGAGGACCAAAAGTTGGGAATCACTGCTACAGATACTTTTTTTCATCATATTTATGCATACCTTAGTTTTTCCTCAAAATAAGGACTTAAGAAAAGACAATATTCTTCAGTATCTAACATGTAACTAAGATTACATTGACAATTGTCTCTAAGGGGTTCATTTAGTCCCTATGGAGTATAATATTTCAGCTACTTTATAGCTATTGGGTGACTTCACTAAATGGTGAAGGAACAAGTTCACATTGTTCAAGTCCTGGTTCATTCTATGCCTCAGACTAGAAAATAAAAAAATATTCAACAACCCTCCACCCTGGACAATAAAGGTAGCATTAAGGTTACTTTTGAGAAATGGCAACTATGGTGGATGTTTTGGGGGAGGCTTGGCATTTATCACTGTATCTCAGATGGTAGATGCCGGGGGGCAGTAAAAGTTGGTGGCTTCCATTCATGTAAGGCAGCAAATTGTTCCGAGGCTTGGTCTAAACTTCATAGTAGCAATTTAAAGCTCTGAACCACTTTTGGGGATGAGCACTTGTGTAGCTCATTTTAAAATCCAAACTAAAACCCAGAATGTTGCTATGATACTGAACTTAAGATTCATAGAAAAGAATGGAGGTCTGCTGGCTCCATCTTATTTGTTTTCCTCAGGGAGGAAAATGTATTGATCTGGTCCTGCGTGCTTACCAAAATGCATTCCACACTATGTTACCAAAAAGTACTAGATCTATCTGAACAAATTTTACAGGAAAAATGTTCTGAGGATATGCAGTTTTGTAATAAAATGCAATTTCCCAAGCCCTATTCCAGATTTGATATTTTGATAGCTTTGATCTGTACATAATATTGTACTTTTAGCTAACAATGTGATGCCACCCATTACTCATGTTTCTGTTTTGGGGGAATTCGGTGCCTTTCAGAAACAAACTCCACAATTGTTAAAAAGTCTGCAAAACATTTTTATTAATGGAGTATTGCAACATATAGTATTTAATGATTGTCAGTTAACATGGTTTTTTTTTTGCAAGATACAATTTTGATACGTCAGTGGCATGCTGTATGGAAAGATTTTGCCAACTACAGGCCAAGCTGGGCTATTCTAGGAGGCTGATAATGCTTGCTCTGAAGCGACAGCAGTGTCAACATCATCAACAGAGGTAGTGTTGGTGTTTTGAACATACTAGAGCATTTCATGTAACAATTCAGAAGTCTTGCCTTATCAGTGCACATGGCAGCCTCATTCTTTAATGAAGTCATTAACTGCAACAGTGGCAATGGCAACCAAGTAATTTCCCCAGGTGAATGTCTGCACACAAAAATAAATGCTTTTTCTGGTTCTTTAAATGTTCTGTTTTCTTGTGGTGTTGGATGTGGACACACTTTAAAAACAGACTTGACTTCCATCTTAAGCATTGCTATATGTAGACAAACAAAGCCCGTCTCTTATCAGCACTTTCCTGCTGGACTTCCTAATGCATTTGATTTTCAGCTATTAACCCAGGAGACCTGTGCTCACAATCATTCTGCAGCTCTTAAGGCCCTTCAGGTTTAGACGGGTGTATAGACATTCTTATAAAGATTACTACCTTATTTTGCACTCAATAGTGTTGTCCATATCCACTTGGCTTGTGGCTAAAAGATGACTAGAAGATCAGCCAGAGAAACCACCAGGGGGCTAAACTTTTCCCTCCTACTGGGTTATTTGCTATCAACAAAGACCCTGGAAATATGAACTTTTAAACAGCATGTCACACAATATTAATGGAAGGAAATAGGATAGTGTCATCACTTCACAGCTAAAAATTATAGATTCAGATACTCGCCTTTTAAAAATACTAGAAGCAATTACTCTCATACTGGTTTTGCATGCTTCTGGTCTTTTGTGGTCATAATCTACTCTGCTGGTTATGAAAAATACATTTTCTCAGTTCTTCAGTGGTGGCCTTTCTCTCCATCTTACTATCTTCTGAAAAATATCTAATGAGGGGAGGATATCGTGAAGTCATTCAAATATTTCTGAGCTGCAAATGCTCCAGACTGACCCCAGATTGACCATCATGGCCATCACATGCACTAGGCTGAATTCTCTGCAGTGCTGCATCCATTTTAATACTACCCTGCTGGACTGAGACTGCATCAGCCCATTGGGCTGTCTTCTTGTGCACATGTCACTGTTGCCACTCCACAAAAAACCACAAAGCTCCTATGAGTCTAGCCATTATCTTTCTATCCTCTGAGGTCACAAAAGGGCACTTATGGGATTAGCAAGGAGAAGCTAGAGTAACCTCCTCCTTCTTGCTGTTGCTTACAGGTGCCCCATTGTGACATCAGCAGATATGAGTGAGCATTCAGGGTGAGTTCCTTGGCCAATGAGGAGTGGTGGCGGCAACATGGTTTATCCCATTTCATACTCTGATCAGCACTGGAAAAAGTGATGGCAGCAGTGCAGAAAATGGATCAGGCTGGAAATTGACCTGATCCAGCTATCTATATGGTCACAAAGCCTGATGATTTCTCAATTTTTGTAAAAGCTGGTCCAGAGTATTCCCCAGTTTTCCTTAGTGCAGAAAAAAGTCAAGTTAAAAGAAAAAGAAAAAAGGGGAAAAAACACTCCAGAAACTTACTGAAATTGTCATGCATCGTAAAGACTGCAAGTGCTGGATTCAGAATGCATAGAAAGATTTTTTTATTAGTGTAGAAAAGACTGATATGCTTTTAAACTTTTAAATCTTAAGGGAAAGGAGATAGCAACTGAATAGCTGGAATGAGGAAGGTTTATGAAAACTTCTCAAATGCCACCAAAGCCCAAAGGAGAAATAATAAGTCACAAGGGTATAGTATTATTTGTTCACTGTGGCTTTTTCTTAAATGTTAGCTGAAAAAGTCATGTACAAGCCAACAAATTTCATTAAAAGGCACTACAATAAACATCAAGACTGCCCCCCACAAATCCTGTGATCAATTCTAATAAGGTCAGTGAAATCAATGTGCTATGTATGGATCACTCTGATTTCAATCCCTTTCAGTATCACATGTTCCCATTCATAATCTTATTTCCTCCCATGTCTGTGTTCATCTGTGATTTATACATTGGAAACCCCCCAAAAATAACAATTATAAAGCAATCCTATGAGCGCCTGCAGAAATCTCTAGTGTCAGAGACTATAAAACATTTGAAGTCTCACCAGGCTCATGTTGTCAGAAGTGACGGCAGAATAGCATTTTTGCTGTTTCACTTGCCTAGGGCCATTTTGCTCTCCTTATGAGCTTGTTTCCATTAAACCAATGGGAGAGGATTGATCTACATGAGCTCGGGGTCTAGCGTAGAGTTGCTGCTGCTTTACTGACATGTCTATGATCCAGGAAAGCTGTGGGTCCAGGTACATACTTTCCTTTTCCCTCTTATGTTAGAGTTTTGATGTTGTGGGTAGACAAGTTGCAGAGCGTTCTGTGCTCGCTGGGAGGGAGCTTCAATTGTGAGATCTCGTTTTATTTTCAGAGCAAAAATACTAATATATCCTATGACTCCTGGTATGCCACAGAGTTACAGTTTCCAATATGTTTTCTTTATACACATTTTGATATGCATTTTGGTACATTTTAAAGCCATGAATTACATCACTAAATATAAAGAGAGACATAATCCGAAAGACAACTGTGTTTCAATCTGTGTATAAGTACAGGGTGTGAAAATCAAGTTGGCTTGTTTAAAAATAGACCAAACACAATCTTCAGGCACCCATATCATCAGCAGTAGTGCTGTCAAAAAGACAAGTTTAAAGTGAAAGTTTTAATTAATCTTCCAAGCCATGTCTGGCATCCCTGCTACATGAGTAAAACCCACAACCAAGACATCCCCACTTCTGCAATGTAGATAGAGATATGAAAATGTTTGTATTCCCTTTTTTATCAGACTTCCTGGAATCCCAACGTGTTATGTTCAAATTCCCCACTGGATTGGGTGATTTCTTTCTTATTTTTTTTCTCCCCCAACAGAAATTTGGACCACATTTCCTCTAAATGCTAAAATCACCTCATCTAATGAGGCTGTTTTTTTAATTGATTCAGTCACTTCCAATTCTTCTTGACCTCATGAACCAGCCCACGCCATAACTCCCTGTCACCCATGGCCACCCCCAGCTCCTTCAAAGTCAAGCCAGTCACTTCAAGGATACCACCCATCTATCTTACCCATGGTCTGCCCCTCTTCCTTTTTCCTTCAATTTTCCCAAGCATCATTATCTTCTCCAAGCTTTCCTGTCTTCTCATTATCTGGCCAAAGTACTTCATTTTTGCCTCTACTATCCTTATCTCCAGTGAGCAGTCATGCTTTATTTCCTGAAGTATGGACTGGTTAGGTCTTTTTGTGGTCCATGGCACTCTCAGAATTTTCCTCTAGCACCACAGTTCAAAAACATCTATCTTCCTTCGCTCAGCCTTGCTTATGGAGTCTGTTAAATTCAGGCAAGTCCTTTTACCAACAGGAGATAATATAGATGTTTTGTCTTGTTTGCCAAATGTTCTCTCCTAGATCTGTAACAATTCAGTAGAGCAGATTAAAAAATAGCAAAATTGCCCACCATCCCCCAAGGCATATGTTGGTTTTGAAATCTGTTCTATATGTACACACATACATTTTTGTTTTTCGCTGTTTATGCCTATTTTAACGAAAAGGTAGTGGTTTTACATGTGCCCCCAAGTCCTCCTTTTTGCAGTAATTTATTTTAAAATGAATGAACTACATTGTAACAAAAACTACCCCCATACTGCAAAAAAAGTGTTTTAGTAAATGTTTTGTTAATCCTTTGACAATACAGAACTCCATCTGCCAGCCTGCCTTTGCTATCAATCCTTGGTCAGGCAAGACTGGCCATCACAACAAGCCTTCACTCGCTTTTACCCACATGTCAAATTCAAACATCATACTGTTTGCCAGGACAATGTGTCTAAACCATTCCTGTTCACAACAGAAAGAAATTGTTCCATGGATCGGAAAGGAGTGAGACAGCTGACTTGTGCATTTCCCCCCATTTTCTTAGTAAATGCCAAGAGAAATCTGGATTATCAATGCCCTTTGCAAAACTATTTTTAGAGAAGCATTTAGCTCATCTTCCAAATCCCAGTGGGCCAGAGCTTAGCAATTGTCTTGAGAGAATCCTGTTAGCTCTGTCATTATTGGCAGTAATATCACAGACCGCTCCCAATTTCCTTTACCATAATTAAAATATCCTATTATGATCGGTGTCTTGTTGCTTGTTCTGACTCCTCATATAGTGTTCTTTGGTCATGTTCATTTCACCCTAGAGGTCTTTAGCAGATCCCTCTAATTACTACTTTGCATCTCTAACGCATTCATTGCAGCTACAAATTATCTCTGAACATTCTTTCCATTTGCAAAATCTTTCCTGCTTTATTAACTTTAATCAAACTAATGTACATTGCTGAAATGAAAGGTGGCCTGGGGTTCCCATACCTGGTCTCCCCATCCTCTGAGGGCAAACATCCCACCTAAAACACTCATACAAATTAATTTAATTCTCAGCAGCTGGTAATTTGGTTGGTACAATATCAATTACTGAAGGATTCACATTGATTATATTTCCTTGCCCTAATTTGACCGTGAAACAGAGCTAACTAATATTAGATCATCTATGTGTGGTTGTGTTCCTTCAAGTTGCCTATTAACTTATCACAGCCCCATGAATTTCATTGGGGGGGGGGGGTAGGCAAGGAATATTCACAGGTGGTTTTACTTGTTCACAGTTTAGAACATAAGAAGTGGGATCACCTATTTCTATCTGACCCTACCTACGGTTTTGTGTGTATTACTTCATTCCTTGTGCATAGGATTGTATCACTAGTGGTAGTAAAGCTACAGTTTTCTCATCTTTTCTGGGCTGATCAGTATCATGTGATGGAACAGCAGTCATACTCACCTGTGAACACTCCTTCAGGGTACAAAGAAGAAACTGGTTTTCTTTCCTACTTTGACCAATAGATCTGACCACAATCTTTCTC
Organism: Anolis apletophallus; assembly: GCA_030556195.1. Lineage (NCBI taxonomy): Eukaryota > Metazoa > Chordata > Lepidosauria > Squamata > Anolidae > Anolis > Anolis apletophallus. Next base: position 24,355,592 of record JARBWK010000001.1, read on the forward strand.
TCTCCATCCTTGCAGCTCCAGTACCTGAAAGGTGGAGAAGTGACACATTAAATACCTCATCACATTGAGGTCCCAAACATGGGTGATAGCAGAGGGATTCTGTGAGCAGTGTGGAAAATCCGTAGGGCACCCCATACCCTGCACCATTGCTTTCCCTATCACAAGGGGGAAAGCGTCACCACTTGGCTTTCCCCCATGCTGGCCCCATTCTAAGTAATGAGAGCACATGAAGCTTCCTGTGTCCTCTGGGCTCCATCCTATGATGCTTCCAGGATACAGGTAGGATGGAGCCCCACCAGAAGTAGCTCTACATTATGTGATGGGCTCAATCAGGCTCCATTCTGTCCAGAAAGTGCCCAAACCTCATGTGATGAGATCCTAAGAGTATAGTATGACACGAGGTGCAATTTTGGACATACCATGATCCAAACCTTTTCCAGACCTTTGCCACACAACCTCTTGCTAATGCTGAAGTACAACATCAGGAAAGACTGAGATTAGACAGACTTTGACCAATAGTAATTTTTTTCCACGTGAACTTGTTTTTCCATTCATTTCCTATATAATTCTCCAAGGACATTTTCACCTCCTAAATTAATTCTCACAAAAGATCATATTCTTAGTCCATCAAAATGCATCATATTTCTATTATCTGAAAAACGCAAAAATTTTACAAGATATATCAGAACCACATTCTATGAATGATTTCTTTTCTTAGGATCAAAATAACATTTAGATCAAGTCAAGATTTTTTCCCCTCTGACTGACTTTATCTCATTCAGCATTTTTAAAATCCAAGTTGTGTGGGAGAGGGGGAAATCCTCCTACTCTCAAGTAAGAACAACACTCCATGAGATCACCTCTACCAGCTGCCACTGCTCATTGATTTAAGTCCATATGACCAGAATACAATGAGCCTTTGCTGCCCCCCTTATTGGAAAAAAAGAATTCTATACTCTGTATACATGGACTCAACAACCAAGAGGAGGTATGATAAAGAGTGTGGATAGTGGAAGAAACTCAGAAAGGAGAGGTTGCCATTCTGAGCAAGAAATCTACATTGGCAACATGAAGGACAATCCTTAGAAGTTACAAAGTTATAAACAATCTCAATCATATTCAGGTTAGAAAAAAAGCCACAATTTCTCTAATGTAGACCTCAAATAATTATTACCATGTATGCATTAGATAATGCTGATGCCTACTTTATCATTGTTTGTGTAACTGGAGTTCTATAAAATAGTAATGCTTGAAATAAAATTTATCTATGGAGTGTTGTGTGGTTTTCCGGGCTGTATGGCCATGTTCTAGCAGCATTTTCTCCTGACGTTTCACCTGCATCTGTGGCTGGCATCTTCAAAGGATCTGATGGTAGTCAAGCAAGTGGAGTGTATATACCTGTGGAATGTTCACAGTGGTAGGGAAGAACTGTCGTCTGTTAAACAAGTGTGAAGGGAGCAATTAGCAAGCTTGGAAGTAGCCTGGCCTTTGTTCCCTTTGAATTGTTTGCTTAACAGACAATGGTTCTTTCCTCCCACCTGGACATTCCACTTACTCTACTTGCTTGACTACCATTAAATCCTCTGATGCAGGCAAAACATCAGGAGAAAATGTTGCTAGAACACATTCATACAGCCACACAACACTCCTGTGATTCCAGCCGTGAAAGCCTTTGACAATGTAACTTTATCTCAACCAGCACTGTGAAAAGGATGGACTGAAAACAGTGCTAGAACTTGGTAGAGCCTTTGGTCAAAAGATATTGTTTGTTGCCTTAGAATTGTTGTCTCAATTCTAAGCTAAAATGAAAATTCCCCTTTTCACTCACAATACAAATGGATGTTGTTTATGGATATTTCATGTTTATGGGGCTGATCGTTTAGGCTCTTCTACCTGGCCTCTACTACCACCACCCAGGTTGCATAGGGCCTTTGTCCCTTTTGTCTCTCTTGTCCTCATGGTCCTGAAGCTTTAATATCACTTTGGCACTCCACCGCAAATGATCATATTAGATCAGTTGTCTCCCATGATCCTGTTACTCTTCTGAGGCTGACCTCAACAAATGTGCTTTAAATCCAATATATCATCCTCCTTTTGCTAGCTGAATTGACCAGATAATGGGGAGAGACTATTATTACACAAGTGTTATTGAATTATATTAATCTGACTTTAGCTGGGATGATTTTACCCTTATACTAAAAGGACTCGTACTTGCTGCCATTGAGATACTCAGTTCAGTCTATGGTCTTGTTCCCAGCTTACAAAGCTGTTACAGTCTGGGACCCAGGTGGCTGAGAGATCATTTTTGTCATTTTGAACTCTTACTGAAGCAGCTGACTACATAAACTTTTATTTCTGTTGCTGTCAGATATATGTTCCAAGACCTTACATGGACACTTGAAACCATGGATAATGATGAACCGTATACCTGGGAAAGAAGCATTCCCTATAATTGTATTAGAGAACTTAGAAAGACCCACAAACACTTGTGGAGTGGGAATTTTTTTTGTAGTGTGGATAAGTGAAATGGCAGAGAGAGAGTATGCCATGGGAGAACAGCAGGAAAAAGACATTTGTGTGAAAATATTTATTTATTTATTTCTGACATTTATATGCTGACCTTCTCACCCCGAAGGGGACTCAGAGTGGCTTACAAGTAAAATGTAAATACAATATATTATATTATTGCCATAGCACAATATTAATATTATATATTACATTGTACTATAACATTATACTGTAATATTACATGTAATATAAAATATATAATTATAATATCATATTATTAGTAGTAGTATATTGTATTACATTATAATATTATATTATACTATATTATATTATATTATAAGCACAGTGCAGGAGGCAAGATGGAACTGCCTTCCTGGCCCCTCTCTTCACTCGGATCTCAGAGCAACGGTTGGTGCTTGGGGGGGGGGGGGTCCCAAATGATGACACTGGAAGCAAGATGGAAGTGCCTTCCTGGCCCCTCTCTTCATTCGGATCTCAAGTCTTGGCTACTTTTTGTAGAAATTTCATTCAAAGTTCCAGCTGGAAAGTTGCTAAGATCTATCAACTGGATTCCTATATGGCCGAACAGAAAAATCTGCACAGAGATGCATTGTAACATTCGCAACATTGCTAATTCATGATATGATTGTATACCAACTGAGCACATTGAGGATGAGATACAGAAACAGGATTGACAAAGAGAGGGACCAAATACATGGAGAAGGAAAATATGGAAAAGAGAAGATGAAAGATTGTGAGAATGGCTGATAAAATGTGTAAATTAACAGAAATGGGCAAATTGACTAAGGTGACCAAGGAGAATCTGTCAAACTTTAAAAAATATTGGGATCTGTTTTATTAACTTGATTACAGTATGATGGGAGAATTTGTTAATTGTGATATTTATTAATAAAAAAATAGAAATTTGGCTATATAATACCATATAAAGGGAGTTGATTAATAAGAGATATAACCATCAACTGAAGAGTGAGAGATTCGTAGATTAGTGGTTTGTGGTTGTTGTTGTTTTTTGTCTGTCTGCTAGTTTTGTCCAAGTGTATTTTATTCACATGTTTTATGTTTTGTGTTGCAATCCACATTTTTATAGGTACTTAGTAGGCATAAAGAAATGAACTTTTACAACCGTGGCAGGGCAGACCTTTTCTTATGAAATCCCACTGCTGTCACCAATATAAAAACAAGGTTAATCAGGGGGGTTGCTTTTATACCACTTACTGACCCTCAAGTATAACAGTAGAATGTTTTACAATCAAAGCTGCCACCAATATATCATATTTGGACGTTTGACCACAGTGGCAGGGCAGGTCTTGAATCTCCCACCTGCTTACCACTAAATCTAGAGGATTTACTAAATGGAGTAAACACCCAAATGTTTTCTTCTTCTTTCTTAAGATTATATTGTTGCCACCAACCTTAACAATATAAGGGTTTTTATATTCTTCTTCGGGATCTAAAATGAGCTAAGGTCTAACTCTGCTGGCCATGTGCACTTTTTAAACCCTCTCTGGTTTATACTAGCCGTGAGGTGTTCTAAGGTTATTTTTTCCTTTAAAGACAGGAACTGTTTTTGAGACTTCTTTGCAGAATGAGGCACACTTTGAGGCTTGACTTTTCAAACAGAACAAAGAATGTTTAATGTTGAAACTGGCAATAGAACTGGCACATGAACATAATGGTTACAGATCTGGGTAAAGCTTGGTGGTTTCTTTAAAATAGTTATATTAAATCTTTGTTACAATAGATCTTCAAACACAACACAGGATCTAACTACCAGAGTTCCTCTCTGAATATTTACTCCTAAAACTAGCCCAGATAGTTTATTTCAAAACTTATCTGTCTAAATCTTTCCTCACACTATTGTTCCTTTAATAGCTGTGAGTCACACACTAACTATACAGTTAGCAACCTGAATCACTAAAGCCTTACTGAACAATCTAACTCTTTTCCCCAAGAGCTTTCTAGTTAGATCTCCAGTCACTGAGCCAACATCTCTCTTTGAAAACCAGAAGAGAGCCCTAAAAATCCTGTCTGACTTCTGTCAGATTTCTCCAACTGCCTCTTAAAATACATTTTTCCCCCCTTTCAGTTTGGCTCTTCCCATGAGCTCTTACCCAATCCCGGCAGCTCTATTTCTACTCTAGGGAGTTCTTAACCACTCCCCCTTTCCTAGAATCATTTTCCTAAGATGGCTGCCATACTGACATCCCCTCACAAGATGAAGGCCAAACTGTTTTCAAGCCTACTTCGACAGGCTTCTGCCAGGCCTACTGGGATAAGGATCATTATAGCATGGTTAGGTTCGGTCGGAACCGTCGTAATTTGGAATAAATTCAGAAAGATTTGCCTTTTTTTAAAATAAGATTTTATTAAAAGTTTCACATTTTATACACATAACATGTAAACATGGGAAAGTAACATACCTAAGGGACTAAAGGGGAAGTAGACATACAAAAAGGGGAATAAAATTGACTTCCGCTCTCTTACCACACCATTTACAATAATTATTAATAATAATTCCTAACCTGGGACCTCCCAGATGCTCTTACTTTTTGTCGTGATAATTCCTTTTATCACCTTATCTATTCCCATCTATTTTTCAGCCATTGTTCTTAATATACTCAGCAACCTGAGTCCAGTCTGTTCTGATATTTCCTTTACCATTATTTTGTCTCAGCCAAAATGTAAGTTCATCCATACCTTTAATCTCAAGAATCTTCTCTTGCCATTGATCCTTTGTAGGTAGGAGATTCGTCTTCCAACTTCTAGCAAATATAATCCTTGCCGCCGTTGACAGGAATATAAAGAGTTTTTCCATATTCTCATTTTTAAATGTTCCATTTTCTATAATGCCCAATAGGTATAACTCTGGCTTCATTTGGAAATCGATCTTTAAAATTTCTTTACATTCATTATGAATTAATTTCCAATACCCATTGGTCTTAGGACAGGTCCACCACATGTGAAAAAAAGAAGCTTCTTGCTTATCACATTTCCAACACTTATTATCCACATTTTTGTACATTATATTTAATTTCTTGGGTGTGATGTACCACCGATGTATCATTTTTAACCAATTTTCTTTTAGATCAGTTGCATAGGTAATTTTGAGTTGTTTCGTCCACAACCTTTCCCATTCCCTTAATTGAATGGGTCTTCCAATGTTTCTCGCCCATTTTATCATAGTTTGCTTAATTACCTCCTCCTCTGAGACCCAGTTCAGGAGCATGGAGTATGTTTTGGATATAGTTTTTCTTCCACTTTTTAAAATTTTATCCCATGGGCCTTCCATCGTACTAAATCCTTTAACCTTATCTTTGTTAAAACTTTCTCTCATTTGGAAGTAATGCAGCCATAATACATTACGATATAATCCAGCAATTTCCTCCTGTGTCTTCATCACTAATTTACCTTCCTTTTGTGTCACCATATCCTGATATTTTGGCCATTCTGTCCAACCCAATAACCTTCTTTGGTTCGCTTCTAGAGGTGAAAGCCATAGTGGTGTCTTTGTGTACATAAAGTCTTTATATTTTAACCAGATTTTCAGCAAAGCGGATCTAATAAAATGATTCTCAAAGTTTTTTTCTATTTTAGCTACTTCATACCAAAGATACGAGTGCCAACCTTTCCGCAGGTCAAAACCTTCAAGAGTTAGGGTTGAACTCTTAGCTAGTAGCACCCAATCTTTCACCCATACCAAGGCACATGCTTCATAGTACATTTTTAAATCAGGCAGGCCGAAGCCTCCCTTTTCTTTCTGCATAATCATTATATTATACTTAATTCCTGGTTTTTTATTTTTCCATATGAAGTTAGTCAGGTCCTTTCTCCATCCATTAAAGATCTCCATATTTCTTAGTATAGGCAAATTCTGAAATAAATATAACATCTTTGGCAAGAGGTTCATCTTTACAGCAGCAATCCTTCCCAGTAAGGAGAGATTGAGTCTTTTCCATTGTTCTAATTCTTCTTTCATTTTTTTCCATTGTTCCATATAATTATCCTTCAGTAGATGGAGATTCCTTGCAGTGATCCAGATTCCTAGGTATTTAACTTTATTAACCACTTGGACACCCGTTAATTCCTGCAATTCCATTTGATCTGGTTTGGAGATGTTTTTAGTGATGATATTTGTCTTTTTCCTGTTCAGCTTGAATCCAGCCAATTTCCCATACTCTTCAATAGTCGACAGCCATTTCAATATATTCTCTCTTGGATTTTCTACAATACATATCACATCGTCGGCAAAGGCTCTTGTTTTGTACTCCTTCTTTTGTATACTTAGACCTTTTAACTCTTTATTCTGCCTTATCTTCATTAAGAGTGTCTCCAGTGCAAAAATAAAGATAAGTGAGAATAATGGGCATCCCTGCCTGGTTCCCTTTTCTATCCCGAATTCCTTAGTTGCATTCCCATTTATCCAAATCTTTGCCTTTTGATGTTGATAAATTGCCGCAACCGCATTTTGAAATTGAAGTCCAATATCAATCTCCTTCATAAGTAATTTAAAATATTTCCAATTCAGGTTGTCGAACGCTTTCTCTGCATCTATTGATAATAGGGCAAGTTCTTTCTGATGGTTGGTCTCATAATATTCGATCACATTTAAAATTATTCTTACATTATCTCGTATGTGTCGATTGGGTAAAAATCCATTTCGCTCCTCTTGAATCCAATCTACTAGGAATTCTTTAAATCTATTTGCCAATATTGTTGTGTAAATTTTATAGTCCGTGTTCAAAAGTGAAATTGGACGGTAGTTTTTAATATCTTCCGGATCCGTACCATCTTTGTATATCATTGTTATATCTGCTGATCTCCATGAATCTGGAATTTCTTTTTCAGTAAGTGCCTTATTCATTATCTCTTTTAGGACTGTGACTATTTCTTCTTGCATAGATTTGTAGAAGCATGCTGTGTAACCATCCGGTCCTGGTGCTTTATCATTTTTCAAGTTCTTAATTGCTTTTTTAATTTCTTCAACTGTTATCTCTTGATTGAGTCTTTGACGCTGGTCGTCTGTAATTTTCTCCAGTTTTAGGTCTCCTAAATACTCCATTACTTCTTCTTCATTGATTTGTTCTTCCTTATATAAATGTTCATAGAAGAGTAGAAATTCCTGCTTTATCTTCTCATCTTCTACTATGAATTCTTCTCCTTTTTTAATTTTTACAATTTGATGGGACTGCTTTTTCTTCCTTAGTCGCCTTGCTAGCCATCTCCCTATTTTATTTGCATTTTCGAAGGAGTTTTGTTTAATATATTTCAATTGCTTTGCCATTTGCTCGACTTCCAGGTTGTGCTTCTCTTTCCTTATTCTTCCCAAATTTTTTAGTATTTTCTTGTTTCCCGGATTTCGTTTCAATCTATTCTCTAATACAGAGAGTTCCTCCTCCAACTTTGATAATTTTATTCTCCTTTGCTTATTCCTGGCGGAATTATGTTGTATGAGATGGCCTCTCATCACTGCCTTGTATGCATCCCAAACCGTCTGTATTTTTATTTCCTCTGTAATATTATGTTGGAAATATTCTTTAGTTTTCTCTTTCTATGCCTTAATATCCTCTTCTATTTTCATCAAATTTTCATTTAGTCTCCACTTCCGCGTGCCTCTTTTCTGGTTTATCACCATTGTTATTGCACCATGGTCTGACAGATCTCTAGGCTTTATTTGAATTTCTTGTACTTTCGTCATTAATGATTTTGTTGTCCAAATCATATCTATTCTAGACCAACTTTGATGGCGATTTGAAAAGAAGGTGTAGTCTTTGACTTTATCATTGTGGAGTTGCCATGTATCTTCCAAGTCATATTCTTTCATTAATTTGATTAGGTTGTCCGGTAGTGTACTTTGGTCGTCCCCAGATGATTTTTTAGATCTTTTTGTTTTATCTTTATTTTTGTCCATCACTCCATTGAAATCTCCCAACAGTATTAGGTGGTCACAATGTTCATTAGTTAATTTCCCCCTCAAAATCTCTGTAAATTTCTTTTTGGATGCATTGGGAGCATATATATTGCATATTAAGATTGTCTCTACACCAATTGTAATCTTTCCTGCAACCATTCTGCCATCTTCATCTCTGAAGAGGAATTCAGATTTTATGTTTTGATCTATATATAGGGCCACCCCTCGTTTCTTTTCAGGGGCTGAGGAGAAGTATACTTGTCCCAATTTTTTATGTGTTAGGTGCGAGACATGTTTCTGACTGATATGTGTTTCCTGTAATGCCACCACATTGAACTTTCCATTCTTTATTTGTTTAAAAATCCGTTTTCGTTTATTAGGTGAATTAAGTCCGTTTACATTATTAGAATATACCCTCAAATCCTGTGCAAAACTACTCATTATCATTTCTAATCATTGGTTCTCCTACATCTGAATCCTCTCCCTCCTCTTCTTCTTCTTCCTCTACTTCTTCATCGTGGGGGTCGGGTACGGAGGCGCTGACTGGCGCTGCTCCTTGATATTCGGGGGTGTTGAATCTTTTCCTTTTGGGTTTATTTTGCTTCTCTCTTTCAGCTGAGCTCATCGGTGTTCTTATTTTTTTCTCCTTTTCCAATCTTTGGTAAAATTCTTTAGCTTTATCTTCAGTAGTAAGCCAATGTCTCTCCTCCTTATATGTCACCATAATTCCCTCTATTCTCTCCCATCTAAATCGAATGTTTAGACGCTTCAATTCCGTTGTTAAGAAGAAGTATTTCCTTCTTCGATTTAATGTAACCATAGGGAATTCCCTGAGTACTAACACTTTAGCTTCTTTAAAGGTAATTGGGTTGGTGTTACTTCTTCTCCATATCTCATCTCTATATCTCGTCCCTATAAAGTGAACTATCACATCACGTGCTGTCTTTTTTTTTTTTTGCATAATTGGTTTGGATGCGATAGACTTTATCCACCTCCCTGTCTACTTCCCTCTCTGGAGTTTCCGTTAAGTTGGAAATCAACAGTATTATTATAGCTCTTATGTCTTCTCCCTCAGTTTCCAGAATGTTCCTGAAGCGAAGCTGATGTTCCATCTCTCTGTGCTCCAAACGCTCTTGGGTCTTTTCCATGTTAAAGCTCTTCTTCTCAACAGCTTCCACCTTTTTTTGAGTTCTTTTCTGGACCTTCTCCATTGCTGATTGGTCTACTTTCAATTGCTTTACATCCTGATGGGTTTCAATCATTTCCTTTTTCATTACACTCCACTCCTCTTTCAGTTCCTTCTTCATTGCATTCATATCTTCTTGTGTAGTCCTCTGTTGGGATTCCAACTTTTCTGTTAGGGTTTGCAATGTATCTTGTTTCACCAATATCTTTTGATATCTCTTTGAATCTCCCTAAACATTTCTTTTATGCCCCCCTCTTCTGGTCCTTGACCTGAGAAGGAGCCTCTTCTTGGTAATCCTTTAATGTCTTTTGGTATTCCCTTTGATGCTGCCATTATTTTCTTTATTTGTTGGTATCACTACACCCTTGACTAAGACTGATAATCAATATATTACTTCAGATAACAGTAACCTAATATTACTATTTGTTATTACCTGGTTATACAATCAAATCAAATCATAAGTTCATTACCAATCCCCAACTGGTTCTCTTTATCTCCCCAGCCGGTCTACTATTAATCAACCAATCAGTCAGTCTATCAATCGATGTATACTTATTTAGGAGTGGTGCCACAAATTAATACCCCTTGTTAATTCATCAAATGGCAGCCTAGTATTTATATATTTAAAATACTTTCCCAATCAATTCCCAATTAAATAGTCTTTGATACACAGCTTGTGAATTAATTAGTTGAGTCCCTCAGTTTCCCTCCAGACAATTCATATAATTCAGTCCCAATCAGTTGTTTATTTCAGTCCCAGTCTTAATCTGTAGCTATCGACCCGGATCACAGCCAATTCATTCCTCCCTTCAGATACTGGAACATTCAGAATCCAGGTCAAGTCCCTTTAGCTCTTATTTCCCTGTTGTCTTCAGCTATCCTCCAACACCTCCAACTCCACCGATCTCGTCTGCTTCTCTTCCTGGTCCGTCGGCCCCGTCAGCACTTCACCCTCGTATCTATCCGCTCCCCGCACACTCCTCCTTCCTCCGAGGTCTCGCCGCTCGGCCGCCGCCGCCTCTCCAGGCCTCCGGTCGCCGCTGCCGCTGTCAACCCGCCTCGTCTTCTTCGTCCCGTTGTTGTTTATTAATTAATTTCTAGGATGGAGTTCTATATTTTTTGCTAGCTCTGTGGTGTTCTTCTTTACGTCACTTCTGGTTTTCCGTCCCTCACTTCCGGTCCGTCTGGTTGTTTCCTCCCCTCGTCTCCGCTCAGTCCACCAACCTCCTCTCTATGGTCGGGGCCGGGGTTTCCTCAGATTCCACCCCCTTACTTCCGGTCTTCTTTCCAGTCCTCTTTCCCTCCGCCCCCAGAGGAGGTGCGGCTTGACCCAGCTCCGCTTGTTTACAAAGAAGGGGGGATCCCAGACATAACAAAACTTCTAAAGGTCGGTTCCATTTTTTGTTTCTCCTAGATTTTGTTCTTGTTGCCAATTGTCCTTTATATCTTGTAATTAATATAATTAATTATATTGTCAAGTTGATTAGTTATCTAATAATTTCATACTCCAATGTCCCTTTATCTCCCCTTTGGCCGCCAGATTTGCTATCAAAATTTTATAACTCCTTCCTCCTTCTTCCTCTGTTGTCCTTGATTCTCAAGACAGGTCTTAAAGAAATATCACCGCCGGGGGTTGCTGGGTCTGTCTCCTGTTTTCTATAACTTCTTTCGTTCTTATATTTCCTCCTTTTTGTTTCCAGGGGGGAGCTCTTATATTGCGTCCCCCCTTCCCTCAGGGATGTTCTCTATGGCAATGGTATTCAAGCTTTTCTCTGGTAATGGGGAGACTTACGTTTGCGCTCTCCTTTCTTTGTTTTCTTCTTCTGGTTGGTAGTGGACGCGAGGAAGTTTTGGCAGGGTTTCCCCCGCTTCCCTGCTCTTGACCCGCTTGCCGCGGTCTTAAACCTCTGGACCCTGCCGATCCCCCTCCTTGAGGGGGGGGGACACCCGGGGGCTCAGAGGGACCTGCTGGCTTCGCGTCACTCACCTCTTCAATCCGTGGTGAGTGGGGGATCCATCAGGATCCACCAAGTCAGTGAGCCAGGGTGGTTTGCTTGGGAGCCCTAGCAAACCGTGCCTTCTCTCATGGCCGTCCACCGGAAGTATCCAGAAAGAAAGATTTGCCTTTTGAAGTGATTTTGAAGTTTTTAAGAAAACTGGAAGTCCCTTTGCCCTTCTGAAGCTTTTTCCGCCATTTCTGTTATGAAGCAGTAAGTGAGTCGAAAATTATTCAGCGTTTCCCCGCTTCTCTTCCCTGGCCTCGGCTCAAGCCTGGGAACCTGTGTTAAAGCAGCTGGATGAATCCCCCGCTCCTTTCCTTTCATATTCTGCCTGGATCCTGGGAAGCCATGTTGAAGCAGCCTGGGTGAATTTCTTCCCCTCCTCTCCCCTCGGCTCTGTCTGGATCCTGATAAATGTTTTCAAACAGAGTGGATGAATTTCCTCCCTTTGCTTCCCCCCTCCCCCCTTATGGAGTAAAACACCTACTTTCAAAGTAAAGACCACCCAATGAAACAGGAAATAACACTTTCAAATCATTAAGGAAAGGATTCAGATGTCTCAGAAGTTTCCAAATGTTTTGAATATTTTTCCTATAAAAATCGGAAATGACTTTAGAATTGAACCACCAGCACCCCCTACATCCGAAATGAGTTTTGAACAAAAATAATTTGGTGGGGGGGGGGGGGGGGAATCAACCAAGCCTAGTACTTAGTTGTAGTGTTTGTATAGTAGGATGTGTAGTTTTTAAACTAAGATACACACTGCAAGACTGAGAGTTAATTATGTCATTTATCAATAACAAAATCATAAGACCCTTATAGGGTTAATGTACAAACGGTCTTGGTACATATATTCAATCCAAAATTGGTATGAAAGAACTTTGCAACATAGTTTAAACATAAACACAGTGGAAAAACAGCTTTGGAGTTATTAAGGAGTAAGGAATAGACTGGGGAGGGGGTACAATGTAACATAAAAGTAAGCACGATATGCAATATCCACTTCTAATGCCACACTCCCCGTACAATCAAATGAGTCCAGTCCCAGAGCTGAAGTCCACAATATCGGTGTGGTTGCAAAGATTCAAGGCACATTAATCGCTAAGAACGCTGGAGGGGCTGCAATGGTCGATGTGCGAAGCCCGATCCATTTCGCCAAGTAGGCTTTCTCAAGCGGCAACATAAAGAGGCATAATGCGCAGCCACACCTGGCTCCAGTGTGGCTGGTTTAAATCATGTTTATGGCAATGCACGTCTCACATTTCCTTGCGTGAGACGTGCATTGCCATCCTTGCGTGAGACGTGCATTGCCATAAACATGATTTAAACCAGCCACACCGGAGCCAGGGCCACCCTTGAGGTCCGCAGGAGCACGGTGTATATGAATCTTTCCTCCACCGGATGGTATGTTTTCCACAAAAGCCATGATTGTATACTTAGCCTACCAGCCATATGAGCAGACTGCAGACATATATATGCATGTAGTATTGTTTGTTACAGTTTAAGTTTCCTGCTCCTGTGACGCTGCGCATTATGCCTCTTTATGTTGCCGCTTGAGAAAGCCTACTTGGCGAAATGGATCGGGCCTCGCACATCGACCATTGCGGCCCCTCCAGCGTTCTTAGCGATTAATGTGCCTTGAATCTTTGCAACCACACGGATATTGTGGACTTCAGCTCTGGGACTGGACTCATTTGATTGTACGGGGAGTGTGGCATTAGAAGTGGATATTGCATATCGTGCTTACTTTTATGTTACATTGTACCCCCTCCCCAGTCTATTCCTTACTCCTTAATAACTCCAAAGCTGTTTTTCCACTGTGTTTGTTTAAACTATGTTGCAAAGTTCTTTCATACCAATTTTGGATTGAATATATGTACCAAGACCGTTTGTACATTAACCCTATAAGGGTCTTATGATTTTGTTATTGATAAATGACATAATTAACTCTCAGTCTTGCAGTGTGTATCTTGCTTAGACTCTGCTACTACCAATTGTGTGTGTTTACTAGTTTTTAAAACTGCCTTACAATCTTTTTATATACTCTGTTATTTTTAAACTATACAATACATATGTATTAGGCATGGTTTAGAACCCAAAAATAGGAAATCGGAAATCTAATGGGGGGGATTTTTTTTGATTAGTAAAAGAAAGACTTACAAAAAAATTTCCAAAAATTTCTAAAATGTAACTTAATTACTAACAAAATTCGTTAGTAGTTCGTATGCCAGCGCATGTGTATTCCAGATAGTTTTGCCCTACAACTCCCAGAAATCCTAACAGCTGGTAAATTGGCTGGGAATTCTGGGAGTTGTTGGCCAAAACTTGAATAAATCACACTGAATTCTAGATGGGACTCTCCAAATAGGAAGGAGGGAGGGAAGGAGGGAGGGAAGGAGGGAGGGGGTATTCTATTCTTGGAAGCAGCAAAAAAAGGAGGAGGAGCCCCCCCCCTCGCTGCCTCTCTCTCACCCTGATCCTGAGGGAGCGAGGGCCCAAGTTTGCCCAGGCTGAGAGGAAAAGGAAGAGGCCTGAGGCTGCGTGTGTGTGTGTGTGTGTGTGAAGTTGGCACATTCTGTGGGGCAGGACAGAGCAACGGGGAAGAGAAGGGAGGGGGAGAAGCATCTGAGAGAGTGCAGAGAGAGAAAGGAGGAGAAGCGTGTGTGTGTGTGTGTGTGTGTGTGTGTGAAGTTGGCCCCTGCGGTGGGGCAGGACAGAGCAACGGGGAAGAGAAGGGAGGGGGGAAGAAGCATCTGAGAGAGTGCAGAGAGAGAAAGGAGGAGAAGCGTGTGTGTGTGTGTGTGAAGTTGGCCCCTGCGGTGGGGCAGGACAGAGCAACGGGAAGGAGAAGGGAGGGGGAGAAGCATCTGAGAGAGTGCAGAAAGAAAGGAGAAGAGAAGTGTGTGTGTGTGTGTGTGTGTGAAGTTGGCCCCTGCGGTGGGGCAGGACATAGCAACGGGGAAGAGAAGGGAGGGGGGAGAAGCATGGAGGACTACACTTTCCAGATGCATTGCCTACCTAGCAGCAGCGTCACTTCCAGTTCCCCATAGAAATGCGGGAAAAAGAAGAAGATGAATGAAGGCGGGAAGGAAATGAGGGGGAGAAGACAGGGAGAAGTCAGTAGTACAATAATTAAGAATTTATTACGATCATAACGCAAATTGTTGGCCTCAAGGACCGTAAAAGAAAGTCTACTTCCTGGTTAGCTGCCGTGATGCGTATAAACTAGAAAGTCCCATTACATACAAATCACTTACGATTTCTTTTAATTTTCATAACTTTTTTCTGATGCCTAATATGTATATATACACATACACTTTTTCTTAATAATCTTTTTTGAAAAGAGAAGTAAAACTGTGATACTGAATCTGTGGATCTGTGGATAGGGGGGCTATATTGTGCATTCATACTCCATTGATTGAAGCAACATCTTCTGATAAGAATGAGGGTGAATGGGCATAGAAATATATGGAGGAGGGATCCTGCTTTTAAAAATTTTAATCCAGTAGTGGTATTTCTGTGACAAGTATTTTTATCCTTATCCTGGCACTTAGAAAGCTCCTCCTCCTTCACAAACAGATATTAGCCCCATCCCCTTCACCAGAATAAATTATTGTTTTTCCCAATACTATGATGGCTAGTTACCACATCATTCAAAATTGTCCCAACATATCTAATAAAATGTAGCTCTCATCAAGAGGCACAATTGGATCGTTCGCAGCTATTTATTCAGCCTGATAACGGAATGGCCATACAATTGCCATAGCATCCTTTCCCTATCCCAGTGTAATCTTTTTTTTCTTGAGTCAGATGGAACCAGATGCCATTTCTATCATTTCAAATAAGGAGCGAGGCAGACATCTAAATCGATTCTTGAGTAAAGTAGAAGATTTTTTTAAAATTCCCAAATTATATGTTTGAATTACTTCCTCCTTATAAAACTCAAATGATCGCATTCATGAGAAACTCACATTCAAGTTCTATAGTTGGCAATAGCAACTATAAGTGCAATGCACCATCTAGAATTATATTTGCTGGTGATGTGTTTTTTAAAAGCAATTATGGTTTTTAAAAGAACACTGTAATTATAGACTACCTACTGTGCTATTATAGACAAGACAATATATATTTTGAAGTTGATCAAATTTTATAATTACACCATTTTCATGTTGCTGGCTCAAGAGAATCCTTCCCGTGGCTCCACAAATAGCAAGGCTCTTCATGTATTGTGAAAGCTCCCAGATGTTTTCCAAATTATCCAACTTCTGTATCTTCACAGGATAAATTTGCCTGAAGGGGAGGTGTCTGTGGAAGGCATAAAAGCCATGGATGTAAGAATCAGCTGTCCAGGGAATCAGGTTTGGTACTGGGAAATATAACATTATAACTCTGTCTTGAAAAATTAAGTGGCATTTGATTGATGGTATCAGCTGCTAGCTTTCTAAGCTGACTGCTATGATTTTCATAGTAGGAGAATTGTAATTTGTAGGACTACAATTAATAATTCATTATAATCTCAGAGGAGAGGTAGTCCTTTTGAAATGCACATATTTAGTACAAACCCGCCCAAATATAATGAATGGTAGGAAGTTCAACATTCAAAAGGGGTTTTAACTGGTCAAATGAATAATGGAGTGTTTATATGCTGAAATCTGGAAAGGGAGACTTGGAAAACAAGGGGTTCAAAAAACAGTGAGGAAAGAGGGGGGGGGGCTTGCCTATAGGGAGAACTATATTTCAAGTCACAAGGGAAAATAAACAAAAACCAACACAAACATTGATCTATATGTGAAATGTAAGGTTAATATACTAATGGTCAGTGTAGAGGAAAATGCATCTGTCCAATTCAGTGTCAAGAGCAAATGAAGTGTCTTGGAAAATGATCTGAAAACTTTTTACTATCTTCTGTTCTTTTGTCCAGTATCAAACATTACTGATGGAACATGCAAAGTATAAGAAGATAAAGCCCATTATTATATATACATGTAAGTACACACATTCACCACCACTTCATGCTATGCAACCTTCTCAAGGAACTCAAAATTTAAAAGTCATAGAAGCAAATGAAAAAGCAAATAAAAAGCATAATCAGAGCAAACATCAAAGATCTCCCTAATCCCCCAACTGTCATGGAAAAGAATAAATTCTCTATCCAGATATGTTGCTATAGATAGACTGAAATCTGTATCAGGAGACATCGCTGTGCCCCTGCAGGTACATTTCCCAATATTTTTGTGTTACACAGATCAGGAAGGAATGAATCTACAGCAGCTTGCTACATTTCTCCTTGTGGATTGCTGCCTATTCCAGACGTCTCTCCAGAACTAAACCCCAGGCATCAAAACAGTTACCTGGCCCTTCCGAAAAGGCATAAAGGTGTCTGCTGTAGTCACTGCAGGTGTGCCCTACCTCCGGTATAGGGGATTCCTACTTTCATGTGATCTACCATTATAATCTGATCTTGTGGGATCACACTTACTTAAACTGGAAAACTATATTTTGACTTCATCAGACAAGCTACTTGGTCTGTCCTACACCACTTGTCCTCCCCCTTTCAGAACAAAGTCCATTACACGACAGATGTGTACTTCCAGTTGGGCTTCATCCAGAAAAGTGAGAGCAAGCGGCGTATACCACTGTTGTGGCAACATGGAAACCTTCCCATGTTGCCTTACCAGCATTGCTGGGAAGCTGAATGGTAATGCTTCCAACCATAGCATGGGAGGAAAGGCAAGTTGCATGATTTGAGGCACAGAGTAACAGCTTCTCCATGCCCCCTGCTGGGGACAAATCCATGGGCCTTTATGCTGAGATTCTTTGTCTTTATTGTTACAGTACATCTCTCTTATCCATATTACAATTGTATATCTAATTCTATCTGTATTTTAATAGCTGTTGTAAGAATGGGAACAAACAGATTAATTCATATATGTTATTTATAGTGTGCTAAAAGCAATTAATCATACTTGTGTACTATGGATTCTCTCTGCAAGTGAAATAGAATAATTATCAACCAGTGTACAATGTGTCTTCTCCCAAAGCCAAGACTGGAATAAAAGGGAAACTTCCCTATACCTTCTTTGGTTATTTAACTTTAATCATCATCATTATCATCAGTATATTTCTTATTAATCGCCCTCCATCAAGATGCTCCAGGCGATTTACACAGAAACAGTAAAACAAAATAAAACATACACGGATTGTGAAAATAGAAGTGAAAATTTACATATCAAATGCTCTACTGAAAAGCCAGGTCTTGAGAGCCTGGGTGAAAGGACGCAGGTCACGCTTAGCTCTCATATACGGAGACAATGAGTTCCATATATGTTTATTTTATGTTAATAAACATAAATATGTACATTTTAATGATTTTCTCTTTAAAATGTGGATGTTTCTTCTAGCTTCTTTCAAGAGTGGTCTTCACTTATTTAAAAGTGTGACTATGGATATGGCGAGCTGACTCCATAGAAATTAAGAAACAAGTTACAGGAGGTGAAGAGTTTTGTTTTATTAATCCTACTCCAGTGCATTTGTGTGTATATTTGAACTCCTGATTTCTTTTGTTCTACTTAATAATTATTCTGTTGGTTTAATAGGAGAGAATTATGTGTCCGCACACCAATGTTTAATAGGAGAAAATTGGTTTGTTCTGAGATGTTTCTGTGGTGGACTTAAACATTTTTTATATGCTTATCGCTTCAAAACACAGCTTTGTGGTTTATGCCGCAGTGTTTGAATTGTAAATAGAACTTTCCATTTAGCTAAGATACAGGTCAAATCTCAGAAGCATAAAATAGTAATCAAACATAAAACAGAGGAGTGCAAAAACAATCAATACCAAATTGTTTTTTTCATTCTAACGATAGAGTCAAACTCGTGTACCAAAGGTGACTTTTATTTTCCACTGCAAAAGACATTATTTGCTGCTTTGCTGCCACCTGAACATATTTTGAGCTATTTATCAAAACATTTTTTGGTGTGATTGTGCAATTAAAATCATAGAATAATGGCTATGTGTGTGTGTACAAGTGTGTGTACGTGTGTGTGTGTGTGTAAGATTTCCATGACAACAGATGTAAAGAAATCTAGTAACTGTAATGAGGAAAGTTTTTACTTAGGGGCAGGAAGAACAGGTCATTATAAAGAGAAAAAAATAGTTCAAACAACTTCAGCAATTCAACTGAAAACAAATTGTAGACTCAAAAGTGTAACTATAATACACAGTTATAGCAATTTTACTTAACAATGTAAAGAGGATTAGAGAGGGTGTCTTATATTCCACTGAAATATTAACCTCCATGTGATTTTTGTTGTTCCTCATGTCCTTGAGCAAGAGTGGAAGGACCATCATGTTTTACATCCTCTTACTTTACAAACATTGTATTGTGCCAAATGTTTTATTCAGATTTGCAACTTTGGGCATTTGGACAAAATATAACATTTATGAAGAATGCAGTGGTTGCTATCCTGTTCAGCAGTTGCAATATCATAACTCAAGTTTATAATATTCCAGCTGCTGTAATTTTGGCAAAACTGCTATTACAGAATCTGCAAGCACGTCAGAAGGGTCTACCTCCAACAGATGCATCAAAATCAGGCAGTTGAGGTTCTATTTCTTTGTTGGAATCCTTAAGTGCAATGAAGCTGGACTATTTCATATAGTCATGTGTCAATTTCATGGCAAGAGGAAATGATGTGCCAGGTGATGGGGGGGGGGGAGAGGTTTTACTCCCCAACCCCCAGTCTCCTGGAATATCATATTTTCATGCCATGAGGATGCAGAGAGTACCTTAATGGCAGCCAGCAAGGGTTTGGGGGGGGGGGTTGTACTTTTAAGGGTTGTTTTGGGAGGCTTTAGGGTGGCTGCATGCCACCCCAATTGTTATCGGGATGGCATGTAGCCACTCTCCCCAGGAAAGCCCTGGTTTTGGGTGGCTTGTAGAGACAACAACGCACCCCGAGACAACAATGCATTTCAGTGTGGGTTTTACCTCTGTGTGGAAGTGCCCATAGTTGTATGTGAGTTAATAGACCCAGCAAGAGGGACAGGAGGGTGGCGCAAAAAAAATGAGGCTTTAGGGTGGCTGCATGCCACCCCAATTGTTATCGGGATGGCATGTAGCCACTCTCCCCAGGAAAGCCCTGGTTTTGGGTGGCTTGTAGAGACAACAACGCACCCCGAGACAACAATGCATTTCAGTGTGGGTTTTACCTCTGTGTGGAAGTGCCCACAGTTGTATGTGAGTTAATAGACCCAGCAAGAGGGACAGGAGGGTGGCGCAAAAAAATGATGGGGTAGAAACAGACAGTGATTTTAGGCAGTTTGCAATGCTACAATTCAGGCACAGTTTCCTGTGGTATACACACACCTTTGTTTTGTCCTCTAGTTAAATACATTTTCCAGTAAATTTTCCAGTTTTTGAAGTACTATAAAACTTTGTTAAAGCTAGTTTTCTAGAAATGATTTTGGGAGGAGCATACTGACAATGGGCAGAAGTGTTTCTGTAAGAGCCCCTTCAACCTTCTGGGAGAAAATATATAACACTAGACTTACAAATTTCAAATTTTACACACACACACTTGGATGTACTAGAGTGATAAGTGGAGGATGATGAGTGGAGGGGAAGAAGATAATATTTTATTCTGTGGGAGTATGTCCAAAAAAAGGGCCACTATATACAGGGGCTAGATGGAAATGGTCCTCTTACTTCAAAAGCTGCAATAAAATCTCATAAAATTAAACTTCAGCCTTATTGCAGGAGGGATTTATAGTGACTACCAAGCAATCTCTACTCTACTTTGCACTTGATATGCTATTCAGAGTGTCATTACAGAAATTTATCTCGGGTTGTGTTATCTCTAGCCTTTGCTATTAGTCTCACATAGCTATCAGAGATAACACACCATTCTCACAATTACAAAGCAGAGTTATAAAACACATGTATGCTTCACAGAGCCTAAATCTCTGCTGTAATAATGAAGCACAAGTGCCCCTTGTATTCTGTTGTCCAAAGATTGTAAATATAGCAGATCTACCTTTTCAAGCAATAAATCAAAGTATATTACTTTGTAGACTTTTCATAGAACTTTTCAATCATGGGCATCCGCTGCTCTATATTATGTGAGACCAGGATCCACAAGGAAAAATAATGCCGTTGCGCTTGTTTGGATTTTTCTTTCATCATCTTTATCTCAGCTATTGAGAAGCAGGCAGAGGCAATTGGATTGCTAATGAATTCTTTTCGAAGTTGACCTTTATCAGCCCTCCAACATGCTCATAACACATACCCAAAATAATCTGTTTGGAACCTTTTGTAACTGTTGCTCCCATATATTTACAAAATAAATGGAATGGCATGTGTTTCATTTTAGGAAAGGAGATGCCTGCTCATATAATATTTATGTCCATAATAACATGAAATGATCTATGCTGAATGAAAAGAAAGACAATACAAGAGTGAAGACTGCACTATAAAAATCCAGAATAACTCTAGTATGATGTTGACCTTTGTCAAGGAGTAGATCATTGAAAAACTATAAACATTTGAACATAAGAATACAGTAAGAGGTATATCCATTACAATTTGACATAAAGCAATTGCATTGGAGGATAAGGGCAAGGGCAGCTATTTACAAGTTGCTCTCCAGTTTTCATTGGGCCCCAGACTTGACTGAAGTTGAAGTCAACTTGATAACAAAACAGTCAAAACTTTATTGACTTCTGGATGAATTTTTGAAATAAATGGGTAAGCAGAGAAATTGTATGCTTCCAAATAAGCCTGCTGAAAATAGTCAACATTCTATTTCATTGAGTATAGTGGAAAAGTTATGCAGGTGGCACTTCACAATGGCTCCCCTCTCAGCAGCTCCAGAATCATAAATCATAGAATCATAGAGTTGGAAGAGACCTCATCAGTCCAACCCCCTGCCAAAAAACAGGAAAATTGCATCCAAAGCCCCCCTGACAGATGGCCATTCAGCCTCTGTTTAAAAGCTTCCAAAGAAGAAGCCTCCACCACACTCTAGGGCAGAGAGTTCCACTGCTGAATGGCTCCCACAGTCAGGAAGTTCTTCCTAATGTTCAGATGGAATCTCCTTTCTTGTAGTTTGTAGAAACTCACTGTGTTGCTGCCTTAGCTCACCCTCTGCCATGGCCTTTTGGTCACTAGTGGACTATGCAAGATTCCATAAGCATTCAGGTATAGCAAGATGCAGATGAGTAATAGTATTCATCAAGATGCACTGGGTCCTCTGGAGGTCTATGTGACAGATGCATCCATTCTACATTTTACTATGGGAACATAGCCAAAGGATTCTCCAATTCTCATTAGCTCTCCACCAACTGCAGAACAGCTGGGAGTGGGACTATTACAATGAAACAATGAGTCCTGGAAGAATTGTAATTGTTCCAGAGACAGAAAAGGAAAACTGGCATTGCAAACTATTTGGTTTTGATTTATGTCTAAAATATTGTCTTCAGTAGGTGGAACTACTAGCATGGGTAGATGGAATCTAAGCAAAAAAAATCTACGGACCCTTTCACACAGCACTATATTCTAGAATATCAAGGCAGAAAATCCTACATTATCTAAGTGTGGACTCAGATAACCCAGTTCAAAGTGAATATTGTGGGATTTTCTTCCTTGATAATTCTGGGATAGAGGGCTGTGTGGAAGGACCCTAAAAGAGCATCAAGGCAGAACTGCCATATTACAGTCACTAGCCCATCAATGGAACATTTAATCAGGGTAACTGTATGTTAAATATTTTAACATGGAAAATAACAGTTCACTTTGTTGGAAGGTGTGTGTTGTTCCCACTGGTGAGTGACATTTCTGTGTGTCTGTTCATGCAGGTGTCAATCAGGGGCAACATCATTCATGTGTGTTTGTGAAATTATCTTAATTCTTTGCTGTGTAAGTTGCAGTGAAATTCCTTTTATGAAAATTTGTAAGCTGGGAGTCTTTATTATCTCTGCTACATGAGGCAAACTTTACACTAAAATTAGTAGGTCATCAGAATGGTTGGTTAATTTGATTGATCAATAAATTTCCATATCAATGTGAGTTAGAAAAATATAGAAATTAGAA
Source organism: Anolis apletophallus (assembly GCA_030556195.1). Taxonomy (NCBI): domain Eukaryota; kingdom Metazoa; phylum Chordata; class Lepidosauria; order Squamata; family Anolidae; genus Anolis; species Anolis apletophallus. The sequence goes on from JARBWK010000001.1 coordinate 24,378,305, forward strand.
AAGACTTTACTGCTATTATAATAAAAGGATGATATATTAATGATGCTGTGAAGTACCTTCACTGGTATTTTCTCTGAAATTTTTGTTGGTCTACTCATGTCTCATATAAATATTCAACAGATGAAACCATTTAAAATATAAAGATCTTTCACAGGCACTATGAATGAATTCTAAAATGTATAATAGCCAAGCACCTGTGGGAAATAGCAAAATAATAGGTATATCTATCATTTGTACATGAGGCTGTTCTCCCCATCTGCAAACAATTCTAGTTCTTCTGAGAACTTGGTGAATGAGGAAAGGAGCCCATGTAACAAAGATGTAATTTGAATTAAGAAAAACACAATGTCATTTTTCCTCAAGTGACAGTCATTGCAATAATTAGCTTGGCTCATAATACAATTGCAAAAATCTACTCGTAAGCAAACTATGCCTTCTTTTTTAAAAGCATTATCAATGGCATAATGATAAAGGTCAATGAATAATTCAAAGCCAAACTAATAAACCAGGCAAATACTGTTAATGTGTTGCTATGATAAATGCAAAGGAAGAAAATGTATTTATCCCAAAAGAGTTAAGGAACGAAGATAAATTTCAATACTTAGGGTCATATATGGAAAGCCCAAGTCCTTCCCCAACCTCTGGACTCTAGTTCAGCAATATCTCTTTACCTTTGAGCAGATCATTACCCATTTATTTCACTGAAGAAGCAGCGTTCTATGGACACTATTTTGTACACATTTTGCACCCTTTCTATTAGTCTCAATAAGAAAGTTTAGACACACATGGGTGCACTTTATATTCTGGGATTCATAAAATGTATTTATACAGAGCTCTGGAAAAGGATGGAAGTCAATACAATAAGTTCATGTGGGACCAATTTCTTATTAGTTATTTTACCTCACTCTTCCCCAATTTGTAATAAATGATGAAACTACTTAGTCCTTTTATTGAACTAGTCATCAACCTTTGTGGCTTCTAAGTCTTTTCATACATTTAACTCATCTGCTGGCTGATACCTCTTCTTTTTCTGTGATCATTCTAAGATATGGGATTAAGAGGAGAAGAATATAAACAAAAACATCAATGGAGGACTGTGCATGCATAGGTAGATTTTAGGTGTCATAGAATGCTGCATATAATTTGGGGAAGTCGTGGGATGGAAAACAGAAAGCAGAAATAATATGTAATTTATTCTTTTATAGCATGTAATATTACACAGAACTGTATAGCTGAATGAGAGATAACTTGAACACATGCATTCACCTGCTACTAGGTAACGCTGTACAGGAATATTTTATTACAATACTATTCATTGGGGTTTTTAAAAGAAAAGAATTATTATACTAACCATTTTAAAAGCATTCCTTTTTGTAGTTACAATTACTTGAGGCACCTTAATCATTAGGATCCTTCAGATGGCTCAAATGTATTGGGAAGTTTCTGGAGGTTGTGGTATATGTTGCTGCAGTTCTAGACTTATTGAACTTTATCACATGAACCTGCTATTTCACTACAGAAAAGAACAAATTTGCTCTTCACAGGACTGCCTCAACAAGCCATGCCCTGGTTAAAACAAGTAATCAAACTAATTAAAACTCATTAGCAAGAACCCCATAAAAAGAATGGAATGAGAAGCACCAATAACCAGAAAAACCTGGCAATCTGGAAGAACTCATATTCCTTAAAATGTCACCAGCTTCTGGTTTGCTTGCCTATTTATTTTCTTATTTGCTTTTAGTCTTCAAACCTATCTCCACCTTCTGCTCATTAACAGTGATAATGGCATGATTTGAGCTAGGACTGTGCCTGGTCAGCTACTGTAGATCAGCCAGGACAGAGAAATAAGTCCCCCAGGTTGAATACAACACAGTCAAATTTTTTTTTACGAATTGGCCAAAGCGGATGCAAGTAAAAGCAGTTTGCTTCAAAAGGTATCAGCACAAATTCACAGAAAATGCATGACATTTATATAGTTCTAACAGCTATTCAGACTTCCTGCCCTCTCCTCTGATTGGCTGAAAAAAGGGGCAAGCCAAGATTTACACCTCTATTGCCTAGTGGTTCACTTGGCATCACAGTCTGCGGGAGGAAATTCCTGTGGTGGGAAGAATGGCTGTAGGTGGTTGGTCAAAACCAGTTCATTGTAGAGCTTTCCCCTGAGAGGGCGCAATTCATGAGGAAATAATTGTGTAGATATGGTGATGAGTCTCTGATTAATTGAATCATCTGATCCCATGTGGGAAATGGCCCATTCCCAAGATATTGTGCAAACGGAGTTATGGAGAGGTGGCTGCCTTTAAGGCTCCGTCTACACTCCCATATTATCCAGATCATCAAATCAGATAATCCACATTATCTGCTTTGAACTGAATTATCTGAGTCTACACTGCCATATAATCCAGTTTAGATCAGATAATCTGGATTTTATATGGCAGTGTAGAAGGGGCCTAAGTTACATTTTGATACATATATAAGAAACATTGTGCATCTGGTGAAATCCTTTTGTGCAAAAAATATCATCTTACTTAATACTGAAGAAACTACTCATGCAGTTCTACCCGATTTATACACTTCCTCTAGTAGGAATTGATACAGTACACAGTATATAAAAGATACAAGTTATACAAAATCAAACACAAATTATACAAATCAATACATTTTATTAAACAGTTAGAATTTTATAGCAATTGAAAGGTCCATTCCAGAACCTCTAGTGCAGCAGTTCTTAAACTATGCAGTGCATGGAAATTTGTTCATTGTTCTCAATTAGTTCTCACAAACATTCTCCATCCATCTGACACTGGTCTGGCCCATCTGTCAAATTTTAAAATGACATGTGGCCCCTGTATGGGGGGGGCATGGTCTGACAACAATAATGAGTCTTAATTTTCCTTTCTTATTAGGACACCAAGTAAGGCTTGTTTGAATGGACCAGTTTAGATATGAGACCAAATTCTGATTTTTTTTTAAAAAAAACCCAACAACTACTATATGAACTGTAATGAATGGTTGATATTTTCCCTGTCTTTCTCCCTTCACATGTCAAGTCAGAAAATATTTTTTGTGTTCTTAAGCCAGTTTCTGTTGACATCTGAACCAGGGACATGAGATTTAAAATGTTTTCCTCCAAAGCAGGATATTAAACCACTGTTTTATGGCTCCAGCTACAGCTTCTTGGTTCTGAATTGATGAGAAACTGTATCCTAAAAAAGCAAGAAACATGGTCAAAACTAGGCAGAAAAGGGGAGAAGTAAAAAGGAAGCATGTAAGCAATGGCTTGTTTTCCTGTCTGACAAACATGGTTTATGGATTGAAATCATGGCACCTTGACTGGACCATAATCTGTCTTGATCACATTTTGAAAATACTTCAGTGCAGTTCCAGTCAGTCCTTAGCAGCAACGATCTGTCTGCCAGAGTCAGGTTATCATGAGATATTTGATAAATTGGTCATTTAGCTGTCTCTACCATCTGTGAATCAAATCCAAGGTAGAGTTACAATCCAAGAGAGCTCTGTAAATAGCAAACACTATTCTTTTTTTCCTTTTTCTTAATGCCACATTTTTCTTTCAAAATAAATGTTTGAAAATAAAAAAAACATTTTCTGAGTTTTTATTATGGGATGTTCAAAATAAATTAAATTTAACAAGAAAGACTTCTGTTGAATTATTTTCATTTTGTATTTTTATTTACTTTGTCAATTTTACATTCTATTTCCAATTCATGTTATTTATTTTTCTAGACAAGTCTCGTGACTGGAAGGGAAGACAAACAAAATAGTGTGCCTACATTCTAACATTCAGTAGCCCTCTCAGTTGCCATATAGAAATTTCCCACTACTTTGCCTATCACCACAACCCAGTTTCTAATCTGTCTAGGTTTCCAATTTAGCTAGATGTATTTTGGGTAGTATAAAAGTGATATCAGAGAAATGGCGGTGAGGGGTGGATAAAAGAGACTTTTTTTCAAAATAAGGCTTACATTTTAAGACTGAATAGTTCTAAAAATTCCACTTTATACACAAAGTAACTTCCTATGAAATGAATGAATTTGCAGTGTAGGGAAGGATAGGCAGCTTTAATATGGAGCCAAACTACAATTCATATGATTCCATAGGATAGCTCAATGACAACTAAAGTGGAACATAACTTTATAATGTGAAAGCAATAGCTAGTGTGATATAGTTCTATGATTCTGGAGACCAGGATTAAAATCCATGCTCAGATATGGAAAACCACTGGGTGACCTAAGGCAACCTCAGAGGAAAGCACAAGCAAACTTCCTCTGGACAAACCTTGCCAAGAAATGAAATGGTACCTTTGCCATAGAGTTGCCATATGTTGGAGATGACCTAAAGGCACACAAGCATAAAAGAGCATCCAAATTGAATTCTATACACACACTACACTCCTGTAACAGGTGAACAATCCTGGTCATTTTTTAAATGTTTTATTAGCATATTCTAGAAATAATATATTTTCCTTGATGAGTCCTCTCAAATATATTTTTAACATCTAACAGCCCCGGTTCCTCCCAAAATGCTGCATTTCTCGTTCCCTCTTCCTCTGGGTGCTTCTACACAGCCCTAAAACCCAAACCAAAGCAGGTTTACATAACCTGCTTGGGCACAGGTTGTAATCTCGACCCCACCCCCTGCAATCCAAACCTGGGCTTTCCTGCGGGGAGGGGTGGCTACATGCCATCTGATTGAAACCTTGTTTTTTTCCCAAATTAATTCATTTTTACCAGAGGAGTTGTTTGGATGCTTCCAATAAAAATTGAGATAGTTCTTGCATTTTGGGCCTGTCTGGATGGGTCCTCTCTCTTCACCTCGCTGCCCTTGGATGTTTTTCCAATCCCCAAACAATCAGTCATGACAGCTGTTTCTTCTTTTCTTCTTTCAATAAAGTTTCTATTTTCAAAAAAGAAAGAAAGAAAGAAGTGGAAGAGGAAGTGGAGTAGCAATTTTGGTATCTTGAGGAACTTAACAGTCTTGGCCCCCATTTCTTGACTTCTGTTGACCTTAAAATTATTCACTGTATAGATAGAACTGACCAGCATATCATACCAAATAAAAGAACATCCGCCTTTTACCAATTAGATTCAAAATGGGGGGGGGGGCATATTACATTATTTTTGACTTTGGTTTGTAAACTTTGTTTTATTGAAGACAATCAGAAAACAACAGAATAAGCAAGTTTTCCCAATAGTGTATTTGTCCGCCTTTTACCAATTAGATTCAAAATGGGGGCTTCCCTTTGGTTTACTTTGTTTTATTGAAGACTCAGCAAGTTTTCCCAATAGTGTATTTGTCTCCCTTCCCTACCTGCCCCAGAGAGCAGTGAATGTTTCCAGTAAAAAAGTTGAGTAGCAGAGAAAAGGAAGAGCAGAAGAAAAGAGAAAGTCACATTAGGGATAAGTTCAGGCCAAGTGAATGCAGAGAATCACTCTACAGCCAGTTCTCCCAGCAAAACAGTTCTGTGAGTCAAAATCAAATGCTGGGTACACTCATGGTTTGCATTTATTAGGAGAAATTTGTCTCCAGTGCCACAAGCTGTCAAATAAAGAAGCTCTAGACTTGGGATGCCCAATAATTATCCTGAAAATGTTGCCCCACTGAAACCCTCTATGCAATGTATTTTTAACTGTTACATGGGCAGTTGTTTCCACTGTTAAACAGAGTTTAGAAGCATTTTCTGAAATCCAAAGCTTTCCGTACATTCCTACTAGTCCTGAGACATGTTGCACGTTTCCTTCCAATTTTGTATTGATTAATAAAAGTGGAGCAAGTTTGATTTTTAAAATGGAAAGATTCCTCAGGGTTAGTGTTGTGCCAATATCATGCAGTTCGTACTATATCTTAAATAAATGTTTTTAAAATAAATGTATTCAGACCTGATTTGTACTTTCTCTTAAATACTGGTGTGAAAACGGAAATTGAAAACGTCCATGAGTACCATCAAGAGCCTGAGAAAGTACTTTTAATTAATGAGAAAACTACTGAAGAAGCTCAATGCCTCATTTTGAGATTTAGGAATAATAGATCCTACATGTATAATACCTGAAAAGGATTGCTTTTTAAATTATTTTATTTCTCCAACCCCAAATCCTAGATATTGTAATACTCAGTCTGATGAAGAGTAAGGACAGAAAAACTCACCTTTTAATGATATTTTGGCACTCCATAAAGGTATTACCCAATTTTCTTTTATTTCACTCACTATCCATATGGCTTTCTTTTTTATTGTTATTATGTTTAATGGAAGATAATGCAAATAGCTACTTAGGGCAGAAACTATCACAAGATAAAGAAGTGTTACTATTGATCAAAAGGACTTCATCTTCTTTTAGATGGTGCTTGGGCTCTAATTAGCTGTTTTTGCCTAGTACACCAATTCCAGCTTTATTTTTCCAGCTTTGCTGATGTTAAGGTTGTCATGTTCTGAGTAATGACCAAGCACAGGACTCATGTTCTACAACTCTAAGGTAATGGTTAGTTCATCTGTAAGCTCTTTTGTCTATACCAACAAAGACAGGCAATTGAGTCTACTGTATATCTCTGGCACCATATTCTGATTATACAAACCAGAAGACTGCAGTCTCCCTCTCGAAAATATAGTAACTCCAGATTCTATGGTTATAACTTCTGATCAGTTTGATACTGGATGCCTCTATTTCTCTTCCCATCATAGATTTTGTAATATTCTGAAAGAGCTAGAAGCCCAATGACAGGAATTCCAGTGAAGTTATTCACCAACTCTGATTGATAATAATAATAATAATAATAATAATAATAATCCTGATCTATACAGATTAGTTCCTCTCTCTTGTCAAAACTACATCTCCTATAAACCCATGGGTAAGTTATGGAAAATCTTGTTTTAAAAGTAACTTTTTCAAAATCTGTTACGGTTCATTTACACCCCACAATTGTAGCACCATGATTCCACTTTAACAGAAATAGCTTAATCTTTTGGAACCCTTGTATTTGTAGTTTGGTAAGGCACTACAAAACATCTGGCTGAGAATTCGAACAAACAACACCTAAACTGCAAATACCAGGATTCCATGGGATGCAGCCATTATTTATTATTTACTCTACCTTGCCTTTCTCTACCCCAAAGGGGACTCAAGGGGTCTTCCATAGAGGCAATTATTCAATGCCTTAAAACACATACAGTTCCAAAACATTAAAATTAAATTATATTAAAATTAAAACATATTAAACATTTTAAAACATTAGATTCTATATTAAAATCACACCATCCAGTCGTAGTCCAAGCCATTTCATAGTCATTCCATTTATTCCAGATCTGTTAATTGTACTGCACTATTCTCCAAAGGCCTGATCCCACAGACAAGTTTTTACCTTTCTTCTGAAGGCTAGGAGAGAGGACGCTGATCTAATGTAATTGGGGAGGGAGTTCCATAGCCGAAGGGCCACCAATGAAGGGCCTGTCTCTCGTTCCTACCAGTCATGCCTGCAAAGGAGGCAGGACCATGATCAGGGCCTCCCCAGATGATTTTAATCTCAAAGATGGTTCATGGGGGAGATATTTTCATTTATTCATTTATTCCATTCAGCTCGGGACAATTTACAGAATAAAAACAGCATTACAGCCCATATAAACAGCATTAAAAGAACACATAAGATTAAAACAGCAGTTAAGCATACATATAGTCTCAGAAGAGGCCAATATAATTTCAAGGGAGACCAGCATATTAAGGACCAAAAGCCTGTTTGAACAACAAGGTCTTGCAGGCCTTCCGAAAAGCCAGCAAACTCGAGATCTCACGGATTTCCACGGGCAGCACGTTCCAGAGGGTTGGAGCAATAACAGAAAAAGCCCTCCTCCGCATCACGGTCAGATGATAGGTCTTAAAGCTAGGGACCATCAGGAGGCTCTGAGTCTCCAAGCGCAGGGGTCTAGTGGGACAATATGGGATGAGGCAGTCCCTGAGGTACACAGGCCCCAGACCATTCAAGGCCTTGCAGGTCAATACCAACACTTTGAAGGTAATCTGGCATTCCACTGGAAGCCAGTGCAGTTCACGTAGGATGGGTGTAATAGAGCAGCTCGATGGCACACCTGCCAGCAGTCGAGCTGCAGCGTTCTGCACCAGTTTAAGTTTCCATATCACTGACAAAGGAAGGCCAATGTAAAGAGCGTTACAGTAGTCTAACCTTGAGATGACCGTGGCTTGGACCACTGTGGCCAGGTCATGTTGGGACAGATAGGGGCAAAACACCAAGAGCTGGCAATGTAAATAAACATCGATTATAAAGGTCTGTTGCAACAATGCAATGGGGGGTGTGGGCTATCCTCTGTGGGGCCAGGAAATCCTGGTAAGGGACGATGTGGGCCAATCCCAAACCACCCACCCGGGGAAGCCCGAGTGGGCCCAACCAGCCCAGGAAAGAGAAACCCCCCCTCCTGGGTCCCAAACAATAAAGAAAGAAAAATGTCACAAGTCAAACGCCAAGGGCATCCGATGGCATAACCTGGGGAATCCCAATGTGGTCCTGCAGCAACGTGCACATGGCCCCGTGGCAAGCAGGGGCAAATGGAGTGCCCCGGGGGCAGGTGAATCGGCCGGAGTGGATCAAGGTAGAAGGAAGCACACTGGCAATAAGACAGCCGAATTCGCGCCGTCAGAAGTCAGGCAACGTCACTCGGAGGGCGGCGCCTGGGAGCACAGGTGGAGATCCGGAAGGTAAACAAGGATGACGATCAATGTGAGGGCCGCGGTGTCGAATGACGCGGCAGGAACCTCCGTGTAGCCGTCTCGGATAGATGACGTAGATGTCGCTGGGTTGCTGGCGCGATGCGCGCCTGGCGCCACGCGCGGCGTGATGACGTGCCTGATGAAGCGGCAGCGGTCCAACAAATAAAAGGGACCGTGCTCCGTCGAGGGCGGGGGGTAGGCAATGAAGCCCCGGGGATGAGATCCTTAGGCAGTGACTGGTGATGGTATAGAAAGCCAAATGGCGTGGGGTCAAGCTGGGGTCCCGTCCGAGGATGCTCAGGAGGGGATGCTGGAGGGAGAAGTCCCACGGTGTCCCCCGAGGTCCCGGGAACCCAGCGGGAGACGCCCCTGCCCAACAGGATGACGAGTGAAAACAACAGACTCCAAAGGAAAGTTCCAATATCAAAAATACTTTACCCATATATGGGTAAGTGTTTGTTTGGTCATAGTATCAAACAGTCTGGATGCTTTTGTTTATATGACTATATGTTACTTTGTCCTTGTATGCTGATGTTTTGATTTATTTGTATTCATAGGCTTGATTATGACAGTGTGTCCAATACTTCTGTATGGTTTATTGTATACGCCCTGATGAAGCGAAGATGATGCAGTAGCGAAACGGGATTGTGGATCCCCTATACACCTGTAGATCACCAGTTGGCGTTCTTGCCACGGCAGTGGGAGCAGCCAGCCCCACTGCTGGGCTTATTTCCATCAGATTTTTGGCTTGCTGTATTGTGACCACCCACGTTCCATTTGGAACCACCTGGGGATTCACCAACATACATTTGGTAACCCCATAAAGTATTTTTGATATTGGAACTTTCCTTTGGAGTCTGTTGTTTTCACTCGTCATCCTGTTGGGCAGGGGCGTCTCCCGCTGGGTTCCCGGGACCTCGGGGGACACCGTGGGACTTCTCCCTCCAGCATCCCCTCCTGAGCATCCTCGGACGGGACCCCAGCTTGACCCCACGCCATTTGGCTTTCTATACCATCACCAGTCACTGCCTAAGGATCTCATCCCCGGGGCTTCATTGCCTACCCCCCGCCCTCGACGGAGCACGGTCCCTTTTATTTGTTGGACCGCTGCCGCTTCATCAGGCACGTCATCACGCCGCGTGACGCCAGGCGCGCATCGCGTCAGCTCCCAGCGACATCTACGTCATCTATCCGAGACGGCTACACGGAGGTTCCTGCCGCGTCATTCGACACCGCGGCCCTCACATTGATCGTCATCCTTGTTTACCTTCCGGATCTCCACCTGTGCTCCCAGGCGCCGCCCTCCGAGTGATGTTGCCTGACTTCTGACGGCGCGAATTCGGCTGTCTTATTGCCAGTGTGCTTCCTTCTACCTTGATCCACTCCGGCCGATTCACCTGCCCCCGGGGCACTCCATTTGCCCCTGCTTGCCACGGGGCCGTGTGCACGTTGCTGCAGGACCACATTGGGATTCCCCAGGTTATGCCATCGGATGCCCTTGGCGTTTGACTTGTGACATTTTTCTTTCTTTATTGTTTGGGACCCAGGAGGGGGGGTTTCTCTTTCCTGGGCTGGTTGGGCCCACTCGGGCTTCCCCGGGTGGGTGGTTTGGGATTGGCCCACATCGTCCCTTACCAGGATTTCCTGGCCCCACGGAGGATAGCCCACACACCCCATTGCATTGTTGCAACAGACCTTTATAATCGATGTTTATTTACATTGCCAGCTCTTGGTGTTTTGATTCTGAGGGACAAGTCCCCGGTGTGTTTTGAGGGACAGATAGGGGGCCAGCTTCCTTGCCTGACGTAGATGAAAGAACGCTACTCTACTGATGGTCGAGTTATGGGTCTTCATCGACAGTTGAGAGTCATGCCTGACACCAAGACTCTTTACAGATGGCGACTGACATAACGTCACGCCATCCAGGGTTGGAAGCTGAACATCCCTAGTGCCTGGACGACCAAGCCACAGGATCTCCGTCTTTGCTGGATTCACCTTCAACCTACTGGCTCACAGCCATCCAGTAATGGCTTCAAGGCAATGATGGAAATTATCGGGTACGGATTCGGGCCGGCCCTCCATCCTCAGAATGATCTGGGTGTCATGAGCATATTGATGACATTCCAGCCCAAAGCTACGTACCAATCGAGCAAGTGGTCGCACATAGATATTGAACAACAGAGGGGAGATTATTGCCCCCTGGGGAACCCCACAAAGTAAGGGGGAATATGTTTGGACATGTTAAAACAAAATCACAGTGTTAAGTGAAATGACACTTTATCAAATGAAGCTACTGAATTACAATTGCAGGAGGATAAACAAACTTATTGATGGAACACAATGCCATATCTGTCCCATAGTCCTGTTGCCCAGAAATTATAACTAGACTGTCTCATTGCAATCATACAAAATCCATCAATACATCTTATATTGTTGTTTCACCACTCTTCCTTGTGAAATAATTCCTTCCCACTACAATTGCAGTATATTGGGCAGAGAAAGATCTCATGAGAAGGCTGCAACTGTGAAGTTGTGACAAAAATAGGGTGACAGAGTAAAATATAAAAAAACAGTGCACTGGGTAGGGCAAACATGGATATGAAGCAAGGCTGTGCAGAAGACTGAGCATGGAAACTCACATTAGCAAAGTGCCAGCATCACACACTTGCACTGAGGTATGCAAAAGATAATGCTAATGACAGTATATGTTTTAATTTACTTCAACAACATGATTGTGATAAGATACTGGGTTGGTGTGATATAGTTGCTAGGCTCGATTTCTTAACAGTTTGTGCATTCCTAGAAAAGCTTATCTGCATGGAAACACGTGCCCTTTCCTCGTGTCTATTACAACTAAGAATAGCCATTTAAAACACGTGAGTCAATCCCTTGGTTGATGTGGGAGGCCACATTTTCATTTTTCCCCCAGGTGCTGTTTATGCAAGAAATCATTCAGAGTTTGCAGATCATAAGCCACCATATTTTTATATAATGTTGACCACAGACCCATTTCTTTCAGCAGTGAGTAATAAGTACTTGCAAGTACAGAGAAATGTGAATGCATATATTAAAAGCCAGCCATGGAAAGACACGTCAAGGCTGTGGAGAGACACTTGCCATGATTTGTTTCAAAATAATGAGCAGTCTAGGAGGAATATAAAGAGAATTGACTTCCTTTTAAAATTTATGGAAGATCTTTATCATTCAAACTCTTGCAGAAATGAACTCCTTGAAGGTTATACTACATACACTACAGCCACATGCATTATAGAACCATGTCACCAGTCATAATTTCCCAGGTTGTATCGTGGCAGATTGGCCACGGTCCAATAAAGAGCTATGCCCATAAGCACAGCCTTGGTAGACAGGATCAAAACCTTTTCAGTCGAGGCAAGCTGAATGGTGCTCATAAGAATGGAAAAGGCGTGATGTTTTACCTTTGATGTTTGTCTCCCGGCTATGCTGTTCAGAGATATACTGCAGTCTAAATCCAATTGCTACTCCCAACTAGAATACTCCTATTGAATCAGAGAGTTGGATACCGCCAGGGCCATGCCACCCAATCCCCTGTCACAGAGGCTGCACAATCAAAGCTCTTTGGACAGCTGACCATCCAGCCTCTGACTAAACCAAGGGAACTTACCTAAGTGTGGACTCATTTGATCCCCATTGATTTAAGGCAGGGGTCCTCAAACTACGGCCTGCAGGCCACATACGGCCTGCCGAGGGCATTTATCCAGCTCGCCAAGGAGGAGGCCACCTTCCCAGTACCCATAGGGCCTGGCAAGCGGTGAAAGCGACAAGAGGCTTTGCGCAATGCCAGGCAGCGTGGTGCAGCCTCCCTTGCCTGGCTCGCATGAGGGGCAGCACAAGCCAGATAAGATCCAAGATTATCTTCAATGGTAGGTAAACTATACATCCCAGCACCTCCCAAATGTCAAGGTCTATTTTCCCCAAGTCTCTCCAGTATTTATTGTTGGTCTTGGGAGTTCTGTATGCCAAGTTTTGTTCAATTTCATTGTTGGAGTTCAGAATGCTCTTAGTTGGAGGAGGAACTATTCATCCCAGCAACTCCCAAATGCCAAAGTCTATTTTCCCCAAGCCTCTCCAGTATTTTCTGTTGGTGATGGGAGTTCGGCTGATAGGCTGATAAGTAAACATATTAATGGGTTCCCTGCTGTTATATTAAGACTGTTACCCATGCTGTGACATGCTTGAAGACAAAATTTCATTTATTTGTATTAGAAATAAATATTTCACAATGTATAAATATATATTGTTTTAGTGATTAATCTATATGCTTTATGTTCAGATTGTAACAATGAAAATATATCCCACATATCAGATATTTACATTATGATTCATAACAGTAGCAAAATAAGATATGTGCAGTGTGCATAGAAAGTTGATCATAGTTTGTTTGTTTTTTTAAAAAAAACCAACTATAGTCTGGTCCTCCAACAGTCTGAGGGACAGTAAACTGGCCCCCTGTTTAAAAAGCTTGAGGACTCCTGATTTAACGGATTTATTGTAGTTGTGAATAACAACTGCATTTTGGCGTACATCTGTGTATAAACTGTCTACCAAGAAAACTGTTTAGCCAATAACCATTTATTGCCTGTTTATGAGAACAGTGGCTAAAATGGCCAATGAGATTCTAGGCTGTCTGAACAGGAGCGTAGTGTCTAGACCAGTGCTTCTCAACTTGTGTGTCCCCAGATGTTTTGACCTTCAACTCCCTGAAATCCTAACAGCTGGTAAACTTTCTGGGAGTTGTAGGTCAAAACACCTCAGGACTCAGAGTTTGAGACTCGCTTATATTCTAGAATATTGTGTCCAATTCTGGGCATCACAATTTAATGTGTCCAGAGGAAGATGAACAAAATAGTAAAATCTGGAAATCATGCTCTTAAGAGGAGCAGCTTATGGATGTGTGTATGTTTAGCAAAGAGAAGAGATTAAGAGGTAACATAGCAATGTTTGAATATTTAAAAGTATGACATATTGAAAATGGAGCAAGTTTTTTTCTGTTGCTGTAGATCAGGGGTGCTCATTAGGTCGATCACAGCGGAGGCGGAACTGGTCGATCGCAGCAGATTTCTGAGGGGCGCTTCTGCCCCGCACGCGGCGCATCTTCCTCTGGGCTTCCTCAGGCTGCCCCTGACATGACTCCCCCACCTTCATCCTCAGTGCCGACTGCTGCCATCGGAGCATGGCCTGAGGAGGAGAGAGGGAGAAGGAGGAGGGCAGCAGAGGGAGGGAGGGGCAAGCGCCCGGCCCGTGCATGCGCTTTTGGAGTGTGCAGCAAAGACAACAAGAAGGAGGCTTTGGCAGCCATTTCCTGCCAAAGCCTAAGCTCTGCGACGGCGAGGAGTTTATCTGCACAGCAGCTTCAAGGTCTGTCTGCTTTCATTTTGCCTGTTTATATCTGTGGAATGATGTCAGGGTGGGAGAAGGAACTCTTGTCTGGATGCATTTTTTAATGTTCCATTGGCCACATTGATCAGCATTGAATGGCCTTGCAGCTTAAAGGTCTGTCTGCTTTCATTCTGCCTGTTTATTTCTGTGGAATGATGTCAGGGTGAGAGAAGGAACTCTGGTCTGGATGCATTTTATGAAGTGTCCCTTATTTTTTGTGAAAAATCATGTAAATGTCCCTTATTTCTTCTATCAAAATATGGGTAGTTAGATCCTTTTGACTTGGTTGTTTTATAAGTAGCTCGCATGCTGAAAAAGTGTGAGCACCCCTGCTTTAGATACTGTGGCATGGAGTAATGGAGTCAAAGTGAAGGAAAATAAATTCCACCTAAAAAGTAGGAAGAACTTCCTGTAAATTAGGGCCCTTTCATATAGCCACATAACTCAGAATCCCAAGGCAGATAATCCACAATATCTGCTTTGAATTGGGTTATCTGAGCCCACACTGCCATATAATCCAGTTCAATGTGGATTTTATATAACTGTGTGGAAGGGGCCTAAGAGTGGTTCAACAGTAGAATATGCTGCCTTGGATTATAGTAGAGTCTTTTTCTTAGGATATTTTTAAACAGAAGCTAGTTGGTCATCTGTTGGGAGTATTTTGACTGTATATTACAGTATGGCATGGAGTTGACCTGGATGGACCTTGTGTCTCTTCCAGTTCCATGATTTTGTATTCCTATAGATAGATGAAAAATAGCTGGGATCTTCCAGGACCTCCCAAAGATTCTCCAGAGAATGGTGTCCGGGCATCCTGAAATAGAAAAATAACTGGATGCTTTGTCACTGCTTTCCGTGACTCTCCACTAGCCATTAAGAAACTCGTAGAGAGGAAAACTGGAATGAATTTTGGTCATTGTGTACATGGCTGTTCATCAAAGCCTCTAGACCTCATTGATTAATTAATCTTGGGAGAGCGGGCTGAGCTCACTCTGTCAACTCCAGCTCCCCATGTGGGGACATGAGAGAAGCCTCCCACAAGGATGGTAAAGCATCAAACATTTGGGCAATATCTTTGCAGGTGGCCAATTCTCTCACACAGAAGCAACTTGCAGTTTCTCAAGTCACTCCTGACATGCAAAAAAACCTTAATTACCTGTATATTCATTTTAGTGCATTATTTTGAAGTATTTTAGTTCATTTGTAATAAATTTATTTGTAACAGTTTGATTCATTCAGTGATTGAGCTCGAAACTCAATATGCTCTTATCTCAAAGCAAATTTCCATTAAAATACTATTGATCCATTCTATTTCTGTTTCTCCTCCCCACCCCCAATTTGTTTTGTTACATCTTTTAAATAAGAAAATGTACTTTATAAATATCAAATAATGTATAAATGCACATTCACATGGAATAATAAAAAGGTGAATCTTAAAATGGTAGCAGCACAAAGTCGTGGCGAGAAAGCATAAAGTGAAAAGGTAGAAGGAAGCATCATTTTCTTCATACTGTACTCATTCCAGCCTCAAACATACCAGAAATAAAAAGTGGACAAGAGCAAAGAGGACAGCAATCTCTTAATTTGGGGTGCTCTTTAGTCGAGGTTTTACTGTATGCTATCTTGAGATCCTTTGGCTTAAGGCAGGATATTGTAATACCTAAATAAATCAATCAATCCCCCCCAGCCTAGCTCCAAAGTGAGTTTCACAATGATATATTGGCATTAACACCTTCTAAAGTCATATGCCTGCTGGGATTTATGAAGTCCACACTCCATATTTTGCAATGAAGGATCCGGGGGTTTTAAAAAATGTGTTTATTATTTATTTATTTATTTATTTATTTGCATTTATGTGTTGCCACTCCCAAGACGGCTCGGGGCGACTTACAGCAATTAACAGGGTAAAAGCACAATAAAAACACAGCAGAATATAAATACTGAATAAAATCACATTAAAATAACTCAACTGGGCTGAGCACAGAATTAGCATATGAGTGCCCGAACAACGACTTAAGCCCCAAAGGCCTGTAGAAACAGGAAGGATTTACACGGCTTCTGGAAAGTCATCAGGTCAGAGAGGGCCTTGACCTCGGAAGGCAGTGCATTCCATAGGGTAGGGGCGATTATCAAAAAGGCCCTCCGTCTGGTAGTGGTAAGACGATACAGTTTGAAGCTGGGGACCTCTAAGAGTTGAGATGACTCCGAACGTAGAGACCTAGTGGGACAATATGGGATGAGGTGGTCCCTGAGGTACCCTGGCCCCAGACCGTTCAAGGCCTTAAAGATCAAAACCAGCACCTTGAAAGTGATCCGGCATTCCACTGGTAACCAGTGCAGCTCGCAGAGGATAGGTGTTATGTGGCTGGACATTGAAGCACCAGCCAACAGCCGGGCTGCCGCGTTTTGGACGAATTTCAGTTTCTGGATCACCAACAAAGGAAGGCCAACATACAGAGCATTACAGTAATCCAGTCTTGAGATGACCGTGGCTTGGACCACTGTGGCTAGATCACGTCGGGAAAGGTAGGGAGCCAGCTTCCTCGCCTGTCAATGATGGAAAAAAGCTACTCTACTGACGGTGGAGATATGCGTCTCCATCGTCAGTTGAGAGTCCAAGGTGACACCAAGACTTTTGACTGTTGACGACGGACATAATGTCGCACCATCCAGGGAAGGAAGCTGGATCTCCCCCACCCCACCCCACCCCGGGTGACCCATATTTATACCCTGCCTTTCTCTACTCCAGCAGGGGGACTCAAGGCAGCTTCCAATGGCACATACACAGTCCCTCAAAACAACAAATTTGTCTAAAATATTTGAAAATTAGAACATATTAAACATGATTAAAATGCATTCAAAGTTAAAAGCAAGGCATCCAGAGTTCAAGGTCTAAGGCAGGGGTGGGCAATTATTTTTTCCAAGGGGCCACACGAGAGCTAAAAAATATTATGGAGGGCCGCACCTACAGGCTGAAGTATATTCTAATCTACATTATTTATTTACTATATTTACTATATATTACGCATCATTAATATTAACATATAATATATCAAAAAATATTCATATATTATTAGTGTTAATATCATAATTGGGGCCAGTTTACTTGAAAGAGCGGCTTACCTCATATGCGCCCAGAAGATCACTGCGTTCAGAGGGGCTCAACTTACTTGAGGTTCCGGGGTTGAAGTTCTGCAGACTCTCTACCACCCGGCAGAGAGCGTTCTCAGTGGCCGCGCCGGTTTTATGGAATTCACTGCCGCCGGAGACACGAGCCTTGCGGGACCTGCTGGCGTTCTGCAGGTCCTGCAAGACCTGGCTATTTAGGCAGGCGTTTGATGTGTGATGTCCAACGGTGCATGATCAACATGGCCACTCTGTTGTACTACTATTTTCTGTATGAACCAGCCATGTCTGGCTACGATTCTGTGTGACTGCTTTTAAGATGTAATCTCATGTGTTTTAACCCTATGTGTTTATATGCTGTTTTATATGCTGTTTTATATGCTTTTTATATACTGTTTTTATATGCTATCGTATGTACTGTTTTATATGCTGAAAACAGCCCTGAGCCTTGGGAAGGGCGGTTTATCAAATCAAAACAAATAAATTATTATTATTATTATTATATTATAGTATATATAGAGAGAGAGACATTCTGATCTATTTAAATTATAATATAACATTCTTATATTATATTATTTATTATATTTTAATAATATTATTATAAAATTATTATAAAATAATAATAAAACTACTAAAATTATATTAAATTAAATTCAAGAAAACAAGGTGCAAACCAAGATGAAGGCTGACATCCTCAAGAGAGGAAGGATCCCAAGATGGAATGCCCCAATGGCCCCAGCCCAGAGGATGGGAAAGCGGACCCAGCCGCCGCAGCAGCAGAGGAGAGCAGAGCAGCAGGCGATCGGAGGCTGCAGGCTCTGCCCACTCTCGCCCCCAGCCATTCCCCAGCTGATCACCCTGCTATGGAGTGCCTGTCATCCCTGGGCCTGCAGGGAGAGCAGTCGACGATCTGAGGCGGCTTATTCGACCGTCTTCCGGGTCGCCAGGGCGATTAGCCCCTGCAACCTGGTGATGTCAGGCACTACATCCAGGGATCATCCAGGGATGTCAGGCACTCCAAAGCTGCCGCTCCTCCGGCCTGTCTGCTGACACAGGCCCCACAGAGCCCGCGATGGGATGGCGGCAGCGGCACCCCTTCCTCTTGGCCCTGCCCCTGACACCCTTCTCCCCGGGCCGGACAGAATCAGCTGCCGGGCCGGATTCGAGCCGCGCGCCGTGGGTTACCCACCCCTGTGCTAAGGTCATTCCAAGGTCAAATTGCACATAATTCTATATTCGGAATACTGCATTGTTCTAATCTTCGAAAGCCTGCTCCCAGAGCCAGGTTTTAACTCTCTTCCTTAAGGCTAATAGGGAGGGGGCTGATCTGATGTTGCCAAATTACAACTGTTTTAAACTTTCTGTTCAGATCAAAAGATGGGTCTTATTTCCATCAGAAAGAGACAATGAGCTCAAGGAAATCTAACGATGTATCTATCTCCATCTATCTATCTACTTCTTCTATCTATTATCTATCTATCTATATGTGTATGCCACAGCTTTCTGATTGGCTGCCACTTCCATAGGCCACTGCAACCTCCACAAATGACAGACCTGGACCAAACTTGACACACAGAACCACCATGATCCACCTTACATCCTAGTGAAGTTTTGGGGAGGACAGACCAGAGATGATGGGATTTGCAGTACTTTCAATCACTTTCGCTCCCACAGATTAATTATCCTCAATGTTGTACTCCAGGACAGGAATAACCCTCTGACTTTAAAACCCCACACGTTGAGTAGGGAAAAAACCAATCCTTTTACTGAGGAAAAGTAAAAGCAGCAAAGTAACAAAGCACTTTAAAGGAATAGATAAATCTAATTAGAAAAGAAGATAAATTAGTCCAAGATAGGGTTCAGCAAAGTCCAAAAACAAAGTCCACACTTCTTTAACAAAAATCAAAAGAACCAGGAAACGTTAATCCAAGGCATGAATATGTAATCACAAGAGACAAAGAGTCAAACCATGAAACAAAAAAATCCTTAAACATGAATCTTCCAAGCAAAACTTCCATGAGACAAGAACAAAAACGTAGCAGAATTCTAAACGATGCTTCATCTCCCATGCCCAAAACTTTTATTCCCTCGTTAAGCCATTCCCAGCACTCAAGAATTGGTTTTGCTTTCCCTGAGCACCCCTTATCTTTTTTTGTCGGAGCCTGGCAGAATGCCAAAGGCCTTAGTCAAGCTGTCTGTTTTGGCTAATTTCCATCCACCTGTCTATATGCTCATTAGTTTCTGCAGGTGCCAAGTTGTTTTCAAGCCCCAAATCCTGAGAACTCTCTGGGAGCAATTAAGGGAGTACATCATCATCCCTATATCCTGTAGGAACATTCTCATGGGAAACTACACTTTGAACAGGTGTCTCTATGCCATTCTCTGCATCAATACCATTGCCATCTTGAACCTCATTGACATCATTCCCCTCATCCAAAGCACCCTGATCCTGAAACACAATCTCAGGTTCAACTCCAACCCTCAATCTGTTCTCCCCATGGAAACTCTAAGACTGAAGTGCAACAGTTGTATCCTGAGGATTAAGGTTGATCATCTTTCCATCAGTTTGTTTATTGCCAAGGCTAGTCAGTGTCTACTTGTTTAATGTTTTGAGTAGCCCAATTATAGGCATGAACATGATTGATATATTAGGATTAACACAAAGTACTAGGCATGAGAAAAAAGTTATGAAAATGATTTGTTTTGTAAGAAATTCGTAAGAAATGCTACTTTTGAGTATTTCCGCACCTGGAACGCCAACCAGGAAGTGGACTTTCCTTTTCGAACTTCGGGGGCCAGGATTTTCTTAAGTGTCATTATTAGGTCATAAGGGGGGGGCACCCTCCTTCTCTCTCACCACCCTCCCGCCTCCCTTGCCAATAAGTATTATGGCAAGGCAAGCCCTAAACTCGCTCCTTCCTTCGGCTGGAAGCCGGAAAAAATGTAACCAGAGAGGATTACTCAGAAGTAAATCCACAAAGGAGGGCACTTTGGATGAAGGGCCCTCCTTTGTGGATTTACTTCTGAGTAAACCTCTCTGTTTACATTTTTTCCAGGCTTCCCTGCCTCTCCTGCCCTGCCAGGATCTAAAGCATCAAAGAGTATGGGGGTGAGAAACCAACCTAATGTATAATAGAATGAATGCTACTGTAAATGCCTAATATTATAAGTAATCCAACTGGTCATACCTACATTGATCCATGCACATGCAATAATACAGCAGTAATAACAATAACAAGAGGTAAAATTCAAACCGAAGTATTCTGACTGGTCTCTCCTCATGCGGTGCAAACGGGCTCTTCTCTTATTAGCGGGAAATTAGCCCGGGAAAAGCCAGCGTTTGCTGCTTGGGAGCACACACATACATATTCTTGGGGGGGGGGGGGTATTTGCTGCAGAATCCCGGGCTCATAGAGAAGATTCTGCAGCAAATCCCCCCCAAAGAATATGTATGTGTGTGCACCCAAGCAGAAAACGCTGGCTTTTCCCAGGCTCACAGAGAAGAGCCCGTTTGCACCGCATGAGGCAGGGACCAGTCAGAATACTTCGGTTTGAATTTTACCTCTTCTTATACCCATTGTTATTACTGCTGTATTATTGCATGTGCATGGAATGTAGGTATATGACCAGCCTGGGCAAACTTGGGCCCTCGCTCCCTCGGGATCGGGGTGAGAGAGAGGCAGCGAGGAGCGGGGGGGGCTCCTCCTTTTCTTTTGCTGCTTCCAAGAATAGAATACCCCCTCCCTCCCTCCCTCCTTTGCTCCCTCCTTCCTATTTGGAGAGTCCCATCTAGAATTCAGTGTGATTTATTCAAGTTTTGGCCTACAACTCCCAGAAATCCCAGCCAATTTACCAGCTGTTAGGATTTCTGGGAGTTGTAGGCCAAAATCATCCGGAATGCGCATGCGCTGGCATACGAACTACTAACGAATTTCGTTAGTAATTAAGTTACATTTTATAAATTTTTGGAAATTTTTTTGTAAGTCTTCCTATTACTAATCAAAAAAAATCCCCCCCCCCCCAATTAGATTTTCGATTCCCTATTTTTGGGTTCTAAAACATGCCTACAAAGTACCTATATGTGATAGGTGGTCAATGCAAACCACAGCTTAGGAGTTTTCTCTGGGTTTAAGGTGTTTTGCCCAGTGGAAGTTCGTTGGGGAGGAGGGAAGTCTGAGAGAGAGAGCAACTGTCAATGTTAGTCCCATACTGGGTTGCTTCCCTCTCTTTGCACATCTTAAGAAATAATTTAAATGGGTTATATTTAAAGTGGCCAATATATAAATCAATTTCTGGTATGTGGTCTCAGTATTTCATGGGTTGGTGAGTGAATACCTCTCAGCATTCCTTGCCTAAGAAAACACTGTGAAATCCATGGGCATAGCATCTGTAGGCAGATGACTTAAAGACACATACATAACAAGACCTTTTTACATCAACAGAACTTCTACATAAATTGAGTTATAAACAGCACAAGTGTTATTTTCAAACTATACATGTTGGGTATAATAATTTCTAATAGCTGTGGTAGCTTGTGTACATGTCTCACAAGACAGGGTGATGTGGCCTCTGACAAATCTATACAGTCAGCCGTCCATAGATATGAATTCAACCAACCACAGTTTGAAAATATTTGGAAGAAATCCAAAAAGCAAACCTTGATTTTTCCACATGATAAGTGGATTTACCAACACATTTCCAGGAGTGTCAGTATCAAGGAGTGCAAGTCCTATCTAGGAAAACTGATAGGGGAGTTATTTGGGTGTTTTTATTGAACACAGTGGTTCTCAATCTGTGGGTCCTCAGATGTTTTGGCCTTCGACACCCAGAAATCCGAAGAGCTGGTAAATTGGCTGGGATTTCTGGATTATAAGACAAAATACATGGGAACCCACAGGTTGAGAAACACTGATTGAACACATGTAGCCACATTCAGTTTTTTCCTCAAGAGTAACATCAATGACTCCAGTTTATATCAAGGGCAGTAGAAGCAGTTTTGAGAGATTTAAACTGTCCAACTGTTGGAGGCATTAAAATAAATAATGCTGTTGCAAATAGAAGGTTGTTTGTAAAAATATGCTTGCTCCTGTTTGGTTGTGAATTTCTACATAAAAAGATGGTCTGAAGATGTTTAAACCTCTGCCTACACACATAATGGTTTGAATCAGTGGTTCTCAACTTGAGGGTCCCCAGATGTTTTGGCGTTCAGCTCCCAGAAATCCTAACAGCTGGTAAACTGGCTGGGATTTCTGGGAGTTGTAGGCCAAAAGACCTGGGGATCCACAGGCTGAGAACCACTAGTTTAGATCTTGATCAAGACTCTGTACCTTACCTTTGAGTAGAAAATAACTATCAATGCAGCTGTGCACTGTGCATTTCCTATGTTAGATCATTTGACCTTAAAATGTTAGTTAATGCTTTTAGGTTAACTGAACTGGTTTTGGAATGTTTCCATTTTAGGAAATTAAGGCTGACTGCATAAGCTTACCATCTGTGCAAGATTGCTTTCTTTTTCTTTCCCCTTTCTCTGTGTTTTAAAGCTCTGAATGAACATTGCATTTCAGAACTGATTCTATTTTTCCTATGCATTTTCACATTTTAATAGGATAGATACTTTTTCTCTCTCTCCTGATGAAAGATGTACTCATTTCAATTACTGCACTATTAACCTTGTAACAAAACAATTCTCTCAGTATCTCTCTGAGAATTATAAATCAGTCAGGTGGCACGTAAACTGCAGGTAGTTTCTTGTAGTGGGGCATAACACCATTTAAAACATGTTTTATTAACTTGTGCAAAACTGTATGTGGAGTCCTATCAGTGCAAAACTCCATTATAATGTCCAGAATTCCTTCACTCTGTGAATTATCCTTGCATGCATTCTGGCTGTATGCAATCATTTGTGACCTCTCTCTTCTTCCTCAGTACATTTGGATTCCTATTTGAAATAGTTGTCAATTCCTTATGTTTAGGGAAAACAGTAAAAATTGCAATTTTCAATTGTTATATTTTATTTTTGAATCAATTGCTAACCATTGGATTGTCAATTAGGACTGTAACTTGCTACTTTCCGATGACAAACGTGCTAATTGTCATCAATTTATTGCTCCATATTCTTGCCTCTAGGTGCACATTTCATATGGGAAAACTAAGAAAGAGTGGTGCATTTCAATGCAGCAACATTGGTAGGATTAGGAGAACATTCAAGGGCACCTATGATGAGGTGAGTGGGAAGGAGTGGAGGATGTTTTACAGAAATTACTAGTGTAGTGAAAATTATTCCAGAAATTAACCCATGGAGGCGGATTCAGAATGTAATTAATTGCATATGGATGTAAATATTTAAAGCTGCATTAACCTGGAATGATAGTGCTGAAGTCTGTAATTCCTTGGTTTAAATATCAAGAAGTTAACCTTTGGTGCAAGGAATTTGTGTATTATTTAGACCCCAAACAAAATGCTGCTTGGGCCATACATCTTCATAAGTGGACTTATCTCTGCTGGAATTAGTAGATGGTGGCTATTACATTAGCAGATCTGGCAATGTACATCATGGCAGGATGTACATCACTGTGCAATGTTCACAAGTGTGCACTTTGTGCTGCTGAACATCTCATACCAATGCACATCAGATGTCTTGTCAGTGCCTCATCATGTACTTTTAAAATTATAAAAATGCTTTGTAGCACCTTTGCTACATAGCTAGGTATATGTACAGTTATGTAATGTAACAGGTCATACAGGATTCTGGTGCTTGAGTTCTATTCTGGTTCAGTGTCTAATTGGAGTGAAATACTTTCTCTTTCCAATCCCCACCAACTTACTTGACAATTCGTAAGCTTCTGGCAAAGGGAAGGGCAAATTCAAAATTATATATTACACTCTCCTTGTCTTCTTCTCCCTTGCTTTGAAGTTCTTTGCATACACAGAATGCTGGATTAGATAGACCTTTGGTTTGAACCAACACCCCCGAGCCGGCTGGGAGTGGTGGCCAATAAATCTAGCAAATAAACCTGTGGCAAAACAAAATGAGGGCATTGCCACCTAGAAAAACTGAGCATCAAAACAAAACCCTGTTGTGCCTTTTAACCGACAAGGAGCACCTTTATCTTCTCTGGGTTCCATTTGTTCACCTTCACTAAGTCCATGACTACCAACAAGCAAGAGTTTAGGCAGAACTGCTTCTTCAGACTGAGATGGGAAATAAAAGTAGAATTGAGTATTGTGAGTTATTTAATAAAATCCTGTTCAATCATTGCAAAGGTATCTTGAATCATCACATCACATGTGGCCTCACTTCTTCAGTTTTGTTCCTATCCTCATGAGGATATATTCCTCATTTGTTAGATGTTCTCCACAACATTGTGGACCCATGTTTTTAAATTTTATTTTCATGTTTGGGTTCCAGATGCAGGAGAATGCTTTCCCATATTTGGGAGTCCTGGATCTTGTTCTTTGAGCATGCTTTGTCTACAGTACTTTCTGATCTATTAAGCTTATGGCTTCTATTAATCTCAAAATTACTGCTAAGTCCTCACAAACTGGCTGTTCACTAAAATATTTTAGAAGTTGATTAGTTAGTAGTTGCTCAGGTTGTTTTTTCTACCTAAACTTGGTGCGGAACACCAAAATCCCATTTCACCTTTTACTTAATGTAACTATATAGACTTGGCAAAATAGCAGAGGTGCTAAAAATTCTATTATTGAACTGTGATTATGTGTATATGGACATTATTAGGTGTGCCCAATGTGCTTTGGGACTGATATACATCAGTGTGTAATACCTATCAGTGATACACTTTTGTGTGTGGTTTACCTTAGTGCATGGAGCATATTGGTACATGATGCAGCTTGGTATATAGCGTATAGTGAGTGGTGGACATTGATGCATAGTGTGCATTAGGAATGTTTCTGGTCCTTCTATGCAGAAATATAACAGCAACCCTCTACTGGATATAGGCATTACAAATCTGCCCAATTCTAATTCCCATATAGGTTTACAGACAATCAATTCAAAAGTAGGATTTCAGTCAGTATCTGCTATCCTCCTATTCTTTTCTTCAAGAATTCATACAGATTTTTGACAAAGAATATGAAACAAGTTTGGATCTGCCCATTTACTGAAAATATTGCAAAGACCATAGAGAAGAGGATAGTGCCTGTTATACCATAGGTCAGCATTTGTAGTATTCAACTGCAGACAATATTGATAAAATAACTCTGAATAAGATTTTGTTACAGTTGAAAAACAGGATAAGGAAATATTTATTTTTCTAAAATTGTAACTAGAGCAGTAAAAAACAAAACTATAGCTATGGTAGTCTTTGTACTAAAAAAGGTAATTGCTGTGTTTTAAAAACTAACTTTCTATGCTCTGTAGATTCTACATGCATTCAGGCTTTGCACTGATTCCAGAGGTTGCTTGAGAAAGTCAAAACCTTTATATAGATATTTTACAAAACAAAGTGTACTTATACAGCATTACCCCCCACATACACAGACACACGAGTACATGCACCCTAGGTAGCCCTCCTGCCAGTTTTCATGCATATGAAATAAGACATTTAACTCAAACGATCTTCTTAAAATACTCTTGAGTACAATTGTGGTTTTTGAAAAGAAAATGTTCTATGGGTTGTTGCACAGAAAGGCAGGTGGGATGTAGAATCAAAACATAAAACGCATAGTTACAAAACAAAATCCCCCTGAGAGCAAACAAAAAAGGAGTCATTTTGACTAAGTCACTCGAGTGATTATTACCCTCAATATATTTTAAGTGCCTCTTTTAAATAAAAATGTTTCTGTATAAAAAGGGGTTTCTAGAATTTGCTAACATTTTGATCTGTAACCAGCAATTTCTGCTAATTGTAAGCAGACTGTTTTAGACAGGGAGGGGAGTGATAATGGTAAATGCCAGACAGCTCAAGCTGTGCAGTGGGCAACCTTAGGTGGAAAATGGATATAACAGGAAGAACTGGAGAGGGATCAAAGGCATATCAAAGTTCAGGAAAAGGGCCCTGGCACTTCAAAGGGCGGTTCCAGTTTAAAGCCCGCCAGATGCTGTTCTTATCTGATGGCGCGCGAGGCTTGACCCGTTAGGACAACAACCGGGCCAAGCGGCGCTGACATAGCGCCCCCCTCCGGAAAGGAGCGACCTGCAAGGGAGAGACAAAGAAAGGGGAGGGAGAAATCAGGGTCCAGGCTTGGCAGGGAAGGTGGCGTGAAAAGCCTTCAACAGCTTTGGGGACCTCACGTGCGGGGCCAGCACCCATTCGAGGTGTAAGTCTTTGGCAGTCCATTTAACTAGGTAGCTAAGGCGGCCCTTGAGGCGCCGCGAGTCCAAGATTTCCCTGATCTCAAAGTGGGTGTGGGGCCCCACCATGATGGGCACCGGAGCGTCTTCGGGCTTGGACCACTTCCGGTCAGACACAGCTTTTTTGAGTAAGCTCACGTGGAAGACTGGGTGGACCTTGCGCCAGGTGTGCGGGAGGTCCAGCTTAATTGCCACAGGGTTAATAACTTCCACCACGCTGAGGGGCCCCACAAACTTATTTGCAAACTTGCGGGACTGCTGGGTGGACTTGAGGTGCTTGGTGGACAGGAACACGTGGTCCCCAACGGCGTAGACTGGCTGGGGGCCCCGCTTCTTATCTGCGTACAGCTTGTAAGAGTCCCGAGCCTGACGTAGCGCCGCCTGGATGTGCGGCCAAGCAGCTGCCACCTTGGGCCCCCAGTCAGTCGTCGGCGCGGCCGGGTCCGCTGCAGGGGCCAGTGCCGGAAAGGGGGGAAAGTCGCGGCCTGAGACGACCCGGAACGGTGAGGCCCCCGTCGAGGCGTGCTCGGAGTTATTGTAGCTGTATTCGGCCACATCCAGCAGCTCGGCCCAGTTGTCTTGCTGGTAGGTGGAGTAGCAGCGGAGGTACTGTTGCAGGGTCCGCTGGACGCGCTCCGTTGCGCCGTCCGTCTCCGGGTGAAAAGCTGTGCTCAGGGCGCGCTGCGACCCCAGCCCCGCTAGGAATGCCTTCCAGAACCTAGACGTGAATTGAGGGCCCCTGTCACTCACGACCCGCCGTGGGCAGCCGTGGAGCCGGAAAACGTGGTGGGTGAACAGGCGAGCCAGCTCCGGAGCCATGGGGAGCCTGCGCAGCGGGATGAAGTGGGCCTGCTTAGAGAACAAGTCCACCACTGTCCAAATGGTGGTGTACCCGCCACTGGGCGGCAGGTCAACGACGAAGTCCATGGCAATTTCGCTCCAGGGCTCCGCCGGGTCGGCTACTGGCTGCAGCAGCCCCGTCGGGCGGCCCGACTTTGGCTTGTTCCTTGCGCACACCTCGCATTCTGCAACATAGTCCTTAGTGTCCTTCCGCATGGCCGGCCACCAGAACTGCCGGGCCAGGAGCTTCAGGGTTTTGGTGAGGCCGAAGTGGCCCGACAACGTGGAGTCGTGTGCTTGAGCCAGGACCGGGGCTCTCTGGCTCTGGGGGACATACAGCTTGTCTTTGTAGTACCAAATCCCCCCGGTCTCGGTCAGGTCCTCCCGGTGCTCCTCGAGCCAGGGGTCCGACCCGTAGGCCGCTGCCAAGTCCGCCAGCAGTTCAGGGGTTCCCGGGACTGCCGGCTGGAGGGTCTTGTCCGCTGCCTGGGTGCGGGCCACCAGGCCCAGCTGGCGCTTGGTGAACACTGTCCCCATTTTTTCTGGCGCCGGGTAGTCGGCCTCCGGCATCCTGGAAAGCGTGTCGGCCAGCACGTTCTTCGGGCCGGGCAAGTATTTGAGCTCGAAGTTGAAGCGGCTGAAGAACTGTGTCCACCTCAGCTGTTTGGCGTTGAGCCTCTGTGGGGACTGTAGCGCCTGCAGGTTCTTGTGGTCGGTCCACACCTCGAAGGGCAAAGCGGTGCCTTCTAGGAAGTGCCTCCAATGGCTTAGCGCGGCCCGCACAGCGAAGGACTCCTTCTCCCATACGTGCCAGCGCTTCTCCGTCTGCGTGAATTTCTTAGAAAGGTAGGCGCACGGTCGCAGGGTGCCCCCTTCGTCCCGTTGCAAGAGCACCGCCCCATAGGCCGCTTCGGAAGCGTCGCACTGCACGGTGAACGGCCGATCGGGCTGGGGGTGCATAAGCAGTGGCTGACTGGTGAAGCTCTGCTTGAGGCTGTCGAAGGCCTCCTGACACTGTGGGGTCCAGTTGAGTTTGGCGCTAGGGGACCTGGCTTTCTTCGTCTCCCCCAAGCCCTTGGTTTTTAACAGTTCAGTCAAGGGGAGCGCTATCTTAGCAAAGTGTTGGATAAATTGTCTATAAAAGTTAGCAAGTCCCAGGAAGCCCTGCAGTTGCCGCCGAGTTCGGGGCGCCTCCCACGCGAACACGTCCCTCACCTTACCCCGGTCCATGGCCAGGCCTCGCGTGGAGATTCGGTACCCCAGATAATCCAGTTCTTGCCGGTGAAACTCACATTTGGACAGCTTGACAAAGAGCTGGTTGTCCCGCAGTCGCCGCAACACCTCCCGGGTCAGCTCGATGTGCTCCGCCTCCGACACTGAGTAGATCAGCACGTCGTCTAGATAGACTAGAACTCCCTTATATAGCAAGTCCCTGAAGATTTCGTTGATGAACTGCTGGAATATTTTGGGAGCGCCTTTAAGTCCGAACGGGGTGACCCGGAACTGGTACTGGCCTAGGTGGCAGTTGAACGCCGTCTTCCAGCAGTCTTCATCCCTCACCCTTATCCGGTAGAACGCCTCTCGGATGTCCAGCTTGGTGAAGAATCGTGCCCCCCCAGCTGGGCCAATATCTCTGACATCAGGGGCAGCGGGTAGGGGCTCGATGTGCTGATGGCGTTGAGGCCTCTGTAATCCACACACAACCGTAGCGAACCGTCCGCCTTTGGGCGAAACAGGACGGGGGCTGCCAGTGGGCTTGTAGATTTTTCAATAAATCCTCTGTCCATGTTTTTCTCAATGAAGTCTCTCAGTGCCTTTCTTTCCGGCTCGGACAGGGCGTATAGCTTTGGGCTGGGCAGTTTGGGGCACTTTTCAATTGCGCAGTCGCACTTCCGGTGGGGGGGGGGTAGCTGGTCACTTTCCCGCTCGCTAAAGACCTCCTCCAAGTCTCCATACTCTCGCGGGATCCCGTCAGGTGAGCTCTCTGCTGCCCCCACGCCGGCACCCTCGTGGGCCGGGGCCCCAGCTTGTTCAGGGTCATCTATCCTCGCCCGGGCCTCTCCGTCCCGGAACTTAATGGCCCCTGTCCGCCAGTTGACTTGCGGGTTCTGGGCGGGCAACCAAGGGGCCCCCAAGATGATGGGCTGGTGTGCCATCGCTGAAATTACGAACTTCAGGTCTTCCTGGTGGGACCCGATCTGGACTCTCATCTCCCCTGTCCTGTGGGTGGCTGGCTTCCCATTGGCCGGGGACCCATCTAGCTGGGAGAATAGGATCTGCTCGATCAGCGCTTGGGGCTTTATCCCCAACTGCTTCGCTAGCTTGGGGGACATCAGGCATCGGGTGCACCCACTGTCTAGCATGGCTACTGTCTCTATGGGTTGGGCCACCCCGGGGCCCCACACCTTGACATCAAGCTTGTACGTGTCGCACCCAAGAGGGTCAGACTCACCGCCCGGAGGGGTTTGGATCTGCCGCCGGGCGTCTACAGCAGATCGTTGTCGTTTCCCGCCATCCATTCGGGGTCGCTCTCCTCCGTCTCCTGCTCCAGCTCCTCCGTCTCCCGGAGGGTCTGGGGTGCTCGTGCCGTCTCTGCCGCCGCTGCGGCCTTCCCCCGGACTGGGGTCTTGGCCGGGGTGGCTGGCTTGGCCTCTGGCGCATTCTCCGGCTTCGGGGAGGGGCCCTTCTTGTGGCACTCGGCCGCCCGGTGGCCCTCTCGGCCGCACGAGAAGCAGGCTCCTTTCTTCCCTCTCTGGCTCTCCCGGCTGGCTGACCGGGCTCTCGGGGACGCTCTCCGGGCTGGCCCGGTCCTCCCCGACGGGCCCGCTCCCACTCCGTGAGCTCTCCCGCTATCTCGGTGGCGTCTGGGCATTTGCTCCATGTCGCACTCTACCCTCCCCGCTGAGACTATCCAGTCCTCTAGGGTCTCGGGGTTCCCCCGGTGCATGGCCCACTCCAAAATGTCCTGCCTCAGGCCTGCCTTGAAGCACTCCAATATAGTGGCCTCCGACCAGCCCTGGATTTTCCCCGCTAGGGCCCGGAAGCTTAAGGCGTATTCCGACACGGACCTCTGGCCTTGGTAAATCTTCCTCAACTGGGCCTTGGCTTTCTCTCCGGCTAGGGGTCCCCGAAGCGGGCTTGTAGGGCATCCAGAAAAGTATCCAGCCGACTCAATTGCGGCGCTCGAGTGTCCGTCATCTGCACTAGCCAATCGGCCGCGGCCTCTTTCAAGTTGGCCCCCACAGCCCGCACCTTGGCCACTTCCAAGGGGAACGAATCCCCATAGTCCAGCATGTAGTTCTGCACATTGGTGACAAAGTAGGAGAGTTGGCGGGGGTCCCCGTCGAACTTTACCTTCAAGTCCCTTCGGCTCCCCGCCACCTCCTGGCTCTGGTCGGCTTGTCCCAGGTTGAAGGTGGAAACCCCTCTGGACGGGATGAAGTCGTCTCCGCTGTTCCGGAAAGTCACTCTCCCTGACGGCCTGGTGGGCCGCTCCGTGGCCTGGCTCGACGGCCTTTCTCGGTGCCGCGCGCCCGGCGTGGCCCACGGTAATTCCTCCGGTCTGGCCAGCAGCAGCTCCATCTGGGATTGGAGCTTCTGCACCGCCTCCGTCAGCTGGAATACCTGCACCTCTAGCCGCAGTTCGGCTGTGCTGGGGAAGCCGCCGCCTCTGGCCGGGTTCCGGCCTCCAGAGCGCGCCAGCACCTTGCGCCGGGTCTCGTTCTTCGCCGGGGGTCGAGGAGTGGCGGCGCCTCTGCCCCATCTCCGCGCCTCCCGCCTGGGCTGCTGCCGCGGGGTCTCCGGCCTCGTCTCTGTCTCCATCCTCCTCTATATCCTCTTCCTCACCCACGTCTTCGGTAGGCAGGTCAGCGAGGGGATCCATCTCCGCTTGAGACATCCTGCGAAGGTGGTTACGGTCGGAAGGCTTTCACGGCCGTAGAAGTTGGTGAGTCTATCTTTATGTAAGCTTCAGCAAGGGGGGTCTAGTAAAGCAAACTCACTCCAAGCGTGGTTGAAGGAAAATGGTTTAATAGGTCCTTAATCCAAAGTAGGCAAAGATAGACTAAAGGGTTCCCGCGCGAAGTACTCTTCAAAAGCCCTCCCTGGCCCGCCCCCCTGCTGTGCCCCTCCTTCCTCAGGGATGACCATCCGGCTCTCCGCATATCAAAGTTCAGGAAAAGGGCCCTGGCACTTCAAGGGGCAGTTCCAGTTCAAAGCCCGCCAGATGCTGTTCTTATCTGATGGCGCGCGAGGCTTGACCCGTTAGGACAACAACCGGGCCAAGCGGCGCTGACACCATCTTTCTATAGTCATAAGATTTGGGGGGGGGGGGTTAACAAAAGAACCATAGATTGATAGCTTGTAAAATGTTAAAGCTATTTTTCAATCATAAATTAATTAGTTGTTTACTGCTTACTTACCTTAATTCATACATTCCTCAATGGAGACTGAAGCTATTCTTATAATTAAACAAATTGGTTATTGTAAGTCATTATGGGGTGGGCCAGTACTCTTGTTCTTTTAGATTTAGTAAGGCCAGTGGACATTAGAAGGAAGAACAGGAGAAAATCATCATATGTTTCTGTGTTGGGAAGATTGTTCTTCTGACTCGCACAGTTCTTCAGGAGGAAGGTGATAGCTGAGGAGGAGCTGCTCTGACACAAAAAGAATGTAAGTTAAAAATGAAAAAATAAAAATAGAGGAGCCAAATGAGTGGGATATTTTTCTGCTGAGTCAACCTGGAACCTTTAGAGTTGAAAAAATATTTTCACCCCGTTGGACTAGAATAATAGACATTCATCATTGGAAAATATCACAAGAGCCATCTAGCCCAACCTTGTGCTGTGCAGAAATACATAACTAAGACATTCCTGAAAGAGGTTCATCCAAACTCTGGCCCCTTCTCCACTGCCATGCAATCCAGATTATCAAAGCAGATAATACACATTATCTGTTTTGAACTGGATTATATGAGTCTATATATATGAGTCTACCAGATGGCCCATGAGGTCTCTTCCAACTCAATGATTCTATGATTCTACATTTCCATATAATCCAGTTCAAAGCAGATAATGCGGATCTGAACTAGTTCAGCCCTCTTGGGATCAGCAGTTTCTGTCTCTTTTGGTCTCGGAGTGTATCTACGTATTTTTTTAGCCTGGAAATGGTAGGCGGTGGTATTATTTGCTTTAAATTTGGTGGAAGGCTAAATAAAATTGCTAATTTTACGGACTTCAGCTCTGTTGGAACACACCCCACTGGTTTCTAATAAATCTCTGTGGAATTATTTATTTATTTATACACTATATTTCTATCTCACTTTCTCTCATCCCACAGAGGACTCAGAGTGGCTTACAATTGTTTGTCTTCATGTACATAATTTTTAAATTACATTATTTTGATTTTATGCTATATGTGTTGATAGGGGGTGTTGTTATAATTTTATGGGACTTGTTTTATACTTATGTATTGTTTTTACCTGTTGTATGTTATATATGCAACCTGGAGTGTCTTTGTAAGCCATCATGATTCTCTTTGGGGAGATGGTGGCAGGATATAAATAAAGATTGTTGTTGTTTCATAAGAAATGCAACCCAATGTAAATCAAGATCTTCTTGTATTTATTTTTAACTCCAGCTTAATTCTTGACGTGTGAAAATAAAGCTTTATTTTACCCTGGAGGAATGCTTGAAAATATTTTCAGCCCCCTATGTAAATATTAGGGCTGGTTGATCTAAAAAAAAATAAAGGTCCAAAACTCGCTTCGGCTGTACGAGGCGCTGGTGATTCGATTTTGGACTGATTTTCAAAATTTTCTTTGAAAAAACTTCAAAATTAACAAAATTTCATAAGTTTCGGAGTCCTTTGTTGATGGCAGATATGTTTATCCCACTTTGCAAACTGCTTTCATCCATCAGCCTGATGCGGGATGGATGAAAGTGGCTTGCCGGTGGGTGAAGAGGCATCTCTCTTTACCCACCTTTTTATCCACTTTGCAAGCCGCTTTGTTGCGGGATGGATGAAAGCGGCTTGCCAAGTGAGAAAAGACGCCTCTTCTCCCACTTCCTTCTCATGGGAGAGAAGGAGGTGGGGGAAGAGGGGTCTTTACAGACTTTGCAAGCCGCTTGCATCCATACTGCATCAGTTTAAAATTATACCTGCAGCTTAAAAATCATATTTTATTTTTTTCTATAGTGATTTGTCGTGGAGCCCTCACCAACCACTTTGAGAACACTAGGTTTCCAGGGAATCCTTGTTGAAAAACTCCAGTTGAACTATTGTACGAGAATTCTATTAAAACTCACATTAAAACTTAAAAAAAATATTATTGTGTGAGAATTCTATTAAAACTCAAATTAAAACTTAAAAATGAAAATATGATATCAAAATTCTCAGCACCCTCTAGCTATTCCTTAAAAATTAGCAATCTTGAGCAGAAAGTGGTAAACCTCTCCAGTGAAACAGAATTTCATTAATTAGGAAGTCACACACCTTGAAGAGGCTTTAATGAGAATTATATTGGGAAGAAAATATTAGACCCTATTAATTCTTTTATTCTATATAGATGAAATAGATGAACTCATTTTTAAAGGTTTGTGATAGAAATAGCTGGAAGCCTCTGAAATATATTCTCCATTATCGGCCATATGTTTGTAATACAAAACCTACTTGTTATATTTTGTGCATCACATCATCAGCTAAGGCCAGAGAAACTTCCATGAATTTGTTCTGACCCATCCTAAGTCAGTTCTGTTTAAGTATCATTGAGACATTTTCATTTAGCTGTGCTTGACTTGATTCTCGTGGAGTACAAGTATGGAACTGAAGCCATTTTCTATGAAATCTTAACATGCCATAGAGAGACACAATACTAGAATATGTACATTCTGAGGAGGGTTCAAACATGTTAATTACAAGTCAGAAGGGAGCCTGCATTTGGCAGGTTGGAAAACAAAGTGAGGTCATTATTTTTAATTTAAAATGGATGCTGTTTCATAAGCATGAGAATAGACAAAATAAACAAATTGTGTGGGGAGGAGCTGAGCTTGGTGAGTATTATTCTTTAGCTTTGTAACTAAAATATTCATTTCTTGGTTTTTGATATTTGGGACAGAAAGAAGTTGAGATTTCATAGAAATAAATGCAGGTTCTGCGACACAGAATATTGCACTGGATGGATGGCTGATCAACCATTATTTAATAATACCAGCTAAGGAGGACTGCTTCCAATACAGTTGAATATAAGCCCTCTCTGCTTATATTCAACCAAAATATCCTATCCATCAATTGGTTCTTCTCCAGCTCTAAAGGACAACCACCACCTATCGTGACACCACATGCCTCCATGTGATTAAGTCTTGTGTTCCTTTTGATTTTGGTGAATTGTCTCATTTAATCGCCGTTTTGCCTTGTTAATTTGTGTGTTTAGAGTTTGTGAATTTCTGTAGATTTCATTAAGGAATTTTCTAACTTTTCCCATATATATATATATATATATATATATATATATATATATATATATACACACACACACACACATACATACACACACACACATATACACATATACACACATACACACAATATAAAAATATATTTTCTCCTTTATGTTGCATTGTTTTAACTTGTGGCATATTTTATTACTACAAATAGTTTAATTCTATTTTAATGTTCGCTTTTTGTGTACTTTGTGTTGTTCTTTTAAATTTTTTATCCTTTGAGTCCCATTTTTTGGGGGCAGGCAAAGTAAAACAGCAAAAACGCGCATATGAAAAAAGAATGTGACTCCCCCCGCCCCCTTCCCGGATATTACTGAAAAATGACCCTGACAAATTAATATATTTTAATCCGCTAAAATTGTTTAGAAAATCTTTGCAAATAATCATTTAACTCACCATCTTTTGCTTACCTCAGGAATGCAAAGACTATTTGAAAATATTTTAAATGGTTGAAATAAATATTTCCATCTTTTACTTCATGTGTATCCCATACTATTTCCCAGATTTCCAATCAAGGCAGCTCAAAGGGGACAGAAATGTATACTTAAAATATAACAGAAAACCTGATAAGCAGAATTGTAGGTTGACAGAAATATGTGCAATTCTGTATTTATTATCTGCAAACATTTGCAAAGGTGAGGCTATTTTCTGTGCAGAATTGTTTTCTTTACGCGAAACATTTTCTGCACACACATAAACAAAATTAATGAATTTTCTATGAAATAGATCCTGAACAGCAAAAAAAGGAGGAATTTTACATCTGTGAGAAAGTTTTGAACACTTTCTCACAGTAGTAAGAAAATTGCTAAAATAATTCCTTTCTTTCCTTTCTTTCTTCTTTCAGAACAAAATGTGTGACTAATATTTACACCACTAACATACTTACACATTGATTTTAGCTTTTCTTCTGTGAACAGAAGGAAACAATGAAATAGAATTTACCTATTGGCCCCCTTGCAGCTAAATCTATTAAAATTTTACAGTTGAAGAATCCTTGCAAGCAATGTGTGGAGGAGCTATAGATGGAAGTGCAGTTTGAACTATTCTCCCCCATAAGTAAATGCATAAGCAACTAGAAATCAAAGTCATAGACAATGGATATTCTTATGCCATTATAATTAGAACTGCCCGATAGCTGCATGTGAAAAGCAAAATTAGCAGCCATAGCCTCTATTTATTTATTTATTTATTTTACCACATTTCTATCCTGTCCTTCTCACCCCGAAGGTGACTCAGGGCAGCTCACAGCAAAGTTACAAGCCCTCTTGCCACATCTGAAAGTCATACACTTCTGATTTATTGTGGTATTTTTTCTTTTTATGGTAACTCTAAGAATTTCATTTATTTGGGTTATAATTTAATAATTATCCATTCACTTCTGAAAAGTGAATGGATAAATTATCTAAAAATATCCTGCCTTATTTAATTAATATCTCCTCCAAACCTGTATTTTAACACATTTGTTTTTTGCTATCCTCCAGGACATTTATCTCATTTAGTAACTGTATCACAAATAAATACAATACAACTTATGTTAAGTAAATGCTGCAGGAATAGATCGTGTTTTATGGTTTTAATGGGTGATCTGCACTTATATTATTCATCATCTTAGAAGGAAAGAGACTCCTTTGCAACAAACAGAATTAACAGTGATGTAATGCACTGACTACAAGAGCACGCATACTAATTAAAGACATATTTTAACAACTTCACCACTTCTTGAATTATGGATCAGGGAAAATATATTGTATAACTAATGTGGGAAGCATATCATCCATGGAAATGTGTAGATCTCAGACTAGTGAGCAACTGATAATGAACAAATAAACTAAAATGTGTTCGTCTATTACAGGGGTCCTCAAACTTTTTAAACAGAGGGCCAGGTCACAGTCCCTCAAACTGTTGGAGGGCTGGGTTATAATTTGGAAAAAAAATGAATGAATTCCTATGCACACTGCACATATCTTATTTGTAGTGCAAAAACACTTAAAAACAATACAGTAATTAAAATTAAGAACAATTTCAAAAAATATAAACTTATTAGTATTTCAATGGGAAGTGTGGGCCTGCTTTTGGCTGATGAGATAGGATTGTTGTTGTGTGTGTGCTTTCAAGTTGTTTCAGACTTAGATTGACCCTGAGCAAGAGTCGGGTAAATGACCTTGGAGGGCCATATCCGGCCCTCAAGCCTTAGTTTGAGGACCCCTGGTCTATTACAATCAAGATGGCTGAAATGCATAGCACAATTTCCATCGAACGAACCAAAACTATCTCATGAATCTCAAACAAGTCTTTTTACAGCTTTATTGTTTAAGCAGTACATCAAACAAGATTACCTAGCAATAAAAATGGCTTTGTTTACAAGTTTCTTTGCCAAATCAACCAAGAGCTTGAGCCAAGACTGGCATAAACCATGAGCAGATTGGGACATACCTTATAACCCTAATCTTCTTGCACCTATTATTAGTATTAGTCAGGAATGAATCATATTCAATTGACAGCTTTATGATAAAAGGTTAGTGATTATCTTATAACATTGAAAAATCAATCAGTGTCTCATTACTCCAGAGTAGGAGTTATTTTTTGCTTACCTCTCTTTCTCCCACCCTCCCCAATTTAAAAAGAATTTGCATGACTCGGAGAAAGAGGAATGAAATCTGAAAGGTATCATGAAAACATCTTGCTGATAAGACAAACATAATATACCTATGCATTCAGGCTTGGCTTGGCAGGACGTCTGCTGTATGTTCAAGCAGCTAAAGTTTTATGAATAGTACATGGTTTGCATGCTTTTATTAGTGCTAAAAGACTTCTGTCTCAATGTTGAAAAGGTACGCACTCAACATCCCTTGTTCAAAACATAAATGTGTGTTTTACAGAAACAAACTAAAATAATATAGTCAAAATGTGGATATATGTTTAAATTGTTTAAATCAGATTAAATGGGCTGAACCCTTTTTATATCCTATTCATAGCCTGAACGATCCTCTACACAAAACTACCATTCAACATAGCCACCATAAATTTGCACCATCATTTAACCCAGGCATCAAAATCATTTTGGAAAAAATCAGGGTTTTGCTTCATGACCCATGATTTTAAAGCTGTTTTAACATCATTCTTGTAATTGAATCTGAAACCATGTAGGTGTTCTTTCAAAGGTCCGAACAGGTAAAAGTCAGAAGGGGCCAAATCAGGGCTGTAGGATGGGACCAGCCCATTTTTACAATCGTCTGGGTTGTGAAAAATGACACGTGTTGGCGTGCACTATCATGAAGCTTTATGGAACAAACATTTTTTGTGGTTTCTTCTTTCTTATTGCCTCCTTAAGTTTTTTAAGTGTGGTTACATAGGTTTCGCTGTTGATTGTGGCACCATGTTGCAGAAAATCAAGACCCTCAATGGATCAGCAACATTCTGAACTGTAACGCATCTGATTCCTCAAATCAATTAATCAGCACATTCTTGATTTGCATCTCTGACTGATGTTGGCCAGCCACTTATCAGTTTATCTGAAATTTATCTGAACATCGCCCATTGCTGATGGCCATTACAGCATGAAGATAGACATCCAGAGATTATAATACTACATAGCATTTCTGGAATACTTTAAAATGGACTAGATGTTTGGTATTATTTCAGCAAGTTTAAAATGTGACAGATTTATAAGTGAGTTAGGTCAGCATTTGTTTGTTTTAATAGAGTCATTTGCTTACTTTGTCAGTTCCTCTGTTACTTTTCAACTCACAGGGTAGAATCAAGCTTTTAAAAAAGTCCATCATGGCAGTATCCAAAGAAGTAGCCATGTTAGTCTCTTATAACATAAAAAGAATGAGGGAACGGGGAGGGAAAATAAGAAAAATAAATGTGACTTAAAGATAGCAAATTTCAGATACTGCATTAATCTACAAGATATTGTTGGAAAACAAATGAGAATAGTCAACTCATTAAAACAGAACAGTAGCCTGTCATGTTGCCAGGGCTCTGCCTTATTCAGGTAGAGATTAATCAAACACCCAGTTTGCATGAAACAAATTAATTAAAACAGCACTTACTTTCTGGCTGTTTTAATAGTCCGAAATATAAAACGTAAAGATAGCACTTAGCCAGAGAATATAAAACAAAAACTGATAGTAAACACTACATTGTAGTCCAGTGGTCAAATGCCGAGAGTTCAATGAGCAAAGTCCAGGCAGGGATCAAGAGTCAAAAGCCATAGTCAAAAGCCAGTCCAAAGATTAAAGGTTCCAGGATTCCAAATGTTCAAGAGATGGGTCAGGACACCAAAAATCCACAAACCTGGGGGGAAACCAGCAGCATCTACCAACAAGATAAAACAAATACTTTTCTCCCCAAAATCAGTCCCAAGGCTAGCTCCTTATATCCAGAAACACCCAGCTGCAACCAATCTCTTGCATGCCTCCACCCTTAATTGCTTTCACCCCTTAACTTTTACTTATAGATTACTCAACCCTTTAGAACCAAGACGTACATTAAACTTTCCATCACCAACTACCAGCCACCATCAACTGCAGAACATGATACGTGACATAGTCAGATCTAGAGTTGAAATTCCTGATTCTGACAGCTTACGCATTCCACCCCCCATACCACTTACAAAGGAATCGGGGTTATCAAGAGCATCCATAAATGGCATTTAACTTCTATTCAACTACCTAGCATGGTCAAAAATGTTCTGCCAAGATGCTGGAAATAAAGACATAGGTTCACATCACCATATGTGCCTAGATTGCCCCAAGGTAAAATGTTTTGGACTAATTATCAATCAGATTTTGCATACAGCA
This sequence comes from Anolis apletophallus, assembly GCA_030556195.1. Lineage (NCBI taxonomy): Eukaryota > Metazoa > Chordata > Lepidosauria > Squamata > Anolidae > Anolis > Anolis apletophallus. Next base: position 24,418,035 of record JARBWK010000001.1, read on the forward strand.
AAGCATCCTCTTCTGATACTTTTGTTACTCTCCATTTACCTTCCCAACAACAGTATGTTAAAACACAGAAGATTAATTGCTTCTTCCTTGCAGCTGCCTGAGCAGAAATGCTGGAAATTGGGGAACCTTGAGCTACATAATTACTAGAAATGTGTATGGGGTACTTGGTTATTAGAAAAACCCTCTTATAATATAATGAAGGCAAAAAAGACAAAACATTTTATGCAGACTGATCACTGTTTTATTGCTTTTATCGTTAAAAAATCACAGGAGCTTCAATCATAGAGGGAATGTTCAATTTCCTGGCTCTCTGGCAGACAAACGCAGTTTTGACCAGGGCATTTTGCGTAGGAGCTAAAAAGAAAATTTTCCTGGTTTGGTTAGATCTCGATCACTAGAGATTTGCGGACTCCTTGGGAGCCTCCGGCCAGTGTTGTAGCTCAACAGCAGTCACAGCAGACAGGGGCTGATGTGTTCACTGATGACTTAGAGTCAGATGGGATTGTGGGCTTTCCTGGGATTCCTTCTCATGCAGGCTAGAAAAGATAAAGAGGCCAGCACAGATGCAGGGTCTGATAATTTAACTGCCTCTGGACCTCAAGGTCAGGGAAAGGGGTTGGAATTACCCTCTCCAGATAAGGAGTTAAAGAAGATGAAGGGATGAGAAATTTGCATGGCAACCCACCTGGTGCTTCTGACTTAAGCAAGAAGGCAAGCTTGTAGATTCAACAGATAGCCAGCTTCGTAGATCTTCATGCCTTCATGGGAAGCAGAAAATCCAGGGTAGATGTAATGTTTTCATGTCTGTTTATTAAAAGCTAACCGGCAATTTGTTCTTCTGTTCAGGCAATGTTATGTTCAAGTTAAGAGCTAGGCATGGCTCTCTCATTTCAAGTCTTGGTTTTAGATCTAGGTATCTCATGGTCTTGTTTTGCATTCCTGTTTCAAGTTTTCTCATGGTTTTGGATCTTAGTATTTCATGTTCATGTTTTGTATTCCTGCTCAAGTTTTGCTTATGGGCTTAAGTTGTCTTCATATTCTGTGACTATATATGGACTATTTTACCCTTAGAGTTACAAGAGACAATTGACTACCAATTACTAGGATTACACACCTGATATCTTCTGTGTGTTTTTACAATAATCTGTTTGCTTCTGCCTTGGGCTCTTGTGTGATGCTGTGGTCATAGGTGGCTTCAAGCCTGGAGTGCCACAGGCAGTTCCCTGTGTAGGCACTTTGGAGCAAACCACATCTCATTGATCCACATCCTGAATTGAGGTAAATGACTGTGTGGAAGATTTCTCTTATATACCACCTAAAATACTCAAACGAGCATATTCTGAAAGATCTATTGTCTCAAGCAGTGGATCCCTGACTGTTGTGCTATTATATATACGGACCCACCACTTCTGAGTTCATAAATCATCAACCTTCAAAGCTATGTCAAAGATACAAATGATTTCCTGAAAAAATGCACTTAATACACAAGTTTCACCACTACCAGAGAACACCATCCTATCCATCATAGGCATGGAATCCCTATACACTAGAATAGACTTCAAGCCACCAAAAATACCGGCTTAATTATATCTGTTTCATTTTTGGAGTACTAACTTAGGGGCATTGCCATGGGACCCTACATGGTACCACAGCAAGGAAAAATCTTCATAGTGACCTGGAACAATGCTTCTTCTGCATGTACCCTCAAAAACTTCTCATTTACCTATGGTTTCTTGATGGCATCTTTGTAATTTGGTCACATGAAAAGCAATATGTTGAGATGTTCAACTTGAATTTCAACAACTTCCACCCTACTGTAAAACTGTTCCTGAAACAATTCAGACAACAAGTTCACTTTTTACATGATTGTGCAATTACACCATGGATGTCTAAGTACTACACTCTGTCAAAAATTACTGATCACTACACATACTTACATGCCTCCAGTTTCCAGTCAGAGCACACTATCAAAGCTGTTGTTTAGAGCCAAACCCTCCAATACAATTGCATTTGCTTAAATCCACAAGTCACAGACTTAAAACTTTTGTATTTACAACAGTCATTTATCAAACTTCAATACCTTCCTAAGGAGGTAAGGAAACAAATTGACAAGGCAAGATTAATATCCAGGAACCATTTACTACAAGGCAGACCAAAAACACAAAATGACAGAACATCCCTAATAATCACATTCCCCAGCTGAGACTACTCAAACACATCATAAAACAAGCTACAACCAAGTTTGGAGGGGGAAAAAAATCAGCCTTCTCATAAACTCTGTAAGGCAAGCCACAGATCTCAAAAGCTGAAATAAACCCCCCTCATTTGCTATAAGATATATGTCATGGATGGTAATACAGGGACAAGACCCTGTCATAAGTCCAGATGCCAACTCTTTACCCACAAAATCTGTGATCTTCAATATTAGTATGTCAGGCCACAAGTAAGTTAATTTCAAAGCCTATAAGAAGAAATGTTAATTACTGCCTCAGCTAAACTACCATATTATGCAGTTTTAAAATGGTTTATATGGCAGTGTGGACTCATCTAATCCAGTTTAATGCATTCTGAAATTGCATTATATGGCAGTGTAGATGGGGGCTACAATATAGAAGAATTAATGAAAAGCCAATTGTTCAGTCTTATTTTCGTTGTTCCTTTTAACAGCTGTCAATCCCATTTTGATTCATGGTGACTTCCAAGACACCATGAAGTACAGGCAGTTCCTGAGTTATAAACATCTGACTTATATACAACTCCTAGTTACAAACGGGGGCAAGGCAACAAGAAACAAGAGGAAATCTACCCTAGGAAGGAAAAATCTCTCCTGTAAGAGTTATTAAAGGGAAAAGGTGTCTCCATGAAAGTTTTATCACCAATCCTTGGTTCCACAGCACTCTCAAATTTTCAAAATTCAATTGTCACAGGGACAGAAAGAAAATTAAAATCTTCTGAAAAAGGACACAGACAGGAAAACAAATGTTACAGGGGTTTTAACACTTCCCTATGCTACCCAAAACTTTTTAAAAAAATGGCTGGGCTTACTCTTAAAAATGTACCTGTTCTGTTTTATACTGTATACAAATTCAACTTAAGAGCAAACCTCTAGAACTTATCTTGTTCATAACCTGGAGACTGCCTGTACATACTTTTGATGTAAACATTTAGTTAGAAGTCCAATTTAGCTCAACTGTTGTAATTTGCCATCAAGTCAACTTGCCAGCCTTATGAATGATTCGCCATCAAGAGCCCCAGTCATCAACTGCCATGTTCAGATCTTACAAACACAGGGCTATGGGTTAGTTGGTTGAATGATCCCACCTGCAGCATGAATATTTATTTTCACACTAAATATCCAAAGTATGAAAACCTCAATTTAATCATCTTGGTTTTTGGTGAGAATTTGAGTGTAGTTTGCTGTATGATACATTCATTTATCTTTTTCCTGATCCGAGCCTTCAAGGTGGGAGGTTGGGAGACAGTCCAACAAAGAAGATCAGCCTACTGTGAAAGACTATAGCCTCTCTAATTCTTACTTGGTTTTTCTTCCTCCACATAGGCAAGCCAAGAAAGGATCTTGGAAATCTATAATCTCACTAATTATCAGCAAGTTACCTTCTGGGGGAGCCAAGAGAAGATTGTGGAAGGCTCTTACCTCCATGCTTCTCATTATATTTTTGCCTCATTTTTCCATTAGCACACCTCTCCTGCAAACACACACACACACACAGCTTGTCCTGCCAGCGATATTGTCAATTAAACTCTTCATTCTTCCCTGCAGAAACAAATATTTCAACACAGTACATCCGTATTGCAGGCTACCCTTGTCCAACGTCCCTTATCACAACCAATCCAAAAAAACAAAATATATATCCTGTGCATAGCTGCTTGAGTTAAACAGCAATGTCTACACCTTTTCCTTAGTGAAAGCCTGGAATCTATTCCAAACAAGCATTGTGTGACATGTCTTTGTCTACATATAACTTGGCAAACCAATCATTACAACAACCATCAACAAGTGCTGATAGATTTAGACCTATTTTGCTATATCATTATGTATCAGACCTGAGCATTGATAAACTGATGATACAACTGCATATCAACTATGAATTACTCTCAGACATTAAGTGTCATATCAAAGGCTGAAATAAAATATAATTAGATTGCAAATCCACACCACAAGTATCCAATACCTATTTAGTAATTTGGAGTTCACCAGGATGGTACTCATCACTGATTTAGCAAATAATTTTGATGAGAATTTTTTAAGCAGACTAATTTTCCTTCTAAAATTGATCACACTTTATGGGGCTTGAAAAAGAAATTGCCCCAGGTACAACTGCAAATAAGAACAAAACATCAATCAAGTACAAAATTGTCATGGATTATAAATAGAAAGAATTCACATTTCAGAAATGCTTCCAAAAGAAATTAGAGAGGAACACAATATAGCTAAATTAACCTTTTAAAAAAAATGTACGTATAGACTCTTTTGGGGGGAGGGGGGTTGGTTGATTTCAAAAGAAAAGTGAAAAATTGTCTTCAGTGCAGGTGTGGTAGCTGCATTGCAAATGCTAGAGACAATTTGTTGGGTGTGGTCCAAAATGTCATTCATTTCAATATCATACCTGGTCTTCTACCAACACCTAATAACATTCTATTTCCTTCTAGCCTCAGGAGCTTATGAATTCAGTTTGTTTCCCTCACTTTCCTTATTGATTCACAGTTATATTTGGCTTGTCTGTTGTACCAGGTTGTCAGTCAGTTTGCTGACAGCTATTATAAGCTCCTAGAATGGCCTATGATTTATTTGACTTATCATCATTTTCCAAGACCAATGTGGAACATCATTTAGATTTGAAACAGGAAGGTGTTAGCTTGAGGCAGAGACAGGCTCAGAATTGCATGGTAACAACACTTTAGGTGTCCAAAAATATTAATGGGATTTGACTTCAACAAGTTACAGAGCAACAATGTACATTCAGACTAAGGCTGCAAACCAAAACCTTCTGATGTGAGAGCAATTCCTGTTGAACTCAACAAGCTCTGCTGATCAGACTTACTCAGTCCATGCACCATTTCCCATCAGGATTATCATGAATAAAATGTCCTGATTTTTCTCTAAGGACAATGTGTAAAGGATCGCAGCCTCAGGTTATGTAATAGTATAAAAGACACAGCTTTATCTTCACAAAAATTGCTTGTGATGCTCATATGGGCAATATGTCTTTTATTCTTTCATCATACCACCCTCACAGATGCATCTTTTAATAATGTGAGAGACAGCCTTCTTTGTGGCTTTTCTTGGATTCTGGAACTCCCTTCCTAATGATCTGAAAGCAGCTAAGGAGGATTGCTTTGTTTTAACAGGTCTTTGGGAACTTTTTTTTGGGAGAAGGGGCTTTAAAAATATTTTGTATGGTCCATATTTGTCACTTTCCAATGGCTACATTTAAATATTTTAATTTTTATTAATAGTTAGATATGTTTTAACTTTAGTGTTTGTTTGTGATTTGAATTTTCATCTCTGATTCAATCACAGACTCGCAATGAAAAAACTTTTCCAACACAACAATCATCTCATAGCCAAAACAGAATCAGAAAAGACTAATATTTTTTTTTGAAACAAGAGAAGACAAACTTTTTTGTTATAAAAGAAGAAAAGAAGACCTGTTTTGTGATAATTAGCCTTGAGTCGAAGCTGTGGAAAACAAAATCAGCATGACAATCATTGTTGGTGTCATCTTGGTTGTTCAGAGTGTTAGATATTTAATGTTATCGGTGACAATGTTAACAATACAGATATGTAATGGAACCTCAACGTAAGTGTGTCCCAACTTAAGAGAGTTTATGTTAAGAGCTTTTGCTTGGCTGGGGTTTGCTTTGACATATGAGCAGCATTTTGAATTAAGAGCCAGTGTGAGAGGGTGCTAGCACTAAGTACAGAGTTTTAGGGTCTCTATGCCTCATGCTCTTGTCCGCTTTGGGAGATTGTTGTCCACTTTTCTCTTGTCCGCTTTGAGGAACTTTGGGTTAGTTGATTTTGTGTGGTTTTTATTCCTAGTATGTTTGGCTTCGGGGACACATTATAAAGAGGGATGGGAAATAGAAGTAAGGGAAGTCAAACAAAACATGTAATTGTTTTAGTTGTTCCTGTCTGTTTGAGCACAACTTTACCACTTCTAAACCATAGAAAGAACAAGGACATCTAGCACAACTGCACAGTGTGTCCACATAGTGCATGGTGTCAGGAGAAAGAGTAGGAATCTATTTAAGACTGCTTGGTCTGGGTGCAGGTCTCTTCCCTTGTTCATTGGCAGAGATGACAAGCAACCTTGACTGACTTAAGCATGGCCATGTGGTCTACTGTGAAAACAATGCAAGCCTACCATTGGACCTATATGGGGCTTAAGCCACCTAGAACCATCTTTGGGTTCAAGAAAGGTGGGATAGAAGTGGCGTACATAAAATAAATAATAATAATTAAGCACATATTTCCAGGTTATGTTCAATGCAGTGGACTTGTGGCTGGCTCAGGTCTTTTGGGCATGGCCTGAGTGGTTCAACAATAGTATACTAGTGCACTCTGGAGCATCAAGAGAGTTAGGGATATATCAGGTGGCTGCTCCCTAGCAGAGGACCCATATAGTTAATGGGGAAGAGAGAAGGTGGTTTTACCCCTGCTTTTCTCTTTCCATATTGGAGGCAACTCACAGAAGGGTTTATTTATGCAGTAGCAAATAAACACTTTGCTACTGCCTAAATAGCAGGGGGGGGGGGTCCTTTGGAAGATACTCCTAGGATGCACACACATACACAGCAATGTGCATGAGGTTTGGCCACATGGCCAAGTATTTCACTTGGGAGAGGGATATTTAGTAGCACCAGTTGGATTCAAGATAGTGGGAAATGGCAGTAACCAGTTAAGAAACTTCTTCCAAGCCATGGTTTTCATGTTATCATCATATAGAGAAGAAATTCCAGATTTAAAGATATAATAACAAAGCTTAGTGATCTGAAGAGAAGAGGGGAGCAGCACTAACACTTTAGCAAGGACCCAGTTAGCATGGGCTAGAGCAGCCAGAGATTTCCATAAAAAGAGGTACTCAGTTCTTTGTCTTAGAATTGGGACAGAAACAGGCAGGAGATATGGACTCAGGTATATATAAGGGTTGCCAAGGTCTGTTCATCTATAGCCTTGGCAAGTACTGTAGAAATGTCAACAACAACATCCAGTCTGCTAGGAGAAATGTCCGTTTATCGAAATCCAGTGCAAAGGCCTTAAGGCAATTGGAACTTGTCAACCAAAATTCTTTGTGGTGCTGCACAGCAGGGAGATGGCTCTGGAGTCTATTCAAGTCAATTTTCATTCTAAGGCAGAAAGTTAGTCTGCTCTCAAGAATGATTTCTGTATTGACAAGGTAGTAGAACTGTATCATACACAGCAGGCCCTTAAACAGAATGAATTGGTTTCATTGTACCTGGGCATTTTGTGAAGCCTTAATTCTGTTTGGAAGTCTTTCCACTGGGATACATATGAAGAGATCCTGTGTGATATAACTGTATTGCTAATGTTCTTTAGAGTTCTTAGAGTAGGGGAGTTGGTGGTATCTTCAAAAACAAACAGAGTGGATTGAGTCCATCTATGTTAAGGCATACATCTCTTAGGACACCAGCTTTTAGTCTCCTTGAAATTCTCAAAAATTGATTAAAGTGGCAAGGAGGTTAAGATAGCCCTAAGCTTACATGCTGAATCAGATTTACATCCAGTGGGCCTATTACGGGCATTGGCAAGAGACTTTGACATTGAAAACGTTCCCTCACTAAATTCCAATTTTGGCTGATGATGTTCCAGGCCCTCAAGAGGTTAGGACTGGGGAAGTGGGGAGTGTGTTTTAGAACTTTTTTTTCAGATTTGGGCAGCCACAACAGAAAAGGCTACTTGGTAAAACATTAAATCCACTAAGGTGCCAAAGCATTGGCATTTGAATTGTTACAAGAGCTGTATTTGCACATTGATACATTGAGTTGGGAGTTGAAAGTTCTCATACTATCATTTTTGTCTCTTTTTTAGGAATAAGAGGGAGGGCGAAGCATTTGCATAGTCTAACACTGTTATGCACATAAATGAAGCATTACATAGAATTGAACCATGACAATTAAAGTAGTGTCACTACATTAATTCTACACTGTAGATGTATCTATAGAAGCCATTTTCCAAACATAGATGATTTTATCTCCAACAATGGTGTCCAACGCAAGCCCATTCAGGTACTACCAGAGTCTGTTCTTCTTGTTGCCGAAAGGGAGAAAGTCTTTCTTCATTGAGAAAATGAAAGATTGACAGGAAAGTCAAGAAATAGCCGAGAGGAGTGCTGTGCTCCAACCAAAGTGAGCCAGCCGAAGGGAACTGCTCCTACCTGAATCAGGGCAGCTTTCATCCAAGCATTTTTTTAAAGCCCTGCTCTAGTAAATATTCCTACTGTTACTTCTGACAGGTGATCAGTCAGGTCACACCTCTAAGGAACACAGAAGAGAAAAATAAGGTATAAGCTGGAGTCTCTACATGACACCCCCTAACTTGACTCCCCAGTGGAAATCCTATTACTTTTTTCACAGCATTGATGATAATGTGGAGGAAAAAACATACCACGTGAGACAGAATACCTCTTGCAAATTGCTCCTGTCAGGAAAATTACATGACATATTTCATGGCTCAGATTTACAACGAGTATGTGAAAGCCTGAACAATAATGCCTGCTCTAAAGTTCTCAGTGGATCTATAACATAAATAAATCATCATACTCTTGCACTATACTCCAAGAAGAAAACAAACATTCTTCAGTCTGCAAAACAAGATATGTGGGAAGTGATACTTGCTTTAATGAGAGAACAACTTAATTGGTTCCAAGAGACAATCAGAAATTAAGTCCCTACAGCCCCATTCAATGATGAGTGTCAGTTTATTAATTAGCACTGGGCTTTCTGTTTATCAGAATTAGGAACTAGTGTTCACTGCCTGATCATAAACATGTCCTGTCCAGCCTTTCCCTTCTTTTTTAGCCTCATAGATTTTTTCTAATGAGCCATTGATAATTGGCAGTTGCCAATCAGTCCCATCTGCATGCATGTCATTTGGGCAATTTAAAAGCAAAAGTGCACCTCATGAAATAGGCACAAACCATGCCTGCGTGAATCTTCATTAAATGGTTACTTGAGTAAAGATGCATCTACAGTGCAGAAGTTTAATTGCTATAGTTAAATGGCTGCTATGAATTTTGGGGAGTAGTAGCTTTACGAGGTCTTTCATTTTTTTCTGCCAAAGAATGCTGGTATCTCACCAAACTACAACTCCAAGGGTTCCATAGCATTGAGCCATGGTAGGTAAAGATAATCTGAATTAATTCCACAGTATAGATGCACCCATTATTACACTGACCAATAGGATATTGGTATCAAACTATATTAATTCTGCAGTGTATATGTACCACTAAATTATTCAAAGGTCCCTCAAAGGAATTAGTTCATTTCACCATATTCAAGTGCTATTAATCCTCAACAGGGAATTGATAATCTTCACCTCTTTTTACTTTCTTCTTTTTGTATATGCATGTCTATTTTCTGGGATGTTGCATGGCTCTACTTCTACATTTTCCAAATTTTAACATCTGTAGTGCAACTGCATCATATTTGCCAGTGTGTCAAATTTCAGGAACTCAAAAACTGCAATTTCATTTTAAAATTGAAGAGTGAAGACCACTTCCATTCAGTAGCAAAAAAGAGATATGCAAGTAAAGGAAAATCTACTGTTTTCATCACAGATATAGAAACATACAGAAGAAAATGTGCTAAATAACAAAATATTAACAATATTATTTTATGGCTTATGGTCACCAGCAAAAGCTCATTGTGCCCTGCCATTAGGTGCTTATGAAGAGAGCATATCAAGCATCATCTTATCACACCATCTCAATTTATGATAGTGTATACATACCAGAGAAAATCTGTGATGTTGTTATGGGTAAATGCTTCATAATCACAATTCATGCACCAGCCCCAAAAGAGCTGAGCTTGGAATATTACCATTTAAAAGCAACTTATTCTGTTACTCATTCTCTGAAAGACCCGACAGATCATTATCATCAACATTACAGGGCTGGAAAATGCAATTTGTTGTGCTGTGCATTAAAAACACATTATGTACTGCTTCTGACTACTTGATGTTACAGTTTTTGATCTTTTTTTAAAGTGAGGAAGCCCCTTCCTATGCGGGCAACAGGGGATGCAACCCCACGCCTTTTATTTATTCCTTTAACCTGAACTGAAGCCATGCATAACACACATGGCATCCTATATTACTCAGGGAAGCTTCAATTGTATCCTTTCTTTATTCGTGCATAGAATTTAAAAGAAATCTAGGATGTTGTGGCATCACAGAGGTACAAGGCTATGGCATTAATATTTTTAGGTTATAGGTGAGGTTACATTTTCTCAGAACCCATATGTTTATCTTCATTGTCACAAATCTACACAGTGCTAGACAGGATACAGTCAGATCTCCAGATCCACTGGTTTTAGGAACATAGGCTCCCCATGAAAGTGAAAAAATAAAAAAATATTTTTATCTGAAATATATATATCTAGGAATTTCTAGGTCCTCCAGCATTATATATATCTAGGAATTTCTAGGTCAACTTCCACTGGTTTGCACTGAAGAACAGTGATATATAATGCAGTTTGAAACTGCATTTTATGAGTCTACATTGATCATATAATGACAGTGTTGTTCCAGCCTTAGAGATTCATAGAGAGATGGGCTTTCAGTTGACCATAGGGTCTCACCGAAGGGCCTACAGATTTCTAGTTAGAACATTTTAATCAAATCTGTAAATAATCAAATGTGCAAAAGTCAAACCTGCAAATGTGAAGGGCTGATTGTAAATGCTGCTCGCCAACCATGGATTGCAATCAGTCAGAAGTGTAACAATCTTCCTTGAAAGCAGCTATTGCCAAATGTCAAATGGGTTTCATTTGGTTTCATTTCATTTGTTCAGATACATGTTGTGGGGGGCCTTACCTAGATTTGTAGAAATCTCAATCACCTAGACAGGAGAATCTTAGTTGTCATCATTGTCAGAAGGATTAAAGAAGTATGTCTGTATACAATTAGTATTGAAGCATCTGCTTTGAACATTGCAACACATATCTTCAAAATCTTGACTACCTGTATATTGACTGTGCAATTCTTGATAGCTTATGAATATTGTAAAAGCTGCAGGGTCGTGACAATCACCCAAAGGGCATATCTTTGAAACATCTCCAGCTATGAGAAAAAGACAAATGCTCGAAGAATTTGGTCTGTGCATTTAAGAAACTGACTTGATCTGCATCTAATGGATTAATGTCCACATCAGTTCTCAACTGATCCTTACTTTTCCAAAATGCATGTCCATAGTACTTCTAGCTTGTTCAGCTGCATTGAATATGATTTTTAAATGAATATTGTCAAATAAATAAAACACATAGGCTGGTTCCAAGAGGAGGGAAATGTACTGCACGAGTTACAGGGGCAGTTGTTTTCCCTTTCTGTGGATCATGGATACACTTGGGATTTCAAACAGAGAGATGGAGATGTTAGACTTGTGAGTAGGCCATATACCATGCTGCAAGTATGGAACTAATTCTCTGTGTCCATGTGTGTGCATGTGTATAGTCCTGCCCTCTCTTGACCAAAAACCCTGGAGACATGCATTTTGTGAGAGAATGTATTTATATGAATATACAACACAATGTTAACTTAAATGCAGATTACTTATTCAGAACTGAAATAAAATAAATACATGAGTGAAGATGGGCAGATGACCAGATACTGAAATAGGAACATGCATACAATGTCTACTTGTATATATGTGTAGCCATTTTTCTTCGAAATTCAACCTCAAAACACCTTGGTCCATGGGTCAGTGTGACTACTAAACCATAACTCCTATCGAAAAAGGAACCACCCCCTTCTTTAGGTTAGTGGCAAAAGGTAAACATGTAATCCTTCGTGGGCAAAGCTAAAAGAAGCATGGATCCCATCTACTCTCTCCAGAAGTCCTGAATCTATCAGCCCTTTGTGCTTGAACAGGATGAACTCTGAGCAAAATCAGTGCAATCACATGGGCAGACACACAAATGCATGATTATTGGGGTGCAATTGTACTGCAATATACAAAATTGTAATGCACAAATCTCTTACAGAAATAGCAGTCTTTTAGAGATTTCATAAAATTAATCAAACAGAATGTAGTGACTGTCCTTCAGAATCAAAGTGTCTTTTTTAATGAAACATTCCACCAATAACACAAAAAGGAAAAAAAAACACTTTACTTTGGGATAGTTTCTTTTACATTTTTAAAGAGGCAGTTATTATGCTCCTTATTTTTGCCTTTATGAAGAGATAAATCAATAAAATAGATGTTTTTGTCCTCAATCTATTGTTCACAAAACTACTTATTTGGGGTGCAGCTTCCTTTGCAATTTCATTTATAGCATCTAGGGACATACATGCCTGTGTTTTATTCTGTCTCCTCAAATAGAGCCAAGGGCAAAATAAGAGAGGGGGGGGAGAGGGGGGGAGAGGGAGGGAGGGAGGGAGCAAATGAATGTGGAGAGATATTCTGCTCTTTTCAGTCAACAGCTGGAAAGCTTACTACTGCATTTCCTTCCTGCTCATTTTTATTACCATGATGTGTTTGCTTCAGATAAGCTTGAGGAAGAACCTGCAGTTTGGCTCCATTCCAAATTCCATAGTTTGCCCCAGTTTTCAATCATTATGAACTGTTGCATCATTATGCAAGGTCAGAACAAAAACTGCTAAATCATGCTTATCTGGGTTTCAACGTTCAGATAAGAATAGCTGAGATAACTGGCAGACATTACCAATGACAATTATTTAAGGTGGAAGTAATATCAAACCATATGAAAGATGATCCCTCTGAACTACTTGGAAAAGTAATCCATGGAAAGGAATAGGATGTAAAGACAGTTCAACCCAAAACATATTATTTGTCCTGATTAAAGTAGAGCAAATGAATCAAGTGGATTTACCTAAATGTTGATTCACCTACCAATAATTGATTCAATGGGTCTACACTAGAGAGGATTAACCCACAGAATTCCAGTTTTTACACTGGGTTAAACATGTAGTAAAATTAATGTGGAAAATTTTGAATGTCAATGTTTACAATAAGTAGCTTAGAAGAGCACAATCTATTATGGAACTGGGGAATAAAACGTAGGTACCAGGCAATGGCCTCTCAAAGGGTAAGAAGGTGATGTTATGGGATAACTGTCTTCTTGTGAACCAATTAATGTCATACATTAGGGAGGGTAGCATAACTGAAATGCAGTTTCACATTTTGGCCTCAAAATAATGATGGGATGTCAGATAGAGTTTATTTCTCTGTGTCCCTAATTCAGGGCTGATCTCCACAATCTGCAGCACCATGTGGAATATCTCTTGTTGAGCTGTCTGACTTTTGTTCTATAAGTGCAATGTCAAATGAATACTTGAGTTGTCCCTTGTGAAAAATAACTGCTATGTTCATATAACAAGAGCAGCATGCTAAAAATATTTTTATTGCCACTTTTATTTGGAAATGTTTAATAAAAAGAAAATTGAAGAAGAAGAAAAGAGCTGCATGCTGTGCATAATACACAGGAAACAGTCTATTTGTTGAAATCCCACTTTTTTAAAAATTCTACACAACTTTATTTGTGGGAGCATTCATGTGAAGTAGTACATTCCAGCAACAGATGTATCAGGTGATGCCAGCTATGTGCCTTTTTATTTTTGATACCACATTATTAGATAACAGCCTTTCTCTCCTGGCAAAGCCAGGAGAGAGAGGAATTTGCCCCCCTCCACCAGGAAAAGAGGAGGTTCATTGTTGAACCTATAGGAGGCAGGGGGCGTGGCCTTACTGGGGAAGGCCAGCCCCCTCAGAGCTCAGACGTCGAAGGAGGAGGACATGCAGGTCAGTGGGAGGGAGACCTCTGGGCTTTCCTCCCCTTCTCCCCTTAAGCTCTTCCTGTTGAAAGTCCAGGAGCCCCCTCTTAATTTTACATTTGACCTTTTGACTGTTAAAGGAGCTTGCTGAAGAGCTGGCAACCTCACCTCAGCCCTCAGTACAGTGCATAGTGCTTAAAGTACTGCACTTTCTGAATAAGCCCTTTCTGAATAAGCATGTTCTCAGCCCTGTGCTTAGAACACTGTTGAACTAAAATGCATTTTGTATCTTCAAGTCAGCCCTGGCATATGGTTTACAGAATAGTTAAATAAATGTGAAAGGCCAGGGTTTGAATCCACTTGGCCACTGGGCAGCCTTGGGCAAGCTGCACACTCTTTTCTCTGAAAGGAATGCAGTGGAAAAGCCTCCTCTGAAATATATTTACGAAACAGAACAATACAAAGCATGTTATAATGATCTGGATAAGCAGCCAGGGCCCTCACTCTTGAGGGGCTCCTTTCCCCAGCATGGCTGCAGTGGGAGGCTGGCTTAATTGTACAGGGCCAGGCCATGGATCCTGCTTTTCTTTGGGGATGCATCATCCAGCTGCTGCCATCTTGGCCACATGGCCATTGGCCCCTTCCCCCCTTCTTCACTGTACTGTTGGCTGCCATTTTAGTTTCATTATCTAGGGACAGTGGCATTGGTGGGCCTAAAAGGCCTGGGGCCATTCCAAATGGGAGTTTAGTCATCAGCCTCCCTATGCCCCATAATTACAATATTAAGATAATAATACTAAAAATAAATGAATATATATATGTATTTATTTTTCTTAAAAGAAATAATAATAATAAAAACACCACATGATTCCCTATCAGATATTAGGCATGGCCCTCATCATGTCTCCTTTCAGCCTTTGCTTTTGCAGGCCAAACATGTCCAGTTCTTTGGGCCGCTCCTCATGGGGATTGTTATCTAAACTTTGTTCGATTTAGTCGCCCTCCTCTGGACAAATTTCAGCTGGTTAAGATCTCCCTTTAGTTGTGGTGCCCAGAATTGGATACTAGTAGTGCTATATGCGCACATTTAATTTCTCATGTAGGCACCATGTTGGCCGCATGGCCATTTGCTCCTCCCCCCCCCCTTTTCAAATTCTTGTCGGCGCCATTTTGTGGCATATGCCCGGGGGCCATGCGGGGGAGGTGGTTTATCAGTCTCCCTAGGCCCCATTACTTTATAGCTGTGAATTGCATACATTATTTTATACTTATAAATATACAGTAATTAAATCATTATGACGCCCTTCAATTAATTTCTCTTGTCACGCACCTGTTTCTTTGGCCTTGCGGCTGCGGGCTAAAAAACAAGATGGCGAGCTACTTCCCCCCTCCCCTCTTTTACTCATTGTTCTGTCAGTGTGGGGATGGCGGCCATTTGTGGGCTTAAAGCCCCGGGGCCATTTTTGAACATTGGACCGAGCTGTGGCGCAGCTGGTGGAGAGTCAGCTGCATTAAAATCACTACTGACCGAAAGGTCATGAGTTCGAAACCAGCTGGGGTCAGAATAAGCTCCCAACCATTTGTCTAGCTTGCTGTCGATTTTTTCTTGGGAATGTGATGCAGTGGGCTGTGAGTCAACTGCATAAGATTTCTATTGACCAGAAGGTCATGAGTTCGAGGCTGGCCCAGGTAAATGGGAGCTCTCGACCAATGTGGTAGCCTGTTCAGTCTACACAGTTTTTCATGAACTTGCAAGAGGGGTTATCATCGGCCTCCTTATGCCCTATAAATTAATATTAATCATAATATGAATATAAGAAAGGAACCTGTGTTATTCCTCCTCAATGCTAGGCATGGCCTGTTATTTTCTACTCGTTCGGCCTTTGCCTGTGAGGCAGATATGGCTGTACTGAAAATCATAGTAAAAATCAAGAAGGAGAAGAGGAATAAATAAATAAATAAAATGAATGAATAAACAAAACCTTAGCTCTTTGGACCGCTCCTCATAGGGCATTTTAGCCTTGAATATACCTCGCGACTGCGCATAAGTCGTAGGACTACAGACCATTGGGGGTCAGGCGTAGGAGCACACCCTTTCAGCCTGTATGAATGGCTGGAGAGTTTGGAAACACACAATTTTCCTGAAGATCATAGAAGACACTTCATTAATTCCCAGGTTTCTTGGAAGACCGTATGGTCAGACGTATGAGGCATACCCTCTCAGCCTTTGTAAATGGTTGGGGAGTTTGAATAGTGCATTTTCTTTAAAAAACAAAAGAAGAATAGTCGTTTGAGTCACACCCTCTCAGCCTTAGAAACGGCTGGAGGTTTTGAAAGCGCGTTTTCATCAAAATACAAGAAGATTAGTCATTTGAGTCACACCCTCTCAGCCTTATAAATGGCTGGGGAGTTTTAAAAAGTGTGTTTTCTTTAAAACATTAGAAGATTAGTTGTTGAGTCACACCCTCTCAGCCTTATAAAGGGCTTGGTGTAGCACAGCAGTTCTCGTTTGTGCCTGGAGGGCAGGGGTTAGGACCTGGGGTCCCATTAGCATTAGAACCAGCTGTGCCAGAACATGATTCAGAGGATGAGCTAGATGACTGGGGCGAAGGCCAGCTTTCCCCTCAGGGGCCTCTTTCGCCCACAGAGAGCTTGGCCTGGGAAGAAATGTGTTTTGGCCCTCGTGAAGATTCAGATAACCAGGTGCAGATGGACAGCGATTCTGGGAGTTATGAACATCCGGGGGGGAGATCTTCTCAGGAGCCTCCCGGGGAAGATATGGAAGAAAGCGCATGGGAAACGGCTAGGGAGGAGAGCTCTCAGGGAGATAGAAACACAGCTGCGGAGAGACAAGGTCGAACCTTTGATAGGAGACGGAACATAGAGTCTAGCAGAAGGGAATGGTCAAAAAGCATAGACCGGCCGAGGTCCATGAGCAGCGATTGGAGACGCAGAAGCCTAGAGCGCCGGGGACCTCGGCCGAAGGATTAAGTATAGGATCCGTGGGAACGAATCCTCAGTGCTCCGGCCACGTCTCATCTGAATAGGCGTGAAGCGGAGTGGGACCACAAGCTAAGCTAGCCAGTGGTCATCAAGCCTTGCCTTGCCTTGTCCTGATCCGCCTGGTTGTGCGGAGCCTTGCCCTGTTTTCTGATACACAGAGTCTTGCGGAGCCTTGCTAAGCTTTTTGCCTATTTGCTACGTTACCTTGGACATTGCTACTTCAAGCCTTTTGGATTGACTTTATATTCTAGTGGACATTATTCTTTGGAACTGTTTTTATATTCAATAAAGTAGTTAGCCTTCAGTCCGTCTCTGTGTGTGTGATTAAGGGGCTGGTCAAGTCCGTGCATCATGACACTTGGGAGTTTGAAAAGCGTGTTTTTTTGTTTTGTTTTGTTTTTCTTCCTAAAAACATAAGAAGATTAGTTGTTGAGTTGCACCCTCTCAGCCTTATAAAGGGTTTGGGAGTTTGAGAAGCGCGTTTTCTTTCAAACATAAGAAGATTGGTTGTTGAGTTACACCCTCTCAGCCTTATAATAGGGCTTGGGAGTTTGAAAAGCGCGTTTTCTTTCAAACATAAGAAGATTAGTTGTTGAGTTACACCCTCTCAGCCTTATAATAAGGCTTGGGAGTTTGAGAAGCGCATTTTCTTTAAAACATAAGAAGATTAGTTGTTGAGCTACACCCTCTCAGCCTTATAAAGGGCCTGGGAGTTTGAAAAGCGTGTCTTCTTTAAAATATAAGAAGATTAGTCGTAGGTGTTACAGCCTCTCAGCCTTATAAAGGGCTCGGGAGTTCGAAAAGCGCTTTTATTTAAAACATAAGAAGATTAGTTGTTTAAGTCACCGCTTTTTATTTAAAACATAAGAAGATTAGTTGTTTAAGTCACACCCTCTCAGCCTGATAAATGGCTGGAGAGTTTGAAAAGCGTGTTTTTCTTGAAAACATAAGAAGATTAGTCGTTTGAGTCTCCCCTTCTCAGCCTTATACAGGCTAGGGAGTTTGTAAAGTGCGTTTTCTTTAAAATATAAGAAGATTGGTAGTTTGAGTCACATCCTCTCAGCCTCATAAACGGCTGGGAGTTTAAAAAGCACATTTTCTTTAAAATGTAAGAAGGTTAGTTGTTTGAGTCACACCCTCTCAGCCTTAAAATGGCTGGAGAGTTTCAAAGGCGTTTTCTTTAAAGCATAAGAAGATTAGTTGTTGGAGTCACACCCTCTCAGCCTTTAAAACTGCTGGAGAGTTTGAAAAGCGCGTTTTCTTTAAAGCATAAGAAGATTAGTTGTTGGAGTCACACCCTCTCAGCCTTTAAAATGGCTGGAGAGTTTGAAAGCATGTTTTCTTTAAAACATAAGAAGGTTGATCATTTGGGTCACACCCTCTCGGCCTTAAAAACGGCTGGAGATTTCAAAAAGCGCGTTTTCTTAAAAACAAGATGATTGGTCATTTGAGTCACACCCTCTCAGCCCTAAAAATAGCTGGAGAGTTTGCAAGTGCGTTTTCTTTAAAACAAAAGAAGATTAGTCGTTTGAGTCACACCCTCTCAGCCTTACCTGGCTGGAGAGTCAAAAAGCACGTTTCTTTAAAACAGAAAAAGGTTAGTCTTTGGGTCGCATCCTCTCAGCCTTATAAACAGCTGGAGAGTTTGAAAGTGCATTTTCTTTGCAATATAAGAAGATTAGTCAGTGAGTCACACCCTCTCAACCTTATAAACGGCTGGAGAGTTGGAAAAGCGCATTTTCTTTACAACATAAGAAGATTAGTTGTTTGTGTCACTCCCTCTCAGCCTTATATAAGGCTGGAGAGTTTGGAAAGGTGTGTTTTCCTTAAAACAGAAGAAGATTAATCGTTTGAGTCACACCCTCTCAGCCTTACACGGCTGGAGAGTTTGTAAAGTGTGTTTTCTTTTAAACAGAAGAAGTTAGTCGTTTGAGTTACACCCTCTCAGCCTTAATATATGGCTGGGGAGTTTGAAAAGTGCATTTTCTTTAAAACAGAAGAAGATTATTTGTTTGAGTCACACCCTCCCAGCCTTACAACGGCTGGAGAGTTTGAAAGTGTGTTTTCCTTAAAACACTAGAAGATTAGTCGTTTGAGTCTGTCTCGATGCAAGGACTCGGCCGAACCCTTAATCACACACACAGAGACGGTAATCAGCTAACTAATTTATTGAAGAATAAAGAACATATAATAAGGCAATTGTCCATAAGGTATTGAAAGTTATGTCCAAAAGTAAAGAGTCCGTAGTAAAATCCAAAGGCAAAGGTCTTGGCAAAAGACGTGGCAAAAGCTCCGCAAATCCAAGCGGATCAAGGAACAAGGCACAGTTCAATCAGGGCCCAAGAAACTTCTTGGCAAGGTACGAGCCGCAACTTGGCTCCGTGGTCCTTTGCTCGCTACACTTCCCTAGGTTAGAAGTGGCCGAGCTACTGAGGATCCATTCCCACGGATCCTATACTTAAACCTCACGGCGGGACCCCCGACGCTCTAGGCTTCGGCGGTAGTCTGTGCTACGAGATCTCGCGCTTCTCTGGCGCTCTAGGCTGCGGTGCCAATCCCTCTGCTGGAGTTGATGCTCCGTCTCCTATCAAAGGTCTGACCTTGCCTCCCAGCACCTGGCTCACTATCTTCATGAGAGTCTAACTCCCCTTCAGCTTCCATGGCCTCATTGCCCATGTTTTCCCAAATTCTCTCCTGTGATCCGTACCCACCCGGTTTCTCATAACAATCATCGCTATCAGCAC
Organism: Anolis apletophallus; assembly: GCA_030556195.1. NCBI lineage: Eukaryota > Metazoa > Chordata > Lepidosauria > Squamata > Anolidae > Anolis > Anolis apletophallus. The sequence continues at coordinate 24,437,775 of JARBWK010000001.1, forward strand.
TTTCAGGATCAGCCTGACCTTCCCAGTTCTCATAGCCATCCGGCCATCCTTCATCCCAGGCCAAGCTCTCTGTGGGAGAGGAAGGTCCAGCTAGCTCATTAACCCCTTCCTCCATTTCTTCCTCAGCTGCGGCTGGTTCTAATGCAAGTGGGACCCCCGGTGCTGCCCCCTGCCCCCCAGGCACAAAAGAGAACTGGGTTGCTACAGAGTCACACCCCCTCAGCCTTAAAAAGGCCGGGGAGTTTGAAAGTGAGTTTTCTTCAAAATGTAAGCAGAATAATCGTTTGAGTCACACCATCTCAGCCTTATAAATGGCTGGAGAGTTTGGTAAATGTAGTTCAGCCTTTGGCAGATGCGTCCAGTATATACAATAGATGCTCATATAGTCGTTATTAGCCATTGATGTGTCAGTCCCATGTGGCTGACGCTCAAGTAGCCACCTTCGCTGTTTTACAGTAATGGCCGCTTGGCAGAAATGGGAGCTTTAGGGAGTCCCTATTGCTAGTGCTTGACTCTGGCCCCTATTGTGGGGTTTTTTAGGATCCAAGGGGAACCTTGAGGACTATTTTCTTGATATGGGCCCTGCTTCCATTACCGGTGGAATTTCATGAATTGGCAGGCATAGCCCGTAGATCACAATCTGTGGTTGGGCATCATGCAACGTCCCAAATGAGTGGGAAGCGTGTTTGGGATGGTTTTAAAAGGGCCATGTAGAGTGAATCGGTTTTCATGAACTGGCAAGCACTGCCCGTAGGTCACAATCCGTGGTCGGCCATCATTCAACAGCCCAGTTGAGTGGGAAGTGTGGGGATGGCTTAAAAAGGGCCATGTAGAATGACTCAGGCCTGACTGATGGTAGTAACCAGCCGTCAGGGGGTCCTACGTTTCTTTCTGGCCAGCATTTGGGCCTTGACTCCATTACTGTTCCGGAATGGAGTGGTAGACGTGGTCTACGGCAGACTTACAATCACGGGTAGTTACCCCCTGTTGGTTTGAAGCTCTGAGCTGACACTGGCGGAGTTGGTTATCCACAATTGGGGGGTTACGGCCTTCGTTTGCGGGCGGGCAAAGCGTCTTACAGGCCCGAGCAAACTCGTACTGTTTGGCTGGCATGGCCCAACGTACACATCGTCCGGTCCGCCAAGATGCCACCTTGAGGGTGGTATGGTGTGTGGAGATGTGAGAGTCTCTATAAAGTGGGGAACACGAATGGGGCCATGCGTTAAACAGTACAGGGGGTAGCAGACTACCTCCTTTATCCAGGGCTTGCGACAATGTATTGTTTGCTGAGCGGTTGGATCAATATATCGGAATTGGGCAACTTTCCGTTTCGTCTGATGTAGGTTAGGGGGTGTTAGGAGTCTTGATGGGTGATGGGGGCTAGGTAGACACCTGCCCCCAATCTGTGGCAGAAAATAGCTAGGGAAATTCCATAGTCGGTGTGCACCTAAGGCACCTCCTTCAGGGGTGAGGGCCATTAAGTTAAACACTCACCTTAAAGTTCAAGGTGAGGGGTGAATAAACTGAAATGGCCCTGGAATGGAAGAGGCTGATCTCATGATCTTGAGAACAGACCTCTCATTCATTTCCCTTAAAGGGTTGCCCTGGTTGGATTATCAGGGAATCCAGGTGTTTCACCCGAAAATTGATATCGTTAGCCGAGGGGAGATGATACCTCGGCTGGGATACACCTTGATTCCTGACACCCTCTGAGTTAGAATTAAGGAAATTTAAATAGGTAACTTTAAATAAAAGTTGCTCAATTTGAACCCAATATTTTGTGTCTCGTCTCTTTTGTTCAGGGGGTTGGAGGGCAAAACAGCCTTTCTCTCCTGGCAAAGCCAGGAGAGAGAGGAATTTGCCCCCCTCCACCAGGAAAAGAGGAGGTTTATTGTTGAACCTATAGGAGGCAGGGGGCGTGGCCTTACTGGGGAAGGCCAGCCTCCTCAGAGCTCATTCTGAGCTCGGACGTCGCCCCACCACTCCCGCCCATTAGCAGTAAAGATTTTTGATTGCTCTTTAACTAAGAGGATCGGGTGAGGAATTTCCTCCCCTGCCACCTTAACTGTGGAGGGGAGTTTTTTGCCTACCCCTTTGTGTAGTAGGGGCTAGTAAGGGGAGTGGAATGTACTTAAATAGGCTTAGCGGTAAATAGCTAGGGAAATTCCATAGTCCGTGTGCACCTAAGGCACCTCCTTCGGGGTGAGGGCCATTAAGTTAAACACTCAACTTAAAGTTCAAGGTGAGGGGTGAATAAACTGAAATGGCCCTGGAATGGAAGAGGCTGATCTCATGATCTTGAGAACAGACCTCTCATTCATTTCCCTTAAAGGGTTGCCCTGGTTGGATTATCAGGGAATCCAGGTGTTTCGCCCGAAAATTGATATCGTTAGCCGAGGGAAGATGATACCTCGGCTGGGATACACCTTGATTCCTGACACCCTCTGAGTTAGAATTAAGGAAATTTAAATAGGTAACTTTAAATAAAAGTTGCTCAATTTGAACCCAATATTTTGTGTCTCGTCTCTTTTGTTCAGGGGGTTGGAGGGCAAATCCATATTTTCAATTTGAGAACTAAAGTTTCGATCCATTATACAGCCTACATGCAGCCCATTTGAAACTTTTGGATGGCCTCTGCAGCCCATTGCCATGAGGTACTCCTGTAATGAAGAACCCCCAGATGTTGTCTCTGGACAAAGTTCGATTCTCAGTTTCAAGTCTATTGGAGGATACACTCTCTTTGTGAACAGTACATTTAGCACAAGGGATTTGGAAAGTTGCAAAAACGGGAAAAATGTGGTTCCTGGAGCACTCACACATGCCACCCCTTCACACAAGGCATTTTGCCCCATTTTGCAACTTTGCTTCACAGCAAGGACATAGCCTGCTATGTGCCATCACATGACGCATGGCAGGCCTCACCCACTTTCCTCCCAAAGTGGAGGAGAAGCCCCAGAAGGCACTTTCTCCTCCACTACAGAGAGGAATGTGTAGTTTGGGTAGCTCTGTTGGAGCACTTTCCCTTCCATTTTCCCATGTGATGGCAGAATGGGTGACAGGGCAGTGTACATTCCTGCACACTGCCACCCTTTCTACCATCTGATGTGGGGAGGGAAAGGATGCCAAAACACTATTTCCTGTCCCTTCCATGTGATGAGAGGAGGAGGGCGGGCTAGCGGGATGCTACGAGCTGCCCCATGCACCTTCCCGATTATTGGTACAACAGCATGGCCCAAAATGGCCATGCAATTAGGTTCATGGTCATCCCTGCTTTAAATGAATGGTACCTAATCAGCTTATACATTAGGAAGCCACATCAGTCACAATGATACATCTATTTAACTGTTTTAAGTTAATGTTAACTAGCATTTAAGTTGGATGTATTACTTAATGCTTTTTTTAAACTCTTGTACTCCATATTGTTTAGCCATTCTGTTTTAATTTATATGGTAAGTTGTTTTGAGTCCCAGTTGAAAGAAAATTGGGATATAAATCAAATAAATAAATAAATAAATAAATATGTGACTGTAAGGAAATGATTAACCTGCTAATCTTCAGCATAGTTTTGGCAGGGGGAGGTAGTAAAAATTCGCATCATCCATATTATTATTGTATTGTCAATGTATCATCAACTATTGTCGACATGCTTTCATGTTTATTACACAGAAATGCTGTGGCTTTCATTATAATTCAGTTCAAATTCTCATCATTTAAAATGATTTACAGTGGAAACATTTTATAAAAACCTATTCTGCTGCTTTTGTATCATAATTGTATCGAGCACCCGGCAGAGAGCATTTACAGTGGCCGCTCCGACCCTCTGGAATTCTCTGCCGGAGGAGATACGAGCACTACGGGGTTTGTTGGCCTTCCGCAAGTCTGTGAAGACTTGGCTATACAGGCAGGCATTTGGTCCCAACTGATGCCTCCTTAGTTGCCAGCTGCCAACATACCGTCCTGCCATGTATTGCCTCTGCGTATTATTGCTTGCCGGGATCATTTGTGGGGAGGGGGGCTTTTGGGTATACGTCTTTTATCTGTTTACTGATGTTTTATTGATTTTATGCTGTAAACCGCTCTGGGCTCCAGAGAGAGCGGTCTACCAAATCGAATTTATAAATAAATAAATAAATAAATAATTCCAATTTTAGATCACAGCTATGCTGAATGCTACTCACATCTAATTAGCTATCCATCAGAGCTAACATTGATATTTTATTAAGCAGCCCTGTTATCATGAAAATATAAGGACATTATGTCAAAGACTATACGAGAATGAAAAAAATATGGATTTAATTACAAATGTTTGAAATTCCTTGCATATATACTGCAATGCCTGGTTCTAGCAAAATGCTAGTTTAAAATAGACTGTCACAACCTTTCCATCCCCCTTAATAATTCAGAAACGAAATAGGCTATCTGATATTCAGTAGACTGATTGCAAGACCGAAAGAATAATAATATGTCCAGAACGATGTATTAGTGGCAAAATGAAGATTTCTAGATGAACAGAAACCCTACAGAATCCATTGCCTGTTAAAAATTCTTAGTTCAATTTCAAAATGAGCTTGAAGTAGTGAAAAAGTAGTGCATAATGAACAAAAACAACCACACCTAAACAACTATGTTGGAGTGTCAGTTTCTTTTCTTGGTTGTTCTTAATGCTGAATATATATATACTAGCTGTACCCGGCATGCGTTGCTGTGCCCTTTTTAGGAGATGCGAGAAAGTCCAATCATCCACGGTGTGCCCTCCTCTAAACTGAGGTTGGATGGAGTGTGGGTCATGGGGGGCATGGTGTGCCAAGTTGGGTCTTTATTGGTCTTGGTTCTGGGCCACAGTGGTCTGTGGGGAATGATGAGTTTTGAAGTACTACAAATCCCATTTTCCATGGTGGTACTTCAAGTCCCATCATGCATGGTCGGGGCTCTGTGTGCCAAGGTAGGTTACTGTAAATTCAGGCCATACACAATGTCCCATGAGCTGAGGCCTAGTTAGGAACAGCAAGTTAATGAAGCCTTACTGTAAATTCAGGCCATACACAATGTCCAATGAGCTGAGGCCTAGTCGGGAGAATCAAGTTAATGAAGCCTTACTGTCAATTCAGAGCGTAAACAGCTTCCCAGTAAGTGAGGGCTAGTTAGGGAAATCAAGTTAATGAAGCCTTACTGTCAATTTTGGGCGTGGTCTGTGATTTTTCGGTTGGAAGTGATTTGGGTGTTTGTGTTGGGGATTGGCAGTTTATTATGGATCGGAATTTTCATGTTGGCTGGCCAGTGCAGCAGTTATGCAAATCCGCCCTTATTGGCAGCCAATCATGTTTTTCAGAATGTAGAGGCTGGGTGAGTCTTTGGCTGCCCCGGAGGATGCTGGTAAATGTAGTTTTATTTTTACTCGTTGTTTTGGGGGCCTTTTAGGTTTTTTTTGGGGGGGGGGGGAGTTTCTTTGCTACAAACGTACTTTGCTTGAGGCCTATTTCTGTTGGCAAGTATTGTGTTTCTGCATTGTATGGTTTCTTTGTTTGAGGTATACATCACATGATGTGAACCCATTTATATTATATATATATATATATATATATATATATATATATATGGTATTAAAACAAAAGAATAATGTTGTCATTATTTGTTAGTGATATGCATGAAGTAAGGCACTTACTTGCCTTTGCACTCCTCACTAAACTCCACTCCCAGCAGCTGCCAAGCCCTGAGAAGGGCTGTTGCTGCTTTGTACCAGTATTCACTAGCAAATACTTTTTTGGGGTTCAAAGTTTTGGAAATTGAAGGATGCATTACATTCGAGTAAATACAGTAGCTCCACAAAGCTTCCAGAAATTCTAGAGGAATAGAAAAGGAAGATGCAGTCCATCTGTGAGCACACCCATCTTTCTTCCCCAACTCAACTGGCAAGCACTTTGAACCACTTCCATCCTCCTCCTCCAACCAACTGGTATGCTTTTGCATTCTCTTCTGGAGCTTGAAAGCTAGTGGGAGTAAGAGGAGGAGAAAAGAGAAGGACCCAGAGCACTATGGAATAGTATAGGATCTTGATTTGAGAATGTTTTTGGGTGCTCTAATCAATTTGAGATGAATTTGTCCCAGGTTATGTGTGTGGTTGTTACTGAATAGATCCTGCTCACATTCATTTTCCTATAGAAGCCCAAGGCAAACATTTGTGTACTGACATATAGGTGAGAAAATTAAGTTAAATTAGCAGTCTACCAGTGTTCTATGTCAGACACATTTTGTATGATTCCTTTGAACTGACACTCTTCTTTGCTGTTTATGGAGTTTTTTGCCATCATTGTGCTGGGGAGTATAGGTATCTTAACACATAGGCTACTGCAGGTATCAATGAGTGTCCTTTTATTATTTTGTCTTCCATTAGCTTCTGCTGAGAATGGACAGCAGGCCGGACACCGTACCCGATTGTTTCCATCAGTGCCTCGAAGCCGTGACTGGCTGGCTGCGGGCCAGCCGGCTGAAGGTTAACCCGTCGAAGACGGAGATCTTGTGGCCCGGCCGGCCTGGGGGGGGGTGCCGGTTGCCTACCCTGGACGGCGAACGGCTTAACCCGTCGCCTGTTGTTAAGAGCTTAGGTGTTCAGCTGGACCCCTGCTGACCATGGAGACCCAGGTCTCTGCGGCCAGCAGGCCGACATTCTTTCACCTACGCCAGGCTAGGCGACTGGCCCCCTCCCTGTCCAGGGCTGACCTGGCCACGGTGATCCAAGCGACGGTCATCTCGAGATTAGACTACTGTAACGCCCTCTATGTTGGCCTTCCCTTGGCGACAGTTCGGAAACTCAAGCTGGTGCAGAATGCCGCAGCTCGCTTGCTGACGGGAACGTCGGTAAGGGAGCATATTACGCCCATCCTTCGGCAACTGCACTGGCTGCCTGTTGAGTACCGAATTGCCTTCAAGGTGTTGGTGTTAACCTTTAAGGCTTTACACGGCCTAGGGCCTGCGTACCTGAGGGACCGCCTTGCCCCATACGTACCCCCGAGATCACTACGTTCAGGGGAGTCTAATCTCCTCCTGGTTCCATCAGTCCGCACCTGCCACTTGTCCGCGACTAGGCAGAGGGCCTTTTCCGTGGCAGCCCCGGTACTCTGGAACTCTCTCCCAGATGATGTCCGTGCCGCCACGGAGCTCATTTCGTTCCGCAGGGCCTGTAAGACCGCCCTGTTCAAATTGGCCTTTGGCTAGGCTGAATAAGCCAAATGTACTCTTTTTCTGACTAGTACCCGGACCCTGGAACGCCATGGCCTGACACAATTGTTATACTCGGGACCAATGTGTATTTTATGTTGTTTTATGCTGTTTTATTGTACGGCGTCATGAATCCTACATGTCAGCCGGTTTTATGATGTTATCTGCCCCGAGCCTGCTGGGAGGAGCGGAATATAAGAAGGAACAAATAAATAAATAAATAAATAAATCCAATTCTCAAAGGTTAACACAACATCAATCCCTCCTTGCTTCAGAATAAGTTCACTATTGGATCAGATTGAACCTTGAAACTAAGGTGGTATAAAAAGTGATTCAAGCATCATGGTATCTTGAGTTTCTTTTCGTGGTCAGCTGTGAATAGCACTAGATGGTTAATCTCCTGCGCTCGCGCAGGCAGCTTGGAAGTCTCAAGACAAACTTTGACAGTTGGCCCCGCGCACCCTCTCCGCTAGTATAAATAGCCCTCTACGGGGCCAACTGCCAGTTCTCTATTTCTGCCACTTGAGGGCAGCAAGGAAGAGATCTTTGTGTAATAGCGAGATGGCTACCACAGCCTTTAAGAAGTGTGCGTCATGTCCTAACAAAATCCCGGACAATGAGGCGCATGACCAATGTTTGGCATGCTTGGGAGAGGCGCATTTCTCCCAAGATTGTGAGATTTGCCAACAGTTCACTCCCCAAATGAGGAGGAACAGAGAGTTGCGTCTGAAGGCTACTCTTTACGAGCAAGCCCTTTTTAAACTGGATAAAGATGGTGACCCCTTACCACAAGACAAGGAAATAATAATGATGGTCATCTGCGGCTGAAATTGCCGTTAGGAGCCAAAAAGAAGAAAAAGCAAATTCAAACGGAGCCTCTAAAGGAAAAGAAAATGGCGGGCGTGTGGACTAGTGAACAGACCAATAGCTCTACAAATTGTATACTTTATGCCAGGTTATCTGAAGGTTTATATTCTTCCTTATGAGCTTGTCTGTAACTTGAATTGGGCCTTTTCTCCAGTCCACTACTCTGACATGTGCACCTGGTAAGAATACAGAAAAAAATATTCTTGTTGGCAGCTCCCACACTATGAAAGTCTTTTCCTAGAACATCTAAACTGACATCCTTCATAATGTCATTCTACAACTGGGCAAAATTTGTTTGTATCAATAGATTTTTAAAGAATTAATTAGTGGTGGTATTTAATTAGAAGCTTTATTGTTTACATTTGCTGATTTTAGTGGGAATGTTTTTAATTTTATTTTAATTCTATATTTAATTTAATTAAATTTATGTTTTGCATATCTTAATAATAGGGAATTTTATCTTTAACTTTGTAAGTGGCCTTGAGTCTCAGGACTATATAGGATATGAATTTAAAATATGGGGACTCCTACATATGATCTGGAACTTTAAAAAACAAAAACAAAATGCAGCCAAGCTGACACATACACATAACAGATTGCTTAATTCACCTCTCAAGGGTGAATTAGCTGTTAATTTATGTACTGGCAGAGAGTTGGACTTGATAAATCTTCAAGGTAGCTCTTTAATGGTACACACCAGCATTCTGTTCAAAAGACCTACTAAAATAGGGAGGCAGAGATGATGGGCTTTGTCTGTTCTTTCCTTTTGATGTATCCATTGTATCCCCCATGTCATTTGAAAAGACTTTTGTCATTATAGATTGCTCAAACTAGGTGTGTTCTTTTAGTTTCAAAATCTTAAAGTAAGGTATATTGTTCAAATAAAAAGAGTGTGATTAAAACTCTACTATCCTTACCCACAAGCCTGAAATCTGCAGTTGCTTTTAGCTACTCCAGTGTTAAATCAAAAATGAAATATGTCTTTTAAGAGTGTGGGAAGGGAAGAGGTTTATTCATACACAGTTGAACATCCAATTTTTACCTTGCAAAACGACACCATTCTTCTATATATGGAAATTCATATCAGGTTTGGAGGATAAAACAAACAAACAAGCATAAAACTAGAGTAATTAATAAAATTAATGCCCGTGTGATCACACTTGCATTAAAAACTGCTTTAAACATTAATAAAAGCAACCATTTCAAGGCTTGGGATTAAAATTTAATTACATCAGGGAGTAGGAATGGAGTTCATTTACATAGGAGAGCTGCAAAGAGGCAGTTGGACTCCTATCTGCTATTTTGATCTCAAAACAAGTAGGTACAGGTAATAGATAGGTCCAGCCAAAGTGAAGCATATTTAAATGCTACTAGATTCAGTCTGAGAAATTTAAGCAAATGTACTAACTTGGACCTCAGACCTCTGGCATTCCCATTTTGCTTTGAATGAAAGGAGATCAACACAATTCTCATATTAACATGGAAGAGTACAGGATTATTTTCATCTATATCAATTAGTAGGCATGAGAAAAAAGTTATAAAAATTAAATGAAATCGGAAGTGATTCGTATGTAATGGGACTTTCTAGTTTATATGCATCGCCGCGGCGATCCTGGAAGTACCCTTTCTTTTATGACACTTCGACGTGGTTTCTGATTGGCTAATGGAGACCAGGTGGTACCATGAAACCACCTTCTTTCCTTTAGCCAATCAGACGCAAACAAACTCCTGGCAGGGAGGAGGGGCAGGGAGGGCCCATCTGCTCCTCCTCCTCCGCCAGGATCTAAAGCGCATTAAGGCTTGGTGCGCTTTAGATCCTGGCAGGGAGGAGGGGCAGGGAAGGCCCCGTCTGCCCCCTCCTCTGCCAGGATCTAAAGCACATCAAGGCTTGGCGCTTTAGATCCTGGCAGGGAGGAGGGGCAGGGAGGGCCCGTCTGCTCCTCCTCTGCCAGGATCTAAAGCGCATTAAGGCTTGGTGCGCTTTAGATCCTGGCAGGAGGAGGAGTGGACGGGCCCTCCCTGCCCCCTCCTGCCTGCCAGGATCTAAAGCGTGCCAAGCCTTGAAGAGGCTTCATGACTGGCCAACTTCAGCCCTCCAGATCTTTTGGACTTCAACTCACTCCTCCCTCTCCTCTGCTCTCTCTCCTTCTCTCTCTGCTTTCTCTCTCTCTCTCCTTGTGGCTTCCCCCCTCCCTTCTCTTCTGCCTCCTCTCTTCCCCCACCGCACGGGCCAACTTCAGCCCTCCAGGTGTTTTGGACTTCAACTCTCACCATTCCTCACAGCCTCAGGCCTCTTCCTTTTCCCCTCAGCCTGGGCAAACCTGGGCCCTCACTCCTTCAGGATCGGGGCGAGAGAGAGGCAGCGAGGATCGAGGGGGGGTGCTCTTCCTTTTTTTGCTGCTTCCAAGAATAGAATACCCCCTCCCTCCTTCCCTCCCTCCTTCCCTCCCTCCTTCCCCTCCCTCCTTCAGTTTACCAGCTGTTTGGATTTCTGGGAGTTGTAGGCCAAAACCATCTGGAATGCGCATGCGCTGGCATACGAACTACTAACGAATTTCGTTAGTAATTACGTTACATTTTAGAAATTTTTGGAAACATTTTTGTAAGTCTTTCTATTACTAATAAAAAAAATCCCTCCCCCCCCCCCCCATTAGATTTTCGAATCCCGATTTTTGGGTTCTAAACCAAGCCTATCAATTAGACTTAAAAATTTGACTGAATAATGTCAAGTGTCTATAATGGAACAGTGTAACCTATCTATGACCCCAACATTGTTGCATATGGAGAAGAAAGCATCATGGTGTGATTCTAACATCACTATCTATAGTAAGATTTCTATGTATAATTTTAAAAATGTCTACAGGAAATTCCAAAGATTCAACTAATAATGTTCTCTATCATTTCAGGTTAGAATAGAAAGGTTTTGGGCGGGGGGGAGCTCCATTGTTTATGTGTAAAGCAAAATACAACATTTATTTATGCATTTATTTATATCCTATTTTTCTCCCAACATGGGGCTTGAGGCAGACAGCTTACCAAAAACCTAAGACAAAAAGTGAAAAATCTGTTAATAAAAAGGTTAAAATATAATGAAGTAGGTTTTCATATTGAAATACCACTAATTTTTTGAAACTGTAAAAATTAAAAAATAACAGTTAAAAACACATCATAGATGCACAATGAAAATGATTCCCTACAAGCAAACCATTGCTGATTGCCTGTTTGAATAGAAAGGCCAACACATAGTCAGCATAACGTAAATTTTATAATTATTAGGCTTGAGTGCAGATCTGTTTTTAGCCATTTCCTTTTGCCAATCCAGCTTCTTCTACTACTTTTTTTTCAGGTACCCGTAACAGCAAGAGCCCAGCTATCATGGATTCTCATCTATAACAGCACAACATGGCAGCAGATCTAGGCTCCTCCTCCTGTATTTGACATCACAGTTATTTTTTAAAAAACGTTCCTTTATTTTCTTTATCCTTTTTATTTAGTGGGACTGACTGGGAGTTGGTGACAGGTGGGACGGGTGAGTGCCCAGCTTGGAGAGTCACCCTTTTAGCTTTTTTCCCTTTGCTTCAAATGCTTATAAAAGATAATAATAATAATAATAATAATAATAATAATTCCCAGCAAAAAAGAAAAGAAAACCCTCATTCTCTGAAAACTACTACCATCTAGTTATCTATCCTCTAGAGTAGAAAATAGAAACAGCTTTAAGGAAGCATTAAACCTGCAGCAGAAAGCAGATTGAAGCACACATTGTATTTCTTGATTTCTGTTGAATGTAAACATCAGGAAGTATAAACTGCTTATATCAACAAAGAAATGCAATCTGTGAACTTCTCTCTCTCTCTCTCTCTCTCTCTCTCTCTCTCTCTCTCTCTCTCTCTCTCTCTCTCTCTCTCTCTCTCTCTCTCTCTCTGTTGGACAATATCTGTTTATTTGCTTTTACCTCCTTTACAAACTGATTCACAGTACTAGAGCCCCATATGATTTAAATACACACACATATATTTAAAAACACAAATAAGACTGCTGAATAATAGAAGTTGAAGAAAAAATGACTGCAATGCAACAAAGCTAAAAATACTATCAAAGCTATGCAATAATGCGTGCAAGAAAATACAGATGCCCTTATTGTCTTACATTGTGCTTATCATTTAATTATCTTTTCGTATGGAAATCTGAAAAGCTCTTCTACATATGGAAGAGCCCTTTTTCTCATCAGTCCAACATGTAAGTATCAAAAATATCTGATTCACTCTTGGGTAGAAAGGTGTATGTGTGAAACTAGAGAAGATCTGGATCTATCTGGACTGATATCAGCTTTTACTGTGTATCTATTCCCTTCTTATCTGTTTATCAGCCTATCCACTTTTTGAAATTTTTATCTGACTTTTTGCCACAATTTCTGCTGCACCTAAGTTCTCAACAATAAGATATGGATTTTACATGGTTCCATATGATATAGTTCAGTTGACTGCATGTGAAAACTGTACTTAACCAGTTTCTAGCTTTTTTCTTTTTCTTTTTTTCTTCAAATCATTTGTTGACAGTTATATTCTTATTATTGATTGTTAATTTGGCTAAATGCCCAGGAAAAAGGTAGAACACAATTTCTCTAAATAAAACCAGCAATCTTAACTTTTTACGAAGTTAGCATCTTGACTCTTTCAGGCCATTAGAACTTATCTTATAACAGAAGGATGGGACACAAAAAGCAGTAAATAGATAACGGTGATGGAATCCATGTTAGTCTTTGGAACTAGCAGAATATTGAGCACAGGGGAGAAACCATTCTAATAGAAGTGATTACTTTTTTTCTTTTTAACCAAGTTCAAAAGAACTAGGGACTAGATCCAGATTTAAGGTGTGTGCAACTGTGCCAGCATAAAACAAGCTGGGCTAATTTTAGATTTCATTTTGCCTCATTTAAATTTTTAAGCTGTGGGGGTGTATTGTAGAGAAGTAAATCAGGAAAAGAGCCAGCTTAAGTATAAGCAAAGACGGAGGTAATAAAGACGGAGGTAATAACTAGCTTATAATAACAACAATCCTGATAGTACAAGGTTACTGATATAATGCCAGCAGAACTCTTTGACACATGTATACAAAAAAAGAATAAATCAGTAGGTTGAGTGACAAAATAAATATCAATATTTATTTATTTATTTGGACTTGTACACCGCCACTCCCAGCTACTCGGGCGGTTTACAACACAATTCAATTGTGCACTGGCTGGAGGCGTGCTCGGGAGCCAGTGCGGCCCACGCCTCCGCAGCCGGCCGCGTCACCGGGCTGCACGCGCCTGCGCCACCGGGCTGCACGCACCCGTGCCATCGGGCTGCATGTGCCCACACTGTCGCGCTGGGCGCTGGACACCGCCGCGCTGGGCAGCATGCGCAAATGTCCACACATGCGCACTGGCTTCCGAGCGCACCTCCAGGTGTGCGAAAAACACCACGCATGCGCGGGTGCGGCCGGAAGCCACGGGGGAATAATGTTCGCTTCCCCGGGATAGGTCGGGCCGCCCCTGTGAAGTGTATATGTATTCTTGCTGGAATGGGCAGAATGGCAATGTCTACCATACTTCAGATCCTTCTTTATTTGGTTTAGACTTTCCAGCTGATTGGCTAAACAAAAGCTGAGGAGGGTATTAAACTGAAGCCCTTTGATAAGCAAAGTGCCAGATTTTGCTCTTGACAAATAGATCAACCTCTGCTATTGCTGCTACTCAATTGCAGATAACTTGAACTCCTATATATGGTAGGATATTCCTTTTTTGGAACCCAGTCCTATATGATATGGTTAGATAGTGTTCCTGTAACTCTTTGCCATACAGGTAGAATGTATCTAGACTTATTCAGGATCTATGTTAGCTGCACTCTTGAGAACAGCATATGTAACTTTGCTATTTGTCTTGTGAGAATAAATCATACTATAAATGGTGCAATTTGATTTCATGCTAGTTTCCTGATACAAAAAGCCTTAAGAATACTTAAGAAGAGTTCATCAAACTTTTGGATAGAACTGGATTTTGTAACATTAGCCACATTTATACGGATAATATGTAATGAAAGCAGCAGAAGCAAAAGTGAAGTGAACAAGCATGTTCTCACATCAAGCATCCCTATTGGGTCAAGGGCTGGGCAATGAACTGCTTATATGAGAGGTTGGCTCAAATCCAGTTCCAAGGTTTTCAGTATCTGCAGCTTCACAATTCCTTCCCATCCCTTAGTTGGTTTCTCTATGCAATGAGGTTTGCACTTACCTGCATCGGAGTACATTAAGTGGCCTCATTTGCAATATCCTGCAATTTTGCTGGTTTAAGCACTTGAAAGTGTGTTCCTGTGTGTGTTCACTCCATGTGTCACTTAGGACTTCTTCACATGGGGCATTTTTGCCCCATGTTGTCACTTTTATGATTGGCTTGGATGGGCTACACATGGCAGGCCCCACCCACATTCCTCCCAAAGTGGAGGGGAAGCGCTGAAACGTGCTGTGTCCACACCAATTCCCTTTTACGGCGCAATGGCCATGTGAAGTGGTCATTAGTCACCACACTTTCTAACTGTCTTCAATCCAAGTTATTTTGTGGGTGCACTTGAATTATAATTTTGAGTTACAAAGGAGTTTGAAGTTGAACATGTGTCATTTTTAATGAACAAATGAAGAAACATAGTTTATGAACAGTGATGTTATGCCATAGTTTGACTTTAAAAAACTCAAAAGCTGCTACAGATGGTACTTTTTCACTTGATGTTCAAAAAAAAGTTCCAAAAAGGTTAGCCTTTATTATATTTTTGAATTGCATTGCCAAGACAGAGTAGCTTTTCTCCAGCACATATTCATGTTGTTTTATTATGATATTTGGCAGAAAGAAAATAATAAAGCTTTCAAAGGATCCAAAAAAATATGCAGATCAGTGTGAAAATTACAGACATACACATTTTTGGAGGGTAGGGGCGGCAACGAAATGTTCCTACTGTTCATTGAAGAATCTGTAAGTCACCTTGATTCACTGTAATGTGAATGAATGGATTTTTCAAAATAATTTCTCGCTTCTGCTGTATCAGAAGTGTATTTGCTCCACTTACAAGAAATACATACTTGACAGTTGTTTCATTTTCTTGAAAATAATCCGAGTTTCTTTTAACTATAAAACTTTCTCTGATCAACTTTATATAAGAGGAGCAGACAGGGATACGAATAAATAAGAATATAACAAGCTCTTTATAAAGATTTGAGGGGGAGGATACCTTGACAGAACAGCAGTAGAACATTTGTATAAATATTAAACAATATATCATCTATTACTTCTCCCATACATTAGCCCCAAATATAATATTTCTTCCAGATATTCTAGTGGAAGACAAATTAACATGACAGACCTTTCAGTTCTGATGTATCTATTCTTGCAAGTTAAATTTTGTACCATATTTATGGTATTATTATTGTTCCGTGTCTAGTTTTCAATATATCTTGAAAGGATTGTATTAGCACTGTTCCTAGTTTTCCAAATATTTCTGTCACTTGTGTTCAAAGACACATAGAAACAGGAACCCAGCTGTATGATTTATCTTAAGTATCAACATGCTGTTAAAAGTTCCTTACATGACAGAAACACTATAATGGCTACCACTATATTATCTACCATTAAACTGGGATATAGTGAAACAATCCGATTGAAGATGATTTTCTAAAACACATCTACACATTACCTCTTCATTTTCAAAGCCGTACTGGAACACACATATTGTAAAAATCCAATGTCCATTTTGCACGTGAGCAGCTTTCCAATTGTGTTGGATAATAATTCCTATCATCCTTATACTATGAATGTAAATGATGGAAGCTTTAGCCCAAAACATTTTCAAGATTACAAGATTGAGAAGAGAAGCGCTAGGGAAGTTTTAGCCCATGTCTACACTCAGGCAGCCAAGGAGTGTCCTCAGAGCCTTTTGGCTGTCCACATGGCTAATTTAACCATGGGTGCCAGTGAGCAGCTCCCTCCCAGAAGCTTGCTGGTGACATCGTTTTGGTCAAATGCCTGGGTGCCCTGGTGTGATATCACCAGAAAGGCAATGTTCTCAGCAAGTCTTGAAGAGGAACTTCGTGCTGGTGGTGACACAGCAGTGAATCTGTTAGATCCAGCCCTATTCAGATGTTCACACCCCTGTAACTCCAGGATTACTCTGGTTTGAATCCTGTGTTCCCTTGATCTGTACTAGCTGCTGGATATGCGAGGGTGGGTCAATAAGTCAGTGACTTTTAGAATGAAACACAGGTTTTTGGATTTAAAAAAATCATTTTATATTTTAACGTAGTCTCCTTTGAGCTCTATACATTTGTCCAATGTTTTTCCAATTTTTTATCCCTTCTACAAAATAAGATTTGTCGAGGTCATCAAAATAGGTATTTGTTTGTGAGATGATTTCATTGTTGGAGTCAAATCTCCACCAAGCCATTTCTTCAGGTTTGGAAACAAGAAATAGTCACTCGGAGCTACATCCAGAGAATAGGGTGGATGAGGGAGCAATTAGTATCTCAATTCATGGAATGTTGCCATGGCTACTGCACATGTGTGCACCCTTGTATTGTCCTGGTGCAAAAGAACTTTTTTGTTGGCCAAATGCGGTTGGGTTTTTTCTTCAAATCCTCATTAAATCAACCCAATAAGTTGGCATAATATTCACCATTGATTGTTTTACACTTTTGAAGGTAGTAAATGTGGATTATACCGCGTGCATCCCAAAAATCAGTCGCCATGACTTTATTGGCTGACAAACCCATCTTGGTGTTCTTTGGCGCCAATTCACGCTGAAAAATCCACTGTTTTGACTGCTATTTGGTTTCTGGTGTGTTGTGGTGGATCCACATTTCCTCCACGGTTATGAAATGGCGCAAAAATTCGTCCATATTGCGGTTGAACAACACCAAACACTCCTGCAAAATTGTCACACGATTGCGTTTGTGGTCGATTGTGAGAAAACGCGGCACCCATCTTGCGGAAAGCTTTCTCATACCCAAGTGATCATTTAAAATTGAAACCACTGAACCATGTGAGATGCCTATGGCTTCCACAATCTCTCGCACTTTCAATCTCTCATCGGCCAACACCATATCGTGAATTTTTTCAATTGTTTCGGGTGTTGAGACCTCAACTGGGTGTCCAGAATGTTCGGCATCTTCCGTGCTTGTATAGCCACAACAAAATTCAGTAAATAATGCTTAATGAGCCCATGAAATTCACTTTTTTCCATGTTCTCCTCATAGCACTTCTGCTGCAAATGCAGCTGTGCATTGTAAAGACTCCCCACTACGCATGTGCGATCCATTAAAATGGCTCTAAACTCCTTCCAAAAATAGAGAGCACTGGTGCTTTGTTTCTAAAGTCTTTCTGAATTTTTGTTAGTGAAAATGTTGGTACTCTAACCAAACTTACGAATCTTTGTAATTACTTCATTAATGGCAGTTGCACATGCGCAACTGGGAAAACATCATTGTCAGTAGGGAAACTTCAGGGGCTTCTCTCTCCATCATTTTAAGCTATGCTGATGAAACTTACTTTTTAGCTCACCAAATTTCAGAACATTTGATTTATCAATGGATTTTTGGCATATTTCAAAGTTTTTATAAAAAAAATAATTTTTAATAATAAAGAAAATCTGTTCCTGATTTGACAGTATTATTTCCTGTTTCATTTTGTAATATTTACTTTGAAAGTCATTGTTCTACTCCAGAAACTTTGTTTTTGTTACAGAAACTTTGTTAAATTGGTGGAGAGAGACTAAACGATATGTGCTACATATAGGACTATGTCCCTTGTGGAAAGACAAAGTTTTTGCAGTGTAATACACTTTTGCCATGTTTTTATGACAAAACCAATTAGAAACCGAACAGAAATCATAGTGCAGACACTATCAAGGGACATCAGACTGACCCCCTTCTTCCGGGCAGAAAAGCACTATCCAAACTCTCTTGAGATTCAACTAATATGCTTTCCCTATTAAGTTGGAGGGGAACCCCAACTCAATAATTTAGGTCATTTTTTTCTTCCCAGGCCAGCACAGAAATTAGCTTACTTATTAGAGAGAGATCAATCATAGTCCTTTTTTTTTGCAGATTCCATGGCTGGTGTTAGAGAAGGGTAAACCTCTCTCTCCTCTCCCCTGATTGGTGCCTGCCTATTGCTGGGAAATGTAGTTTAAACCAGATATTTGGCTCCTTGCTTACTACTACTAGGCGAAAAAAGTTTACTATGCCTCCTTGATAGCGTCTGCGGATTCACGCTCAGCTCAATTGTTCAGGATAATTCGGCAACTGACGATGGTCCCTACCATCCCAAACAATGATAATTCGGCCCTTTCAGCTGTGGTTTTTCAGAATCACTTCACAGACAAGATTGCGCTGCTCCGCCAGGACCTTCCTTCCACACTTGATACAGTTCAGGAGCTGGAGGCTCCGTGGCCCTCCGCCGGGTCCACCTTCGACCGGTTTCGACCACTGGACGCAGAGGATGTTGACAAGATTGTCGCAGCCCTTAAACCGACCACCTGCTCCCTCGACCCGTGCCCCTCCACGCTGATTCGAGCTGTGTAGGGGTTACGAGGCCCTCTGTTGAATATAGGGGGTGAGGGGGACAGCCCTCAACTGGCTGTCCTCCTTCCTCCAACGCCGCCAGCAGCGAGTGAAGTGGGGAGGGGCGGTCTCCGGGGGTTCCCCGCTGAGTTGCGGGGTCCCCCAGGGGGCTATCCTCTCCCCGCTGTTATTTAACATCTACATGCGACCACTCGCCCAACTGGTACGGAGTTTTGGGCTGGAGTGTCATCATTACCCTGATGATACCCAGCTCATTCTGAGGTTGGATCCCGGGGCAGTCTCTGTACCCGATAATTTCCATCTCTGCCTTGAAGCCGTTACTGGATGGCTGCGAGCCAGTAAGTTGAAGGTGAACCCGGCGAAGACGGAGATCTTGTGGCTGGGCCGCCCGGGGGGGGGGGTAGTGACCCAGCTGCCAATGTTCGATGGTGTGGCCCTCTGCCCTCAGCCATCGGTAAAAAGTCTGGGTGTCCGGCTGGATGCCCAGTTGTCCATGGAGGAGCAGATTGGCTGCACCTGCAGGACAGCATTTTACCATCTCCAGTTGGCTAAGCGCCTGGCTCCCTACCTCTCCCAACACGACCTAGCTACAGTGATCCAAGCCACGGTCACCTCGAGGCTTGATTACTGTAATGCGCTTTACATTGGCCTTCCCTTGTCGATGATCCGGAAGCTTAAGCTAGTGGAGAGTGCTGCAGCTCGTCTCCTCCTGGGAGCTTCAAGATCTGACCGCGCGACCCCACTCCTGCGCGAGCTGCACTGGCTTCCAATTGAATTCCGGGTCTTCTTCAAGGTGTTAGTTCTTACTTTCAAGGCCATCTATGGTTTGGGGCCAGTGTACCTGAGGGAGCGACTTACCCCTTATGTGCCTGCGAGATCACTGCGCTCTGAGGAGCTTAACCTCCTTGAGGTGCCTTCCCTTGGAACCTGCAGATTGGCCTCCACACGGCGGAGGGCTTTCTCTGTTGCTGCTCCAATTCTTTGGAACGGCCTCCCTGAGGAGATCCGGGCCATCCGCGCTCTCCTGCCCTTCCGCAAGGCGTTGAAGACTTGGCTCTTTAGGAAGGCGTTTGGCCCTTAACCCAATCATACTGTGTGCCATGCGATGCCGCCTATGGTTGTCCCAGATCCTCATCATGTCCCGCCCAGCCTCCGTTGAGGGCTATTGCTTCGAAATGTTTTAACTGTTTTAATGTCTTAATGTGTTTTTAATTTGTTTAATCTGTCTTATCATACTCACTGTGTTTATACATCCTCTGTACACCGCTCTGAGCCTCGGAGTGAGCGGTATACTAAATCAAAGTTAATAAATAAATAAATAAATAAATAAATAAATACTATTGGGGAAATTTCAGGAGCTCCTATCTCCCTCATTTTTAAAGCTATTGGAGTGACACACTTGCCAATCAAGTTTCATAACATTTCATTTATTCATGCAATTTTGGGATTTTTAGAAGTTTTTAAAACTTATTTAAATTTTTTTTACAATAACTAGCTCCTTGAATTTTCTATCTAATGATATAAGACAACTGGGGCTCATTCCCCCAACTTTCAAAAATACTAATACAGCTACTGGTTTTAGCAAATTTTTAAAGTTTTGGGGAAAATGATATATTTAGGGGAGATACTATTTCTCTCTCCTTGTCTGATTGTCAGATTCCCATTCTGTTGCATACTTGGAAATCTATATATATAAAAGGGAAATGGTCGTGCAATGGGGCAAATGCACGCCAAAACTACATTCCCCACACACACGAAAATCACAGGGCCACTCATCCATACCACTAGGTCCATACTCCACCCACGAAAACACCCCGAAACAACACACAACACCCCCAAAACATCCACCGAAAAACAACATAACTACCCATGCGCAAAACACCGCACACAAAACATGGCCGCCAACAAAACGTCACAGTGCCGAGCATGCGCAACTTCAAACCACATCCCAGCAAACCACAATCCACAACCCCCCTCCATTACTACCCACTACCCCACATAAACAACAACACGCGCACACACCTCTTCAACAGCCTTCTCGACCTCCTTCACTGCCTCTACACCACTCTACATCCGGCGAAGGAAGACACCGCGGGGGAACAGATCCCGGCAGCAGAAGCCAAAGGGAGGCGGGGGCGAGGGGTGAGCCTCCATTACGCTGCCAGCGACGGCGCCGTGCCCGGATCTTCCGCCCCCTTCTCGCTCTCCTCCGCCGCCTCTCTTCCGCTGGCCAGGGATGGGGCTGGGGGGGAAGCCGTGCTGTCTCTCTCCCCGCGGCCTCCTCTTCGGCCAGCGGAAGGGAGGCGGCAGGTAGCGGCCACGAGCCCTCTGCCGCATCTCTTCCGCTGCCCGAGGAGGAGGCTGCAGGGAGAGGGGTTGGCCGGTTACCCTTCGGCCTCCTCTTCGGGCACCGGAAGAGAGGCGGCAGAGGGTTCTCCGCCGCTAACCGCCGCCTCCCTTCCGCTGGCCGAAGAGGCCGCAGGGAGGGGGGTTGCCCGGTTACCCTTCGGCCTCCTCTTCGGACACCGGAAGAGAGGTGGCAGAGGGTTCTCCACCGCTACCCGCCGCCTCCCTTCTGCTGCCCGAGGAGGAGGCCGCAGGGAGAGGGGTTGCCCGGTTACCCTTCGGCCTCCTCTTTGGGCACCGGAAGAGAGTTCTCCGCCACTACCCGCCGCCTCCCTTCCGCTGGCCGAAGAGGAGGCCACAGGGAGGGGGGTTGCCCGGTTACCCTTCGGCCCCATCCCCGGGTTGCGGAAGGGAGGCGGTGGGCGCGGGGGAAAGCCCTCTGCCGCTTCTCTTCCGCACAAACAGCACACACACATACACACCAACCCCCAAAAAACCAAACACACAAACAACTATAAACACACATACACACACACACATATAAACACAACAAACATGCTCACATCATTTCCACAACTTACATACACAGACTTTCTCACATCACCAACACAGGGCACAGCAACGCGTGCCGGGTTCAGCTAGTATAGTATAAGGCCTTTTGAACTCTTTGGTGTAGGGCTGCTCCCCTTCCCAAACTATTTTTCCCAAGTTCTGTGTGTTCCCAAAATTTAATTCACCCTGTCTTCATGGAAAAGCAAGCCATCTTGAAATATTCAAGCAGAGAAGCCATTAGGGGGAGCAATGGCAAAGGAAGCAGGCAGGTATGGTAGCTTTTGCTTTTCTTATGCTTCCTTTCTTGTCTTGTCCTAAATGAAACTGGCAGGGAGCCTTCTGAGCTTTCCAAAACACTTACAGGTTTAGGCTCACTGCACCCCATAACCTCTGCAGGGGTGGAGGACCAATTAAGATGCCCAGGAGGCTTATGGGTCCAGATGGATTCCTGATGGCTCTTGGGGATTTTCCTGCCACCTTGGTTGGTGATCCTGTTCATGCCCTGGTCTCTCTTTGAAATGAGATGTCCAGGGCAATAGACACAGTTGCTCCGGAACGACCCCTCTCGAGTAAGCTAAACCAGCCCCTTGGTTCAACGAGTTGGCAGCAATGAAGCGAAAGAAGAGGAGTCTAGAGGGCGTGTGGCATTCGGATCCAAGCGAGCCAAATCAAACACTGCTTGATGCCCTTCTAAGGGCATATGCTGCGGCAATAAAGGCTGCAAAGAAATATTTCTTTGCGGCCAATATTGCATCCACAAAAAAAAATCTGGCTGAGCTGTTTCGAGTTGTCAGGGGTCTATTTAATCTCACTGTTCTGGATGAGAACCTGACAACTCGACAGCTCGCTGTGAAGTATTTGCTCGGTTCTTTGCGGACAAAGTCGCTTTGATCCGTTCTGACCCGGACACCATGTTAACGGCAATCTCTGAGGATGTAACACAAATACCTACTTGTCTGATTTTGATGGATTCATTTCAATTGGTGAAACCTGAGGATGTGAACAAGACACTTGGAGGAATGAGGTCAACCACGTGCATCCTAGACCCCTGCCCATCCTGGCTTCTAAAGGAGGCCAGAGGGGGATTGGCCAAATGGGTGAAGGTGATGGTTAATACCTCCCTTCGGGAAGGCAGCATTCCAGCAAGTTAAAACAAGCTGTGATAAAACCACTGTTGAAAAAATAATCACTGGACCCCACTTAACTTGTCAACTATCGGCCTGTTTCCAATCTCCCTTTTTTGGGCAAAGTCCTGGAATGTGTGGTGGCTTCACAACTCCAGGTATTCTTGGAAAACACGGATTATCTCGATCCGGCGCAGTCTGGCTTTAGGTGGGGACATGGTACCGAGACAGCCTTGGTCACCTTAGTTGATGATCTACACCGGGAGCTAGACAGGGGGAGTGTGTCCCTGTTAGTTCTGCTGGACCTCTCAGTGGCCTTTGATACCGTCAACCATGGTATCCTTCTGGGATGCCTCACGGGAATGGGCCTTGGAGGTACTGGCCTGCAGTGGCTCCGGTCCTTCCAAGAAGGTCGCTCCCAGAAGGTATTGTTGAGGGACACCTGCTCGACCTCACAACCATTGTTGTGTGGGGTCCCGCAGGGGTCTATATTGTCCCCCTTGTTGTCCCTACATGAAGCTTCTGGGGAAGAGCATACGGAGTTTTGGGGTATGGTGTTATCTGTACGCGGATGACGTCCAACTCTGTCACTCCTTCCCACCTGCTACTAAAGAGGCTGTTCAGATCCTGAACTGGTGCTTGGCTGCTGTGATGGTCTGGATGATGGTGAACAAATTGAAACTGAATCCAGATAAGACAGAGGTTGTCGTGGTCAGTCGCAAGGCTGGGAGAGCATTTGCACAATTAAAACTTCTGTGCTAGCTGCGCCCGTACCTTGGGAAGTCTGACTTGGTCACAGAGGTCCACACTCTGATTGCATTCTGTATAGATTACTGCAACGTGCTGTACGTGGTGTTGCCTTTGGAAACTGCTGGAAGTTCCAAATGGTCCAGCGTGCAGCAGCCAGATTGCTAATGGGAGCAGCGCTCAGGGAGCACACAACTCCGCGGTTGCGTCAGCTCCACTGGTTGCCAGTTTGCTACCGGGCACAATTCAAAGTGCTGGCTTTAGCCTATAAAGCCCTAAACTGTTCCAGCCCGGCTTATCTAGATGAACGTATCTCTCCCTATGAACCCACCAGAAAATTGGGATCATCAGAGAAGGCCCTTCTCTCGATCCCACCTGCTTCACTAGCATATCTGGCGGGGCCCCACAAGGCCTTCTCTGTGGTGACCCCTTGGATGAGGACTGAACATGAAGACGGAGTTTTATAATTTCTATTGTGTATTGTTTTTATGCTTTTAAATCTTTGTGATGTTTTACTTTTGTTAATGTTTGTATTTTATATATGGCATCAAATTGTGCTGACTTGTTTGCCACCCTTAGTTGCCTTCAGGCTGATAAATAAATAATTTTGAGGGTCAGCTTTGATTCTTAAGTTTTTGGAGTGGGCCACACTGACACTTTGGAAAGACTTTTGACTTACAAAACTTCCAATTTCTTCCTATTTCAGATTTTTTTACGAGTCACTCCCCACAGCAGTGAATCCTCACAGCAGTGAATCCACTTTATTAAGGCCATGTAGTCATGACATTCATTTTATTCTACAAGAAAACAAATTACTATAATTCTGGTTAGAGATGAATGCAAACTAGCAATCCAGGGAATTCAGTGTATAAAAGGAGGAAGGTTTCATTTGAACACAGTCCTGCCCCGGTAGAAAAACATTGGGAATGAGTTGGAGGTTTTTCAGGTAAGCTGGTGAGGTTTTGTGCTTCATTGCCAGTAATATTTTCATTTTTGTGTATATTTTATTTTTGGAGCACAGCGGGGCTTTATACTCTCACCCTACTATTTAACTTGTATGCAGAACACATCATGCGACACACCGGGCTTGACAAATCCAAGGCTAGAGTTAAAATTGCTGGACAAAACCTTAGATGCGCAGATAATACCACTTTGATGACTGAAAGCGAGGAGGAGCTGAGAAGCCTTTTAAACAAGGTGAAAGAATAAAGTGCAAAAGCTGAGTTGCAGTTAAACATAAAAAACCAAGATTATGGCAACCAGACTGATTGATAACTTGCAGAGGGAGAAAACATGCAAAGATCACTGCAGATGCAGACTACAGCCAGGAACTCAGAAGACATTTACTTCTTGGGAGGAGAGCAATGACCAATCTCAATAAAATAGTGAAGATTAGAGACATCACACTGGCAACGAAGATCTGCATAGTTAAAGCAATAGTATTCCCCATAGGAACCTATGGATGTGAGAGCTGGACCATATGGAAGGCTGAGCGAAGGAAGATAGACTCTTTTGAACTGTGGTGCTGGAGGAAAATTCTGAAAGTGCCTTGAACGGCAAGAAGATCCAACCAGTCCATACTCCAGGAAATAAAGCCTGGCTGCTCACTGGAGGGAAAGATATTAGAGGCAAAGGTAAAGTACTTTGGCCACAGAAGACAGGAAAGCCTTTTCCTACTACTTGGCAGGGGGTTGGACTGGATGGCCCATGAGGTTTCTTCCAATTCTATGATTCTAAGAAAAGATAATGATGCTGGGGGAAATGGAAAAAAACAGAGGGTCTGACCCAAGGACAAGATAGATGGATGGTATCCTTGAAGTGACTGGCTTGACCTTGAAGGAGCTGGGGATGGTGACAGCCAACAGGGAGTTTTGGCGTAGGCTGGTCCATGAGGTCACAAAGAGTCAGAAGCGACTGAATTAATAAACAACAACAAAAACATTTTAATCCGGATAACTATAGAATAAAGATTACAGTGTGCAAGTATTTTAAATCTCATTTATTGATTGTAAGGGGCCTATCAGCAAAGCTGGTATACATATTAAAATGGAGCACGTTTCCAGCCCTACCGTAGTTTCAAGACTGAGAAGGTCTACATAGCTTCTAAATTTCACCATTATGGCTGTCAACGGCTACTAAGATATTAGTTCAGCTGTGTACTGTCTGAGCTGTGAGTCTTCATCCCACCATTGTCAGGTGAAATTTTCCTATGTTTGGACCACAGACCACTAATATCACTAGAACAGTGGCTGCTTAATGCAGAACAATCAAATTTTAATTGGAGGCAGATAAGGAAATGTCTCACAAAAAGAAATATTAAACTTACTTTTATGATTGCTGAGAATTCATTTATTGAATATAGAACACACACAGTGACATTTGAAAAAAGAAAACACCCAGAAGATGAGATATATGTTTCTGCTGACACAGTGACAGAATCCAGAATGGAGGAATGATGGATAAAATGGCAGCTCAGAATGACAGCCCTCAAAAATCATAGTAAATTTGCTGAATGTCATTCCCTTGGTACCTTGGCAGTCACAGACTTTCCCCCACACTTGCTAAACCGTGTAAGCTGGAACTCTAGAAAGGAAGCTATAATTTAACAAAATTAAATGCATAGATGAAAATGGCAGGCATTACATTATTTATGTCAAGGACACAATTTAGTTGAGTTTTTTTCTATATAATATTCTTCAAGTTCTCTTGGAAGTACTCCTATTTTTTGTTAATTTTACATTGCATACAGACAAGAAATTAAGAAAACTCAGCAATATATCTTGATATGAACTTTCCAGAAGTTGTATTACAACAGATATGGGCTCTGTTCTTCAAAATGTATTTAGCTGATAACAGTAAGAGGACATTTGGGAATATTACATTGCCAAAGTGTGCATAAAGATGGAAGTTGTTATAATAAAATAGTATTTTCTGTATTCAGTTCATGAATACCTGTCAGCAGGAAAACAGTATTGAGTTAATTGCTTTCTGCTTTACCTAATGGGCTAGAGCAGTGGTTCTCAACCTTTCTAATGCCGTAACCCCTAAATAAAGTTCATGTTGTAGTGACCCCCAACCATATTCGCATTGCCATTTCATAACTATAATTTTGCTACTGTTATGAATCGTAATGTAAATATCTGATATGCAGGATGTATTTTCATTTTTACAAATTAAACATAATTACAGTGATTGATCACAAAAATAATATGTTTGGGGGAGTATGGACAATTGATGATGGGATTTGTAGTACCTTCAACCAATACAGCTCTGACTTCCACAGACCACTGAGACCCCACGAATTATAGACCTGGAACGAACTTGGGACACAGAACCTCAGTGACCAAAATAAAATACTGGAGGGTGCTGGGAGTAATTGGCAGTGATTTACGGGTGATATAGTTCACCAATATATGGAGAGCACTGTGAACCCAAATGACTGTGCATTTGGACCAAACTTGGCACAACTATTCAATATGCCCAAATTTGATCACTGGTAGAGTTGGGGAAAATAAATCTTGGCATTTGGGAGTTGCAGTTGCTGGGGTTTAGAATTAACCTAAAATCAAAGAGCATTCTGAACTCCAGCAACAATGGAATTGAACCAAACTTGGCATACAGAACTTCCATGAGAGACAGAAAATATTGGAGAGGTTTGAGGAAAATAGACCTTGGCATTTGGGAGCTGCTGTGATGTATATTTTCCCTGCCATCAAAGAGCATTCTAAACTCCAGCAACGATGGAATTGACCCAATTTTGGCACACAGAACTTCCATTTCCAACAAAAAATACTGGAGAGGGAACTGACCTTTCTTTCTGGGAATTGTAGTTCACCCACAAACAAACTGATCCCCAGAGATGATGAGGGCTGGGAGGCAAAAGGCTGGGAGGCAAAGGATTCCTGAACAGCCAGCCCATGTGGGAGCCCTCCTCCCAGCTCTACCCCTCCTGAGCTCAACAGGGGGCTCAAAGAAAGCAAAGGTCAGGCGGAGGACCCCTCCCCCCACCTTTGCAGCCCTCCAAGCCAGTCTTCTTTCCATGTGCGCCTTTACCTCTAAGCTCCTCCTCCTGACTCCCCACAGTTCTGTGGAAAGAGCAGGAGGAGGAGCTGACCAGGAGTGCCTAGCTGTTTGGCTGGCCTGGCACAGGGAGTTGGAGGGGGCGGGGCCAACCAAGGTGGCTTTGCGACCCCCTGAAAATGGCCCACCGACCCCCCTGGGGGTTGCAATCCCCAGGTTGAGAACTGCTGGGCTAGAGGTAACCAAAATTCTAAGAAAAAATCACCTCTGTCCTACATTCAGAGAGGAGTGCATAGTTTCTGTGGCCAAATAAAACTCCACCCTTTAATTTATGTGGGGATGTACTACACATTGAAACTCCCCTTGAAACTTTCAAAGTCTTAACTCTGTTTGTAGCAAATAGTCAAGTTTCACATTTCAAAACAAGATGGATTTCTAGATCAAAATTTCCAAGGTTTGAGCCAATGAATCCACAGTTCACAATATATATGAACAGCATGCTTGAAGTTCCTATGTGAGCCCATGTATTGTTACTTATTATTGGACAATAAATCCAAAAACTCTGTAATCAAGACCAAAAACTGAATTTACTCCCTTTTAATTAATCTAAACTCAAAAATATTACTCTCCTTTTGACTGAGTATCCAAACATGTTCTGTAAACCACATTTTGCCAATGTTGTAACTGCCATAAAATCTTCTTCCATAGCAAACTAATGACAGATTCAAGAATCAATCCTGTGGTTTGGCCAAGGCTACCTGGGGGTTCAAAATTGTCAAGGAATGCCCTCTAAAGGGTGGTGGGGGTGCATTTTGCCATATTTCTGGGCTCTCGGGGTCTTCATAAAACCAGGTTCAGTTTTTTTGGTAGGTCTTAGAATAGCTTCTCCAGGTCTTACATATCGGGGGGGTGGGGTGGTACTCTCCACTCCCACGGAAGACATTTGCAGGCAAAATGGTTTGATTTTAGGTATTATGGAGCCCTCCAAGGTTTCCTAGTGGGCTAATGAACCTCCGTAGTCTTCCAAAGCAGCCCACCCTCGTTGACCAGATTGACATTATTTGTTCTTATAGCAGTACAACACTGCTTTTTCAGATTGTACCTCCTGATGTTGAGAGAACCACACTTAGGGCCTTATCACACTAACAACTGATTTGGCCTGCTTCATCTCAAAACAGTGGGGCAGTGGGCTGAATCCAATGCCAAGCAAGTAGCAAGAAGGGGGAAAGGAGCAGAGGAGAAGATTTGATTGGAAGGAGGAAGGAAGCTCAGAATTTTAAATCCCCAATTCAAATCCATATGGAAGAGGGGGGATAAAATAATCTGAATAATATTAATTTCCTTATGTCACCTTTGGTAAACTTTTGGACTAATCAATGGTAAATTGTCATCCTTCTGATTCTATTTGATTACAGCTTCCATTAGCTCTGGCTAGCATAATGAATGGTGTAAAGTGATGACAGTTGGGATTTATTCATTCAATACAATTACAGTATGGCCCCCATATCTGCCAGACCTTTGGTTTCATTTATCAACATCTGACAAATATGTCTTCTGTAGGCATTTTCTAGTTAATCCAGTAGAACCCTATTTGGGAAAAGAATGTGAAAATGGAGTGGTAGTGCTTTCCCAGAACTTACTTTTTATTTCTATTCTGTACGCAGGTAAAAGAAGAAAGAACTCATATGAAAAAAGGGCATTAACAATACAACGTTTTTTCAGAATGAACTGAAAAAACTGAACATTTTGAGACAAAGAAATATTAGATCCTATCTGTGTAAAGTATTAAAATAATAAATATAATAACTATGATTGATTATTTTCCTTAAAAATATAATAGTTGTTTAAAACAAAAGGACCATATTTCATAATATAAGAACATAAGAACATAAGAAGAGCCATGCTGAATCGGACCTCAGCCCATCTAGTCCAGCATTCTGTATCACATAGTGGCCCACCAGTTGTACACGGGGATCTCGAGCAGAAGGGAGGGCAAAACCCTGACCTGCTCCTGACCCCCCACAACCAGTACCCGGGGAAATCCTGCCTACCTCAACCAACTCCGAGGTGGCACTTGAATGTCCTTTTCAGTAACTACCGATACACTTGGTCTTCGGCGTTAAGTATTTATGTCACAGCGGATAGGCAACAGAAATATAGAAGTTTAATTCCCCATCGGCCCAAAAACTCCAGTCTCTGTTCGAGTGAATAATGAAACTCTCATTCAATTCACAAGGTAAATATATAACTTTGTATTGAATTGTATTTAACAATAACTGGCAAAACATCGAAAAACAACAGCCATCACAGCTACCTTTCTAAACATCCTTTCCTCACAGATATTCAATCCCAACTGACAAATCTCAACTGTCACTTTGTAACAGAAATTCCTCAAGGTTCCATTTAGCAGTCTTGAGACAGCGCCATCTGGTGTCAAACATGTCACACTGCAGGTCATCTCAAACTGCGAAAATATATCTTGTGCTGACTCATGAATTGCTATTAAAAATGCAATAATCTGACACTTGGTATTTATGAATCTGTCTAATCCTGCCTTGAAGTTGTTCAGGCTGACAGCTGTCACGACCTCTTCTGGAAGTAAATTCCATAACCCAATGACCCTCTTGGTGAAGAAATATTTCCCTTTATTAGTCCTAATTTTCCTACCTTGGAGCTTCAGGGAGTGCCCTCTAGTCCTAGTGTTTTGTGACAAAGAAAATAATTTTTCTTTATTCACCTTTTCTATCCCATGCATGATTTTATACACTTCGATCAAGTCACCTCTTAAACGCCGTCTTTCAAGGCTGAAAAGACCAAGGCATTGCAACCTGATTTCATAAAGGAGCCGCTCCATCCCTTGGATCATTTTTGTTGCCCTTTTCTGTACCTTTTCCAGTTCCGTTATATCCTTCTTAAGGTGCGGAGACCAGAATTGTACACAGTACTCCAAATGTGGCCTTACCATAGATTTGTAGAGAGGTAATATAACATTTGCTGACCTATTTTCGATTCCCTTTCTGATCATGCCTAGCATAGAATTTGCTTTTTTCACTGGTGCTGCTGACTGGGTTGACTTGTTCATTGAGCTGTCGACCAAAACCCCAAGATCCCTTTCCTGGTTTGTCTCAGAAAGCTTTGACCCCATCAATTGGTAGGTGTAGTTGAGGTTCTTTGCCCCGATGTGCATGACTTTACACTTGTTTAGGTTAAAATGCATTTGCCACTTTGTTGCCCATTCACTCAATTTCGAGAGATCTTTCTGGAGCTCTTTACAATCAGTTTCATTTTTAACTACCCTGAACAATTTAGTGTCGTCTGCAAACTTTGCTACCTCAGAATTCACTCCTACATCCAGATCATTAATGAATAAATTGAAAGTAACGGACCCAAAACTGAACCTTGGGGTACGCCACTTCTCACCTCTTTCCACCCAGAGAAATGTCCATTTATTACCACCCTTTGTTTCCTACAGTTTAGCCAGGTTCCAATCCAGGACAAGACCTGTCCTCTGATTCCATGGCTGAAGAGCTTATTTAGGAGCCTTTGGTGAGGGACTTTGTCAAAAGCCTTTTGAAAGTCAAGGTAAACAATATCAATTGGGTCCCCTTTATCTATGTGTTTATTTACACCCTCAAAGAATTATAACAAGTTAGTAAGACATGATTTGCCTTTGCAGAAACCATGTTGATTTTCTTTCAGCAATGCCTGTTCTTCTATGTGCCTAGTAATTTTTTTCTTTAATAATGGTTTCCATCACTTTGCCTGGAACTGAGGTTAGACTGACTGGTCTATAATTTCCTGGATCACCTCTGGATCCTTTCTTGAAGATCGGTGTTACATTTGCCTCCCTCCAGTCCTCGGGTACAGTGCCTGATCTTAAAGAAAGGTTATATATCTTAGCTAGAAGTTCAGCAATTTCACACTTGAGTTCCTTAAGAACTCTGGGGTGGATGCCGTCTGGACCTCGTGATTTGTTGACATTTAGTTTAGTAAGGCATGTGACTTTGGACTTTCCATGCCTCTTTCTTTTTATTGGAATGCATTTTAATTCGGTCTGTTTTAAGGTATTTTTAAACAGTTTCCAAGCATTTTGGAGGGATTTGATTTTTTTTACTGCTCCTTTTAGTTTGTTCTTTACAATTTTTCTCATTTTGGTGAAATTCCCTTTGTGAAAGTTTAATGTCTCCGTGTTAGTTTTCACTGACAATTTGCTATCCAAACTTACGTTGAAGGTTATTGTGTTATGGTCACTGGTCACCACCTCATAATAATTGCACCTTGCTTTTTTCAGGCCCAAAAATGGTTTTTAGACTTTCATTGCATAATTGGCACATGGATAATTATGGCAATCATGCTGTTTAAAAGCAGCAAAGTATTCACCAGTAGCCACAAGCCTAAAATTCTCAGCACATGCACATTGGCAGTGGATAGTTTACCCTGAATGGAATCATGCAAGGTTAACTCTGTTGAGTGACTTAACACGTGGGAGCTTTGTCTACCCATCCACTCCTCTTGTGCCTACGGCTCGTTATTAGGTTACGTGGCAATACTGTTAGTACTGCAGCCAACAAATCAGCTTCTGGAATAAAGCCAATGAAGAGCCATGTAAAAAGAGTGGGTTGGCCAACCTAAGCTGCCATGAGTTAATTCACATGATACAAAGCCTTACTTTGTCCTGTGCTAACTAAACAGTGCAATTCTTCTATTAACAATATAATCTTTATAATAATTGTTGCACACCAAGGCTGTGATAGGTACCTTTGAACCAACAAATACATCAATGTCCTTTAAAGTAAAGCAGTTTATTGATGATTAATACAGCAAGTGCCAAAAAGGTAAAAAGCATTCAAATAAGAAATAAAGAATTGTCCATAAAACAATCCATAAAGTAAGGTGAAGATATTCAAGCAAAATCCACGTCAGAAAAGCATGATAGTCCCAAAGTCCAAATAACCTTTTAGTCTTTCAGTCTAAAAGGTTGGAAGATCAAAGTCCCTTGAAGAACCAGGAACAAACTTGAGCCACTCAAACCAAATACAGATACTTGAAATCAGGATATAACACTTACAAGAATCTCAGCATGAACATGAATCCAAAGCAAGATAATACATGAGTTTCAGCATGAACAAAAAGGCATGAAGCAGGCATGAAAGCTAAACGTTGGACTCACTGAAGAGCATAGATTCACAGACTCTAAATTTATTCAGAAAGCCATGGCAAAAGCATTCCGCTTCCCTTGGAAAGCTTCTCCCAAACCCCTTTTTTCTCTTAATCTTGCTGAACGTCTCCCCCCCCCCTAAGACCAGGTGGCAATCCTGATAGATTTGCTCTTTGCAATCAAAGATTGCAATCAAATATTTGCTCATTAGTACATTCCTTTCGCTATCTCTAGCTTGCCTTGACTGTTTGATCTTTCTCATTTGAAGCCTGTGGCAAAGAGACAATCACAGGCTGAACCCCTACCATAGTAATAATAAAACTTTATTTATACCCTTCTCTCTCTCCCCAGAGGAACTCAGGGCAACTTCCAAAGTATAACAAAAACAGCAAACATTCAATGCCAGGTGCAAATAAGGAGTCATAACAAAACATGAAATAAACTAAACTAAATATAACTTATAAACAACAGAGCTTAAACCAAGGATAAGCTGAACACAATTCCTTCTGGTTGTAGGTAAATATAAAAACTGTATTATGTGGGCTTCAACCTGAAAGTGATTGAGTTGGCTGAACAGAATGGAAACAGAGCTGCGGAAACAGTTTCAGTAATATCAGCACATTTTTAAAAGCTTCATGAAATGGTTTTACCCCATATTTGGCAAAAAACTGGAATTAAATCTGCAATGATTATATGGTATAGATCTGTGTTCCCCGCAGGCATGTAGCCAGGGGAGGGCTAAGGGGGCTTCAGCCCCCCAAATTCTCAGGGTGGTCCGCGAAAAGGCCTTACTGGTACATTATTTAAACTGTTATGTTTATTCATATCATGATCTGATCACCATGCTCAATATATCCCACATTAATGGGGTTATTGGGATAACAATACAAAAGGTTTGCTAGGGTAGACCCTCTTCCACCCAGTCTCACCCCCGAACCAAACTCAGCCCCCCCCCCCCGAATCAAAATCCTGGCTACGGCCCTTGTTCCCCGCTCAAAATGGAGCCATGGACACACAGGTGGCTAAAGGGGAGCACAATTGGAAAGCAATTAGAACTCTCTGCAACCATTCCTTTCTTCCTTATAATAGTAAATAGAGCTTGAATTAACAGTTGGGTGAAGAGAGAGATAAGAAATCTGCTTGTGTGTATATTGGGAACTTTGCATGTGTGCATATGAAGTCCAATATATCTCAGAGAGATTTTTTAAAAATAAATAAACCTCTACTGGATGTCCTCCATCCGCCCACTTGTCGTCAGTCCTGGAATTTTTTGCCCCACTTAAAAAACCCACATTTTGACATTGTCTGGAAGTGCGCTCGGTGAGCCTGTGTAATTACAAGTCATGTTATACATGGCAGGCTTGAGATAATCTATATTTTCAAACCATATGACATAGCAAATTGCTGAACCTCAGAACAGTGTTTGACCACTACTCAAACATAAGTGACTCAGTCAGAGAGCTCTTCTGGGGATAGTATTTGAAACAGACATCTTAATTTTTCATGATTCCTCAAATAAATGAGAAAGAGAATTAATTTTTATCATTAGTGTGTGTGCGCGCGGGATAACTCTGATGGAAATGGATCAAATACTTCAAGTGATTTTCACCTGCATAATAATACAAGTTGAGGTTCCCTTATCCTTACCCAAAATGCTTGGGAACAAAAGTGCTCCATATTTTGGGGGTTTTGGAATACGTACTTGCATATACATAATGAGGAATCTTGGAGATGAGATTAAAGTTTAACAAACATTTCATTTATGTTTCATGTATACATTATACACATAGCCTGAAGGTATTTTGAGCCTGAAACAAAGTTTATTTTTGCATAAGCTTTTGTGCATTTAAACTGACTTATTTGGATAAAGTACAAAATAAGAAATATAATTATAGACAATATAGTAAGTATTTATAGGATACTACACTAATTTTATCTTATCCTGTCCTTCACCTGCGCGAAACCTAGATTTGTAGATGAGTTACATTGTTGTAGAGTTTTACTTTTTTTTAAAAAAGGGCCAAAGTGTACAACCTATTCTTATATAAGATCACACAACATTTATTTGCCCATTAAAAATCCTCATTTAGCTATTTATGAAAAGTGGAAGTCTTGGCATTCATTCAAAGGGCAGGAGTGACTTTTATTCAGTCAGTATTTCAACAGGTTTGACAAATTAAAAAACTAGCAAAAAGTAAGATATTTCAAAAGATATTGTGAGCTTCAAGGCTTAATGGCTTGATGTTTTTAATATTAATTAAAAAGCAGTAATTAAGTGATTGTTATCTGACCACCCGCGAAGCATTAGATGCCTTTAACTTGCAGCTAATTTTATGCAGATTAATTAAAATACAGGCAGTCTGGTTTTGAGTTATTCATTTTCTCCTTTGCTCTAGATTTTTTGGTCTTGCTTGCCTTATTTTTTTTCCTCTTCTTTCCTTCCCTAATTCTCTCTTTTTTCTTTTTAAAGAAGTGGCTCTCACCTACTGTAAACCAGCTATCTCTCCAGTGGAATGATCTCTTGAGAGAAAATTGTGATTCCTATAATAAATGAAAAATGTTTCA
Organism: Anolis apletophallus; assembly: GCA_030556195.1. Taxonomy (NCBI): domain Eukaryota; kingdom Metazoa; phylum Chordata; class Lepidosauria; order Squamata; family Anolidae; genus Anolis; species Anolis apletophallus. The sequence goes on from JARBWK010000001.1 coordinate 24,472,974, forward strand.
TGTCTTCCTTTCATCTTCTGAAAGGTTACCTTAAAAAGTTAACTCCTGAGGAGAAACAGGAGCAATCTGAAATTAAGTATTCAGAGCATTGCTTGGAAATGCCCACTGTCCCCACAGCTCACACTGGCTGCATCTTTGAAAATAACATGTAATTTCAGTATTCAATGGTATATACCTGAATCGATTCCCTCGGTAATGTGGAAATGCAAAGTGATTCTTATGCATTTATTCACTAACAACAGGACTACATTTTGAATCTTGGAAAATAGAAGGGGTGGGTTTGTGAAAAATTCACTGAAGCTTTGGCTTTTATTTCAATAATGGTTGAAGTGTGTCCCCAATAGACTTGATGCAATATTGCATTGATATTGTCACATCTTCTAAATATATATGCTATGGCTATAGATTTTCCTTCCTTCCAAACAGGGCCAGAGAAGTGTGCTTCCGCTTATACAATTTTTGTGCCAGGCAGCACACCACCAATTAATTTTTGCAGCACACCAACAATTCAATTTTTTTTACTTTTAAAGAATGCCTTACTTATCCTCGCTCCCCAATGCCCATCCCACACTTTACTATATTTTGAAACCTCCTCAGGCTATTTCAGACTCAAGGGAAGCAATATCTTGATTTTTTAAAAAAAAAAAAAAAGCCAATCAGTCAGAGTTGTATAGTGGTTTATTTATTTATTTCCCCTCTTACTTCATTTTTATCCCACTTTTCTCCTGGTATAGGGACTCTAGGTGTTTTGCATATTGGACCATCATTAGCACTAAAGATTCAGTTAGCAGTCTGGTGAGAATCTGTGCGCAGATAACTGCATAGATGCATAGAGAAAAGGAAACTCTTGTACATTCAGTGACTGGCATCCAGTATATTATACATAAGCAGCATGCCTCAATCACGCCATTGCACATTGAACATATTCAGTTGATAGTAGTGAAAACCAAGCTGTAGATACAACATGTTACTCTGTGCCTCATCTTTAAACATTGCAGTTGCATTGAAATAGAGCAATGAATAGTGAGATCTGGGCCCCAGGTAGCGAAACCTGAACCGCAGATACGTGGTTACTGGCACCAGCTGCGGGCTGCCCTGTATGTCTTTATGCCTGGTGAAATGAAGAAGCTAAATGAATGTTCCCAAATATATCTCACAAAGTTGAAGAAGAAGCCACCAAGGTATTTATTCAAATCAGCTGATGTGATGCCAGCTCGTGGTAATCCACCAAAGTAAGCCGAGATACTATAAAATTGCAAAACAGACATTTTTATATAGTACAATCCATTGAATTCCCTGTGCCTGTCCCAGCTGGAACTGGCTTCACCATGATTTGCTGGGCTCCATTGACATCAGGAACAGCTTGGGGAGGTTTCCCTGCAGAGGTAGGACTGCGCCGCCTGCTGGCCAATAAGATAACATTCCCCACTTCCAATGCAGATTCCCACTTTCCAATGGCTGACCGGGGGGGGGGGGAGCAGGTCAGTCCAGAAGACAAAGAAAATACAAAGAGTTCTGAATGGATTGTCAAGTCCCATCCAAGGGATAAACAAAGGAGGCCACCAGGTCCCATGTACTTTATTGTAAAGATAATTACAATATGACTCCCCAGCTAATAGGCCCAGTGCTTCTGGCACTGCTGTCCATTGACATCAGAAGCAGAAATATTGTCCATGTTGATAGGATTAAGTGGTTTGTATCTGGAAAAGGGGGAAATTCATTGTTGGAGAATGGGGAATGATTTCCTGGCATACAGATAGTCATGCCATGTGATGAATGGTATTATAATGTCCAGGTTACTGAAACAAAGGTCGGGAGGCCCCGTGAATGGATCCTGTTAACATCTTCACAACGGGGGGTCTATGGGGCCTGTAGAGATAGACTGGCCCAAAGGTGATGGGTGATTGAGTCCTTCTTATGTAGGTGATGCTCAGGAAAACAGCTGGATGGAATTCCTGGGTCAGGAGATGTGGGTGAAAGGTTATCACAAGGAATTGGTCAATGAGATACTTCTCCAAAAGGATTTTATATTAAGATACAAAATATAACATATTAAATAAACACACATCAGGGTCCGTGCATACAGAAGGGAACCATGCAAATGGGTGACTAGGTATCCATGTAGAAGGGAAGACACACACAGGGTACCCATGAAAACCGAGGTGAACCCTAAAATGGTTAGCTGGGTATCCATGGTGGAGATTATCATATTTGTAAACTGCATATTCTGCATTGTCCTTATGAATTATATATTGTACATTGCACAATATATAATTCTACATAGACTGTAGCATGTTCAGAGGGTGTGCAACCTAATTCTTCTATATTTTCTTGAAAATATGACCTATTGTGTTTAGTGAGGTTTAAATTTTAAGTTTTACCATGAGAGTAAAGAAAGAAAGACTCTATCACTACCTCTGAAACTGATTTATTTCTGCACAAGCCTTCTGTTTAAAGATAAAACAGACTAACATGGCTTCCAGGTAAATCCGTGGCAGTCCAGGGCCAAAATTTTCCTGACTGACCCTGGAAAATGGCATATGAATCATCCCAAAACCATGACAAACCAGAGTCCAAATGGTTCAGATGGACCAGCACCTTACAGTTCATGTTACTCTTCCAGATGATCAGAGAGCTCTTTGAGAGCTACTAGCCATCACAAATACCCTGTGCATATATTGTTGGGAATGTGATTGTGTAATGATGTAAGGTTTAAAATTGTTCCTGCGTGTGTATGTATGCTTAAGATTATGTAATGTGCAATGTGTAAACCGTCCCAAGTCGCCTTCGGGCTGAGAGGGGCGGTATAGAAATGTGACAATCAAATAAACAAATAATAAATGTGCAACAGCCAGACATTCACTGGTTAACAGTCTAGAGCTACTGTGACCTATGACATACTACGTACAGCATGACTTCTGAACTTGTGACGTGATGGAATATGAAGAGGAGGACTTTGAAATAAGACTCTTCTCTTCTGCGCCATGTGCGTGCCTGAGATGGATGAGTTTGCCGATGTTTCGTGATTTGCTGATTTCTGTAGTAAAGTAGTTTTTCCTTTCTACTCATGGCTTTTGTGATCAGTTTTCTATAATCACTCTGAAGCTGCTCGCTTTGACATATATCAACAGAGACACCCTCACAACCAGGAAGAAGAGAAGGGGTGATCCCTCTCTTTCATCTTGGTTGTACAGATGTTTCTGCTGGTGTCAGAATAGAGTACCCACAACAAGCAGGAGCTCTCATGCTCATCAGAGAGTGGCAACAGTAATGATATGGGTCCAACCCATTACCTTTTCCCTGGATGGATGAGTGCATGGAAAAAGAAGTGGCAGTGGTGCTCCACTGTCCCACTTTACTCTGCAATACCAACCAGAAGTGAATGAATATTGCAAAAACAGGATTGAAACCACAGTGAGTAGTACAGCTTAATAAACCCATGTAGAGCAGCAGTTCCCAAATGTTGTAACTTAGGGACAGAATTAGGATTCCGCGAGTGGAGGGAGTCTTCTGAATGCTTCCACGACTGAAAAGGTTTTAGACCCTTGGGTGTAGATAATTCTTTTGTGTGGTCATTTTAATAAGTTTTTTGTATTATACATACAGATTAAGTATCCCTTATCTTGGAACCAGAAGTGTTTTTGACATCAGATTTTAGAATACCCATATTGCATATAAGTACATCATGAGATACCATCAAGATGTGCCCCATGTCTAAACATGCATTTTTATGTACAAAGTTTTTAAATACTTTTGTGCAGGGAAGAAAGTTTGTGCACATGGAACTTCCAGAAAGCAAAGGGGGTCACTGTATCAGCCACCTATGTAAATAATTTGACCACGGTATCCTTCTGGGTCGCCTTGCAGATATGGGGCTCGGGGGTACCGCTTTGCAGTGGCTCCAATCCTTTCTGGAGGGTCATACCCAGAAGGTGTCATTGGGTGACACCTGTTCGGCTCCACAACCGTTGTCGTGTGGAGTCCCTCAGGGTTCAGTACTGTCCCCGATATTATTTAACATCTACAGGAAACCGCTGGGAGAGATCATTCGGAGTTTCGGAGTAAGGTGTTATCTGTACGCAGATGACATCCAGATCTGTCACTCCTTCCCACCTGTCACCAAGGCTGTCCAGACTTTGAACCGGTGCTTGGCTGCTGTGTCGGACTGGATGAGGGCTAGCACATTGAAACTTAATCCAGACAAGACAGAGGTCCTCCTGGTCAGTCGAAAGGCCGAACAGGGCATAGGGTTACAGCCTGTGTTGGATGGGGTCACCCTCCCCCTGAAGACACAGGTTCACAGCCTGGGAGTGATCCTGGACTCATCGCTGAGCCTGGAACCCCAAGTCTCGGCAGTGACCAGGGGAGCTTTTGCACAGTTAAGACTCGTGTGCCAGCTGCACCAGTACTTTGGGAAGTCTGATCTGGCGACGGTGGTCCACGTTCTGGTCACATCCCGAATAGATTACTGCAACGCACTCTACGTGGGGCTGCCTTTGAAGACAGTTTGGAAACTGCAATTAGCTCCACCATCCCCCTGTTGTGTCAGCTCCACTGGCTGTCTGTCCAATTCGAGCTCAATTCAAAGTGCTGGCGGCAGCCAGACTCCCCATCTGTGGCTCCCCATGCACTCCCTATTGATATTCGATCAGCTTCATCCCTCCTGGCATTCAGAAAAAAAGTGAAATCCTGGTTATGGGACCAAGCGTTTGCACTTTAGCACGATACGGCACTTTGATTGGATTGAGATGGCAATCTGGTGGACAAGACCTAATGTTTATGGATGGAATACTGTTTTAACTGTTGTGAATGTACACAATGCATTTTAATGTTAATTGTATTTTTAATGTATTTTAATTCTAGCTGTATTTTAATGTATTTTATTCTTAACTGTTTGCTTTTATTATATGTATACTATGTGGCATCAAATTGTTGCCTTTGTTAGGCCGCTCTGAGTCCCCCCTTGGGGGTTGGGGGTTGAAATGATGGAAATAAATAAATAAATTTCAGATTTTGAAGTATTTTGGATTTTAGATTTCTGGGTAAGGGATGCTCAATCTGCAATTTTATCTAGAGATGACATTCTGCATGCTCTATGTTTTAAACTTTTGCCAGATGGCCAAGACTTTAGACCCAGACAAGATAAAAACTGAAATAACCAGACAAGAACTTTAGGAACACAAATGTTCCATCAGTCATCAACCAAGTATCCATCTATACCATCACAATGTCTACAGAAGCCGTCAACCATGGAAACTGCCATGAAAAGCTCATAAATAGAGCAATCTGAATATAGCATTCCCCTCCTGTTTGCCCTTAGTATATGGTAATGAGATACATACTTCCTCTGATTACAGAGGTTTTCATCTCGATGTCATCATAGCTAATAGCAATAGATAGATCTATCCTCCCTGAAGTTGTTGTGTTTTTATTTAGCACTAATAAAACACTTCACATTTTCTAAGCATTGTACAGAATAATAAACAGCCCTTGCCTGCAGGCTCAAAAGCACAGATATGGTGGAAGAAGAAAAAGCACCAGTTTACACAGATAGTATATTTGCATTGCCATCTATTCACAATAAATATAGTAATGGTCCCAGTGCCAGTGAATGAAACTTCTGTTTTATGCATATGAACTTTATGGGTGTCACCATACTGTAAGTACTTGCCTGCCTTACTCTAAAAGAAAGCTTCTTGCATCATGGGTCACAACCCCAAGCAGGGTTACCATAGCTTTGCATTGAGGTTGGGACAACCTCTGATAGAGCGGGGCCAACAGGACGGAGGTGAGGGAAGGAGGGAGGGAAGAGGCCATCTTCTGAGCAGAGCCATTTCTCCCCAGAACCTTGTTGTCTCCATTTGCATTAGAGAGAGAGAGAGAGAGAGAGAGAGAGAGAGACCAGTCTAGACTTTTTTCTTCCTCTGCTTTTTCACCCATTTTGCCTCTTCACTTGTGCTTCATACTTCTCCCTTCCCCAATGCCTAATCATGGTGCTGACATATCTGCCCAAGAAGGCTATGAGGGTTTATTTCCCTTTGAATTATTCTCTCATCCTCTCTCAGAGGATGAAAGAAATTGCTAAAAAACACAAATACCAAATTGTTTTAAAATAAACATCTTTATGATTTATTATCAGTAGTAAATGGGTATTCTTATTGTACATACATGGGGTAGTGTATACATTTATCAGACGAAACAGGATTGCAAGTCAAAAATATTTTAGAAACCCTGCTCTAAAAGTAGTTATCCTAGCTAGATGGTGAATGCTAGATAATATGACCAAGTAATATAGCTGGTGTCTGTTTACAATATTAGGAAGAAGCATATCAAATTTGGGGTGACTGACTTTCAAACAAGTATTTAAGAGAGATTTAGTTATAACAAATTTTGTACATTTTTAACGCCATGGCATCATTCCAGCAAATGTTCATGGAGTGGACAATATTAAACTAATTATTTATATTTGATCTTGATTAAAAATGTAATTTCTGCATTATGATTATTAAAAATAAATAAAAAGTTTTAAATTCTTCAAAGAAAATATCTGTGAGTCTTTATATTCAAGACAGAAAGATTGTGAACCTACGGAGACACCTAAAAAGGAAATGTTTATCTGTCTTGTAGTTTAACTATTAACTGTCAAGTTAGTTAATATTAAAGTGGATTATGAAAGCATCAAAATAGTACTGTCTATACTTTGACTGTCATTAATACAAATCAACATTATGGTTCAGAAATCAGAAAAGGCTGAGATTTGGAAACATACTTATGAAGGACTTAGAACAAGTTCAAAGATATATGGTATTATTAAAGATCAAATTCAGAATCATCCATGCCATCGTATTCCTAATTTTTCTAAGTGTGGCAATGAAGAATGAACAGCAAAAAAAAGATGACATGAAGATCAACTCATTTGAAATGTGATACTGAATGAAAATTCTGTAGATACCATAGACTGCCAAAAAAAGGCATATAATGACTCTTACAGCAATTCAAGCCTGAACTCTTCCTGGTAGCCAAAATGATTAAACCCAGGCTGTTGTAAATTGGACATAACATGAGATGACATGATTCATTTGAACAGAGGCAAATGCCTGGCAAAGTGGGAGACGGGAGAAAGATCCCATTACAATTAAATTGATTCAATCAAGGAAACCTCGGTCTTGAATTAGCAAGACCTGAGCAAAGCTGTGGGTGAACGGGCCTCAAGGAGGTATCTCATTCATAATCATAGCGTCTTCATAAGAGAAAGCCAAACTAATGGCAAATAACAACAAATGTGAAACTCTAGACCCTGTTTACTACCTATTTTTTCGGAGAGGTTCCTTTTTTAAAAATAGCTGCATGGCCAGGAGATCCAATAGGGCCCTCTCCATGCTGCAAATGGTTCAAAAGAATACGTGTGTTTTAAGTTTTTTTTATTTGGGAAAAAGTTACCAAAATTCACATTTTTTGGAACAGGGGCATGCTGAGCAGTTGCCCGATGGACTTATGTGCATGGCTGCACTGCTTTGCCTGGGGGCCTCTAATGCTGTTAAGATGGTCTAGTCTTCACACTGCAGAGAAAGCCTTAATAACTTCAATACAGTTAATTACAATGATTTCCCAACCATAACCCAGCTAATTTACAATGATTTCCCAACCATATGCTTCCCCCAAAACAAATCCCATTAGCCCTTATATTGTTATCTGGTTGTATCTAGTTAGGCTGATAACCAGATCTTTAAATAGCAACAGGCATCCCACCAAAAGGATTATATCTACTGTAATCCCCTGGTATATGTTAAATGTACAGTGATTTCCCTGGTGAATTGTCATGTGCCAGCTGATTTTACTCCATCAGAGTCAGAAATGATATAGGAACACTTGAAGTTCCAGGAAAAGCAAAATCGTCTGTGTTGCGAAATGGAAGCAATGGTGTATTTGTGGCTATGATGCATGGTCCATAATAACAGGAGCTAAGAAGAAATCCAGCTTTATATAACTGAAGGTCAGTTCTGCAACTGCTCAGGACAAAATGCTGTCAAAAAATTCTCATGATATGTATGCAAGTTTCTTCTCTTTTCTCCAATTCTTTTATTTCTACATAATATTTGCATTATTTTCCTTGAACACTTACCATAACAATATGATACCTCTCCAAACTAGGCAATGGATCAAGACTGTTTTGCAGACAATTTTTTGCAGCAGAGCATAATTTAGACTTGTGTTTTTGTTTAAAAACAGTGGCGAGAAATGAATGGGGGGATGCAGTACTTTTAAATATTATTTGTGGTGGTGGTAGCAATATGTATTATGATATTGCCAGATTTGGAATGTGAAACTCTAGATGTTTTCTGAAGCAAGAGAATGTCTTCCTGCATTCTGCTCCTGATGCATTTCTCAGATCAATTGGGAAATCAAAATAACCTCATAAGATATGAGATATTCTGTGAAATATAAATATAGAAATAGTTGATGTACTGCAAATAAACATGTAAAATCCATATTTGAAAGAAAATCCTACAGTGCTTTTCCCCGTGTTAAACTCCTTTATATCCTAACTCTTCCTTTTCATGTTATCTTGCAAATGCATTCATGCAACACTTTTTGTCCTTTTCCTATCAAAAAGCATCTAGGTAATAGCTATCTTTCCAACCTCTCATTTTGTAACATCTTAACATATTAGATCCTTACTATTCTCTTTACAGTGAAAGCTCAAACACTGTTGTCTACTTGATATCCCTTTAGGACAGCACATATAAAATAACAAGTTGTTATGATGATACGTAACTAAAGATGGACAGAACTAGTTGTTTCTGCTTTATGGTGTTTTGACAGAGTGGGATGAGCTGCCAGAGCAAATCAAGCCTGAACTCTCCCTAGAAGCCGAAATGACTAATTTCAGATTATCATACATTGGGCATATTATGAGAAGACTTGACTCCTTAGAAAAGACAGTACTGCTTGTTAAAATGGAAAGCAATAGGAAAAGCGGAGGCAACACTACAAACGAAATTATTCAATCAAGGAAATCACAATCTTGAGTCTGCAGGATTTGTATAGAGCTGTTGATAGCTGGGTGACTTGAAGGCCTCTTATTGCTAGGATCAAATTAGTTGGCATGAAGGCAATAACAATATAGTTGTTGACAGGGCCACAGATAGACTTTCCAGTGGCATTGGTCTGCATTTCATTAGCTCTATCCTACATAGCCAAAACAATTTTGGTGAACAATTTTGGAAAGTAATGCTCTTACCCCATTGTTATCCAAGCATACTGAAGCTAACCTTTCTCTGTGTATGTAGTGCTGTTTCAGTCTAATCATTTTTACTCAGGTTTAAATTGTTGAATTATATCTACAGGGCTTGTAATTTTCTTTATTGTTTTCATGTATGCTTTTTATGGAAAGATGAATTAGAGTGATGCCTATTCCATCATTTTTTAAATAAACCTTTATGAATCTTGTCAGTGCAAAATACCTTGGGTTAAATTGACAACTTCCATTAAAATAATTCTTAATGTATGGAAAACAACGTGCGGTAAAGCTTTTCATTACATTTTACACTCTCTTATACTGCATATCTAATATTTTCAATATCCATTTGATGAATTGATTGACATCTAAATATTTATTTGTGACCACCATTTTATTCCCATTCCTTCTCATTTCTTCCCAGATAAATACTCTACCCCTGGCAAGATATTCATACCTGTATCCACCAAGGTATCTTGGTTTGACAGAGAGGAGTCTAATCTTGCCTTTGGCACAGCACCTCCATCTAAATCTCTTCCCCTTACCCATAGGCAACATTTTGTCCTTTCAGTGATTTGAGGGACTATTCAAATTTTGCAAAACTATTGATGAAAGCAAGGATACACATTCCATTACCAACACAATGGAGTGATGGATGGAGCACACATAACTCCTCAATGCATAATGAGAATCTGCACGACTTGACCAACCATATGAGCCAACCCAGCCTACTAAGAATGAGATTTCTTCAGGTGCACATATTCATAGAGAGAACCTTTCTCAGGAAAATCTATCAGTGATTTGTACATAGGTGGCTAGAATTCTTAAAGACATTGTAGGCTATCACTCATGGTCGAGTATGATTTCCTTCCAAAGGTAGTCTTGGTAGTAGATATGTGACTGTAAAGATCTATTCTGGATCTTCATGGTCTTTTACAGTGAGGGCATTGTTTTGCATATGAAAGATGGTTCTCACAAGACAACCCTTTGACACGCCTTTTTCCTGACATGTTTCTCCCTTTAACCCACTATTTGTGTCTCCTCAAAATTGACAGCACTCTTGGTAACAGCTGACCTCCAGTTAAAACGTTTTGACCAGGTTTTCCCAGTTCTCAGTATTTATGCCACATTTTTAAAAGTTAGCTTTCAGCCCATCATTACATCTTTTTTGCTGTCCACTGACATTCTATTCTCTGTTTTTGAGTTGAGGGTAAAGTAGCTGATTTGGGAGATGGTGATCAGGCATTCAGCAGTCCCCCTCGATAGATTGTCACCTTGTTGTGGTGAAGGGGCTTGTGTGTTCCAGTGGACCTGCAGGCAAAGCTGTTGGAACCATGTGCTCTCAGGGGGATTTCCCATGGTGGCAAGGTCATAAAGGAGGTACTAGATCAAGCGCAATCTGAAGTCCTCAATGGTGGAGCTGGTGGATAATAACATGGTACCTGTTTTAATTGCTATGACGGTGGAAGAAGGCTGAAACAGATGAGAGGATACCGGTCATCAGGTTAACCATGCCACTGGAACCAAACCTCTTTCTGCAAGGAATGTGTGTTGCTTTGGTGGCAAGGGCTAGATATATCCAACTTGGAGCAATACAGTAAAGATAAGACACTTAGATGAAATAAAGATAAACTGAAAACTTATGATAAATAGAGGGAATTCAAATAATACACTTGTATTTAGCTTCCAAATAAGCACTGTATTCTAAGTATCTTCAACACAAAACTCTATATACACATATAATGTAGCGCACAAACACAGTGAAAATAACACAGTCACTCACGATACTCTCTGTCACCCTTCACAGAGTAAATACACTCAATGTATAGTTCAGTTCCTTTATGGTGTCCTTCTGTGGTGTATCTTCAGACCCAATGGTCAAATAAATTTGTATTCCGCGGCCCGTTGGCCAAATAAATCCAAAAGCAAAGCAAAGTAAATCCTGGGTGGCCCAGGGTATGGCGTGAGTTCCAATGCGCAATTCCACTCCGTTTGTGGTAGTCGCTGGGCAGTCCACCTACGGGTTAATCCTTCTTCGGCTACCGACCCGTTTCGATATTCTCTTCGTCAGGGTGGCCCCAAATACAGAGATGCACAAGACTATATGTCTGAAATATAAACATTCACAATAGTATCCCAAATACACAAAAGAAGATAGTAACATAGGGAAGGAGTATAATCTCGTTGCTTACCAATATAAATCATATATGTTGCTTAATAGCAAGGCTGATATCTCAGCTATTCCATGTATCGCCCAAATGGCGTAGACCTCAATCTGGTGACTGCTGAGGCTGAAAAGCTGCTTAAGTGCCTCTCAGTGGTGCAAACTAATTAACATACAATACAGTTAGATTACCAGAGTTCCTTAAAGCAGCAGGTCTGTAATGCTTAAATTTTCGTTGAGGCCTACTGGTTGCTCGCATTTAATGCGGATTATCCAGGCACGTTCACATTTAAGTAAAGTGGTTTGACTATCTGCGTGTGGTGGTACTGTCACTTGTTGTAATCCTACGAACTTAAAGTCTGGCACTGATGCATGAACCGTTTTGAAATGCTTATACAGGAAAGTGTCCTCATTGCCTGTTAAAATGCGGTTTTTATGTTCTCCTAATCTTTTCCTTAAAGATCTTTTGTCATACCAACATAATATTTTGGACAAGAGCAAAAAAGTAAATAAATGCATTTTTCCGAAGCACAGGTGAAAAACTGTTCCAGCTTAATCGGTGTAGTATTGTGAGGTGGTGTTATAGTTTTCAGGGGTGATACATAGTCACACATATTGCAATGCCCGCATCTGAATGTCCCTGCTCGCAAATTGCTTTTAATGGCACGATTTCTAGTGTGGTCAGTTCTGATGAGGCAGTCTTTGATATTCTCAGTTCGCTTGAAAGCTGGCATAGGTATTTTTCTCCAGGCCCTTAATGTCAGATATTAAGGGCCAGTGTTGTTTAACAATGCGAATCACCGCTTGACTTTTAGGTGTATAAGTTAGTGGCCATATAAGCCTGTCCGGGGCCGCTCTAATAGCAGGTGTCAGTAAATCTTCTCTTCTCATCAGGTCTGCCTTACGTCTTGCCTTTGTTATGATGTCTTGCGGGTAACATTTCTTCCTGAAGTTTTCCATAATCCTGTTGGCTTCTAATTGGTACTCACTTTCCAGTGTAGAGTTTCTTTTGGCTCTAATCATCATGGAATATGGTAAATTATTTTTCAATGCTGGTGGATGGAAACTTTTATAATGCAACATAGCATTCTTGGCAATGGGTTTAGAATATGGTTTAACCGCTAACTTGTCACCTTGTTTATAGACTGTAACGTCTAAGAAATTAACTTCTCTTTCACTGTATATAGTTGTAAATTCAATATCAGGATGCCAACTAGATAGCCAGCGATCACAGTCCTTTAGGTTAGTGTTGGGGCGCACGAGAAAGAGTACATCGTCTATGAAGCGCCACCAGTGCGTAATATGGTCTGAAAATGGTAAATCCGCATTATTTTTTACAATGAATTTATCTTCTAGAGATTTGACAAATATATTGGCTATGGAAGGAGCGGCCGGGGATCCCATGGCCACGCCCCTTTCTGAATATAGAACTCTTCTTCAAACTTAAAATAATTATAGTCCGTTATACAGTCAAATAACTCTAACAGAAAACCGGTGGGTGGGTGTAACGGTTTTACTCTCTGGTTCAATAGGTCTTCAATGGCTGTTCTTGCTTCCTGTAATGGTACATTTGTATACAGAGAGGAAATATCTGAGGTGGCTATGGTGGTGCCATCAGGTATGATAATGTTTTCCACTTTCTTGATAAGATCCGTAGTATCTTTGATATACGATGGGGCTTGTTGTACAAATGGCTGCAGTATATTATCTAGATACTTGGCAAGGGGTTCTAAAATTCCATTGTTTGCTGCTATAATGGGTCTCCCTTTAAATGGAAATTCCTTTTTGTGTGTTTTAGGATTTATATAGAATACTGGAATTTTGGGGTGTTGATTCACTAGATATTGAGCTGTTTTAGTATCTACATAACCCATTGCTTCCCCATAGTATACAACGTCGGAGATTATTTTAGCGTATCTCCGCGTGGGATCTGAATCTAATTTGGCATAATATTTGGTATCTTGTAGCTGTCTGTTGGCCTCTTGCTGATACATATCTAAGTTTTGTAAGACCACACCTCCTCCTTTGTCTTCTTTTTTGAAAATAATGGTATTGTCTTTACCTAATCTTTTCAATTCACATACATCCTGGTGCCGCATATTGACATGGGTATTTCTAAAATCAATCTTTTGTACTTCCTTTGTTACTACCTTCTCAAACGCTCTGACATTCAAAGAGGGAGTGTTAGGAGTAAATTTACTCTTGATGTAGAACTGGTTGGTAGGTTTGGCTGATGTAGTAGTGTCTTTAAAGAAATCTTTCAACCGTATATTTCAAACAGAGTAGCCAAATCTCTTCTTACATCTATCTCTATATCTGGGAGTTACCACATAGGATAATCCTTTGTTTATAATGGTCTCCGTTTTATGAGTAAGCTCCCTGTTAGAGACATTAATTATCAAGTTGTCTTTTTTGCTGAGGCCTCTTTTGGAAAATCCGCTTGCTTATAGAAGCCTGTCTGTGGTCTATTTTTCCTCAATGTTCTTTGCGGTTGTGGTGCAGGGCCCGCCGCGTCTGAGTCTCTTGCTGAGTCTTCTCCCGATGACGGGAAGTACTCGCACCTCCAGGGAATCTTACTGTTCTATTGCTATAATATGGCTTTTTGGCCCACGTGTGGACTCTGTTTTTCTTGTAGTCCTCTACATCTCTTTTATATTTCTTTATTTTACGGTTCCTGATTTCTGTGAATAGCTTGTCACATTGTTCAACGATAAGTTCACTATCTTTGGGTTGCAGTTGGCCAGATAACTCCTGTTTCAGATTATCTATTTCAATAATCAATTCATCTATTTCTTTGTTCGTTCTTTGTAATAAAAGTGTCATAACATCTTTTGAACAATTTGCTGTAATTTCATACCATTCTTTACTAAAAGCTTCGTCCTCTTTGTAAGTACCAGGCGCTAAGTCAATACGTAAACCTCTCGGTACTATGTCTTCCCTGATGTAGTCAGCTAACGCCGCTGCATTCAACTTCACTCTAGTAAGCCTTAATTCTTTCATTTTCAACTCTTCAATGCTATTTGTAATATTGCTAGTTGTAATTGCTGCCGCTGTGGCTCCCTGAGCAGGGTCCTTTAAGGACCAATCTCTTAGAATAGAGTCCTTTTCAGCTTGTGCAAACCTACGAGTACTGGGGTTCTCCATTATCCCTAAACCAGCTGGGCTGGGTACAAACTAATAACACAATGCAGTGCAGTTACTATCTATCGTTACTCACATATAACACATAGAGGGAATTCAAATAATACACTTGTATTTAGCTTCCAAATAAGCACTGTATTCTAAGTATCTTCAACACAAAACTCTATATACACATATAATGTAGCGCACAAACACAGTGAAAATAACACAGTCACTCACGATACTCTCTGTCACCCTTCACAGAGTAAATACACTCAATGTATAGTTCAGTTCCTTTATGGTGTCCTTCTGTGGTGTATCTTCAGACCCAATGGTCAAATAAATTTGTATTCCGCGGCCCGTTGGCCAAATAAATCCAAAAGCAGAGCAAAGTAAATCCTGGGTGGCCCAGGGATGGCGTGAGTTCCAAGCGAATTCCACTCCGTTTTGGTAGTCGCTGGGCAGTCCACCTACGGGCTATTAGAGCAGCCCCGGACAGGCTTATATGGCCACTAACTTATACACCTAAAAGTCAAGCGGTGATTCGCATTGTTAAACAACACTGGCCCTTAATATCTGACATTAAGGGCCTGGAGAAAGTACCTATGCCAGCTTTCAAGCGAACTGAGAATATCAAAGACTGCCTCATCAGAACTGACCACACTAGAAATCGTGCCTAGAAATCGTGCCATTAAAAGCAATTTGCGAGCAGGGACATTCAGATGCGGGCATTGCAATATGTGTGACTAACTATAACACCACCTCACAATACTACACCGATTAAGCTGGAACAGTTTTTCACCTGTGCTTCGGAAAAATGCATTTATTTACTTTTTTGCTCCTGTCCAAAATATTATGTTGGTATGACAAAAGATCTTTAAGGAAAAGATTAGGAGAACATAAAAACCGCATTTTAACAGGCAATGAGGACACTTTCCTGTATAAGCATTTCAAAACGGTTCATGCATCAGTGCCAGACTTTAAGTTCGTAGGATTACAACAAGTGACAGTACCACCACACGCAGATAGTCAAACCACTTTACTTAAATGTGAACGTACCTGGATAATCCGCATTAAATGCGAGCAACCAGTAGGCCTCAACGAAAATTTAAGCATTACAGACCTGCTGCTTTAAGGAACTCTGGTAATCTAACTGTATTGTATGTTAATTAGTTTGCACCACTGAGAGGCACTTAAGCAGCTTTTCAGCCTCAGCAGTCACCAGATTGAGGTCTACGCCATTTGGGCGATACATGGAATAGCTGAGATATCAGCCTTGCTATTAAGCAACATATATGATTTATATTGGTAAGCAACGAGATTATACTCCTTCCCTATGTTACTATCTTCTTTTGTGTATTTGGGATACTATTGTGAATGTTTATATTTCAGACATATAGTCTTGTGCATCTCTGTATTTGGGGCCACCCTGACGAAGAGAATATCGAAACGGGTCGGTAGCCGAAGAAGGATTAACCCGTAGGTGGACTGCCCAGCGACTACCACAAACGGAGTGGAATTGCGCATTGGAACTCACGCCATACCCTGGGCCACCCAGGATTTACTTTGCTTTGCTTTTGGATTTATTTGGCCAACGGGCCGCGGAATACAAATTTATTTGACCATTGGGTCTGAAGATACACCACAGAAGGACACCATAAAGGAACTGAACTATACATTGAGTGTATTTACTCTGTGAAGGGTGACAGAGAGTATCGTGAGTGACTGTGTTATTTTCACTGTGTTTGTGCGCTACATTATATGTGTATATAGAGTTTTGTGTTGAAGATACTTAGAATACAGTGCTTATTTGGAAGCTAAATACAAGTGTATTATTTGAATTCCCTCTATGTGTTATATGTGAGTAACGATAGATAGTAACTGCACTGCATTGTGTTATTATATGTTTTCAATTTCACCTTGAAACCAAAGTTTCTGTACTAGTATTAATGGTGCCCATTCCAAAGATGCCCTATCTCCTGCTACTGTTACAATACTTGGATGGAGTTTCACATAGATAAGATAGCAAAATTAACAGATCTGCTGTTCTCCATTTAAAGGAAAACAATAATCAATTTGTTCACTCTAGAAGAATTGCTTCTGGAAATCAAACATAATTATCCATTGAAATGCCTAGAAATGTATTGGCCTAAATACCTTCAGGACACCAAATCCCATATGTTCTTTAAATCTAAGCAGGATCAGTCCTGGTTAGTACTTGGGTGGGACACTACCAATGAATAACATGTGCTGCAGACTATATTTCATGGGAAGTAACTGGCAAAGACACCTCTGAGTATTCCTTGCCTAAAATAGCTCTATGATATTCATAGAGTTACCATAAGTCGACAAGCAACTTAACTTGAAGGCACATATAAGTACAAAAAAGACATACTAACATTTATAGAATACTTTGTGTGTGTTTCCCTTCAAATCCCCTGCCATTTATGGTGACCCTGTTAATTTCAGAGAAATTTATTAGGGAATTGAATATTCTGATATTTTTCTCCAAAATACATCCTACAACATGTTATATTTGTTGGCACCCCCTATCTATATACTAGCCAGAACTGCAGAGTGGCATATCCAGAGCAAATGTAGGAAAGTATTTATTTATTTACATCATTTATATTCCACCCTTCTCACCACGCAAAGGACTCAGGGGGGATCACAATGCACATATACAGGCAAACATTCAATGCCCTAGACATACAACATATATATAGACAGACAATGAGCTACACAATTGGTTGAGAGCTCACCTCGACCCAGGCAGGCCTCAAACTCATGACCTTCTGGTCTTTAGAGATCTTATGCAGCTGACTCCCTGCCAGCTGCGCCACATTCGCGGTGCAAACACATGAAGAAGATATTTCTTCTTCATGTGTTCACAACTATTTCATAATTCAGGTCCATTGTAGTGATTCCAGAAGAGACCACAGATAAAGGGTCTGTGCCCAATGAGTATCCACTAAATCATATTGGCCAGGACAAAGAACAAAGCACTCTGGATTAGAATGCAAATTACAGAGGTTTATTACAATTTGACCAAAATATGTACAAGCATATCAACACAAAGAAATACATGAAATTATATACACTTTGACAGCTATTCAGACTTTCCACACTTCCCCCTGATTGGCTGAGAAATGGGCTTGCTAGGATCCCTGCAGGAATTGGCGAGGAGTTTTCCTTTCGTCACAGGTGGGAGGATGGGTTAGTATCAAAAAAGCAACAAAGAGGTAATGCAATGCAATGGTTTATATACATCAATCAAAATAATATATCATGCAAAGCATCACGATGCACAAGCATCTAAACAAAGAAATAATGAGGTGTAAACCTCTCACTCTACAAGAATGCAGACCGCTCTGCGTAGTTCACAGTTCCCCGTTTCTGATATTAATAAAGTAAAGCACACAGTGTTGGGAAATCCCAGTACTGAAAACCATCAACTATATGGTTGTAGGACAAAATAAGTCCCAACAGAACGTAAACAAACCCCGAGTGACTTATGGCTACAAGCCGCGAACCCAGAACTCCTCGGCAGGGACGTAGTAAACAAAGCGTCAGGCGGACGTGACTCCCGCCCACCAAAGGAGGGGCAAGGAGGAAGATGCTCCGTGAACAGGGATGCTAGTGAGCGTTGCATAACGGTCCAGGCAAATGGCGTGGAGAGGTCCCCAAACGTAAAATAAACCCCACGATGGGTGAGGCGTCTCATCAACGAGATGAAGTACTGAGATCTTTCTCGCCGGTGCTTCCTCAGGACGATTCGCGACGGGAAAAGTACACAACTATATGGAACAAACACAACATAAGTCCCCATAGGCATAGAAGGGTTGATGGGCAGGGTAGGAGAATGAGCTTACCAAGTGTTGTCTTCAGAAGTCCCCTAATGGGAGCAAACCGCTGATGCGGTGGAAAATAACAGGCCAAATGGCTGGTGATGACCGAAGATCCGGTGGTCATCACCAGCCATTTGGCCTGTTATTTTCCACCGCATCAGCGGTTTGCTCCCATTAGGGGGACTTCTGAAGACAACACTTGGTAAGCTCATTTTCCTACCCTGCCCATCAACCCTTCTATGCCTATGGGGGACTTATGTTGTGTTTGTTCCATATAGTTGTGTACTTTTCCGGTCGCGAATCGTCCTGAGGAAGCACCGAAACGAGAAAGATCTCAGTACTTCATCTCGTTGACGAGACGCCTCACCCATCGTGGGGTTTATTTTACGCTTGGGGACCTCTCCACGCCGCATTTGCCTGACCGCTTTTGCAACGCTCACTAGCATCCCTGTTCACGGAGCATCTCCCTCCTTGCCCCTCCTTTGGGTGGGCGGAGTCACGTCCCGCCTGACGCTTTGTTTACTACGTCCCTGCCCGGAGTTCTGGGTTCGGCGGCTTTGTAGCCATAAGTCACTGGGGGTTTGTTTACGTCTGTTGGGACTTATTTTTGTCCTACAACCATATAGTTGATGGTTTTCAGTACTGGGATTTCCCAACACTGTGTGCTTTACTTTATTAATATCAGAAACGGGGGAACTGTGAACTACGCAGCGGTCTGCATTCTTGTATAGAGTGAGAGGTTTACACCTCATTATTTCTTTGTTTAGATGCTTGTGCATCGTGATGCTTTTGCATGATATATTATTTTGATTGATGTATATAAACCATTGCATTGCATTACCTCTTTGTTGCTTTTTTGATACTGACTGTTAGAGGGCTTGACTGTATTATACACTGATTTAATATACTGGGAGGATGGGTTCCCTATGGTGGGA
Source organism: Anolis apletophallus (assembly GCA_030556195.1). NCBI lineage: Eukaryota > Metazoa > Chordata > Lepidosauria > Squamata > Anolidae > Anolis > Anolis apletophallus. The sequence goes on from JARBWK010000001.1 coordinate 24,492,279, forward strand.
AAAAGAACAGCTGATTATTAGAGAGCTTAAAGATCCAGCCTTTTGCAGGGATGCCCCCCGTGAAGGATGCAAAAGTGAGGAAAATGATGATGTAGATATGCAGGTGGTTTCTTGATTGACCTAATGTCCAGTTCTGAAGAAGACAAAGGTGAGGGGCAAAGAAGGCAAAAGGTGATAATGCGAGATAGCCAGAAGCTTGGCTATCCATTCATTTTTGCTTAGCCTTGTCATCAATTAGAATCATAAGTCTCTGGACATACCTGGTCAAGTAAACAGTGTCAAACACAGTCCCACTGTCTTTCATTAATACACAAAGGAATTTCATTTATCAGCTTGGGAGACAACTGGAGAGATATTTCCTAATGGCTCAGTGATCTTTGTTCCCAGAAGTTTTTGTTAATAGAGGGGACTGGGTGCCTTCACAAATACATTTTATTTAATGTTATACAATATTAATTTATACAACATATACCAAAATATCATTTGATACATTTATTGAAGGGTTGTGTCTGATAAAGCATTGTGTGAAGCTGCTGCTAGATCCTTCAAAGGCTTTGAAAATACTTCAAAATAGTGGAACTGTGATGAAGTGGAAAAGGTTTTAAAAAGACATCTTCTATCTTCTATCTATCTTCTATCTATCTATCTATATAAAAATCGAGTGGTCGTGCAAAGGACGTTATGCACGGCCAAACTACGCCCCCCACGAACACCAATCCAACGACACACATTCCCCCAGACCACGAGGTATTACCTTAACACAAAAAACCCACCTCCCTACCTTCCAACCCCCAAAACAAGCCCCCAAAACCGCCCATTGACTCCCGTTCTACGCTGGCCGCGAGCGCAGAACACAGGGAGAACAATCCCGCAGGCACACTCCAAAACCACCTCCCCCCCAACATACCAACCCATCCCGTCTCCCTCTCTCCCCACTCACCCTGAACCTTCGGTCCGCCCTCCGCCGTTTCCCCCGGGAAAGACCCCTAAAACTGCACCCCCCCCCCACAAAAACCCATAGCCACCAAGCGTAGTGGCGCTTGCGGCGCACTCAGCCACCCCCACCCACCCACACAAACATCCCCTCACCCTCACTCCTCGCTCACCAGGTGCCCGGGTCCAGGAGCGGCTGGAAGGCGACAGAGGACGAAAAGCCAGCGGAGGAGGCACCTACGGCGCAACCCGGGTTCAGAAGCGCCGGGGAAACAGCGAGGCAGCAGACACGGCCACGGGACTACATTTCCCAGAAGGCCCCGCACGGCTCAATGGCAAGGAGGGCGAAGGAACAGGAAGTCGCCGTGCGGGTCTTCTGGGAAATGTAGTCCCGTGGCCGTGTCTGCTGCCTCCGCTGTTTCCCCGGCGCTTCTGAACCCGGGTTGCGCCGTGGGTGCCTCCTTCGCTGGCTTTTCGTCCTCTGTCGCCTTCCAGCCGCTCCTGGACCCGGGAACCTGATGAGCGAGGAGTGAGGGCGAGGGGAGCGAGTGTGCCGCAAGCGCCACTACGATTGGTGGCTATGGGGGTTTTTGGCTATGGGGCTTCCCAGGAGCAGGAGAGGCAGAATTCCCCCGCCAAAGTTGCAGGCTGCGTGCCCAGAAAGATGTGCGCTGCTGCTTCTCCGTCCCCCTCCAAGACCTTCTTCGCCTCCCTGTTTCCATTCCCCACAATGCTTTCTCCCTTCGAGGAATGGGGAAAGGAGAGGGAGGCTTCTCTCTCCTAGGCCAGGGCAAACCTCTTCCTCCCTTCCCGTCTCACCCCCCTCCCAAACACACACACTTCTATGCCACTCCAACCCCAAACCACTCTTCCCTTTTTGTAGTTTCCTCCTTCCTCTCCCAATCTTAACTTCCCCCATTCTCCAGCCCCTCTCCCTCCACTTCCCATTCCCATCCTTCACCACGTTCCACCCTCTCCCATGTCATTCCTCCCCCTTTCACTCACATATATACATACATACATATACATACATACACACATATACACATACACACAAATATATACATATAGACACATTCACACACATATACACTTACACACACATACATACACACATACAAATACACACACATATATACATATACACACATTCACACACATATGTACATACACACATATACAAATACACATACATACACACATATACATGCACACACCAATATACACATGCACACCCACATACATACACATATATACACATGCACACACATATATACCTGCACACATATACACATGCACACACATATACACGCACATATACATATAGAGACATGCACACACCCACCAAGACCATAAGTAACATCAATTCCAACCCTTACATACTCATACTTTCTCACATCTCCTAAATAGGGCACAGCAACGCGTGCCGGGTACAGCTAGTATCATATAAATCACTGGTTCCCAACCTGTGGTCCATGGACCACCAGTGGTCTGCAAGAACTAAAATATGGTCCTTGGCCTTAGTACATCATTGTCACGAGAGCAACTGGTCTCACAAAACTCTCTTATAATGTCGAGGCTTATTAAATGTGGTTTTCTGTGGGTGAGGAGATGGCAACTATTGGATGGCATATGTTCTGTATCAGAAACTAGAGCCGATGTGGTCTATCCAATGCAATTTTCTGCATCAGCACCCCAAATAACCAAACCGAAACTGAGGTAGCCAAAAACCAATTTGTAACCCTTTTGGTACAAATGTTGGAGAGTGGTCACTGATAATTTTTAGAAAAGGTTGGGAACCACTGATATAAACTCATGTGAAGTCTCATAAGGGTCCGGATTGATTTGGGAGAGGTGATTATGGCAGATAGATAACATCATGGGAAAAATATAGCTTCAATACTATTTTCCAATGAAGAGAAACATTTCTTGGCACAGTTTTATATCTGTTGGAAATGGAGGCTTCTTCCATGTGTAAATAAGCCCCATGGTTCCAGAGTGGTATCTTAAAACTTTTAACCAAAGATAGCTGAGAGGAAATACTGAAGAAAGCAAACACACCATTTTTAGAGTAGTAAATAAACTTAGTTTGCTCAAAGGAATGGATTTTACCTGATATACTTGGGTCACCTAGCATTTCTCTGTTAAATCTTTTTCTGGCACATTTTGAGGTTCTCTCAATTCTATCTCATTCATTCCACTTGCTGGAGGAACCTTCAAAAAATTTCTTCTTTTACAAGAGATGGTCTTTCTTTTGTGAAGAGCAGGATTTGTATTATTATCTTTCCCAACAAAATGGATCATAATGATATACTGAAGCTGTAACTAAGCAATGCTATGGGACCCAGAGCATCATCCTGCTAACTGCACAGTTATGGATGGTTACAGCATGTCATTATATTCGTACTTCTGAAATATAACTTTGCAAACTCTGCTCCTTTCCAGCAAAACTCTTTTAAAGTTTCTTGTGAAAAAAACCATAGGAAAATACTAAAGGCTTACAGGGACTTTTTATGCATACGTACATGTTCAGCAGGATGAAGCAGGCATGCAAATAGTCAGAAGGTGCAAGAATTTAAAGCAGCTCAAAGGAAACAGTATGTCCCAGAAACTGCCAACACTTCACCTTACTCCTTTTTAGCCATCCAAATCTGAGTTACCCATGCCCCAATTGCTGGCATTCAAGTTCTCCTGAAAGTAGGCATGGATTCTCCAGTACCTAAGTGGCACCAGCCATCAAAAATTATTGATAGTAATTTAAGATAGATTAATAGAATCATAAAGTTGGAAGGGCCCCCCAGGACCATGCAGTCCAACCTGTTATGTAGGAATTGGGAAAAATATGGGATAAGATCAAATCAAAATACTTCTGACAGATGACCATCCATCTGCATTAAAACCTCCATAGAGTGAGACTCCATCACACTCTGAAGTAGAGTACTCCACTGTAAAACAGCTCTTACAGCCAAAGCATTTTTTCCTAATGTTTATGTGGAATCCCTTCTCCTGTAGTTTGAATCCATTGGTTTGTGCCTTAGGGTGCAACTGCTCTGTATAATTAATGCAGTTTGACTCCAGTTTAGCTGCCATGGCTCAATGCTATAGATATAGTCATGACAGCTGTAGTTTGATGAGAAATCAGCACTCAGAGAAGGGTAAAGATTTTGCAAAATTGCAGCTCCCAGGATTCCATAGCATTGCACCATTGCTGTTAAAGTTGAGTCAAACTGTATTATGGCAGCATGATGCATCCTAAGTCTCTGGAGCAGCTAACATTCTTATAGTTATCAAATCCAGAAAGATTTTAAAAGCTATTGGGCTTAAATAAACCATATAGAAAAGATTGGCTCCCCACTTTGTATACCAATAGCATATGCAGAACATGATTGATATGTTAGAACTGATTATACTAAGTTTCTATTCTCTAAGTACAGGGGGGGAAACCCTCAAAGGACAGCAAGGGGGACAAGAGCCTTATCCTGCTCTCCAGATTCCCTGATTCACCATGATTAGACCCATAAGGTGAAAATTGCCAGGGAATTGATACATTTTTTCTAGAAATGCATGAGACTCCATAGGCTATATGGCATTGTAGAGGGGAGTGGTATTAAAGATGCTTGTACAGCACTATCAATCTAGCATTTTTCTGAGAGACTGCATGTATCTTTTCAAATTAAAATGGCCCTTTGCTAATTAACACGGTGCCAAGAAAACAGCACATACAAACCAAAATGATTGGCTCTGAATGCTATAATGTAAAGGAAACCTTGGCAACTGGTAGCAATGGTGATGCCAGAGAATGAAGATAGGAATACTGAATTTTAAATAAGGGTAGCAGAAGGCTTAGTCTATTGGGAGGAAAGGAGAAGGCTTGAAGGAAACAGCTGCAAGCAGTGTTATAGCAGTGAGAGGCACAAAACCAAAGAACATACACGTGCAGTAAAGTGAAGCCAAAATAATTTGGGGGGGGGGGGGGGAGAGATTGAGGAAAAGAGAGAGAGAATCACATCATTGGGAGGAATACTTTTTTCCATCTTACTCAAAAGGACAGCTGCAGGACAATCTGCTGTTTTTGAAGAGAAAGTATTATTAAGGATCAAGCTATTATCCTCCTGGGGATGTTTGTTCAAAGAATATGCAAAAGTAATTATTATCATGAGATGTACTACTGGCCACCAACCTAGACAGCTTGACAAGAGGATTAGACGAATTCAAAGAAACGCTATCACTGGCTTCTAGTCATGATGGCTTCATATTTCCTCAGTGGCAGTGGCCTCTGTATAGCTACTGATAGGAGAAAAACACAGGACAGCTCTGTATTTCACTCATGCCCAACTGCTGGATTTCCCATGGAATCAGATAGACCACTGTGGAAACAGAAAACTTAACTAGGTGGGCCTTTAGTCTGAGCCAGCAAGGTTCTTCTTATGTACTTAAGACAAAGTCCAATTTATTTTACCATAGTATAAATAAATGGCAGCACAGGATCCCATAGTATAAATAAACGCCAGCACAGAATCAGTACTGTGGATCCCACAATTATACCACCAATTTCCCGATGGGTGCCACAGACTGAGTTCATCATTTTCCCAACCATCAATACAGTCCCCACTAACCATGTCAGAAATGACTGCAAAAGTTATGTATATCTTTGTTAAACAATTGGCTGCACTAAAGAACATGCATATCCAATTTCTGAGAAAGAGCAACCTTTTATTGTATAATAATGCCCCAAAATGGTGCTAGCTGCAAATGGCACAATGCACAACATACAAAACTTACTCTGAAAGAGATAGCTAGTCCTATGACAGTTACTGATAGAGTCTGTTCGAGAACAAATAGCACTTCAGTTTTAGGCATAGGTATTTTTCGGTAGATGTCTGAATTATTACTAAATTTTGCATCATTGTCAAGAAAAGCATGTGTAAACTGCCCCAAATCTGCTTTCTCAAGTATTTATTTATTTCGGGATTTTACCCCGCTCTTCTCAACCCCCAAGGGGGGACTCAGAGCAGCTTACAGTACGGCACAATTCGATGCCCACATAATAACAATATAAAACCCCCAAACCCTTCAACAACTAAAATACATTAAAATACATTAAAATACAACTACATTAGCACCATACACATTCACTCTGGATTAAAACAATGTTCAGTCCATAAAAACATTGGCCATAATCACCCATGGTGATTATGGTATAAACTAATGGTATAAACTCAGGACCAATGAACAATGGTGGTTAATCAATCACCATTGTTATAAGACAAAAATCCTGGACTTAATGTGGTCTCTGAGGCTAAGAAAACTGTCTTTCTCATCTCTAGACCATTCATGGCAAGGTAATGTGTTTCTGGCATAGACCTCAGTAACTTGTAGGCCTACTAACAGGTCCAAAACAGTCATGAAGATTTTTGTAACAAAAGTAAATGTACCATATGGGAAGACAATGGTTAGTTATGATTTCTATAGGACAAGAAAGAGAGACATGCCCCAAATAGATATTAGTGATGCCTTTGTTACACCAACCAGAAGGTGCAAAAACACTGTGCTAGCTTTCAGAAGTCATTCACTTCTTCACCAGGCACAAAAGACTTGCATTGCCTTTATTGTCTGCATTTGAGAACCAAAATCTTACTTCTCTGTTGCTTCTGAGCTTTGCTATGGGAAGAAGTAGGGGACATGGACCATGAGACTTTCCATGTGCACAGATATCATAAACAGAATATAGAATTGGAGATTTGTGCTTTCAACAATGTCTGTTTTCTATCTCCCAAATTCTTTTTTGCGTGTGCCATCTTTGCTATATGAAGAAACCAGTGAGCTTCAAAAGCTGAAGTGAAATTTTTGTGCCTTCTTGCTGTCTTAATAAAAGTATGAACAATGTACACTGCAGATTTTAGATTATGTTTGATAATCAATTCTACTGTGCTTGCACTACATTCTCCATCACATATGCATGCACTCAAGTAACAAAGTATAATATATCAAGCCATAAACATTAGGCATGAGAAAAAAGTTATGAAAATGATTAGTTTAAGTAAGAAATTCGTAAGAAATGCTACTTTCGAGTATTTCCGCACCTGGAACGCCAACCAGGAAGTGGACTTTCTTTTCGAACTTCGGGGCCAGGATTTTCTTAAGTGTCATTATTAGGTCATAAGGGGGCATAAGGGGGCACCCTCCTTCTCTCTCACCACCCTCCGCCTCCCTTGCCAATAAGTATTATGGCAAGGCAAGCCCTAAACTCGCTCCTTCTTTCGGCTGGAAGGAAGCCTGGAAAAATGTAAACAGAGAGGATTACTCAGAAGTAAATCTGCAAAGGAGGGCACTTTGGATGAAGGGCCCTCCTTGTGGATTTACTTCTGAGTAAAACCTCTGTTTACATTTTTCCAGGCTTCCCTGCCTCTCCTGCCCTGCCAGGATCTAAAGCATCAAAGAGTATTGGGGTGAGAAACCAACCTAATGTATAATAGAATGAATGCTACTGTAAGTGCCTAATATTATAAGTAATCCAACTGGTCATACCTACATTCCATGCACATGCAATAATACAGCAGTAATAACAATAACAAGAGGTAAAATTCAAACCGAAGTATTCTGACTGGTCTCTCCTCATGCGGTGCAAACGGGCTCTTCTCTTATTAGCCCGGAAATTAGCGGGGGGAAAAGCCAGCGTTTGCTGCTTGGGAGCACACACATACATATTCTTGGGAGGGGATTTGCTGCAGAATCCGGGCTCATAGAGAAGATTCTGCAGCAAATCCCCCAAAGAATATGTATGTGTGTGCACCCAAGCAGAAAACGCTGGCTTTTCCCGGGCTAATTTCCGGCTCACAGAGAAGAGCCCGTTTGCACCACATGCGGCAGGGACCAGTCAGAATACTTCGGTTTGAATTTTACCTCTTCTTATACCCATTGTTATTACTGCTGTATTATTGCATGTGCATGGAATGTAGGTATATGACCAGCCTGGGCAAACTTGGGCCCTCGCTCCCTCGGGATCGGGGGTGAGAGAGAGGCAGCAAGAAGCGAAGGGGGGCTCCTCCTCCTTTTCTTTTGCTGCTTCCAAGAATAGAATACCCACTCCCTCCCTCCCCCTCCTTCCCTCCCTCCTTCCTATTTGGAGAGTCCCATCTAGAATTCAGTGTGATTTATTCAAGTTTTGGCCTACAACTCCCAGAAATCCCAGCCAATTTACCAGCTGTTAGGATTTCTGGGAGTTGTAGGCCAAAACCATCTGGAATGCGCATGCTCTGGCATACGAACTACTAACGAATTTCGTTAGTAATTAGGTTACATTTTAGAAATTTTTGGAAATTTTTTTGTAAGTCTTCCTATTACTAATAAAAAAAATCCCCCCCCCCCATTCGATTTGCTATTTTTGGGTTCTAAACCATGCCTAATAAACATCTGTGAACAATAAGCTAAGAGAAAACTATCTATGAGTCAGGTGGGGAAAATTGTTCAAGAGTGTCAAACTAATTTTCATCAAGGGTCACATCAGCTTTATGGTGGCCTGCATTTGTAATTGTAAGACTGTATAAATGTAACTATGTTGGCCTGTTATTGAAAGCCTTGTGGGTCACATAAAATGATATGGCCAGCCAGCTTTGGCCTGTGGGCCTTGTGTTTAACACGTGTGCTCTAATGGAAGAAATAGGTGGATCTTAAGCTCAAAGTCCATTGATGGATGTTGTCACTCATTTCTTCCAGGTATTCAGACTCAGTTGAGTGTTTGAAGAAGCTCTGTTAAAATCAGAGGTCCTTGACAGGAAGCATGGTGTGAAGGAATGTGGGTTTAGGAGAGTACAAAGCTTTGTCTCAAGACAAGAAGATTTAATCTTACTAAAGGGAATGAAATTAATTCATCTGAAAGTCAAACACTTTGGATTAATTGCGTTATAGATTCACTGTCCAATTCCATCACTTTAGCTATGTGAAAAGCCATTTGCCTATATCTAATTCAGGCTAGCAGACATGCTTTCATGTGTTGCCCAGCACACAAATCCATTAAGCTGTTCATAGCCAAAAAGGAGGGCTGATTAATTAGTTTTGCTTAAGAATGAAAAATTGGCTCTCCTGAGGTATTTCCTTTCTCCTATAGTTCCGAGTAACAACTCTACTTACATGGGGAAATAGGGCAAGTATACAGTGTGGATGCAAAAGAAGTTAAGAAATGAGATTTGGTTCCAATTCAGAGTTTCTGGGTTGCCATTCATATAGGGATATCTATTAGTCAGCAATGAATCAAAGAATTTTCAGATGTTATTGAACTTCTGAAATGCTTAAACATTGGCCGTGCTGTCTGGAGCTTCTGGTATCTGCATTTCAACATCTGGGATTCCCATACACAAACATGTTTGGGAATTGGTGATCCAAATGGAATAAGTCATTGCGCTTCTTTCTCATACTGATCTCACACTAGTCTATATTAGCAATCACTTATAATATTATTATGTGATTTCAGCTTCACTAAAATCACTAGTTCAAGGAGCCCAGTTTATCTAGCATGTTCAGAAGGCCGAATAAGATACAGACAGGTTTGAAGGCAAAATCACAAGTATTATCCACACTGGCCAGAAAGGATGTTACCAGAGGAAGCCCTTCAAAGTACTGACATACCCCAACTGTGAACACATGGGTTTATTTATAGTATATTTGACAGAAAGAAGAAGCAATACAGAACAATTGAAAATTGCCACACTAGTTTTCCATTGGTCCTGGAGTGTGCTGGCTAGAATCCACAGCCTTATTGGAGGAGGTGCAAGTCTGCTTCTGCCTCTGAGCCAATCAGAGGTGAAGCGGGAAATGTAACAAACTGTCATTCATGAATTTAAAGTCTTGTGTCTGTTGTGTGTGCTTCCCAGAAACTTGGTGTGTCTGAGAGGAACACAACTTGATGAGTGGTTGATGTGTCCTGAGGGCCCAATGCCAGTTAGACAAAAGAGGTGCTGGCCAATGGGCAAAAGGTGTTTTAAGACACAATTACATAATAATAGAGGATTCATAGAGTGGGTCTTGATAGGTGCCATAGATGAGGCAAAGTTTCTAGGGCGAGCCTAGATCATATCATGTCAAATAGATAAAGGAATTTCATAGAAAGGTTACTTTTTAGGGTGATTAGAAATGACCATGTGGCTTGCTATATTTTCCAATGGAGCTACATCTCATAATTCATATATTTTATATAATTTTATATAATTTATATAATATTTTTATTATAATACTGTTACATTATAATCAGGAGAATGGAAAGGGAAGAATCTTTGGAATTGATAGTAAGGTATTTGCACTGTGAGTTTCTTGCCCTTCATCTAAAATTTCAGATCCACCACTGTATGCTCCTTCTGTACCCACAAATGTATCACCAAAATCATTTTCGAGAAAATATGATGGACATTGTTGTGTTAGTGTCATATTATTGTATGGTGGGAGTCAGCACAGCCCATTGCCACAGGGATGGTTATTATCTACATTAAGCTACCAGTCAGTTTAGTGATCTTTCAAAAATGATCAGGCTTCCAAAAACAGGAGTGGTAAAGCTAGTTAGATCCTACATAAGTTTGCCGCCCACCTCTCCTATAAATACAGTATGACCCAGAAAAATGGCTGTAAAATTCTTACAGCAAACTACTAGTACACTAAAAACTTTAGGACTGCTGTGCATGTTGAAAAAGCCCTAGTAAAAACAATCTCTAACTGTAAGTGCAAAATTAGACTCCAATTTGTACAGGATGGCATTGAAACCCCTTATATAATTTGCTCTGTCAGTTTTGATACAGTTCTACAGCTACAAATCTATTATCTCAACAGTGGCTTGATCTAGTTTCCCTTGACTTGATAGACCTAATTTTGGGGTGATGGCTGGGATTTTGTTTTGTTTTTTTCTTTAAAGAAAGAAAGAAAAGTACTTGCCTTTCTTGATGGAAATATCTTCCATTTTTCCCTACTTGCATCTGATTCATTTTCTCTTCTTCATCATACATGACTCTGTATTAATGTTCTAGCACTTTATCTTCTTCTAAGTACATTTTCCTCTCTGCAGCCAATATTCTACGGTCTAAATATCCACAGATGTTGGAAATCTACAGTAGGTTTTCTTCACAGGGAGTGATTAACGTTCCCGGCTTGCTTGCTAGTTTGCTTCCTTCAGCTTGTCTGTTCTGGTTTGGCCTCTGAACAGTAGCTGTGCAGTGTGCATTTCTTGTTTCTTAAATTCTCCAGATTGTGTGTGATCTCTATATTAGTTTTTCATCCTATTACTTCTGCTTCACTATCCATGAACAATGTGTGCTCAGCATCTGTTTCTGTCACTGGCTCGGCAAGTAAAAGTGATTTTCTTCACCAGCTTTCCACTTTTTTCACAAAAGAGGGGGAAAGATGTCTTACTATCTGTGTTTAAAACAGTTGGAGTTGATGGCATATGTAATGTGGAAATTAACTTCACAAGACATAAAACATTAGATTTGGAGCCCAGACTGAAACCATGGGTCTCTGTACACTGAGCATTTAATACAGTTTGACACCACTTTAACTGCCATGGCTCAATATTATAGAATCCTGAGGTATGTAGTTTGGTGAGGGATCAGTACTCTTTGACAAAGAAGGCTAATGACTTACAAGAATTATGAATGGGTTGTACATAAAATATATAGGCAGACTCAGATGTGGGGGGAAAGAACCTTTTGAATTATACTTTACATACACAGGGAAAATATCAGTCAGAGGATCGGGAAATATTCAATCATTTCCTGGGGAACCCTTTCCCAAGGTGATCCATTTGCTCAGAAAGGGATATGTTAATGTTTCTGGTGGGTGCAGTCAGTCTGCATTCCATAGCAGGGCCAATGAAAGTAGAGCAAAAGGTGAAATGCTTCCCACTCAGTATTGCAAAGTTGTAAAGTATTGGGGAAAATATGTAATAAATGTCATTTTTAATCATTTTGAGTCTGTACTCCAGAATGGAAGGGAAGGGATCTGATTTCTTAATAACATTTAGATTCCTTGTAAGAAAAACTCAGAGTGCCACTGCATTGTAGAATCAATGCCCTTTGATACCACTTTAATTGCCATGGCTCAATGCTATGGAATCCTGGGAATTGTAGTTTGGTGAGACTTCAACACCTTTTGGCAAAGCAGGCTAAAGGCCTTGTACATGAAACTCCGAGGATTCCATAGAACTGAGCCATGGCTGTTAAATTCTGTCAAACAATGTTCATTCTACAGGGTAGATGCACCCTCAGTTGAACCAAAATGAAATTATTCGCTATGTGGGTTTTTTCCTGAAATCCTTGCAATTTGCAACATGTTGTAAGATATAATTTAAACATTATAATTCAGATACTTTAAAGTCCTAGCTAATTTTGTTATAGTAACACTATGATACAAATGCACAATTTACAATGACTCTACAATGTAAGCAAAAGAAAAAGTCATATTACAAAAAAAGAAATCTTTGAAGTTACCAGTTGCCCTTTTGCTGTTAAGCATGAGCTTCAGCCTTCAGAGCCTCATTAGGTATAATATCAAAGAAAATAACACGTCTGATTCATTTAGCTTTTGAAAAGGTGCTAAATGGCTTTGCAAGTTGCCTTCTCACTAGGCTGCAGTTGGCAGCAGGAAACTCTGATTCAGTCCCCCGGCCCATTTTTTTTCATATATCTTAGTTTTAATAAGAATGATATCAGGCATTCAATAAAAGAAGCACCCTAATGGTACAATGTGGATATGCACATTAAAGAGATTTCTCATGATATAACACAGATATTTCCTTAAATGTCAAATTACTTATAGCTAATTTTGGTTGCTTCCAGACAGTGCCAAAATCCACATTTTATAATAGAGTCAAAATCCCAGTACCTGACAGCAGGTCTATAAACAGATCTGTCAGTCCTGGGATATGGTCCCCCACCAACCTCACAGACTTTCTCTGAAGCATATCAAGATGGAGAAAGGACAGGGAATTTCTGGCAGAAATATGTTTTAAAAAATTACCTCTGTTATGAGCTGGATCATATATGCACATACGTGAATACCTTAATATAAACACAAGCAGATTCTACACATGGGGGAAGGACAGAAAAGCACAGGTTTTGCATGACTGGGGGGACAGTCATGCAAGAGTGTGCTTTTTTCAAGGTGAATTGAGTTTTAAGCATCTTTTTTTTTTTTAGAATATTCTTTATTTGAGTTTTGTAGTTAAAAAAAACATAAAGACATTGACATCACAGGTACACAACAAATAGTGCCCCCTCCTCGTACCCCCTTAAAAACACCAACAAAGACATTGCCCCCTGGTCTCGAGCGGCGGACCCCGTTATCTTCGTTTAGGCTAAATTGCCTCATGCCTATTGTTTTGTCCAACCATCGTGACGAGTTCTTTGCACCCGACCACTGGCTCCTGAGCGGATATATTGGTTTCTGGTGGCTCTGGTTTGTCCTTACACCATGGTCCATTCTATTTTACAATCTTTCAGATAGTCTGTTATCATGGACCAGTCGGTCCTTTTTGTCTTATTATCCGGATCCATGGCTTGTGATAGGCAGTCCATTTTCATTATCTCGTGAATTTTAGCTTTCCAATCTTCCAGCGATGGTAGTTCCTCACACTTCCATCGTTTTGCCAAACAGAGTCTCGCCGCTGTGGAACAGTACACAAACAGCTTTTTTTATTTTTATCAGTCTCTACCTCCCTCCCCGTCATCCCCAATAGGTAGGCTTCGGGTCTACATCTTAGCTTTAGCTTCAGCACCCCCGAGTTTTAAGCATCTTTTCAACACATGCTTTTTAGCTCTTAACTCAGTCATTCCCTCTTTTAACCCAGTTATTTATGGGTTTTACAGCCCTCCTCTAGTTATGACTAAAGCTAGCTCCAATCCTTCATGATAGATGGATGAATAGATAGGACCTCATTGCATGGAGGTCCTTGATGTGGAGTACAGTGAGGAAAATTGTGGGGCAGAAGGGCAAATCCATTGCTCAGTGCCCCACATTACCTGCTTGCTGATTACACACCAGAAAGTATACCTTTCCAGCGTGCTCCTGCACTGTTCCCATGATTTCCAATCTGAACACAAGTAGTCTCCTGTATTCAGAATTCCCTGTCCTAGAACACCGATGTAGCCAACACGGAGCCCCACTGGAAGTTGCTGTGTGTCAGGTGAGGCCTGTAGTTGACCGTTGACCCATCTCCTTTCCGCCTGTCCCGCAACATTTGTTTGGATACTACTAGTGATTTACACATGGATAGATGCATTCCCGGAACTGCTATGGCCGAAAGTGTGTGACCTGTGATTTACAACAGCATACATTCCACTTACTTTTCTATTTTGATTTGTGATATCTTTTTGAAGTGAACATTAAACCTTGAATATCTTCCAAAAAACCCTTCTCTGTCTACTCCCTTTATGTCAGGTGATGGGATTCAGCAGGCTCCATGCTGGCTGGTAGGGTTGTGCTTTCAGGGTAAACCTTGACCTGTTTCATGTCCCGGCTTTTGGTAGGGGCCCCCAATCCATTTCTTGGAGTCTCCCAAAATTGGAAGGGCAGATACCTGCTTTAACTCTGGGGTGACAAAAGATCTGTTTTTATCAACCCATTATGATAAAAGCTCCTTTTCTCATCATTTTAGGCTTTGAAGCTTTTACTTTAGAGAAGAGGTGCTCAGCTGCAGACAGGCACACTCTTTAAGAAGGCTTCACATCTGTTTATATTCTAGAGGAGAGGTGCTTGACAGCAGGCAGGCACAGGTACTTTCTGCACCTGCATGCTACACACTCTCTTTACAAAGCAAGGAGGCATGGAGCCCCATGTGCTCACCAAAAGCAGGCAACGAGCCATGATCAGCTCCCACTTGCTTTCGTGTCGAGTTGATTTTCCTACCAGGAGGTGGCTTCCCATTACGTGCACCTGAAGGTAATGAAAGTAACTAAAGAATGGATGAAATGAAAGAAAATGGTTCCACACACAAATCTACTGGTTGTGTTAGCAAAGTGTTGTAAAATGGGGAATTTGCCAAATGTGATGAGGCTCACAGCTAGATTGCTTGACAGGAGAACTTCCAAGATGATATTTAGTATCATTGCTATAGTCCCTATGAACTATTACTTTTTTCCTTTCTCTGCTAGTCTTCTTTCTTTCTTCTTCTTCTTCTTCTTCTTGTTTATTGGTCCATCACTTCCGACTCTTCGTGACCTCATGGATCAGCCCAGGCCAGAGCTCGCTATCAGCCGTCACCTCCCCCTAGCTCCTTTGGGGTCAAGCCAATCACTTCAAGGATACCATCCATCTATTTTGCCCTTGGTCAGCCCCTCTTCCATTTTCCTTCCATTTTCCCCAGCATCATTGTCTTCTCTAAGCTTTCCTGTCTTCTCATTATGTGGCCAAATTACTTCATCTTTGCCTCTACTATCGAATGAGCAGTGTGGCTTTATTTCCTGAAATATGGACTTGTTGGATCTTCTCGTGGTCCAAGGCACTCTCAGAACTTTCCTCCAACACCACAGTTCAAAAGTATCTATCTTCTTTTGCTCAGCCTTCCCTATGGTCCAGCTCTCTCATCTGTAGGTTACTACGGAGAATACCACTGCTTTTACTATGCAGATCATTGCCAGTGTGATGTCTCTACTCTTCACTATTTTATCAAGATTGGTCATTGCTCTCCTCCCAAGAAGTAAGCATCTTCTGATTTCCTGGCTGCAGTCTGCGGCTGCAGTCATCTTTGCACCTAGAAATACAAAATCTGTCACTGCCTCCACATTTTCTCCCTCTATTTGCCAGTTATCAATCATTCTTGTTGCCATAGTCTTGGTTTTATTATGTTTAGCTGCAACCCACCTTTTGCACTTTCGTCTTTCATCTTGATTAGAAGACTCCTCAGCTCCTCCTCGCTTTCAGCCATTAAAGTAGTATCATCTGCATACCTAAGTTTGTTAATGTTTCTCTTCTTTCTTTTACTTTTATTTATTTACCACATTTGTACCCTACCCTTCTCACCCTAAAGAGTACTCAGAGCAACCACAATTCAATGCCACACAGATAAATATCAATGAAATAAACAAATATATTAAAATCCAAAGAGTTAAAAAAATCTCATTCTCATCCTATTTTGTCTTCATCTATACTATAGAATTATCACAGTTTGATACCACTTTAACTACAATGGCTTGATGCTATGGAATTATGGAAATAGTAATTTTACAAGATATTTAGCCTTCTTTGCCAAAGAGTGCTGGTGCCTCATCAGATTACAAATATTAAGAATCCATAATATTGAGCCAATATTTTTCATATCTTTAAACACAGCTATCATATCCCCTCTTAGCCTTCTCTTTTATATGTTAGAAATTTTAACTGAGACAATGGAGACTATTATCTAGGAACTGAATACTGACAGAAGATCTTACCCTAAGGAAACAAACACAGAAATATCACCAATATAGTTTGCCATCATTGAACTAGAAATCAATTGAATTTGTTTTAAAGGAAGCACTTGGTTGTTTTTTTTAAAGGAGACTTTGGGCAAATTTCATCAAATCTGGAAAAAATCTGTAAGGGGGCAAGGGGTAGCATACTATGGCTGTTGGCTAATATCACAATTTGAATCACAAGCAAGATGCCCACACACAAAAAAAATATGTGTTGTTGTTCTACATAAGTTGTGTGTAATTGGGCAAAAATTGAGAAAAAGTGATAAGAAATATTTGGAAATTGGTTTGTTGTAGGTTTTTTGGTCTATATGGCCATGTTTTAGAAGCATCCTCTCCTGACATTTTGCCTGCATCTATGGCAGGCATCCTCAGAGGTTGGAAATGTTTTAAAAATAACAGGATTCCAGATAACCAAAATTTAGTACAACATAAACAGGAAAAAACAGTGTCCGCAGCCAGTCAGGATACAACCAAAACATCCTACTCAGCTGGCAAAGCTACTGTTTTTCATTTGGAAGGCATGGCTACCAGTATTGAAGCATCTGAAGCCCAGATTATGACACCCTAAGTAGATGTTCTCTTTGCCTCAATCAGGCAGGGAAGAAGCATCTTAAAGAGCTGGTATGTTTAGCATGCAGAAGGTTGATAGGAGACATGATAACCTTGTATAAATATTTGAAAGGATGTCATAAGGAAGAGGGAGCAGGCTGCCCTGGAAACTAGGAGCAATTGGTTCAAATTACAGAAAAGGAGATTGCACCTGAAAATTAGGAAGAACTTCATGACTGTAACAGCTGTTCAGCAGTGGAACTCTCTTCCTTGGAGTGTGGTGGAAGCTCCTTCCTTGGAGGCTTCTAAGCAGAGGTAGAATGACCATCTGTCAGGGATACTTAGAATGTGTTTTTCTTGCATGGCAGGGGTTGCACTAGTTGGCCCATATGGTCTCTTCCAACTCTATTATTCTATGATTCTATGAAGATAAAACCACTACCAGGTAAAGGCTTACAAGGGGTGAGATAATTTCAAATGGGCTGGATTTGTGTAGACTGATTTGACTTCATCTATACAAGCAGACTGTTGTGGACAGGTGTGTTTACTACTTATCTTCTTCACATGAAGCAAAGATCACAAAATTCATCTTATGCTTGACCAGTTTAAATGCAAGCGAGCTGCACATAAGCACTGCTTGATGGTTGGTGTCCTATGCTTTTAGTTGTTTGGAGCAAATGTTCAGTTAGGTACATTTTTACAATTTTGGGTTGCAAGAAAAACCTACACATTTATACTTTAAAGCTATCACCCTTAATTTAAAACAAAGAGGGGGGAAGCAGTGTGCTGATATATTCAGTGTTAGCTAATGTTCATTTATTCACACTAGTTCCACTGATTTTTTGTTTAATTGCTTCACTGTGCTTTCCTCTCATTTATTACTTGCGTAGACTTCACTCTAGTGCAATAAGTTCATCCCAGATATTGTTACAAAAATATACATGTAACTAGCAACTATAAAGTTCACATAAAAGATGACACCCCCCCAAAAAAAAGTCAAAACAGAGGCTCAGTTCAAAATCAATTACAATGTAAGTTTGTATTTTGCATTTCTGCAGAGGATGGATGGTACATTTTCACACAAGAGGCTAGGTGATTCATTATGTCGTACTTTTATAGGGAACAACCTCATATTGATGAAATAGGTGTCAGATGCACAATAGGTTGTTGCAGAAAGCCAGGTGGTCCCTTAATTCAGCATTTTTGAAGGTTAAACAATACCTGATTGTAGTTAAGTCCGTGAACATTTGCTGGTTCTCTCTAGACAGGATTGAGTTGTATTTCTGCCAGCATCAAAATTACAGTATTTCCACATGACTAGATTGTCCATCTACAAGGTATAAGCCATCAAACTATGAAACCTATAAATGGCTGTTCACTGAAATTAGAAGCATATGGTTAAAACTCATATACTGGATGCAGTAATTGATACTGTGCAATAAAAGCACAACAAAATTCTTGGTGTCTTGATTTTTAGGCCTTTTCCTGGAGCTATTCAATTCATTTATCTAATCTTAACAGATTAGAGAAATTAGCCAAAACTAGCAAAATGAAGTTCAACAGTGACAAATACAAGATACTGCACTTAGACAGGAAAAAAAAGAAATGCAAAGATCCAGAATAGGGGATACCGGCCTCAACAGCAGTATGTGTGAAAAAGATCTTTGAGTCCTTGTGGACAGTAAGTTAAACTTGAGTCAACAATGTCATGCAGCAGCTTAAAAAGCCAATGGGATTTTGGTCTGCATAAATTGGTGTCTAGTGTCTAGATCCAGGGAAGTCATGCTACGCTTCTATTCTGCCTTGGTTAGACCGCACCTGGAATACTGTGTCCAATTCTGGGCACCACAATTGAAGAGAGATGTCGACAAGCTGGAATGTATCAAAAGGAAGGAGACTAAAATGATCAAGGGTATTGTAGTTGATTAGGGCACTGGTTTTTAAAAAAGACAAGCTTTTAATGCTTTAAAAAAACCAAAGTTTTATTAAATTTTCCAAAATATAAAAACACACATTTAACGTATAGACATTACTACAACACAACAATACATGTAGGACAAGAGTACTTCCCATCCTGTCCTTCTCCCATACACATGATTGTTATCATAGATTACATTGAATAGATTTTTACTGAGCTTCTTTGTGCTCAACTACTGGATTTATTCTATTGAAGTTATCCATTCTATATTTCTCTCCGACATATATCTTCTGATTGTGGACCAATCAGTATACTTCATATTTTTATTCTGTGTCAGTGCTCTTGTGAGACAGTCCATGCTCATGATATCCATAAGTTTTAGCTTCCAATCTTCTATTTTCGGGGTTCGATCTTCTTTCCACCTTCTGGCTATGGTCATTCTAGCCGCCGATATACAATATACAAACAATTTTTCAGTGTTACTGTCAAGTTTAAAATCAATTAGTCCCAATAGTAGATACTCTGGTCGAAATTCAAACACAATTCCTAAGGCTACTTGCATTTCGTTATGAATTTTCTCCCAGTACTTCCTAATCATTTTACACCTCCACCACATGTGGAAGAAATTCCAATTTCTTCCTTACACTTCCAACATTTATTGGAATAATTACTATTATACATTGCAATCTTATATAAGAATAAGCTTTAAATGCTTTTAATGACTAATTCAAAGGGGCAGGAGAGGGAAAAGGTAGCATTACTTGATAGGTTAAAAAAGCCACAACTTTATTATTTCCACCTTGATTTTTCTTCACACAGATCTAGTTATTTGGCAATCCAACGGCCAAGTGATTTTCCCCCAGCAAACATGCTGAGGAACAAATGAGGTAACAGATTATTGGAGTCCACCAGGTCAAACGATACAAAGATTGGTGTACACCCAAGGCACCCCTTAAAGGGTGTGGACCATTACACAAAACACTCACCTAGGTGTCATTTAAAGGGTGAGGGGATATCATATGGCCCAGAAACTGGAAAGTGTGGTCTCAATAATTTGAGAGAGGCTTCTCCAGCATTTCTCTTAGAGGTTGCCTGGATTTTTTTTACCAGGGGACCCAGGTGTTTCGCCCTGAATAGCCTAGAAGTAGGCCACTTAAGGACGCTACCTCGGCTTTGCCACACCAAGTTTGATTGCACTTAAGTTTAGTTCAGTTGAAAAGTTAAATAGGTAACCTTTAATAAAAGTTGCCCCAAATTTGAACCCAAAGTTACTGTTGTCCTCATCATTTCGGGGGCTGGGAGGCAAGGAGATTCCACCTGGACATTAGCAAGAACTTCCTGACCGTGAGAGCTGTTCTCTGCCTTTTAGTGTGGTGGAGGCTCCTTCTTTGGAGGTTTATAAACAGAGGCTGAATGGCCATCTTTCAGAGGTGCTTTGATTGTGTGATTCCTGCATGGCAGGGGGGTTGGACTGGATGGCCCATATGGTCTATGTGAGTCTATGATTCTATAAAATGCTCTTCCATTTCCTGATTTTAGAAGGCTAGAAGGGGAGATTTCATCCCCTGTTCCTGCCTCCTAAGATGGACAGGTGTATGTCTCTGACACTGTCCCAACCCACTCCTCAACATCACAACACTTCTGAAGTGATAAAAAGCTGACTATCCATTTATATTTTCTCTGATCTCAGGACTATACAATACAGTTCTTGTAACAACTTGAATTACACTATTTTTTGTACCTATTAAATCTAGGCCAAAAACGACATAAAGCTGTCTGTCATTTTTAAAATATACCAGTGTATCCGAGCTGAAAATATAATTTGATACACACTACAAAGGAAATCATAATGTGAAATTATGAATAAAATATTGTCCTTTATAAAAATTAGAACAACCTAGAAAACACCTTAAAAACAAAGCTGTAGTCAAGTTTAGATTATAAAGCTCTGATGCTGTTTCTCTTTAGCTGCTTATGAAAATCTTTTTTCTATCTTCAGTCATGCATGTGGAAACCAATTACTTGATATCTGAGCTGTAAAGGAACAGTGATTGGGTGGCAATTAAGACAACAAGGAAGTCTTGAACAAAAGGTGGTTTTGTTGTGTATATCTGAATTATTTATTCTTTATAAATAACAAGAAACTGTGACAAAGGGAACAAAATCTCTAAGAAACTGAGCAATGGTTCAAACAAAGAATAATAATTTGATAAAAATTACTGGATTGTCTATGGAATTTCCTACCTTTATGTGGTATAAAATGATATTAGGAATTGCAAATAGTGAGGTTATTGAGGTGTAAATACATATTTGGAATTGTGTTAATAGACTCCTAGTTCTAGTAAAGGTTATATTAGAAGGTTCTAATTTATTACACAGAGATTGTACAACCAATGCAAATGTTTGTAGAAGGTTAAGAAAGGGAAATTAATGTAATGAAGAACAAAAAAATGTTTGAAGAGAAATATTGGACCTAAAGTCTGCCTCAAGACACTGAGTACTTTATTCAGCAGTTCTTCTAAGAATAGCTCTACAAGTAGAATCCAAGGTTGCATGAGGAGATTCTTCTAATTGTTCCTTTCCTCTCTTCCTCCCATTGCAAGGTGTTGGACTGGATGGCACATTGATTTCTAAACCTCTATGATTCTATGTCCCAGTCCACTTAGATTCTGATGGTGCTATTGGAATTTTATGGGGAAGGGCTGATGACGTTCTCCCTAAGTACTACTGGTTTCACACTGTTGCATTATATCCATGATGCTTTCATGGCCCAAAAGTGTCTGCTATGAAAAAGTGTTGAGGAGATGGGAAGATGCAAGGTCTAATAAACTGAAAAGTGTATAAAAATGTAGCATTATTCTGCTGTGAAAACCTAATATTCTGTAGCTAATTAATTCTACACTTCAAAATTCACTTGCATGTTTTAAGATGCCCAGTGTGTCTGATGGGATATGGACTGGAGCTAAGCGTTAAATATTTTTGTAGCAGTCTGTGATTATAATACACCAAGACCACATGGCTATATGAGCATATTTTGATTAATTCACTGGTCGTGTTATGTCCTTTATGGTTTGGACGTCCTGCAATCATTCTATTTTTGTTTTTGTTTTTTTGGTTTTATTTTTCTTCCAGAAATGCCACTGGAGAACCAGTGGATTGCGACCTAAATCTTTGTCAAACCACAAGAGACAAAAGAAAAAGAGGGAGGATATAAACTATGCATGGGCCCTTGAGTGAGTTAACTTAAACATGTTATGGAAGGAGATTAAGACACCATGCTTATGATCACAGAGTAAAAACTGGAGAAGGCTCCTATACATTCCATGGTTGTGTAGGATAGAATTTCAGCAAGTGTTACAATTGCTGGAACATGGAAATACAGCCAGAAAAACTCACAGCAACCCAATACCTGCTGAAATTCCCCAATATCCACAATATTTAAAAAATATATAGGACAGGTGGTGGTGGTAGCTTTGGTTTTCACTCTGGCAACCCTAGCTCAGCAAAGTAAGGGAGAAGTTGCCATATTAATTGCTGGAGCCCTAAGAAGTCATGTGGAAGAGATGGAGAACAGGAGGACAGGGTTGTTTATGTACACACAGTCAGGAAGAAGTATGTGTGAGCATGCACTTGGGCATGCATGTTTGAGACAGAGGAAAGAGGAGTGTATTTGCATATCTATGTAAGCTGGGTGAGCTGGAGAAAATATTATAATTTGCCTATAAAAAGGTAAAGGTGAGATGGAAGATCATGTGTCAGCAAACAAGCAAAGCTGATGTGATCGCAACCTAGCTGGACTGTGCAGTCTCCAACCTGCCATTGCAGTAGATTCAGGAGGGTGCCTGGTGCCACCCATGAGACACTTCTTCACTGGACTGCCTTGTACTTACTGTTCAATGTAGACACAGCCTTTGACATTTTCAATTTCACAGCAGTTACATTAAGTTGTTAAATAGTTTATTTATTTATTATTCAAATTTATATGCCGCCACTCCCCAGGGGCTCGGAGCGGCTTACAGAAACCGATATCTAAACAAGCGATATCTAAAACAATTTAAAACAATTTAAAAACAACATTAACAGAATTCAAAGGCCTGCCGAAACAGGTGTGTCTTGCATGCCTTGCGGAAAGCTGATAAGTCTTGCAAGGCACGAACTTCAAGTGACAAAGTGTTCCGAGAGATGGCGCCACTACTGTAAAGGCTCTGCGTCTGGTTGCGGTTAGACGCAAGGTCTTAAAACTAGGGACTTCCAGTAAATCATGGTCTTCAGAACGGAGCGATCTCTGGGGTTGTCATGAAAAATCCTTACAATTAAACTCACAACACAATAGAAGCAGCCAAAATACGTTTCTCTGTGTCTACAACATTTTTATTTTTGTTAAGAAGGCTTAGCAATGCTAATAGAGTTCATTTTTTTTCATTCTCACGCCACCCTTCATGACCATGAGAGAATTTGTGAGCTGCACCTAAGTAAACACAGATAAACATAATGCTTTCGTTATCAGTCATAGAAAAGGTGGTATACAACTGACTGAATGATAAATATAATTATAATGAACACATCTATATTTAGTGGAGCCTAATCTGAAGGATGTTCAAATCAGAAAGAGACGAAGCAGATGTTTTAATAATGTTGCCTTTCTGAGGATGCATAAAAACACATGCTTCCTTGGTATTTCTACCTTCTTGGTGTTTTATTTATTCACATTTTATAAGCTGCAATGGAACAAAAAGTTCCAGTTATTTAGGTCGCTCACAATAAAAATAAAAATAAATTAAAAATACTGACAGTTCAAGAAAAATACAATATGAAGATCCTTCAATTTATTATTTTTTTGTTTAAACATCAAATAACCTTGAAAACAATTCTTTCTGAGATCAAAGAGTTGTAAAATATCTACATAGCTAAAACAACAAGCTATATTGGGATTTTAAGAAAATCTTTGGTGCATGTTGAAACGGAAAGGGCTCTATCTGCAGCAGCCATGTAGCCAGGGGGGGAGTGGGCTTGAGGAGCTTCAGCCCCCCCAATTCTCAGGGTGGTCCACGAGAAGGGCTTACTGGTACATTATTTAAACTGTTATGTTTACTCATATCATGGTCTGATCACCATGCTCAATATATCCCATATGCATGGGGGTATTGGGATAACGATACAAAAGTGTTTCTAGGGTAGACCCTCTCTCACTCTCACTCAGCCTCCCTTGAATCAAACAGGCCTGATCTGCAGTATCCGGCTTGGCAGGGGAATAACCTCCAATATTTTGTAGGTGATAATCAGGATATGTGTGCCTAAGCAAGTGAGCAAGTGTCTAAATATATATCACAGAACTGACTGGGGATTCTTTCTGACTAGACACGCATGATGTTCCAATCTCAACTTAAATGGAATATTGATATTGTGAGTCCCCGGTGCTTCAGCAGGTTAAACCGCTGAGCTGTTGAAATTGTTCGAATCTGGGGAGCAGGGTGAGCTCCTGCTTTTGGACCCAGCTTCTGCCAACCTAGCAGTTCAAAACATGCAAATGTGAGTAGATCAATAGGTATCACTTCAGTGGTAAGGTAACAGTGCTCCCTGTAGTCATACAGGCCACATTACCTTAGAGGTGTCTATGGACAATACCAGCTCTTTGGCTTAGAAATGGAGATGAGCACCACCTCCCAGAGTCGGGCACGACTCTGTGTGAGCTTCTGGCCATTGTGGGCATTCCATGTTGACATCAAAAGAGGCATTTATATATGGGGAATGAAGTGAAGAAGCTTGATTTCCAAATATTTATCTTAGTTCTTATGGGGTAAGCACTTTCAAGAAATCAAGATAGTACCTTAGGTGTAAATAATAATAAAATAACAACAACAACTTTATTCTTATACCCCACCACCATCTCCCCAAAGGGACTTGGGACAGCTTCCAAAGGGACAAACCCACATTACAATAAAAACAGTATTAAAATCCATCAATAAAAACATTAAACAAACACAAAAGATCATATTAAAACAATATGGCTGAGATAAAGTTCAAACCTGGGGTCAGGCTCAAGTAAGTGCAATGATTCCAAGATGGGAGCAGTGAAAAGTGCAGAGTTCAAGTGAAACAAAGGCTGGGGAATACCCTGAGAAAATGTTGAGTAACCATGAGGTGGACCAAGAATAAAGTGCATGGCTTACAGTTGGAATGTGAAAGTTCTTTGGTGAAACTACCTAGTCAAAGGTACAACAGAACATCCAAGTTTTAATTCCCTACAGAAGATGGACAAAGAAGGGGCCTGTCTGATCTCTCTAGAGAGAGAGATCCAGATCTGGGGGTCACCACCGAGAAAGTCCTCTCATTCGTTCCTGCCAACCTTGAACAAAAGGTAGCAGAATCGAGAGTAGAGTCTCCTCAGACGATTTCAGGGTGCATGCTAGTTCATAGGAGAAGATGCGGTCACGAATATAGGCAGGTCTTTGTAGGTGATAATTGGGACCAGAAACTAACTGGAAGCCAGTGGAACTGTTTGAACAGGGGTGGTTGACCGCTCCTTGTAACTAGCTCTGGTTAGCAGCCTGGCCATTAATCTTTGGACTAACTGCAGTTTCCAGGCCGTCATCAAAGCCAGCCCCACGTAGAGTGCTTTAAAATAATCCAACCTGGAGGTAACTAGGATGTGGACCAAGTCAGACTTCATGAGGTACGGGCACAATTGGTGCACAAGCTTTAACTATGCAAAGGCCATACCAGCTACTGCCAACACCTGAGCATCAAGTGTCAAAGCAGAGTCTAGAAGGACCTCCAAACCATGGACCTGTGTCCTCAGGGGGAGTGTGACACCCCCCCCCCCCATCGAGCACTTTAGCCGCCCTATACCCTGATCAGCCCCATGACTGACCTGGAGGACCTCTGTTTTGTCAGGATTAAGCTTCAGTTTGTTAGCCCTCATTCAAACCATCACAGCGGCCAGGCACTGGTCAAGAACCCAAGGGGCTTCCTTGGAAGCTGGTGGAAAAGAGTAATAGAGTTGAGTGCCATCCACATAGAGATGGCACCGAACTCCAAAAGTCCAGACGACCTCACTCAGTGGTTGAAAAGCAAAGAAGAAAGAATAGATTTATTTATTTTATTTATTTACTTCATTTCTACCCCGCTCTTCTCAACCCCCGAGGGGGGACTCAGAGGGGGGACTCACAGGTCAAAGGCCAGGGGGCCGAGCAGATATCTCCCAGCTTCATCGACTGGGTACAATCCTCCAGGAAGGAACGGAGCCACTGCAAAGCAATGCCCCCAAGACCATTCCTAAAAGATGACCCAGAAGGACACCATGATCGATGGTATCAAAAGTCGCTGAGCTATCCAAGAGAACCAAGAAAGATACACTCCCCCTGTTGAGTTCTCTGTGGAAGTTATCCACCAAGGTGACCAAAGCTGTCTCAGTATCATGGCCAGGCCTAAAACCTGATTGTGATGGGTCCAGATAATCGGTATCATCCAAGAATCCCTGAAGCTGAGTAGCAACCACCTGCTCCAGGACCTTGCCCAAAAAGGGGGGATTTGAGATTGGCCGGTAGTTGTTCAAAACTGCGGAGTCAGTTTTCCTAAAAGGATACAACCACATAAAAAGAATTGTGTCAGCTGTAACTATTGGGAGTGTCAGTCCTGCAAGTCTTATTTGGATTAACATAAGATTTCTTTCTTTGAAAAACAACAATACAGACTAAGGGTGTATATTATGGAATAAATGTAGTTTGATGGTGCTTTAACTGCCTTGAGTTAATACTATAGAATCATGGATATTGTAGTTTTACTAGGTATTTTGCTTATTGCCTCAAGGGTTTTCCTTCAAGCATCCCTTACAAGGCAAACATAATAGGGGAGAAAGAAAAGAACTCCACTTACACAAAGCTCCTGTGAATAGCAGATCTAGATACTTCCATGCTCTCCATTGTGTGGTGGAGCAAATGCCCTGGAAATAGTGCAAAGTGACCGTATTGACGGTGTCACCTGTACCCAGCACATGAAAAGGACTCATGGGGGGCAATGGGGATATTTTCCCCTCTATCTATTGCTTTGCTACAAGGGTGGAAAGTGTACTTTATATATGTGAATACAGAAACTCTAAAATCTGATAAAATCGAAAAACGCTTTGATCTCAAGCATTTCAGAAAAGGAAGAACTCCATCCATACTTGTAGAAAAGTGCTGAACAAAACAGGTATAACCAATGTAGTAGCCATCTTTTTCTTTTTCTGTGGGCTCAATCAATATATACCATGTGATGGATAGTGAAAATTGGAGATCGCTTCCATCGCTCTGATGCTTGTATAGAAGAGGAAATTTCAGATGTTGCTTGATGTGCAATTAGGTACTAAACAACATTTACTGAAGTTCTCTCTCCTACACAACAATTAAAGGGATAGAAACCCTCTCAATCTGGCAAATTTATGATGGAATCCAAAGACATTAAAGAAAAAGAAGAGGAACCATTTCCTCTATGACTAGAGGCAGGCAAGGATGCCAAAGACCACAGTTGTTCGACACTGGAAAAAAAGCACCACAACTTGCTTTACTCCGAGGTTCCTGGTTCCTTGCAACTATGGAAAGTTAAAAAGAAAAAACTTATAAATCTATATATATAAAAGGGAAGAGGTCGTGCAACGGGGCAAATGCACGCCAAAACTACATTTCCCACACACACAACAACACCCAGAGCCACTCATCCCCACCACGAGGTACAAACTCCACCCACTAAAACACCCCGAAAAAAACAACAAAACACCCCCACAACAACCCCCAAAAAACAACAATAACACGCATGCGCAAACAACCCCACACACAACATGGCCGCCATAAAACCAACACAAAACCACGCATGCGCAACATCCCACGCCATGCCCCCTCCTCCGCCGCTACGAACCACTCCTGAGACCAACGAGCCGACATCCTCCACGCGGCTCCCGGGACCCAACAGCACACATCCCGGGAGGACGGCGCCGCAGCCCCGCCCGCACGACCCTCCACCAGGACAGCCAACGAAACGGCGAGGGAGAACGGCGCAGCCACGGGACTCCAACGCCCAGAAGGCTCCGCACGCCTCACTCTAACAAAAAGCCGAAACAGCACGGAAATAGCCCACAATGCCCGCGCAGAGCATTCTGGGAGCCGTAGTCCCCTGCCCGGCCACGCCTTCTCCGCCATGCCCGCTTCCTCCGCCCCCTCCGCTGCCTCCTCCCATCCTCCCCCGGGGATAGGGCCGGGAGGGAAGCCGCGCCGTCTCTCTCCCTTCTGCCTCCTCTTCGGCCAGCTGAATGGAGCCGGCGGGTGCGGCGGAGAGCCCGTTACCGCCTATCCTCTGGTGGCCGAGAGCAGGCAGGCGAGGAACCGGGCACCCCTCTCCCTGCGGCCTCCGCTGCCCGAGGAGGAGGCCGCAGGGAGAGGGTTGCCCGGTTCCCCTCTCGCCTGCTCTTCGGCCACCGGAGGAGAGGCGACAAAGGGCTCTCCGCTGCTACCCGCCAGCTCCATTCCACTGCCCAGGGACGAGGCAGAGGGGGCCGCACCATCTCTCTCCCTACGGCCCTGCCTCCCCATGCACGCCAGGGCGGGAGGCAGGGCCGGAGAGATCGGCAGCGCCCTCCGCCGCCGCCTCGCGGATCCAACGACCGCGCCTCAAAGAAGGTAAGCTCCCGGGCTTACCTTCTTTGAGGCGCCGTCGCAACCGCATGGCGCCCACGGCGGAGAGCGGATCGCCCATATCCGGCCCTGCCTCCCCATGCGCCAGGGAGGGAGGCAGGGCGAGAGAGAGGGACTGAGAGAGACAGGGGAGGCCTAGGACAGAGAGAGGGGGGGAATATAAGGGGGGAATCAGAGACAGAGAGATGGGGGTGGAGAGAGAGAGGGGAGAGTGAGACAGAGAGAGACGGGGAATACATACACACACACAAACGTACACACACAAATACATACAAACAAGCATACACATACATACACAAACACATATACATACACAGACACACACACATTCGTACACAGACACATACAGACACACACAGAGACACACAAACATACATACACATACATACACACACATACACATATATACACACACAAAACACATTATCACATTACCAACCCTTACATACCCACACTTCCTCACATCTCCTAAATAGGGCACAGCAACGCGTGCCGGGTACAGCTAGTAACTATATAAAAATGTAGATAGAATAACATAACATGATTTGCTCTTCATCTCTAGGTCTACCACCGAAGATGAAGCATTTTCTGAAAGCTTGAGCCCATAGAGGAAGCAGAATTTCATTTATTTATTTATTTATTTACTTTGCTTCTAGACCGCCTCTCTCAGCCCGAAGGTGACTCGAGGTGGTGTACATATAGCAGGAACTGCTCAAGACAAACAAATCAACAATTATCAATACAATTTCATGGAAAAGTTTGTTAAAAATAGAAATGTGGGGTAATACATATGTTTTAGTTCTTTTGTTGCCAAAAAAAGATTTTTTGTTACTTTAAGAATATAAAGAATAGGGTTTCCGGTTCCGCTATGGAGGTGAGTGAAGCAACCTAGGAGGGCTCCTGGAGTTGAAGCTCAGAAAACTGGGTTCGGGAGATTTTCCCCGCCTGTGCCTGGAAGGAAAAAGAGGCAGAAGGTCCAGGGTCCAGAAGACTCCCATCTTGGTCAAAGCGGGGCCCCCTCAAGGGACCTGGCGAGATCAAGACGCGGGAGCGGAAGAGGACCTGAGGGAACCCAGAAGAGCTATCCCGGCAAAAGCTGAGGGAAAACTCGCCCCGGCGGACTTCACTGACACGCGCACTCTCAGGGGAAGAGGGAGCAAGGAAATACAGCGCCAGCACCGTTCCCGTCCCCGCTGCGGTAAGAGAGAGGGATACTGAAGGGGCAGAAGAGACAGGAGGGGAGAGAAGAGGGCTTTACTAATCGGAAGACATAACCGGAACCCCCCCCCCCACCCTGCCCAAACAAAAGCGGCCAGAACGAACAACGGAAATAGCCGAAAGAGAAAGAACTAGACGTACCTCAATCGAGAGTGGTGAATTGGAGCATTTGAGGTCCTGGACTGGGAAGGGAAAATGGCGGCGACATCCAGAGACGACAGGAGAGAAGATCTGATAAGCTGTCCTTTGTGATATAAACAAGATGAGCCTGGGAAAGACAGAAGTAGGTGGAGCTAGGAGGAACACAGAGTGAGTCGGGAAGAAGAAGACAACCTCCGGGAGGCAGGAAGAGGGAAAAGACTTGTGATCACACAGGAACGTTACGGCGACTGAGGGAAAGACCCGTGCAAGGGAAAGACCTGCACAAGAACCGGCCAGAGAGAGAATCAAGGAAGGGACGCAAGAAGAGGACTCCAGCCGTAGTCACTGAATACAGGGGAGAGCCTGCAAAGACGGGAAAACCATAGAAGGAAACCAGAAAGGACGGGGAAAGGACGGGAGAAGAGAAGGCAAGGTAAAACCTGAAGCTCTCTAACCAGTAGGGCCCCTAGAGAAGATAGGAGAAGATAGGAAGATAGGAAGAGTGGATAAGGGAAGGGCAGAACACAGACCACAAAGTGGGCCCCCTAGTGGATATAGGAAAGATTGCAGCATTTAAGAAAAAGAAGTCCAAAATAAGCCCAGCAGGGCATGACATGATAATCATGAGTACCAGAGCTAAAGATAAAGAGAGAGACAAAAGAATGGAACCAGTTAGAAGACCCTCAGGAGCAGGGATAGGGGAGATTAGCCTAAGAGAAATCTTGCTAGAAATCCAGGAAGTTAGATCGGCAATTCGAAATGGGGATGAGGAAAGAAGGAGAATGAGAGATGAACAAAAAGGAGATCTGAAAGAAATGAAAAGTGAATTGAAAGGAGATTTAAAAGAAATGAAAAAAGGAATGATGGATATGAATAAAAAAATGACGGAGATGAATCACCAAATCACTGATCTTAAAAAGGAAAACAACAAATTAAGGCTCAAACAAAGAGGCCAACTAGAAAAAATTAAGGAGCTCGAGATAAAAACACAAGACCTAGAATATAAGCTGACCTTGACCGAGATACATCAGAAAGAGTTTCAACTGCGCTATAGAGGGATCGAGGAGACAGAGGAGGAGAAATTAAGAGAATCCATTCTAACAATAACATCGAAAATATTGGACAGTACAGAGGAGGCCCTAGCAGGAAAAATTGACAGAGTTTTCAGGGTCACCTCGAATTTTACCAAAAAAAACAACTTGCCCAGAGACATTATAGTGAATTTTTCACTCAAAAGTTTGAGAGATGAAATTCTTAAATGGTGTAACAGAAGATCTGCTTCCTTTAGAGGAAAGAAAATTACCATCTTGAAAGAAATCCCAATGTCGGTGCTTCAAAAGAGAGGCGATTACTACTTCATAACAGACGTCTTAAAGAAACACAACATAAGGTATAGCTGGGAAAGAAGAGAAGGTATTATGGTGTCTTACAGAGGAAGAAACCATTGGTTAACAACTGAACTGAAAGCGAAAGAATTCCTCAGAAAATTCGAGGAGGACCTGGGAAGAGATCCACAAAACACAGAAGAGAGAAGTGCATCTCCGCGAAGTTACCTTGTGGAAAGACGCCCCTCACTCTTTAAGGGATCAGAGAGGGAAATAGGGAGGAAAGAAGAAGACGAGACGTTAGAAGACGGCGAGGACGGTCCAGATTCGGAAGCAGATCCAGATCCAGAGGATTCGGAGGAGGAGAACTCTAACACTCTAAGAAATCAAGAAGACCAACCTACAGGGACGGAGTAAATGGACTTAAGGGGTTTATCCTGGAATGTTAACGGGTTGAACAGTGGGAATAAGAGGAGGAGAGTGTTTCATAATTTAAAGAAAGAAAATGCAAATGTAATCGGGCTACAAGAAACTCATATTAAGAATGAAGATGTAAAATATTTGAAAAACACAAAGCTGGGGCAAGAGTTCATTGCAGCAGCAGGGGAAAAGAAAAAAGGAGTGGTTTTGTATATAGACCCGGTGCTCAAACCGGAACTAGCTTTCGTAGATAAAGAGGGAAGATTTGTGGGGGTATTAATCAAAAGCGATCTAGAAAGTGTTTTGATTTGTAATGTCTACGCTCCGAATGGATGTAAATCCAAATTTTTCCAGAAACTGGGGAAGATTATGTTCAAGGTTGTGCATGATACCTGTATATTGCTTGGGGACATGAATGGGGTCATAGACCCGAAAATTGATAGAAACCCGGGAAAGGGAGTCAGAGGGAACCAAAAGGGGAAACTGCCAAAAAGTTTTTTTGACCTCCAAGAAAATTTCAAGTTGAAAGATATTTGGAGGGAAAGACATCTGGGCGAGAAAGATTTCACTTTCTTCTCAGATCGACATAAATCATGGTCTAGAATTGATCTCTTCATGATTTCCGGCTACCTGATCCCACTAGTAAAGAAGACAAAAATAAATGCTAGGACAATATCAGATCACTGCCAGATCACACTGGAATTGAGAAATCGTCAGAGGGAATTCCACTGGAAACTCCCAAATTTCATTATAGAGGACAAAGAAATAAGAGAAGAAGGGAAGAAAATGTTAAAAGATTTTTTTGAGATAAATTGTAAAGAAAATGATAACACTAAACTAATATGGGATACGAGCAAGGCCTTTATACGAGGCTTCTTCCTTAAGAAACAGACCCTCAAGAAAAGATTGAGAGAAAAAGAATTTAAAGAGACAAAAGAGAAACTGGACTGCGCAGAAAAAAAACTAAAGACAAACCCCAACAATGAGAAGTACAGAAAAGAAGTAAGTCTTTATAAAAAAAACAGCTAGAATTCTTAGATCTAAGGAAAATAGAAAAAAAATTGAAATACTTAAAACAGAGACAATTTGAATCAGCAAATAAGACGGGTAGGTTCCTGGCACAACAGTTGAGAGAGAAGAAAGAAAGAAGTGTAATAAAAAAGATAAAAATAGGGCAGAGGGAATACACAGGAGATGAGGAAATAAGAGAAGCATTTGCTAAATTTTACCAGGAATTATATAAAGAGGAAGAAATAAATAAAGATGATATTTCTAAATACATAGGGGATTGCAGAAGAGAGAAGATTACAGAGGAAGAAAGAGAGAATCTTAATAGAAAAATCACCAAAGTAGAAATACTAGAAACAATAAAAGTCTTGAAGAGAAACAAAGCGGCGGGACCTGATGGGTTCACCGCAGAATACTATAAAGAATTCCAGGACGAACTGGCAGTGATACTAGAGAAGTTATTCAATGACATCTTACAACAAGGCACAATTCCGGAATCATGGAAAGAATCAAACATAACCTTAATAGAGAAGGCAGGGAAAGACCCTGAGGATCCGGCGAACTACAGGCCCATCTCCTTACTAAATTTCGACTATAAAATTTTTACTACAATTCTGGCTAACAGGTTCAAATTTTTTTCTAAACAATTGGATCAAAGAGGATCAAAATGGGTTCTTACCAAAAAGACAAATTAGAACTAACATTAGATATATAATTGACATAATAGAATATTACGAAAAAAACAATGATAGGGAGATGGGCCTGATGTTCTTAGACGCCGAGAAGGCATTTGATAGGGTTAATTGGACTTACCTCAAAATATTACTAGAGGAGCTAGATATAGGCTTTCAGATTAGAAATGCGTTCCAGGCTATCTACGGGACCCAAAGGGCAAAGATCATTGTCAATCAGAAGAGATCAAAGGAGGTGGAAATCTCTAAGGGGGTGAGACAGGGGTGCCCACTATCACCTTTGTTATTCATCTTGTCGTTGGAAATTCTCCTAAATAAGATAAGAGAGGATGAACATCTAAAGGGCCTACGGATCAAAAATGCTAATATAAAAGTCAAGGCATTTGCTGACGATGTCGTATTTATAATAGAAAATCCAACAGAGTCAATAACATCATGGATCCAAAAGGTAGAAGAGTATGGCAATGTATCAGGATTTAAGATCAACAGGGGGAAAACCAACATCCTAGTTAAAAACTTACCCGAGGTTAAAAAACAAACACTCCAACGGCTGTCAGGTATGCAGATCCAAGAGCAGGTCAAATATCTGGGCATCGATTTAACACCAAAAAACTCTAAATTATTTAAAAATAATTATACTGAACTTTGGATGAAAATTAAAAGGGATATGGGGAGATGGCAGAAGCTAAATCTCTCCTTCATGGGGAGAATAGCCGTTGTGAAGAAGATGATTCTTCCGAGAATTAATTTCCTATTCATGGTTTTACCTATCATCAAAAACGATAAGATATTTAGAGAATGGATGGGGATATCTCCAAGTTTATTTGGGATGGCAGAAAACCTAGAACTAGAATGAAAACTCTTCAGGACTTACCGGAGAGAGGAGGACCTGGGGTCCCAAATCTCAGGCTCTATCACGAAGCTAGCTGCCTAGTTTGGATAAAGGAGTGGATCCAACTCAAAAATCAAAATCTATTAAACTTGGAGGGACACGACCTGAAATATGGCTTCCATTGGAGGGACACGACCTGAAATATGGCTGATATATGACAGGAGGAAGGTAGATGCAGCCTTCAATAACCACTACATAAGAAAGTCATTATTGAGGGTCTGGGCTAAATACTCCAAAGAAATGTGGGGGCAAAAGATTCCGTTATGGACCTCAGCAAACGAGGCATATAGAATCAGAGAACTAGAAAACAAGAATTGGATAACTTATAAAAACTCATTAAAATGGAATGGGAATACATATGTCTTGAAAACGAAGGAGGAACTAGAGGTAGAGGGGATTCACGTGGGATGGTTCCAATTCCTCCAAATGAAAGAAAAATTCAAAGAGGACCAAAAAAGGGAATTTATAGCGGAGGAGTCAGAATTAGAAAACAAAATTTTAAAAGAGGATGAGAAGATGCTAGGAAAGATCTACAAAACCTTGCTCCAACTAGACACAGTCAACAACCAAAAGAGAGAGTATATGGAAGAATGGTCTAGGAATGTAGGGTTTAAGATAAAAACCAAGACCTGGAAACATATATGGTGCAACAATATTCAGAAATCCCTGAGCAACTCGTTCAGAGAAAACTGGGTGAAGATGGTGTACCGGTGGTACCTCTCCCCAGAAAAATTAGCAAAAATGTATAGAACCGACCCGAAGTGTTGGAAGTGCGACAACAAAAACGGGACTTTTTTCCACCTCTGGTGGACTTGCCCAAAGGTAGCCAAATTCTGGACAATGATACAACAAGAGTTACAGAAAATGCTTACAAGCACACTAGAGAAAAAACCAGAAATCTTCCTATTGGGAATCTTACAGGAAGAGATTCCGATAATGTAGAAGAATATAACATTAATGGGAATAACAGCTGCTAGGATATTATTAGCCAAAAACTGGAAGTCCCCCATTATCCCGATCAAAGAGGAGTGGTTTATGAAGGTCTTGGAAACAATTCAGCTAGAATGGTTAACTGAAAGATTAAGAAACAAAAACAAAACCAGGCCAGAAGAAACAGAATGGGGGGTAGTACGGCAATACTACAGAAGAGAATATAATGTTGACTTGATTCTAAAGTGATTATAAAGACATGCTCTTCTCTTCCCCTATACAGGCAGTATAAGGGAAAGTACATCAGAAGCGAGGAGGGAGAAAAGACAATTTCGGACATTCCCCGCTCCCCATTCAACCTCTTTCTCACCCTTTACACACACTTACCTTCTTGGGTAGCCACATCTCTTTTCGAGCAACTCTTTGCTCATTCCGGAATTTAAATGTACTCTCTGTTTATGTAATATGTTTGTCACTACTTGTTTATTGTCTGTCTTTTACTGAAAACCAATAAAGATTTTTTAAAAAAAAAAAGAATATAAAGAATACTTTAATAACTTAGTTTACTTATTGATTAAGTTTGCAAAGCATAAACATAGTTTCCTCACAAAAATGCCATGTTTGATCGGTAAATTTATTTATTTATTATTTATTTATTTATTCAAACTTCTCTATTGCCACTCCTCAAAGGCTCAGGGCGGTTCACAACACAAAACAAAATAACTAACATAACCAGAGTAAAAACAGTTTAAAATCGCATTAACAAAATTCGAAAGCTAGCTGAAACAGATGTGTTTTACAAGCCCTACGGAAAGATAGTAAGTCCCATTGAGCTCGTAATTCTGGAGACAGGGAATTCCATAAGGATGGTGCCACAATCATAAAGGCCCTGCGCCTAGTTGCTGTCAAACAATAGGTTTTAAAATTGGAAATATCCAACAGATCTTGGTCTTCCGAACAAAGTGATCTCTGGGGTTGGTAGGGGGTCCCTCAATTACACTGGCCCCTGACCATATAAGGCCTTGAAGGTAAGAACCATCACTTTGAATCAGTAGCCAATGCAACTGCTGCAGGATTGAAGTTATATGACACCTCGTCGGCTCCCCGGCAAGAAGTCGAGCCGCAACATTTTGCGCCAGCTTGAGCTTCCGGATCACCGACAGAAGTAGGCCAATGTAAAGGGCATTACAGTAGTCCAGTCTTGAGATGACCGTAGCCTGGATCACCGCAGCCAGATCGCTCTTGGAGAGATAGGGAGCCAGTCGTCTAGCCTGATGCAGATGGAAAAATGCAGTTCTGTTCACAGCAGAGATCTGAGCCTCCATTGTCAGCAGAGGGTCCAAAAGGACTCCCAAGCTCTTTACCAATGATGACGGGCATAATGCTTTGCCATCCAGGGTAGGCAACTGGATATATCCTCTGCCTGGACGACCTTGCCTTAGGATTTCCGTCTTCGCTGGCACACAACCACCCAGTAAGGGCCTCAAGGCACTGATGGAAATTATTGGGTACAGAGTCCGGTCGGCCTTCCATCCTCAGAACAAGCTGAGTGTCATCAGCATACTGATACCTAAGCCCAAAACTTCACACCAGCTGAGCAAGTAGTCGCATATAGATGTTAAATAGCAGAGGGGAAAGGATGGCCCCCTGAGGGACCCCACATATGGACCCCTCTTGGAGACCAGCCCACCCCTCTCCACACACTGTCCCATATTGTGGAGAAAAGAGGACAACCAATTCAGGGCTGTCCCCCTAACCCCAGCCACGGCAAGGCGGTGGATCTGAAGATTATAATCGACCGTATCAAATGCTGTCATGAGATCCAATAATATGAGCAGTCCTGATCCACCCTGGTCAAGCTGGCAGCGGGGTTGATCTATGATGGAGACCAGCACAGTCTCCATCCTGTGCCCCATACGGAAGCCGGACTGGAAGGAATCTAGTTCGGCTGTGTCATTTAGTAACTGCTGCAACTGCTCCACTACTGCCCTCTCAATCACCTTGCCCAGAAATGGAAAGTTCAAAACCGGGCGGTAACTGGAGGGAACAGAACGACCTACGTCCGGTTTCTTCAGCAGTGGAGAAACCGTAGCCTCTTTTAAACCCTCTGGAAAGCAAATGGCAAAATGGTGCATGTCCAATCCTGGTTCTTTTCAAGTGAATTCATGGGACAAATTGTTATGTTATAAACTCAGAGCAGAAATAGTCTCCATCTCTCCTTTTTCCTCCAGCATCACTAAAAACACTGCTGTTGAGTTGGATGGGTTTGCTCTGGATAAAATATTGAGGTTTTGTAGGAAGTGACAATTACCTCTTCTGAGACATACAGATTTTTCCATCAGCCCAGGTATATATTTAAATCCTGATCTTTACATTTTCAATTCAGGACCATTTCACACAAGGCTTTTAGGCTGCCATCATTTTGATATGCGTAAGTTGTTTTTTGTGTAGAGTGAATGTTAGGTCCTGTTTGGCTTGTTCACAGGCTGAAATTAAGTTCCTTTTATCACATTGCTTCCTTCAACTGGAAGAATCTGGTTTTTATTTTTTTTAAGGCTGCTGTGAATTAAAGGGGTGGAGAAAATGCAGAAGCTTTGGCATGCTGTGGGAATGGAGCAGCAGCATGATTTGGAGTATGTGTTTTGATCACACCCCTTAGATTTTTACTGGGGAAAGAGTGCAGTAACAACAGCAAGGGGGGCAAAGGGAAGAGATTGTTTATATACTGCATTTCAAATCACTGACAAAAGCTACATAAAAGGGGTAGAAAACAGCCTTCATCCCTGGTTTATCGACAATATTTCCTTTGGTGGTGAAAAAAAGGGTATAACCTCACTAGAAAACCTGCAATTGCTCTCGGAGAAGAGTGTAGCAGGGAAAATTTGTCTCCCTACTTACAAAGTTAATCCTGTCTCAGCTCTGTGAACCAAACATAACAGAATACATACCCAAACATCAAAAGTGTGATCTACAATTCTGATTGCAGCTTATATAGGAAAAACAATGATCTAATAATTCCAAAAAGTCCTAGGTATGCAAGAGACCTTTGTCTTTGGCAGACACAAAAACACTTATTTTTAGAAAAAGGAAAGGAAAAAGAAATCCAAGATGAATTGAATACTAATTTTGAAATGTGGTCCAATTACACATAAGTGTAATCTGAGCTAAACATACCAGCCATTTCTGCTTCTTTTAACTTTCATGTTTATTGTCTTTGTGGACTTCTAAAACATTTGACTATACATTTAGGTTGAGAGCAAATTCTTTATCTTCTGGCATACCCATTCACATTTATTTATTTGTTTGTTTTGAGTAAGTATTTTCAAATATAAATCAGTTGTCCTATATAATCATGCAAAAGTCTTTAAAAATAGTCAAATAATCAATCCTCCCAAAACACACTGAGTAATGTACCTTAACTCTTATAAAAGGAAAGGAACTATCTCATTCTCTGAGAGCTTCCTCTGTCCATGGATAACCTAAAAGAAGCACCACCCTACTCTAATCTCTTCATCATGATGTCACTTCTGGACTTTCTGAATGCCTGGTTGGGGAAATGATGGTGGAAGTTAGGGCAGTCTTTTCTCCTATCCGTGGAATGACCCTCAGCTTATCCAGAAATTGTCTCAAACCATAATCTACAATTTTGGCCCCAAAGTCTGTTACAATACTAGTATTAAATTATTCATGGTGTGGAGAAACCGACCTCTCCCCCCCCCCTTTCATAATACTAAAATACTGGAACCTAAATAGAATGAAATCAATAGCAGGAGGCATATTATACATAAAATATGAAATTCAGCAATACAGGAGGTAGCGATGGGATCTAACATGAGGATTTGAACTACTATTAGCTACATTAATGGAAGTTAAAGCTATCTACTGCTACTGGTTAACAGTTGTAATGGCTTACATATATTAACCTCAGGATAATGGAAAGCATTTTTTTTGTTACAGGCACCAGAGGGGGCAAGGGATTGTGCCTTCAGATCTTGCTTATGGGTTTCTCATAGACCTCTAGTCTAACTGATCTGATGTAGAAGGACATTCATAATGTTCCTATATGAGTAAATCTAATTATAGGCAGACACATTTTGAATAAGGCCACACTAAGTAAGCATATGTTATTTATCATTTTCTCAGTGATATGCTAATAGTAACTTATTTGTATTATCTGTTATGAAATCATGTTTTAGGCAGACTTCTGAGTTAATGATTTCTTTTAATTGCTCTGATATATTTTTTTAAAAAAACAATTAGCTTGCAATGACAGAACAGATGGATGTGCAAATCTGTTGGTTCTGTGTCTCCCTACTAATATATTTTGGTTCTGGCTGATGGTGTTGCTTTGGTTTCTTTTAATTACCACATCAAACAATAGTGATTCTTAAGACAACTAGTCATCTTGAATATCTGTTTTAATAGGGGCATTGTGTGCTCCTATAGCCAGCTATCTTAGTTTATGCCAGGAAGAAGATATTCTGAATGTTTGTGTGTAATTCAAGCAGTTGACACTCAAGAACATGGAACAGTACAATAATAATAATAATAATATATTTATATCCCACCACCATGTCACAGAAGGGAATCAGGGAAACTTACAAAGGCACTCGGGTGCATATATAACATACAACAGGTAAAAATTGTACATAAGTATAAAACAAGTTACATAAAATTATAACAACCCATCAACACATCTAGCTTAAAATAATACAATTTTAACAGTAGATAAAACTAGCTGCCATCTCCCGACCACTGCCGACACCTGAGCCCCAAGCATCAGTGATGAGTCCAGGAGGATGCCCAGACTGTGGACCTATGTCCTCAGGGGGAGTGTAACCCTGTCCAGCACAGGTTGCTACCTATACCCCAAGTGGCTTCACAACTGACCAGGAGCACCTCTGTCTTGTCTGGATTAAGTCTCAGTTTGTTGGCTCTTATCCAGTTCATCACAGCTGTCAAACATTGATCCAGGATCTGTGGAGCTTCCTTGGAATGAGGTGGAAAAGAGTAGTAGAGTTGTGTGTCATCTGCATAGAGATGGCACCCAACTCCAAAACTCTGGATGACCTCACCCAGTAGTTTCCAATAGACATTGAAAAGCATGGGGGAAAGAATGGAACCTTGCAGGACCGCACAGGTCAACGGCCAGGAATCCAAGCAGGTGTCCCCCAGCATCACCATCTGGGTGCGATCCTCCAGGAAGGAGCAGAACCACTGCAATGCAATATCCCCAAGACCCATTCCGGAGACCTGTTGGGCCTGTGGCTTCAGGATTGTGGGATCTTGAGTGCAAGGGGATGGAAATTTGCAGAGGCAGAACAGTTTCTCTTGGGAGCTAGCCTGTTTGAAGTTGGTGGAGCTCAGAGATAAGACACTTGTGCTAGCTTAGAAGGAATGTTAATTGGCAGGTTCAAGGCCTTTGCTTCATGCTGCAGCTTGAGAATGTCAATTCATGAGAAGCAAAAGAGAAATCTAGTTTGGAGTTTTTAGCTTTGCTCATGTTTTTGGGAAATTTAGATTGACAACAATTTTGCAACTGAAAATCCATGGATTTCTAGGCTCCTTGGCTCAGCGGGGGCTTCAGGAAACCTTGTTCTTGCATTCTTAGTTTTAGAGTTTTGTGCTGGATTTAAGACTTTGTTCTCCTTTTAGAAATATTCTGGCTTTGTGGTATTTTGGACATTGCTTTTGCTTGATTCATCTGGAGTCTTTATAGCATTCCTTTCACCTTTGGTTTATGAAACATTTTTTTTTGGATTATTGATTGCTAATTACTACGACTAACCTTTTTACCCTTTACTGCTTATTGCATTGTGCGGTTTTTATAATAAAAAGACTGTATATCAAGTTACTGGTGTTGTGTGAGTAATTTAGAGGGCCCAGTTTCCCTGGAGTGCGACAAGACCTGACTCAGAAGTTCACCATGGTTGATGATATCTAAAGCCCCTGAGATGTCCAGGAGAACCAACAGGGACACACTCCCCTTGTCTAGTTCTCTGTGGAGGTCATCCACCAAGTCGACCAAAGCTGTCTCCATACCATGACCAGGCCTAAAACCAGACTGCGATGGATCAAGATAATTGGGTTCTTCTAAGAACCCCTGGAGTTGAGAGGTCCCATCATATACATTGGCATAATATAATGATGTCTCTGTGTGTGTGTGATTTTAAAAACTAATTTCAAGCTATGGATGCAGAATTTGTGGATACAGAGAATTGACTTCATGTCATATCTGAATAATGTCTATGATTATTTTCTTTTTGCAAAATTGCTATCCCTTCCCTCCATTTTTTATCATTACTCTCCTCTCCTTGAGACCAAACAGACATTTGTTTAACAATGACATCTGAGGTCCACTCTTCAATTGCATGGTTCCAACCCATGGGATCCCAGTGGGCATTAGATTGCTTTGGCTGAGAATACTGAATGCAATTCATCCAATTGCCGGTCCCTCTTAAGTGCTATAATTCTGTAACATGAATAGGGTTGTGTTGCATGTGATAATAAGGAAGCATATAGCTGTCAATGCAAATGTTTCCCAGGCAATATTAATGTTTAAATATGATTACTTTTGTTCTTTCAGGAGATTGAAGTTGAGTGGTAGAATGTTGTACTGTGGCTTGTAAGGACAGAGTCATGTATGCTGATTTGAGGTTACTGGAATAAAGACAGGACACAAATAGACACATTAAAAATCTACTCTCACATTCCCTATTAGTGCTATTCAAAAACAATGTGTGTATTTTTAAAAATACCTTAAATGTACACTTAAACTTCTGATTTTGAAACACAATCCTCAGATAAAACAGGTGATCAAAGAGCATATCAATGTTTAAAAACACTGGAGAGAGAATGGTGTTTTGTAGGATGATATATAACAGATCCTTTTTTGAAGAGCAGCTATCCCCAAGCACCACCACCCAGAACCTGTCTGAGAGGTACAATCGGAGTCATGGCAACACAGTGCCTCTGATTCCCAGCCCTTTAAGGGATTCCAGAAAGATACCATGGTCAACATTATTGAAAGCCACTGAGAGATCTAGAAGTTCCAACAGGGACACACTCCCCCATCAGTGTTGACATGAAGATCATCCACCATAGCAGTCTCAGTTCCATATCCTGCTCTGAAGCCAGTTCAAAATGGATCAAAGAAGTCATCCAAAACAGCCTGGAGTTGGAGTGCAAATATGTCCAATAATATATTAGCTTGAAAATGAGTTTTCAGCTTTGCCCTGGATTTTATTGTAGGCAGAATTCAATTTCCAATAGCTGCCATTTCTACACCTTGTTTCTAATATGCCAAATAAATTATTTATTTTTGCAGGATGTGCCAAGCTAATACAAAATGGCCACATTGATGATCATTAACAATCGGATATACAGCCTTGTCACACTGGGTTTTTTGGCCCAGTTTTTCTAGTTATTGCCGGGGCCTGCCAAACATCACCAGACAATGTTTGCTTGGCCCCACCCACATTCCTCCTGAAGTGGAGGAGAAGTGTTGCACAACACTTCCTCCTCCACAATGGACAGGAAAGTGGGGTTTTTTTGGGTCTTTCCATCAGAGCTGTCCGCACTTGCCTCTACTTTTCCCCATCTGATAGGAACAGGGCACCAATGTGTCTTGTTCCACCCTCATCATATGATGGGAGAAGGAGGGAGGGCATGAAGGGAACCACGAGGCACCCAGCATGCCTTTCTTTTCACCGGCAAGTGCGGGTGAAACGGCATTGTCCGAGGAGCTGTGTGAAGAAATGCATAGGTGGTATTACTTTTTCAACACTCCAATTCAGCCTTAATGGAAATATGCTAAAAGATGCTGGTGTTATTATAAACTCTATAGGATATGCTTAATTGCATGGCTTGGATTCAATTCAGAAACAGCAGACAAAACTCTAAGAAGGTAGATTAGCAATGTAGCTTAATTTTACTAAGTTAACAGCATTGATTATCTAGCAAATTGATTCATGTTTATTATTATTTTTAGAAAATAGGAGAAAGCAGCAGATAAATTTGTTTTGTTTCTCCCCGTGGAGACTTTTGACTATTTAATTAAAGGCCTCATTGCTTCATCATTAAATTCAAAGGAGCATATCTAATGCGAGCACTTAAATGTAATGTCACTCATTAGTCTTTAATGAAGAGAAACTTATTCTTTCTCTGAAGAACAGCTGTAAAATTGTGTCTATGTCACCAACAGAAACATATATTCTGAAGGTTATTAATGTGCATTTAGAGATTTTAAAAGAAGGCTGTGCAATGTGTACTGTATATATAGAACATTTAAAAAAGAAACAAATTGGTTTCATTCACAAAAGGTTAATTAATACTGTTAGTTTTGTAACTATGTGACATCGTAAATCTGTGTCTTTCACCAACAAATAAGAAATCTTAATAATTGTTGGTGACAGGAAAAATAAATCAAGATAAATCCATGGGGTCATGTATAGGAATATGCTATTTAGGAATAGTAGGAGGGAAAGTTAGTTCCCACTTTCTGGTTTTTATTCTATGTCATTTTTGATCAACAACACCTTTATTTGTTTCCTGCTTTCTGTATGTACACATTATAATTATAGTTGAATTGTTTTATACAATCAGGTCTAGTGCTAAGAGTTAATGCCACAGAGCAAAGAGGTCTTTGGCTTAGATGCTGCTTCTCCTTGGTTGCTATAATGTCCATCCATCTGAGCTCTCTGAGCAGTCACATAGAATCATGGCATCATAAAGTTGGAAGAGACCATCTGTCTTTTCCAAGTCTGTGATTCAGTCCTACCTCCAGCCATGTAGGAATCTACAACTGAAGCACAATCAAATGTACAATCAAAGCTTAAAGCACCCATGATGCCCAACCAGCCCTTGTTTAAAAATGTTCAAAGACAAAAGATTTCACCACACTTCAAGAAGTCTTTCACTATTGTTATCATCAGGAAGTTCTTCCTAATGTTTGGGTGGAATCTCTTCCCTGTAGTTTGAACCTTCCCTGTAGTTTGCTACGTGTTCTAGTTGCTTGAGAAGCAGAAAACAACCTTTTTCCTTCCACATGGCTATCATGTCCCTTCTTAATTTCTCTTCTATAAGTTCTATCCATTCCCTAAACCAATTCTCATAGAGCTTGGCCTGTAGACATTTGACCATTTTAGTTGCCTTCCTCTGGACACATTCCATAAGAGCACTGGAAAGAAGAAGTTTCCATGCATCTTCCTACTTACTTGGTTGGCCCATAAATGGGTGTCCTCCTTCCTCCTGAATCGGGGACAGTGAGTGGAGAGGGGAGGTATAGTTTCCGAGAGACTCCCTCTAAACTGTGGGGTCCCTCTCATTCTCTCCCCATTCTCTCCCCTTTGTTATTTAACATCTATATGCGACCACTTGCCGAACTGGTGTGGAGCTTTGGCGCTGATGACACCCAGCTGGTGCTGAGGATGGACAGCTGGTGCCGAGGATGTACCCGATAATTTCCAACTGTGTCTTGA
Source organism: Anolis apletophallus (assembly GCA_030556195.1). Lineage (NCBI taxonomy): Eukaryota > Metazoa > Chordata > Lepidosauria > Squamata > Anolidae > Anolis > Anolis apletophallus. The sequence goes on from JARBWK010000001.1 coordinate 24,536,880, forward strand.
AGCTGTGACTGGTTGGCTACGAGCCAGCCGGTTGAGCGTGAACCCATCGAAAACGGAGATCCTATGGCTGGGTCGCCGGGAGCTCTGACTGCCTACTCTGGGTGGCAAAGCACTACGCCCATCGTCCTCAGTAAAGAGTCTGGGGGTCCAGTTGGACCCGCTGTTGACAGTGGAGGCCCAGGTCTCCGCTGTCAGCAGATCTGCTTTTTTCCATGTGTGACAGGCTAGGCGGCTGGTACCCTACCTTAGCTAGCTAGGTCATTTAGGCGACGGTCATCTCGAGACTAAACTACTGTAATGCCGTTTACATTGGCCTACCTTTGACGATTATCCGGAAACTTAAACTGGTGCAGAATGCAGCAGCTAGACTCCTGGCGGGAGTACCAGCCAGGAGCCACATCACTCCAACTCTGCAGCAACTGCACTGGTTGCCAATTGAGTACTGGATCACCTTCAAAGTGTTGGTCTTAACCTTTAAGGCCTTGTATGGTCTGGGGCCGGTGTATTTGAGGGACCGTCTACTCCCATATGTTCCCCAGAGATCCCTCCGGTCGGAGGACCAAAACCTGTTAAAAGTCCCATCCATTCGGTCCATCCATCTGTCATCCACCAGGCAAAGACCCTTTTCCATCGTATCACCGAGCTTGTGGAATGCCTTGGAAGTTTGAGCTATAAACGAGCTGCCTGCTTTCCGGAAGGCCTGCAAGACAGCTCTGTTCTGGCAGGCATTCAACCCTTAGCCATGTCAATCCGTATGTTGATAGAAAAATTTGTTTTTAGGGTTTTAAAGTTTTAATGTTTTATTGTTTTTAGTGTTATGTTATCGGTATCTTGTGGCACACTGTAAACCACCCTGAGCCAATTTGGAAAGGACGGTATATAAATTGAAACAATAAATAAAAAAATAAATAAAATAATAAGAAGGCTTATCCCTTACCCAAGAGGCCACACACATGGATCCAATTTCAAGTATTCTAGTATCATTTCTATCTAATGCATTGGTTAGGGTACCAGTTTAGGAGTGGGGGATAAGAGCAAGATCAAGGGTTGCCAAATCAGCTCCAGAGAAGGTTGCTGTAACTGTAATCATCCAGACTGGGGACCGGCATGAAGAATCATTTCTGATTACATGGAGAAGTCCCTGTCAACATATTGTTTAATATTGCTTGCTTGCTTGCTTGCTTGCTTGCTTGCTTGCTTTGCTTGCTTAGGTGCTTGCGTGCGTGCGTGCGTAAGATTGTCCTCCAAGTGTGGTGTCCTGGTGGTGGGTACGTGGGTGACTGTGGAGCCCTATTCTTGACCTGCATGTTCTCCCACAGTGAAGGCATTGGTTTCCAGGTGGAAGGCAGTCCTGGTTGGGATTAGCTTGACGCACCTTCCTCTTGGCTTGTTTTCTCTCTTTCACCTTCCATTTGTGCCTCTTCAAATTCTACATCACTGCTGGTCACAGCTTACATCCAGCTAGAACGCTCAAGGGCCAGGGCTTCCCAGTTCTCAGTGTGTATGCCACAGCTTTTAAGGTTAGCTTTGAGTCCATCTTTGAATTTCTTTTCTTGTCTGCCAACATTCCATTTCCTGTTCTTGAGTTTGGAGTAGAGTAGCTGTTTTGGGGATGGTGATCGGGCATTTGGACAAATGTGGCTGGCCCAGCAGAGTTGATAGCAGAGGATCATCACTTCAATGCTGGTGGTCTTTGTTTCTTCCACCACGCTGATGTTTGTCAGCTTGTCTTCCCAAGAGATCATTCAGAGGCAACGCTGATGGAATCGTTCCAGGTGTTGCATGTGACATCTGTAGATACTTCACATTTCACAGGCATGTAGCAGGGTTGGGAGGACAACAGCTTTATAAAGAAGCATCTTGGTATCCCTACAGATACAAATGTTAACAATTCGGGTGAAAAAGTACAACAATAATCAGTTATATATCAAAATAGCATATATTCAAGTAAATACAATCAAATTGTAGGTTCAAGATGGCGACTGCTGTGGAGCTCCCTTCGGGTGAGCTCCGGCATGGCCTCTTTGATTCCCTGGATATATCGGGCCGATCCCGCCGCCCCCTCCTCGGGGAGATGGCGGTTGATTGCCAGACCCAGGGGGTCACCTTTGGCGACCCACAGACCCCGGAGAACGTAATCTGGCTGGGGAAAGCATCTGAACTACCAAGGAGGATGCCTAAGACGCCCAGGAATGGCTGGGTTATCCGACCGGTAACGGCTTCGGGTGCGCGCTTCCTGAGAAGGTTCGGTAGGAGACCGCTGAGCAAAAGTCTGCCCTTACCACCCCTAACGACCCCCTCGAAGGCAGGGCCCCTCCCAGCTCGGGAACTAATCTCCCTGAGAGGTGTGGACCCCTACGGAGCAGCTCCCCACGGAGGCCATGACGAGAGGGCCAGGACGCCACCTCTGACCAACCTGACTCCAATGCCTACGTACTGGGAAGCAGCTTGCCGGTGCCCCTTGAACCCCGAGTACCCCTGGAACCACCTCCTGACCTGCTGGATCCCAGTCAACCTGATCCCTGTCTGATCGTTGAGCTCATTGTAGAATACAATGCGCTCGCGTCCCATGTGGAGAAGTTCCGAGAGAGGTTCGGTGGTCTATTGGAGCTGACGGGCATGCCATGCCCGCAACTTCCCCGGATCCCACTCCAGGATGATGCGCCTGGCAGACCCCCCAAGCAGGCCAGCCCCCACTATGAACCCCAACTAGACCTCCGTGGTGACCCAGACTTTGCCTGGGACCACTCATGGGACTTCCCCACTAGCTCCGAGGGTGGCCCAATGCCTGCCCCTGCCAGGGAGCCGGTGGCGTCGCTGAGCCTAACCCCTGGGGGCCAGGATGACCTGCGAACGCCGAGCCCGAGCTCTGACGACCAGGGCAATCTTCCTACCTGCCCGGCCCACATCGAGGAGGCACCCGGTGCCCCCGGGGACCACCAGCCGTGTCTGGAGGACCCACTGGAGGATTTTGACATTACGGCCATCTTGGCGTTCCCCCGGAACTCCCGAGCCCGCTGGCGCCGTGCCGCGAGGAGCTGGGGGAGTCAGCTGGAGATGGAGCGACCCAACATGGCGACCGGCCTTGAAGACGCTCCACTCCACCATGTGTCCGGCCTCGAGGAGGGAGCAGGACCCGGAGATGGTTGCCCCCCGGAAGTCCCGCCTCCGGAGGACTCCATTCCCTCGGAGAACCCGGAAGTAATTCCCGCACGGAAGTCCCGCCCCTGGAGGACCCCAATGTCAACACAGTTCCTGTCCGGAAGCAGCAAGCCACCCGTAGGAGGAGGCGGCGCCGCCGAACACGGAAGCATCGAGCCGAGTGGGAAGCAGGAGGAGCCCCTTGCCGAGATGACCGAGCCCCAGGGCCCAGGCCCCCCATCGGCCCATCGGATCGGCTGGAGGGGTGGAAGAGACACCCAGCACCAAGGTTGGCCAGGCCCGGGAGGATTCCCCGGACCTTTCGACCAAGGACCTTCTGGAGCTCCAGCTATCGGCAGCTGGAATCCAGAGTGGCAACCTCAGCAGCAAGGACTGCTGCCTTGGACAGCCTGCGGACGCTTCCGACCACCCAGGGCAGACGACTTACCAGCAGTCTGCCCTCTCTGCCCTCCGCCCGCACCCTAGTGCCAGCGACCCTGCTGGGCCCTCCCCGCCTGCCTTCTTTTGACGGCGGGGTGATGTCTCAGTAGGTATCGCTGTTGGCTTCTTTCCTCCCTCCCTCCCCCCCTCTTCCTCATCCTGTGTTCTTTACCCATGTCTATTGTACTTTTGTGTTTGTTGGTGTTGCCACTGGGCACCCAAATTCTGTAAACCACTTAGAGCCTTCGGGATGAAGCGGTATACAAATGTGAATAAATAAATAAATAAATAAATAAAATTTCATACACCACAATGGGATAAAGTGAATACAATGGCAAAAGTACATAAAAGTGGACCACAAATTGAGTGCACCACTCTAAGTATCATACATCAGCAGTATACATTATAACAGGGTACATCTAATGTAAACACAATGGTAATCCATATAGAAGCCAATGGCTAAGACACAGGTGGAGTTGTCCTGGCTACTGGAACTCTACAGTTTGCATTCATATATTCAGTACCTTAATAGGCAGCTCAAAACTGTAGGGGGCAGTTGGAGGTTCCCAAGAAGGTCCGTGTCAAGTGGAAAGAAATAAGTTCACAGTTACCGCTGCAAAAATAAACTTGAAAGGATGTGTTTGTGCGGACACGCACAATGGCGTGCTGCAAGTAATGCTGGATGCTGTAGTTCACGGAGAACGCTCAACTGTGCTATTGTGCGCAACGCACATGTGCGGACATGCCTGTGGGCGAGCTGCAAGGGCTACTGGTCTTGGTAGTTCAATGTGAATGGGGCCCAGGAAGCGTTTGGCAGTATCTGTGAAGCTGACGAATGCAGCAAACAGTAAACAATGGTCCCAAAAAGCCTCACAAGAGTGAGGAAGATGGGGGGGATGCCTGACGGCGGGAGCTCACTCCAAGGCCGGCGGAGGGCCGTTTCGTCACTAGGACTTCTTTAGAGGCAACATATATGAACAATAGGCGTCCTCAAGGGTGATCAATCTAAATAACAGTATAATTATATTAGAACCCAAATGAACGGAGTGTGGGGAGCATATGGAATTAAATAATGATAAAATAGTTACCGTCACGAGCATTTCAATTCACATGGAGGACGGACCATCCTATCAGCAGGAAATGGCAATGGGTGAGAGTTACAAGGAGGCTTATATAGGGAATGACACTGTAGGATTTAAAGGGAATGCACTTCTATTTGTGAGAGTTACAAGGAGGCTTATGCAGGGAATGACACTGTAGGATTTAAAGGGCAAGCACATCTATTTGTTTAAAAGGGCATTGATAGAAAGGGGGTCATTGAGGCCTCCCATTTGCTTCTCAGTGGCTAATTGAATTATCCAGTGGGTTTCTCTTCTTTTTAGCAAGGACACCATGTCTACATGTGGGGAGCCTTTCACTTTTTCCAGGACCTGGATTTTAATGTGGTCGAAAGTATGATTATTAGCAGTACAATGAGAGTAGAGTGTTGAGTCCATGGCCTTCAATTTAATCTTGGACTTGTGCTCCAAGGGGCGCTCCCTAAGGCTCCTAGTGGTGTATCCAGTGTACTGCAAGGAGCAGCTACATTCTAATAAGTAAATAAGTCCTGTGGTCAAACAATTTGCAAAAGATTTAAGTTTGAATTGTCTATGGTTGGTGGTACTCACTACTACTTTCTGTTGTCTGATGTTCTTACATATGCTGCAAGAACCACAGGGGTAGGTACCCACAACTAGGGAACTCTTCAAAAGAGGCTGTTGAAGATTGGTGTGCGAAAGGATGTCCCCAATATTTCTGGTCCTTTTGTGAGCCAGCATGGGGAACTCTTCAAGCCCTTGTATCTCAGATACAAGGGGCCAGTAGCTTCTCACAATCTTAACCATCAGATTTTTGTGCAGGCTTAGAGTAAGTGGCCAAACTGATTTGGTGTTTTATTTCAGTGTCAATGTTGACTTTTGTGGAGAGGTGGCTGCCAAGGTAGTGGAAATTGTCAACATTTTCTAATCTTACACCATTAAGCTGTATTTCTGGCATTGCAGATGAGTTGGTGGGTGACTTCTGAAAGAGCACTTTGGTTTTCTCAATGTTCAATGACAGGCCGAGCTTCTCATATGCTTCTGTAAAGGAGTTTAGAGTGGCTTGTAGGTCTTCTTCTGAATGTGCACGAACAATGTTGTCATCAGCATATTGGAGTTCTATAACAGATGTTGTTGTAACCTTGGTTTTGGCTTTCAGTCTACTGAGGTTAAATAGCTTGCCATCTGTCTGGCTGTCGCCCTCCAGGACACTTGGAAACCTCCCTTGATAAACCACACGTTCAGCTGAGGTACAACAGGTTTATTTAGAATAATTGGATATAGGAAAGAGGCTAGAAGTCAAGCTAAGATGCCTTTAATGTGGCACCGGTAAAATAGCAGCACTGTTCAATGGTAGCAGCAATTGGATATAGTCCCGTGGCAACCAGGGATTAAGCAGGATACAAAAGGCAAAGTCTTTCTGTAGCAATCAGGAGCAAAGCAATCAAGGCAAGCGGCGACCCAAGCGGGCTAGATCCAAAACAGCCAGCAAGCTGGCAGGTAAAGTCTTGAGCAGGAAGGCCGCAAGGCCCGTCCAGGAATCCATGATCAGGAGATGCAATAGTTGGCACGAGATGGGCAGCTTTTCCAAGACCAAACGGTTATAGTGTCCAAACCCTTTGATCTATCGACGTGACTGCATCGAACATCATGGTTCTCATGATGGGCTGCAGCTGCTGTTTAGGTAAACCTCAGAGGCAAAGTATGTGCTCCCAATTAGTGCCCACATCTGTGAAGAGGAGGCAGTGGAGGTCCTGGTCCCAAGCGCTTCTGCTTATCGCTAGAAATAACAGCCGCGGCCTTGAATGTTTGAACCGGTTTGCATTGTGCTGAATTCACTTGGGAAAGGCAGGCAGACTTAGAGGATTTTTGGATGCCAACATGGCTGCAGTGTGGTTCTGGGGAAACTGAGGCCTGGAGCCTGACACTGATATAATATAACAAGGCCGGGGGGAAAGGGTCAGAATCCTGTGGGTATTTTACAAATATGAAAGCAGTTAGACTTTTTTTGTCTTCTGTGGGATAGCTATCTTCATTTCAAGGTTGCATATAATGTTATATTCAACATGGACAGACTTATTGCAAGCAGATATGAATGCACACACATTGTGCATGGACATTCGGCTGCATGTTTATTTTCAATGTGGACATTTGGCTGTGAATTTACTTGCCCAGTGTCATAGCTTATTAACAAGGCAGTGTCAACAAGGCAGTGATATATTATCACTCACAGTGTGATCATTATTTTTGACCTGTTTTAGCACTGGACCCCCTTATGTGTACTGAGGAAAAATGATGAAATGTACGACTTGAAAGAGGAAAAAACTAAGTGAAATTTTAAGGGCCTTTCCAACATTCGTATTTTTCACAGAAATAGTCCACAACATTCTAGAGCATATTTTTATTCTCTCAATCCCACAAAACCAGAGTTGCCATTTCAGTTCTCCTGCTGAATTGCCTTGCATCTTTTTTAATGATGATGATCAATTATTTAAGTGCCACCTGATTCTAAATGACCTACTGCCACACACTACTTTACAAAATAATTAAAAACAAATTATTCTAGTATGGATACACTTTGGGGATTAACAAATTAACCCTGAAATTGGACAAGGAAGTCATTCAACTGAAAACCTGTTCTGACACATTAACGTTTCACTGTTCCATTTTGATGAATTCTCATTGCTTGAGGGATGTACCATCTCATATCACACATATATGCATATTTGGACTTACATTGTTGGAGATCTTGATTGTAGAGTGTTCTCCATCCCCCATAGCTGGTATTCCATGTCAACAACATTATTTGTAAACTTTGATTACATAAAAATGAATTTCTCCTATCTTTCTTTACTTGTATTTACAAAACTTCTGAAAATGTTTTCAGGTCAAATGTAACATTTTACATTAATCCTTATTTATTTTTTTAAAAAAAAAGTACAGGAAAAATAGTACAAATTATTGGAAACATGATTAAATCAATATGGTTTATGTTCTGGTGAATTAGTGTTTGAGACCAAATTTAATGAAAGCTACATTTTCTCATGTCATTGAATTAGTTTTCTGGAGCAACTATGCCTGGAGGATTTTTTAAGGACCACAATCTCAGCTTCTCTAAAAACAAAATTGCATAGCAGTCTTGTACTAAATCATACCACTAGTCCAACCATCCAGCATTAGCAACTCTTACTGACAGTGGCTCTCCAGAGATTCTACTTCTGCTTGGAGAACCCGGATAGTATTCCATCCAAATATTAATCAGATCCAACCCTTCCTAGCTTTCAAAAATGCAGATTTACGAATGATAAGGTGGTCACAATTTGTCACAGCATGAGAGTGACAAAGTGAAAATTAACCCTTTATCAAAAAATATTTTACATTTTTTAAAAAACCCTTCAAAACTTAGCTAAAGATATCACTTTTATTTTAAAGGGCTTATATACTAGTTATTTTTCATTTTAATCAAAGATGTAATTCTTATTTTTGCTCACAAATATCATGTTCATTTTTTCTGCTCTGTTTTGGGACTACTTCTCTTGCATTTCTTTAAAAAATTGACTGATGGGCAATAGTCATCAGGCATTTTGAAATGGTTGCCTTTTGTTTCCTTTAATCCAAATGATCTTAATTTGATTTCCGGTTGACTTATGAAGCTAAAGAAATAAAGCCAAGCAGGAGGGAAGAAATCAGCTTGTTAGACAACTAGTGGCTATTTAAGTAGCTTCTGAAAGTAGAGGTATAGTTTGTACACTCTGTGACTGACTGGGTTTTCCCACTGTTGCAAACAATAAGTAAATCAATGAAATTACACTCTTGCAAAGGAGGAGTAGAAGAAATTTTAAAAGCACAACCTTCTTTTCTCTATTAAGTGGCAAGCAAATTATGAGAAAACATGTGAAATTGTGACTGTAAAGATAATCTGTACCTTTACTTTGGATTTGTCCTCCTTTCTTAGGACCAAATCACAAACGTTTAGAGAAATGGGTATTTCCTGCTATTATAATGTTTTCTCTCCAGGTACATAATGTTTTCAAAGTGCTGTTCCTAAGCTATTAGACTTGCAGATTTTTTTCAAGTCGCTTATGGTGTGAGATAATTGGTTGTCTGCAAGGATGGCCAGATATTGAATGTTTAACCATCCTTGTGGGAGGTTTCTCTCATGTTCCCACATGGGGAGCTGGAGCTGACAAAACCACTCTCCCCCTGGATTTGCACCACTGACCTATTGGTCAGCAGTCCTGCTGGCACAAGGGTTTAACACACTGCACCACCACAGACTTGCAGATGAAGTCCTTATTTAGCTACCCTTGATCAATTAAAAATCAAAACAGAGCTAATTTGTAGCATGCAGAGCAAGGTAAATTTGTGCTATGATAAGCAGACATCTTTTACCTCTTTCATTCAGACTGGGGGGGGAGGGGGAGGAGGTTTAAGGGATCAAATCCCCACCGAAATATTTCAGGTTTAAAAAAAAAAAACCCCGATTTACTCATGAATTGGTTAACCAGCTTTCATCTTTTGGAGACTTTTTGGCTATATTGCAAAGAAGCCAGCTGATGATAAGGTACAAGGAGTTATGAAGTTAGACTTGGCGTGCATGTATTGATGTCAACAGAATCAACAAATAAAAGACCAAGGAACCATTAACTAACTGTTTCGGGGGTTAAAGCATGTTCCTGATTCATGCTGGCATAAGGACTTGTTGTGGTACTATAAGTCACTTGTTCTAGAAAGATACTGTATATTGCTAGTAGAAAGACAGCAGTGAAAACTGCTTCCATGAGGAAATAAAATCTGTCTTGCAACAAGAATGTTGGGAACTTGCAGACCAACCCAATTTCCAAATGGAGGGGGTTTCACAGATTAGAAAACACAGATAAACAAGCAACTTTAATTGGTTAAACCACTTCCATTAACAGATGGTGTTGCTCTGCTGGCTCTTACGTACCTTGGATTATGAGACCAGAGATTAGCATTCAAATTTGCACTTGGCCATGGAAACCTACCAGGCAAGTCACCGTCTTGTCTTAAATTTTTTTACCAAGAAACCCCTTTAATTGGTCCATCTCAGGATTACCATAACTCAGAAATAAATTGAAAACACACAACAGCAACAAATATATACAACTCCATGGGAGTTGTAGTTTTACAAGGTCTTTGTATTTTCTGCTAAATAATGTAGGTGTCTTGTCAAACTACCAATCCCAGGATTCTACAGCATTGAGCAATTTTAGTTAGTAGTGTCAAATTGAATTAACTCTCCAGTGAACATCCACCCACAGTTACATTGGCCAAGAAGTTCTTGGCTTCTCTATCTCTCTCCCAAGAACCAATAGTTACCATATATTCTGGCGTACTAGACAACTTTTTATGCCTGGAAAATCTTATGAAAAGTTGGGGGTTGTCTAGTATGCTGGGTATACATTAAAATAATAAGTCAAAGAAAAAAAATAAAATCACCCTTAGTGGTGCAGCTTGAGGAGGGAGGGAGGGAGGAGGAGGTGGAGGGTGTAAGGAGGGAGGGCATGGGGAGGAGGAGTAGCAGCTCACAATGTCATGAAGACCGGCTGGGGGTGATGGCCCGCTGGGCTTTCCCTGCGCCCGCTACCACTCTCCATTCAAGGACCTCCTCCATCCTCGCCACTTACCTCCTTTGAAGGCTTGCCTAGGCCAAAGGAAGTTCCTTTGGACGCCAACTCTTAGCAGCGCAGGATGATGGCGTGCCTTGGATGTGCTCCCAGAGGCATGCTGGGAGCAGTAGAAGTCAGGGGACTACTGCTCTCAGCATGCCTCTGGGGGCACATCCAAGGCACGCCATCACCCAGTGCTGCTAGGAGACATCCGGAGAAACTTCCTTGGGCCTAGTCAAGCCAAGTGGCCTTCAGAGGATGTAAGCAGCAAGGGCAAGGAGGTCCTTGAACAGAGAGTGGTGGGGGCCATGGGGGCATAGTCTTGTAAGAGGAGGGGTAGTCTTAAATGCCAAGTATATCCCTAACTCTGTATTTTATCTTTAAAAGTATTTTATCTTACACCCCCGTCACTTTGTATTCTGCAAGAAACGTCACATCTCTTCTCCTTGCTGCAGCAGCAAGGAGTGGATGAGCATTTTCAATACACTATTCTTCACTTATTAAATCCTTTCAATCATCCTCAACATACCTGGTACCATTTTAAATAATATATCATCCCTGATTTGTCAATATTTTTCTTCCTCTTATCCCACCCTCTATGGATTTTATGGGTACTTTCCTCCATTGCCCTGTGATATTTTACAAAATATTTCCCTACCTGCACATGTAGACAAAAACAAAAAAGTGAAAGAGGATGTCCAACAAACAAGGTATTTATACAAACTTGAAAATATTTGATGATAAACTCAACATAAGAGTCCTTATCAAGTTTGTGTATGAAATCCAGAATCTTACCTTGCTATATGGACAAATTCAGTGCAATCCTTTTTTTTCTAAAGAAAATGCAGTGGAAACAAAAGGTGTTTGAATGTAAAGGCTATTTATATCAGGTGTGGGCTTTTTTCTTTGTTGAAAAGGATAGGTAACCATAGCAATAATTATTCTTTTTTTCCATATGTGTGTGCACACATAGGATGCCATTTTTAAAAAAATCTTGGCACCTCAGTGAACTGCTTGCAAATTTGCACTAAATTGCTCCTGAACAAGTATGGATCTCATTTTTTAAAATCATTTTAATAGGATAACACTATTGTTGTTGTAAACCCTTTAGTTAGAGTAGGCCCATTAAAATAAATGGGACTTATTAAGAATTATGATCCAAAATAGGTTTTAAAGGGCTATAATTGTACAATGCCCTAGTATTTTCACAGTTAATGCTTTGTACAACCATATTTAGTGAAGGATGAACAACCAAGTCTCTTGGTGCTTTAATGGCATGAGTATTCATACCAGTCTGGCTTCCAGGGGGAGAGAATTCCAGAAGTGTTGCACCAAGAGTGAGAAGTACCTCTCACATGTCCCAATGTTAAATAGATAAATACATAATATGTGATTTTTCGATATTAAGTTTCAGGAATCTTTTAGTGCAGTACTGCATTCCTTTGAGCACATGAGACATAAAAATGACAACAAAACAACAACAAAAGATATCAAGAAAAGTACTCCAACTAGTTTATTTGGGGATCATCCAATTAGGAAAGGACTAATTTTATCCAAGACTAGTATTTTCAGATAGCTTTTTGTCTTCTCTCAGTATAGAAAGGATTACTTGAGTCAAAAATGGTTTGGTCCCACTGTCACCCTTATCTTGCCTGTTGTTTTCACTGTTGC